>BSBK01001896.1:215000-925000 GCA_027943335.1 Chamaecyparis obtusa | reverse complement strand
GTCTTAATTAAAGGTCTAATTAGGTCTAATTAGGTCTTAAGGGGTCCTCAAACTCATATTAGGTATACTTGAGACTAGTTACACATGTCTTATTAGGTGTTAATTGGTCAAGTATTAGGTCTAATTATGTCTTTAAAGCCCATCTTATTAATGATATTAGGTCCTAATTTGGGTCTTATTACTCATATTAGGTCAGGTAATAGGTTAAAAATTACGTCTTAATGGGTCACAATTTACTCAATGGGTCTAATTTTAAGTATATTTAATTATGTCTTCTTAGTCACTTGTATTAGGTCTAATTAGTCTTAATTAGTCTTATCTAGGTCTTATGTACATACACAATCTATACATAAAAATCTATCTATATACGTATATGTACATGTACGTATACATACATATATACATGCACATGCATACATGCACACATACATCCACATATATATATATGTGTGTGTGTGTGTGTGTGTGTGTGTGTGCATACACATGCACATGTACATCCACATATATATGTGTGTGTGTGTGTGTGCATACACATGCACATGTACATATATATACATACATATACATGCACGTGCATACATGGATATATATATATATATATATATATATATATATATATAATAATGAAAAATCTATATATTTAATCAATACATGTACATGTACATATCACAAACTTTAAATAAAGAAAAATCTATATATTTAATAATACATGTACATGTACATATCACAAACTTTAAATAAAGAAAAATCTATATATTTAATCAATACATGTACATGCACATATCACAAACTTTAAATAAAGAAAAATCTATATATTTAATCAATACATGTACATGTACATATCACAAACTTTAAATAAAGAAAAATCTATATATTTAATCAATACATGTACATGCACATATCACAAACTTTAAATAAAGAAAAATCTATATAATTATATATACACATGTGCATATATATACACATATACATGTGTATATATATGCATATATACATGTGTATATATGCATATATATACACAACATGTATGTACATGTATATATATATATGCATATGTACATGTATATATACATTTGTATATATATATATATATATGTATATATACACATGTATATATACATATATATACACACACACACACATGTATACATGTGTATATATATGTATATATACACATTTATACATGTATATATACATATATATGCATATATTCACATGTATATGCTTATATACATGTGTATATATGCATATATACACATGTATATATATGCATATACATGTGTATATATGCATATATAATTTGTATATATACATATATACCATTTATGCATCTATCAAAAATTGGAAATAATAAAAACAAACAATAAAAATACTTGAAAAATGTATTTGATATTTCGAAAGCCATTTCACTGTTCCACTGTTTCATTGTCGCTGAAAGTGACAGTGAAACTCAACTTTCGGTGGATATAAACTTCCACCAAAACAAACCCTAACACATGGCTTTCAATCAAAATTCAACACTAAAGGACTTTCGATCGAAAGTCCCTTAGTAACTTTCGATCGAAAGTTACTTACGATCGAAAGTTCTTTGTTTAAGGACTTTCGATCGTAAGTTTAGTACTTACAATCGAAAGTTGAAGCTAGTTTCTATTGAAAGTGGATAAATATTATTTTGCCGAAAATGCTTTTTGGGACAAATTCCTTCCTCTAAAAAATTGTAACCCAGTATTGTGGGTTCACCCACTATAAGTTTCCCTCAACATGTAGAACAAGTAACCAAAGTTTTTCCACATATAATTGAGCATTTGCCAATTATTATTATTTGCAGAAGGGATCAATGTGGTACACGTGATAACTTTATTGTAAATAGAGATCATGTGTATAGAGCATTGAAATACAAAGTAGAGCATGATAATTTTTATGCAAATGTTAGAGTTGATGAAGTTTCTCTCAATGACTTGTCGACAAATACTAATTAAAATGTTTTAATAGATTGAGGATAGTCCATGTGGAATTTGATTCCGATGCAAACAAATTCATGGAGATAGATGAAGGTAATGTAATTCAGCACACAATGTCTATGGATTCAAGACCACCTAATGCTCAAAGAGAAATGGAATTAATCTAAGCATGGGTTAATAATCCTGAGATAGTTCCATCTGCATTAATTGAATGACTAGCTATAGGTGCATCACCCATCACTGAATATGTCACATCAGGATTATTAGATATGGCATTTCCAACATTATTTCCTGATGGAAGATGTGATTGGTTAGAGCCAAGAATGAGACGAATTCACTTGCATGAATATGTGAACCATTTGTTGCGGTTTAGGGATCATTGATTTGGTAAACATACAAGATTTAGGTATTTCATGATGAATATGATAATGAGACATCGTGCACAAAGTTCATCTGATGTATTTGTAAAAATAAGTTTTCACAACATGCCAATTACCATTAATGAGCTACGAGAACATATGGATAATATGCCACATAATAATTTCGCAGATAGGTTGATGAGATTTGGAAAAAATCTAAGAGGAATAAGATCATATTGGTGTAAATTTAGAGTAGAATTAACAGACATGCTTCACCAAATTGGGACTCCTACAATTTTGTTCACCTTAAGTGCAGCGGATATGCAGTGGCCTGATTTGCATGCGTTGATGCCTAGAACACCACCAACTGATCCATAGGAGGCTCAAAAGTGGAGAAGACAGAATGTCATTGACTATCCTCATATAGTTGCACATTGCATGCATTTAAGGCATACAATGTTTAGGAAAGAAAAACTTGAAAAAGGTACATGAAAGTCAATGATTTTTGGTGTAGGTATGAGTGGCAACAAAGGGGTTTGCCTCATTGCATGGTTTTTCATGGCTTGAAGGAGCACCAAACATAGACACTATTGACTGGTCAAATGAGGACAAACACAAAAGTGCTGAGAGATATTTTCATTCTATTATTCATGCATGGAATCCAAGGCATGATCCTCATCAAAGAAATATACAAGTATGTTTTAAGTCATTTGATCATAAATATCTACATAACATGATGCTTACAGTATATGTTCATATGTATGATAAACATGAAACTATTATAAAATTTTAATATGATATATTATGTGCAACCATTTTTAGGTTTTCCAATATTTTGGTCAACGTCCATGTCTCAAAAATAGTGCACAACTAGCTTAGATGGATATTGACCATGACTATGAAGATATAGTCAACTGTGTGGAATGACACATAGTCTATAAGGAGGGTGCATGTTTGCGTAAAAAAGGGGAAGAATGGTTTGTAGGTATTATTTCATCAATTAATATAGAATACATTAATATTATATATTAACTATTCCCAAAACTTAATCAAAATAGATGCTCACTTATCTTTTTCTTAGGTACAATGCTCCTTGGCCATTGAATTTGGAGGGATCCAAGTTATGTGAGGATAAATAATCAAGTGAAAGAAAATTTGAGCTTGCTAAAAATGATGATAGAGTGAATTCACATAATCAGTACATACTACAACTATGGAGGGAAAATATATATTGGAAACCTGTTATTTCAAAACATGCAGTTATTAAATACATTGCAAAGTATGCAGCAAAAGCTAAGAGAAGTTCATAAACCTATTTTGAAATGTTGATGTGTTTGTCAAACCTGGAAAATCCTGATGATTTAGTTGCACAAGCATACAGAAAGATTCTCATGGAAATAGTTATAAAGAGGGATATTGGAGCCCAGGAAACATGACATATGTTGTTAGAGCTTCCATTGGTTGAGAATAGTAGAAGGTTTGTTAATCTAAATGTCTCGCGTGAAGTTTTTAAACCTGTAGCAGTAAACAATGAGGAAATTAATGAAGAACATGCCAAATCTTTTGTAGATGGCTATAAAAAAAGGCAAATCTATATGGAAGGTATCACCTTGATTGATGCAGAGAGATCTTGGATATACAATCCTAAGAAAAGAGGAGACAACAAATGGGGGCCAATGCAAACAATAGCTATTGTCAGAGATTTCCATAGGTTTCTATCCATTCCTCCATGTGATTTGAGTAAATGGGTGGAGTTTTCTTTATCTAAGTTGTTACTATACAAATCTTCTCATAACATTGAAAGAGACATTGGTCATGATAATGATACTATAGTAGGAAACTGGGAATCACTCAATTATAATTCTTGGCATGTTTAAAGAGTAGCACCTACAGAAAATGATGATCCTAGCAGTGATTCTAAAGTGGAAGATAATGGAGCTATTCATGAAAATACCATGGAGCATGAATGGGAAATCATCTCCAGACTACATCATGGTCAACATATGTAGGTTTCTGAGATAGATATGTTAGGAAGAAGAGATGTGATAGAAATACAAACTGGTGTAGTGAATATCAAAGTGAAGAGTATACTACTGTAGAAATCAACTTCATAAGAGAAATGAAGAAACACAGATGTCTCATGTATGATGACATCCCATAATGCATCAACTTTACAAGCCTTAGTGACAAGCAACAAAAGTCAATTGATATTATTATGACACACTACCATGGCAATCAGGTCGGGAAGCCTTTGTTTATGATAATTCAAGGAACACCATGAACATGAAAGTCTTATCTAATTTGTGTCATTAGTTGAATTCTTCATATTGAAGCTTTTCCAAGTCCTTCTCCACTTCTATTACTTGCACCAACTAGATTTGCATCTTTCAATATAGGAGCTTCTACAATTCATTCAAAGTTGAGAATACTAGGATAGGAGCAAGAACCGTTTTGTGAATTTTGACAAGTGTTTTGCATCAAGGCTCAGGGCTTTGTTTTATCAAGAAAATCCAAGAATCCCAAAGGCCTTATCTGAACTCATTAGGCCAAAGAAATTTTCTAAGGACATCAAGATTGTGCACAATAAGGGTGATTTCATCTTTTACCCAATATCTACTATAATCAGATTGTATGGTTTTAGAGGAATCCCTTTCATATTACCATATCAAGTCCCCCTCAAGATTGGTGTTGCTGAATTTCTAAGACAATTAGGGGAAATAAAAGAAAATGTTCTCACGAGGAAGGGCATAGGTACTTTTTCCCCCACTATCACAATAGCCCACCAGTTTGTAATCACTAAAGGTGGATGGGTTCATATGGATAAAATCTTGCAACCATATCATATGGTTACTTCAATTTCTAGGACAATAGATCCTGAGGGTTTGTACAATGAGATGTTCAAGAAGAGGGTTAAATTCCCATTAATAGATCATATCTTTAAATTTTCCTAAAGATATCATTAGAAACATTCCCAACATACAGGAACATGAAATTAGGAAGGAGAAGTGGCTAGTGTATAAAAAGATAGTAGAGTTTGTGCAACATTTTGATAAGGGTTATGATCCTCTAAAAGATTGCTCCCCTTTTGGAAGAAAAATAGAAACTCTTATGAATCACTTTGAAGGTATCACCTAGACCCTAAGTGACAAGAAGGGAAAGGTCATGCAAGCTAAGACACAAAAGGATAGATTGGTGTTAAGCAAGCTTGTATTTGCCAAAATGTTACCCCCGGGTAAATACATGGTATAGAAAAGGACTGGATATAATGTGGTTGTACCAAGACCAAGAAGCCAAGAAAAAACAAAAACAACAAAGGACATACCTTATATGTCAAAGTAGAAGTACACAACAAGACTATGGAGTTACCACATTCACTAGATGATCAACCAATTGGAGTTGTTCCTGATTCTCCACCTCCACCAAAGAAGCAAAAATTGGAAGAAAGGCCTCTACATGTTGAGGAGGAATACTCTCCCTCCCAATCACCTCTAAACCTTATGCATCATCAAGAGGTTGCAGAACAAGTACACCAATTGGGTAGTCTAGGTCAAATCTTTATGACCTATGAGGAAATAAATGAAGGAGTACCAAAAGCACCAAAGGAACTTGAATCAGACTTGACAATAGGAGAAATGGCTGGTAAAGAGCTGGACCCCATAATTAAGAAGGCATGTGATGAATTCCTAGTAGATGATTCTTTTGTAAAGACTAGAGCTTTCATTCAATTTTTTTGGAAATTGCACATAAACCAATTCTTGGAAACATGTGATAAAAGGTAGGAGAAGGACCCAAAAAAGGACATCAAGGTCATAGAAAATGAAGTTAGAAAAGAAATGATTGAAAGATTTGAAAGGATCACTCTAGAACAGGGAAGAGAATTGGTAAGAAATTGACGAGTACTTATTCTCCCAAAATGGGACATTGTTGATGCAATAGTCCTAGATGCTATTAGAAAGAAAACAACACCAATCAGTAAGACCAAAGAAGAGGTAGAGCAAGCCATTGAGGGAGTCACTTTCAGTGATGATCATCAAGCCTTGGTTATGTGGTCCATGAGAAAGAATGAAAATAACAACTTAGGAAAAAAGATTGCCAAGGGAGATCTTACAGGTAGCCTTTTGATAAAAAGGGTTAGTGAGACCTCATTAATTGAAGCAATAGGCATGGTAATGGCAATAACCCAGCTTACAGCAAAGGTGACACAGAAGGAAACCAAGGAGAAAGAAGATCTCACATTAAGGCTTGAAATCGTAATGAAAGCTTATGGGGAAATGAAACAGGAGATGAATTAGAAAGATAAAATAATAGCAGACATAAAGAAAAGGTTAGGGTAACAAGGCCCAATCCTAGTATCAAGACAATTGCAACTTTCTTCCTCCCTTGCTATACCTCCTTCATCTAGTCTAATAATTGAATACCTCCCTTCCCCTTTACCCCCTCATATGGAGGATGAAAACATAATATAGAGAGAGAAGTTGAAATATGAAAAGAAAATAAGGGACACAATTTTGTAATTTGTTGCAAATATAAAACCAAAATAAATTTACAAGATTGGTGAATAGTTATCCAACATTTTGATGTCTTTTAAGGAAGAAAAGGCCACTGTGAACCCAATTTTGGATAGGTGGGTTTCCAGAAAAGGTAAGCTCAATTCATTCTATTCTTTGATTAAAACTCAATAGATTATGAATATACATTTAACAAATACATATAGGTTTTTTAAAAACATACTTTAGTTTGAAATAAAGTGGAAGAATTTAAAGAGAAAGGCAGAGATTCTGAGGGAAAGATATTTCCAGGACAATTTTAGAATGTTTCCCGGTCTTGTCAAATAAGATGGAGTCATCAAGGAGAAAGAGAAATGGTTGTGACAAATTAATCATGAAATATCAGTTAGAATAAGCACCATTTTGGATACAGAAAACAATATGCATTTTGTCCAAACATTTGAAATATTACAAGATGCCAGGGTGCATTTTACAACCATAAGGAATGAGGTACATCAGGTCAAATTTGAGTGGGACATTTTGGCACCTAAAAGAGATGAAGTAATGGCTTTCCATTGGCCTAGTGAAGATATTTACACATCTTGGGAGACAACATATTCTTTGCAAAGTGCCAGAAAAGAAGAGACATCCACTGAGGCTACAACAGATGGTACTTCTTCAACTCCTTAAAACAATCTAACAATACAAAAGATCTCATATAGTTGAAACAAGCATAAATGCTACACCTGGTAGGAGTTGAACTAACTTTGGGAATTGTTGCAAATTTTGGCGCTCAAAGTCAATGACCAACTTTTTAAAATATAACAAGAAATTTTTGTATTATTCAAAATTTAGTCTTTTATCATTGACATTATTTTGTCTTTTGTAAAAGATCTAAATCTTGTATACAATCCTTAATTTCTATAAAAGGATTACTAGGATCATTTTGTACATGATATAGTATTTAATAAAATCCTATGTTTATATCTCTCCTTTGTATACTTTTCTCTGACTTATGAGTTGTCAGATTCATTACATGGATATTTTCTATGTATGTGTTCATATTCTTCAACTTTCATCTAAGATCAAAATAAATAAGCTCTAAAATATAACACTAATTCTTCAAAGTTTGCATAAGAATATAAATAAGTAGTGTGAGTTCAAGAATCCTTTGATTAGAATCATCACACAATGATAGTATTTTCTAAGGATGTGTATAGATCATTTTATGAGACAAATAACCTGACCAACATTCAAAGTAACATTTCATATATTAAAAAGAGTTAAGTTTTAGTTTTTTGAATATTAAAAATTAGCAATCTAGACTGTGTATAATTGTCTTGCAACAAAATGATATATTCAACCCTTCAACAAATGTAGATATGATGCAAGATAGTATACTTGATAAATGTCAAGGTTTATGAAAATAAGTAAATGTGGACTCAGAATAATGGATTCAAAATGTAAATCTTTTCTTTTCATTTTCTCAAAATGCTTGCTAGTAGTAAGCCCACAATAGGAGAAGCAAGGGCTGAGAAAAGAGATCCTTGTCTCATGACTATTCAAATTATATATGCAATAGATATTGATTCTAATTACTATGATTTGATTAACTGTGTTCATTTGTATGGATCTCATACTGATGATCGACTAAACTTGATAACTGATAAGTTATATATGGATTCTGAATTGTATGCAGACATAACTATAGATCCAAGATAGAATACTTGATAACTGGCAAGTTTTATGTTGATTGTATGGAAGCATATCTATAGATTTAAATGAATTATATATATTTGCATATAACATTTGAATATAAATTTTTTGTCTTATTGACATAACTAAAAAATCAACATTTGCATGTAATCAAATGCAAGACAAATGGAAAGAAAGAACATTACCTTCTATAGTTAGAGTCTCATCTAGATTCATCAGTATCCCTTCCAAAGAGGACATTTGTAAAGGTAATCTATACATATAATAGTGGATGAGGTTACTCCAAAGTACATGGAGAAGATGCAAGGAGACAATAAATTATTGCTCTATAGATGTGCAACAACCGTTGGATCAAAGAATATTTAAAAGTCTTAATCAAAGGTTAAAACCTTAGTGAAATAAAACAATTAGGACTTAGGAATATGTAATAAAGTCATGGGGACTTTAGACTTAAGAAAATAACATCTCGGTTTACATAAAAAGAAAGTCTTAGGAATATGGCCCTGCGCGATGACATAATAAATCACATGCATTATAGAGACTTAAGTGACCTGTAAAAGGGTAACTTTGAAATATTGGAAAATTTTTAAAAGTATTTAGGATATTTTTTATCTAGCCAATTTTGTCAAATTCAAATTTATTTTGGTGATTGCCTCAATTTTGTAAAAGTATGAGACTTATGGTTGAAAAATTCAACGACTGACCAAATGCATCAATCTGTAATGCATAGGTTTTAGGCTACCAAGCATTTTTGAAACTTTTAATGAAACATATGAATCTTTTTTATCAGTCCTTCCTTGCCTATTTGTGTTGTTAATTAAATTTTGAAACATCTTAAGTTTCTGTAGAGTCCGAAATATTATTTTTGATTGATGAGAGCAATAGTAGATAGAATCTGTAGTGTATAGATAATTTTGTGAGACAAATAACATGTCCAACATTCAAAGTAACATTTCATACATTATAAAGAATGAAATTTTAGATTTTTGAATAAAACCTTAAGGTGTTCCTTTAGTTTTTTTGCTAGTAGTAAGGCCACAACATAGGAAGCAAGGGTTGAGAAATGAGATCCTTGTCTCATGACTATTTAAGTGATATATGCAATAGATGTGGATTTTGATTTGATGTGAATTGTATACAAACATAACTATAGATATAAGATAGTATACTTGATAACTAACAACTTTTCTATTGATTGTATGCAACCATAACTATAGATTTAAATGAATTGTATATAGTTGCATATAACATTTGAAAAGAAATGTTTTGTCTTATTGACATAAATAAAAAAAGAAAATTTAGACATAATCAAATGCAAGACAAATGCAAAAAAAGAACATTACCTTCTATAGTTAGAGTCTTACCTAGATTCATCAATATCCCTTCCAAAGAGGAAATTTGTAAAGATAATCCATACCTATAATAGTGGATGAGGTTAGTCCAAAGTACATGGAGAAGATGCAAGGAGATAATAAATTATTGCTCTGTGGATGTCCGACAACCATTGGATCAAATGACACTTAAAGATATTTAATAAAGTCGTGGGGACTTTAGACTTAGTAAAATAAAATCTTAGCTTTGCGAAAAAGAAAGTCTTAGGTATATGCCCCCGCACAATGACAAAATAAATCACGTGCATTATAGAGACTTAAGTAAGCTGTAAAAGGGTAACACTGAAATATTTACAATTTTTAAAAAGTATTTAGGATATTTTTTATCTAGCCAATTTTGTCAAATTCAAATTTATTTTGGTGAATGCCTCAATTTTGTAAACTTATGAAACTTATGCTTGAAAATTTCAATGACTGACCAAATGCATCAATTTGTAATGCATAGGTTTTAGGCTAGCAAGAATTTTTGAAACATTTATTGATTCATATGGATCATTTTTCTTAGTCTGTCCTTTACTATTTGTGTCATTAATTGAATTTTGAAACATCTTAAGTTCTTGTAGAGCCCAAAATATTAATTTTGATTGAAGATAGCAATATTAGATAGAAACTTTATTTTGTTTCTTTATAATATGTAAGTCTTTAATTCCTCCTATACATTTAATTGTATAATTTAAGAAACAATATTTTAAAACAAGAAGAATTAATCTAGATCAACAACTAAAAACTTAACTCTTTATAGTATATGATATGTTACTTACAATGTTTTGTTCTCAAAATTTATTAAAATGAAACAAAAATGATGAAAATGGTGCCAAAAAATATTTCTTGTCATATTGAATTCCCTTTGAATTGCACTTTTATCTATTGGTATTCAGAGTAATCTCTAAAGTTGTTATGTGAATGATGACTGCCATTCGGCTAACCTACATCATCCTCTTTATACTAATTACTCTTCTTGTGCTCATAGATAAGGAGCAAGGTTCAAATTCACTTTTCCTTTTTTTTGTCTACTACCATTCTTGGAATTATTTAGAAAAGGATGCAACAAGCTTTAGATGGCTTTCATAGTAACTTGCATTACAATACAAAATATATTTAAAATGAAATAAAAAAAAAGGAAATTGTGCCAAAAAATGTTTCTTCTCATAGTGAATTCCCTTTTAATTACACCTTTGTCTATTGGTATTCAGAGTAACTTCCAAAGTTTTTATGTGAATGATGATCATCATCCAGCTAACCTACATCATCTTCTTTATACTAATTAGTCTTCTTGTTCTCATAGATCAGATGCAATGTTTAAATTCACTCTTCCTTTATTTCTTCTACATCAATTGTTACTAATTTCTTCTTCTTGGGTTTTGTATTGTTGTCCCATGAAGCAACTTCTTCTTTTGATGGCCATGTGTACATTTTCAGGCTCTCTAACTGATTGATCTTCTTATCCCATCTCGAATCAATGATAGCCTTTGTGTCAACAAAAAATTTGGTACATTCATTTTTTGTTTTGAACATGTCATCCAAAATGTTGTTGAACCTATCAATATCTAAAGACCCATCATTATTCAAAAATGCCTCATGTTTAATCATCATTTGACTCATATTTGATTTCCATTCCTTAATTTCTATGATGTTACCATCATTTGTCAAAATTGAATGGACGAACTTGCTAAAACCTGGGCCAAACATATTCATTTTGGTTCTTACCTGATTGGCCTTCCCTTTGAAGAATCCCCAAGTTGGGCCAATTTGTTCTATTTTTTCTCCCACCTCAATGAATGATTCTACAATATCTGTACTATGAGGTTGCAATGCTTCAAGGTTTTCAAACAAAGTCGGTCTACTAGACCAAATGTTGAAAAGTGGCTCT
Organism: Chamaecyparis obtusa; assembly: GCA_027943335.1. Taxonomy (NCBI): domain Eukaryota; kingdom Viridiplantae; phylum Streptophyta; class Pinopsida; order Cupressales; family Cupressaceae; genus Chamaecyparis; species Chamaecyparis obtusa. The sequence continues at coordinate 913,216 of BSBK01001896.1, read as the reverse complement.
AGAGTACCCTTTACATCTTTGATGATGTTATCTATTTTCTGCAACATAGAGTATGATTTATTGAGTGAGTCCATTTTTCCTTTAATTTTCTCATACCTATGTTATAACACATCATCGAGTGTCTTGAGAGCTAAATCCAACTTGTCCTTTTCCAAAGTTTTTTTCTAATTCAACAAGAATTTCTGCCACTGTTTGAAATGTAGCTTCAATTTGTTGCGCTTGATGAGGAATTTCTTTAGAAAGCTCTTCAAGCTTTAGCTTTAACCCTTCCAATTCATTTTCTAGGACTTTGTTTTTCATTAGTCCTTGATTCCTATAGTTGTTGTAATTTCAAATAATCTTGCATATCTATTTGATAATTGAACTATTTTGGCTTCATTCAGATGTGCAAAGTGAGTCACTACCTTAGATACTTCCAGATCACTGGTGTTCTGAACAGTCCACATGATCTTGTCCCCTTCCATCTTATCTTCTATGCTGAGAAGAGATGGTTTTTGGGTTCTTGGTGCAAGCGACCACATTGTTAAGGCTTGGGATTTAGGGTCATACCCACTCCCTCGTATCATGTCTCCAATTTGGACCTCATAACACAGATTTCCCTCAGGTTGCTTTCTAATTTGATCTATGATGAAAGCTGATGTAAGGTCCCAACTTGGTAGTAACAACATACCACTAGACTTAACCATTGTCCTAGCTTATTCCAGAGTAATATTTTCAAATTCAGGATCATATGTTGTTAGGACTTTCAATGCCTCATCATCTAGAGTACAACCCTCAGGTACTATTTTTTGAATCTCTTGTTGCTTCTTTAATATAAGGAAATTCTTAAATTCCTTACTCTTAATTAATTAATCATCATTGAGAAATTCTTCCTAGAACATTTCTCTTTCATCTTGACCAAGCAAGAGCGGTAATTCCACTTCCTCTTATGTGGCTATCTATTTTCCAATTCTGATAATTTTCCTCAAATGGTGATGATATGATCTATCACCAAGCAGTAAAGCTTTGATCATGTTAGCTTCTTTCTTTGAGAGGGTTCTCCTTCCTTAAGCCTCTGCCTCTTATGAGGTAGTTCAAACACATCCCCTGCCTCACAAGTATCCTGAGTTATATCAATCATAGGAGATTGAATGTCATCACCTGGACTATTGCCTTCCTGGGATTCATCAATGTACTCCTCATAATCAGAAGTAGAAGAATCCTTCTTTAGTTCCAGCTTCTCTTCAAGCTATTTATCCAATAGGCTAGATAGCTGAGTGCCATACATCTCTACCATTCTGTTAATTATGTCAAGTATGGGAGGTCTGGGAAGAATCCTCCAAAAGAAATTTATTTTTCTTGAGCTGACCTTCCAAATTCAATAAGTCAAATAATTTGCTAAGTTTTCTTCTTATTTCATCCTCATCCATCATGTTTCTAATCAAATATTCTTCATCACATCCCTCATGCCTTCTTATTACACCAATATTTGGGATTAGTAGCATTCTCGCATTTCTAATGAAATCCTCTAGATCTGCACACCTACACAGAGCATTAACCATCTTAAAATTATTTAACCACAAACTAACTTGTGGAAATACCCTTTTTCCTATCAAAAAGTTCCCTATCCTGAACAGTTGATGAGTAAAAGTTCCCTTCCTATGAGGTGCCAAATGTTCTTTATTAGTCCACATTAACTACCACAAAAACTCCAAATATGCTATCCTTGGTGGTACATATGTTGGTAATATATGAGAGGGTTGTGGGCAACCATAGACCCTGATCAATGTAAAATTCTCACCAAAATAAAAATCTCCCCAATTATGGCCTTTATTCCATGTACTGATAAATTGTTTAGGTCTTAACAGTTTTAACACCAAAACTAGAAGTCTCACAATGTTTGTTCCCACTAGATTCAAAAGTGGGTGAACTATCCAGTTCTAAAAAGTACAAAAATTATTTTCATTGGAAGTATAATTCCATACCCTCAACCAAAATTGCACAAGATTTGGGTGTCCCTCAAACATTTTCCTTGGTCTCAGCATTAGCACATTCAAACTATCAATATTAAAAAACATAATTAAATACATTAATAGAGAGTAATGCATGAATTTAATTGGCTTCTTCTTTGCTTTCATACATGACAGACCCTCATCTATCTTTTCAATTACATATTGGATGTAATCATAGTATGTGTTTACATGTGAATTTTGAATATCTAGAATTATCATCAATAAATCAGCTGGCAATCTTTCAGCATCTCCATCTATCCCGAAGACTCGACATAATCCATATGCCAAATACTTCATGTAAAAGTTAGGGCTTTATACTCATATGGAGCATTCATGTGCACTAGGAGAGGAACTATATATTTACCACTTCTGGGGAGATGTCTCACCATTTGGCTCCTTACAATCCCTAATTGTTTTTAATATTTTTCTTTCTCCTTCTTCAAATCAATCTTTGTAGAAGATGAAGCATAGATATCAAAGGCTTTCATGAAGGATCCCCTATCAAGAGTAACTAAGGTAGACTGGTCACCTTTCCTAATGGTCTTTGATATCCGATCATAATTTCTAGCCAACTCATATATGAGGTCAACATCTATAAAAACATCTGGGACTATTAATTTGGCCATGCCTAAAACCCATGCATTATAGATTGGAATGGGTCTATCACGATTCATATAGAATTAATTAAAAAGAATAAAACTAGAGCAAGAAGGGGTATCAAGATCCCTACAGTTTTCCATTTCAACAATGAAGACTTTATTGCTTGCCTTCTTGTTTTGATTTGATCCTAGGAGCAATTTGATGAATTCATCAAAAAAATTGGGCTTGCCTTTATGTTCATCTCCTTGCTCTTTTGCTTCCCCACTGGAAGAAGCTCTGCTTAATTTAGGGTGGCTCATGTTTGAAATTCTTTTCTAATTACTTGACTCTCAAACTTTTCTCTGTAACACACTTACTGCAATTTCTCAGAAATCTCTATCGCTTTGAAATATAAATTGTTGTTCTAAACATTAATAAGTGTACTTGAAAGAATGTGTCATTAATATAACCTTGATCATTTAATGCATAGGAGTTATCAAGATCATTGCAATCTTGTGTATTCATCTCAGCATTTAACTCTACATAACACTAATTTTAAAACAAGACTAATTACAAAACCGTCAAGTACTGACAAAAATCCTCCATGATCTCATAACCCTTCTTTTAACTCATCCTTTATCTATAGATTGAGTGAGTAGAAGATTTCATGTGATCTCCACATCATTATACTAACTTTAGTTATATCACAAGATCAACCCACTGAAACCTTCACTTGCAAACTCTCTGAATAAAAAATATAACTCAAATTTGACCTTCAGATCTACTGACTATTATATTGTTGTGATCTTTGGAAGATTATATTAAGCTTGGTTATATTGGGACACTCAGTGAACATCATTATCTCTAAATCACTGAATGAAATCCTTAACCTTCATTCTTTTTCGAGTTTCTCAATAAACATATTTTATTTGAAAATAATTATAAATATAATAATAAAATTAATAATTATAAATTAGTCATATATTCAAAAATCATGCATGTTTATAAATAAATAATAATAAACACTAAAATTTAAATGTAAGAAGTTTTTATTTATGATGTAAAATCAAAAAGCCATGTTGAAACATGAAAACTTAAGTGAGCCACAAGGTGAGATGAAAACATAACAATATAGGACACACTTGAAACATTTTCAAATTTAGTAGTCACTATCAACTAACTCTGATATTGCAAAACATAAGGATCTAGAACACACTTAAGACATTTTCAAGAACAAGAACCCTTCCCAGGAGAAAAAAGAAAACTATTTTGGACTTAGTAGTCGCTTACAACTAATTCTAATAATCCAAAATATAACATTGAATTACAATATTTACAATCATATTATATTTCATACAATTGAATAGATCCCCTCTATAAGAGACAACAGTAAAATTGTAAGAACAAAAAAATACATAGTCGCTTGATCGCTGAAAGAAATGGTAAGGGCCAATCTATAACTGAAGATCACACTACACAAGCCAACAAAAACATCTTGATAATCAGTGAACACTATGAAACACAAAAATTACCCGCAAGCATGAAAACTTAAGTGGGTCATAATGTAACACACAAACATAAGGATCTGCAACACACTTAAAAAATTTTCAAGACCAAGATCCCTGTGGAGAACAAAAAAGTTAACAATTTCGGATTTAGAACTCATTATCAACTAAATTTGACAATCCAAAAGAATACAAGAAATATCATTATTTATTTATGTTAGAATCGCCAAAACCGTTCGATCAACATGTACTCAAACCATCACTTTAAGTGACCTACATATTACAATTAACAAATATATTGACTATCGAATCTCACAAAACTTATTGCTTTAATAGTACTTCCATAAACACACTAATAAAAGAAAAAGAAAATAAATCCATATGTCGTTCTATGCACCAACTTTACTAATACCCACAATATTCAAAACATATATCGTTCATGTCTACAAGGAAAAATTATTATCCTCGAAAACAACAACATTAATACCATTTACCATTCAATCTTTTATGACTATTAAATTATCACCTAAAATTAATAAATGCCCAATATCTATCACATCGTTCTTTGAACTTAGTAAATATCTTCAACACCAAATGTATAGAAAATATTTTATACATAGTTTGATCCAAATAGGCAAAAACCAATAAAACCATCGCTGCAACATAAGAAGCACTTTATGAAAGCTCCACATTGCAATCTATAACCCTTTACATAATTACTACCAAAATAAATATTTATGATCATCCTGATGGAATAGGCAGTGCATGGAAAGAAATCACAGATACAAACCTGCATTTTTATGATTTAAATGATCTACACAAAAGAATAAAATAAAAATCAGTTCATCACATTACACAAAGTCTCATTGATAGTGGATTAATACAAGTTGCAGGGTTTCCAATTGCTATTCAGGTACTAGAACTCATTATGGAATGCATTCAAAGATTTGACCTAGATAGCAGAGAAATAAAGAAACAAAATAATGAAGTTCTCATCAGTTTGAACAGAGATTCAAAACAGAAATTCTTTGGTTTACCTTCAAGACAAAAATATTCACAATGGAGTTTCTCTCAGGAAGCTTCAAATTTTAATGAGAAAATGTCAAAATTATGAGCTACAATTTCAAAAAAATGGTTTCAAACCATCAGAGCAACCAGTTAAAAATTATTGAAAACCCTATACGGAACAAGTCTTAAAAAAGAGATTGTAGACATACTAGTAATTCTGCACAGAATCAGAGGAAGTGAACAAGCCCTAAATTTTAAAGAATGGTGGTATTTTTTTGTGCAATCTATATGTGTAGATAATATTTATATAGATTGGGCACAACTAGTAAGTGATAGACTTATTGAAATGCTTATCTCAGCAAAGCATTCATACAAATTTGCAATGTCATCTTACCTCATATATGCCCTAGCATGTCAACATATAGGGAACGACCTACCTGGTGTTACTGACTATGATGAAAATATCTAGGTTTATGATTTCTACCCTTGCATACAACTCAAAAACAACAATGCACATCATAGAAGGATTAATGATTTTATTACAATGAAGATATGTCATGAAATTCAAGGTTGTCCAGAATGTAGATTATTAGATGCAGCTATAGAAACAATAATGCAATTTGGAAGCTATTATACACAATATCCTACATTTACATATTTCAGGATTGCAGCTTTGGATGGATTTCCATTCAAGTTGCCAAAATATATAGATGATAAAATAGTTTTGATAGAGTTATGCAGATAGATCATCGAGGTAAACAATAGATGCAGCGAATGGCATAAATAATGTATTCATTTTCCAATTTCCATAGGACCTTATACATGCTTTTCCAACTATTATGCAATGAATCTCATAAAATCATCTCAAAAATTATATAAATTTGATGAATGTAATGTTATTAGGCATCACTTTGAATTTTCCAATTATATAAAACAAAACCTACAACTAGGCCCTAATTTTAATCACATACCTTCATTAGAATATTTCTGGGCTAATTGTAAAGATGACTTTGAAATGAGAGAAAGATCATGGTCCTACCTCACAGTTGAACAGATTTGACTATATAATATTGTAATAGATGTCGAAGGATTATACGATGATTAATCTAATCTTCTTTCCAATCATTATTTGGAAAAAATAAAAGGGACACCTTTGCAACTAGTAAAATATGAAGAACTAGAATTAGAAAATCTTGAAGATAGAATGTAACAGATAATTAAAAGAACAAAAAGATGGGTACAATACAAGAAAACAACAAAGGATAACTCAAACACAGAAGGGTAATCATCAACACAAGCTCAAACAATAGCTTCAACTCAACTACCATTATCAACAATGCAAACAATAGTTCAGTCCAGTTAACAAAATATAGGTGGGGATGATCAACCACCAGAAAAATACAAAGCTATAAGAAGCACCTTCAGAAGTGGTTCACTTCCATTGATCAACATGGACAATCAATAGGAACCAGAGAAGACAAAATAAGAAGAAGAAATAGGTCAATCAGAATAGAATGCAACAAACCAATCTTTCAAAGAAGAACCACTAAATCAAATAATAGATATTGTTCAACCTACTGTAACATGTAGTCAAAATATATGACCAAAATTTCAAAGTTCAACTCAAGAAATACAAAGCCCTACAATAGTCAGGAAATTGTTTGATATTGAAAGTTTAGCCTCTGCCTCAAAAATTCTAGCCACTCCTTCATGGTTAAAAGAAATAATACAAAGAAAAAGATAAAGGAGAGACGATAGAGTTCCTCCTCAAGATTTAGTTTCTCAAATCATTAATGAAACTACCGGTTCAAAGAAAAAAAAAGAAATAGGCAAACTAGCTTCTCTTCAAAAACATCAAGAGACAGGGCATGTACTAATACAAGTTGCAGAACCAAAACAAGACATCCACTTTTTAGATCTAAATGCAATAGATTTTCATGTCAATCAAATTGACATAGGACATTCTTTTATGATCATATAGTTCATATGTGGTAATTCACACATCAAGAGGTAAGAGATAGGTTGGACCAATTCAAAGATGAAAAGAACATACTCAAATATACTATCAATCATCTATTTGATTATATCAAGAAAATGCTAGGTCCTATCTTTTCCCAATAATCAAATCAAACAGAAGATATTTTTGATCCATCACTTCATTCCAGTGAATAAATAATCAAGGAGATGCATGAAGACAAACACATGGCACAAATATCTTGAGAATGGATACAATACCTCAATTCAAGAGGTGTGGACTTCATCGACTTCCTAGCCAGTTATTACAAAATATATATTCAACTCGAACATATAATCTACATAGACTTTCAGTTGCTCAAAGAACATAAAATAATATATAATACACAAGAAAAGCTATTGCAAATAGTAATAGATATGGACAGTAAAGAAGATCTCAATCTAAGAATTATCAAATCCACTAATAGTCCTCTACAAAAGTGGATCTTTTCAATCAATTTCAAAATAGAGATCAACACAGAAGAAGTTCAAGAACTACATAATCTAATAAAAACACTCAATATGAGCATTACGCATATGGAAAAGATCTTTACAGATATGGGCTGCAATTTCTATTAAGCAAATGCTCAAGATACTCTAGATATAGAAATCATGAAGAAAAACTATGAATTACATCTTCAAAGTATCAGCAGAACAGAAACATATGAGGAAGGAGATATCTATAAATTGACTGCAATTGGAGACTTATTAACAACTATAAAAGAAGACAGAGGAAGCATTTCTAAACAAATCAATGAAAAAAATAAAAATCATGAATACTGGATGGTAAGAAATGACAATATTACCATACCAGAGGAACAAGAAATGCTCAATGTAATCACAATAATGGAACAATATAACAGTCAAAGAAGAGAGGAATAAACGTAAGTATAGAGATCATGGGTATCATAGACTTTGTTATTATGTATATCAAGTTTATATATGTATTTCAATTTAACTACTCTATTTAATTTTTCATTACAAATTGCAATCATTGTATGAAATATGAACACATATAAATATCTAATCAAAATTATTACGATGACTACTACTTTTCTTACATTCATGTCTATGATTTTAATACATTTCTTATTGTAGTTAATTAGCTTTTGGTTTTGCCTAGCTTCTTACACAGTAAAGATTTTACATTCTTAATTATATGCTACTAGAGCCTGTAATGAGTCAACATCTTAACTACTACCTTTTGAGTTTCTCTTCCTCTATTAGTTAAGCCTACTTATTACAGATCACCTATCTAGGGTCATCTAGGGTTATCTAGGAACAATAGTCACCTTAACCTTGAACGAAAATTCCTGTCAAACATAACATACCTGGCATTAGTTATGTCCCAAGACAAAATAATGACAACCATATTAGGACAAAAAAGACAAATATAAAACTTTCTTTGTACATTTTTCCAAAGTTGTTCATTGACATGAGTGCCAAAATTTTGTAACAATTCCCAAACTTAGTTCAAATCTCACTAGGTGTACCATTTGTGCTTGCTTTAACTATATGAGATCCTTTGTACTATTTTCTTTTCTTTAAGGAATTCAAGAAATGCCAAATTGTCCAATTCAAACTTTACCTGATGTACCTCATTCCTTATCATTGTAAAATCTACCCTGGCATCTTGTAATATTTCAATTGTTTGGACAAAAGGAATATTGCTTTATATTTTTAAAATGGTGCTTATTCTGACTGACATTTCATTATCAATTTTTCGTAACCATCCTTCTTTGTCTTTTATGGCTCCATCTTCTTTGAAAAAACTGGGAAACATTTGAAAACTATCCTGCAAATATCTTGCTGTGAGAACCTCTGCCTTTCTCTCCAGGTTTTCCCTCTTTATTTCAAACTCGAGTAGGTTTTTAACAAACTTATATATATTTATTAATTGTATATCCATAATCTGCTGAGTTTTAATCAACAAGTTTGTGTTAAGGTTTAATATGAATGATTGAGAAGGTTTTGTTAAGCTTTTGGTTCTTCTTCATGTAGGTCAAAGGTTTAATACTCATTGATTGAGTTTACTTGGTTGTTGGCCTACTCAAGTTAGGTCTATAATTCGAAATGGTTTTCTTTTCTCTTCTTTTTATTTTCTTTTCTTAAATGTTAGATCTATACTAATTTCTTAAATATGGTTTTCTTTATATAATTACTATGGTGACCTAGATATGAAAACTTTCCTTGCAAAAGCTTTGGTTCTCTATAGAGCTTACAACATAAGATTTGGATTTAGTTTGGTTGAAAATTGTTACTTAGAGGGATTCAACTCCTTAATTATGTTATTAAATTTAGCATTTATTTCTATTTTTTAATAATGTTTGGGACTACGTAAAATGTAGTGATTAAATAGTCTTTAAAAGAATATGAAAATATACTTTTACTGTTGTGAAGTAAAGTGTTGTTTATATCTATGTGAATCTTTCTCATACCAAAATGAGAAAAAACTCTTTTCTATATATTTACTTTGTGTTAATTAGATAAGCACAAGAGAGGACCTAAACCCTTTAGGAATCAATCATTTTAAAGGAAAAATGAAAACCACTGGAACATTCGTAACATACTGGAATAGGAGATCGGGAAGGAAAAGTGACTAGTATATAAAAATACATTAGACTTTGTAGAACATTTTGTAAGGAGCTATGATCCCTTAAAAGAGTTGACTCCTTTTGTAAAGAAACTACAAACTCTTATGAACCATTTTGAGGGAATCATCCACAGCCTAAATGAAAAGAACCAATAGGTGATGAAAAGAAGGAATGAGCCACTTTTAAGGCATCATCTAGAGCCTTAAAGATTCTAACTTATAGAATATGGATTATGTTGATCTATATAAATACCTAAATGTCATTCTTAAATCTATGATTTTATGCATACATATATTCTATAATTCTACTATTCATCTTCGTATCATACCTTATACATTAGTTATTATATAAAAATTTATTCCAAAATCCTAAATACTCTTTTCGATTCCTATTAATCCTTCATGAATTAATTCAGCTACGAAAGGGGCAAAGACAAAGGTAACTGCCAAGAAATGGTGCAATGTTTGAACCATGTCAAATATGCTCTTGCACCTAGTTTGATCCAACATTAAATCATAACCATTGATCTTCACTTAAAAGATATCCGATGGCTCTCGCAAGATCATAATGAATAAAACTTCATGCATATTCTCTTTGCAATCATATGACAACCGTTAGATCAAAAAAAATCCATAGTGAACTAAAACCTGTAGCATCCTGGCCCCACTCGACAATTGGATATATCACTACTGTTAGATCAAAAATCCAACAACCGATATTCTTTCTCCTTCCGACTGGACCCACAGTGATAAATTATAACTTAAAGATAGATCGATGGTTGTTGTAAGATCGCAATGAGTAAATCATTTCTTTGCAGATGCATGACAATCGTAGGATTGAAATCAAGTTGTCAGTCTCTTACAAATCCTCAATGATCGGGCCCACTATATATACACCATAAGATCTTCAATGTTGAATGGCTCTGATTTAATCAGATGGTACCACCTGATAGAACCACATAGTTGGACCCCCTACACCAATGATTATCGCAAGATTGCAATGAATAACACTTCACTTTGCGGATGTGTGACAAATGTTAGATTGAAAGAATATTGACTGCTTTGATCAACATTGGAACCTTAGTAAAATATATCATTAGGACTTAGGAAAATATACAAAAATCATCGGGACTTAAACTCATGGAAAATATAAAGTATTGGCTTAGGTAAAAAGGAAGTCTATGGATTATGGCCCCGCTCGATGATTTAATAAAGCACATGCTTTATAAGGTCTTTAAGAGACCTACAAAAAGTAACGATCAAATAGAAACATAAAAAGTCCATCCATTTAATCAAGTGAATATATATATATATATATATATATATATATATATATATATATATATATATATATATATATATATATATATATATATATATATATATATATATATATATATATATATATATATATATATATATATATATATATATATATATATATATATCTGTGTGTGTGTGTGTATGTATGTATATGTATATGTATATGTATGTATTATTTAATATATTATACTTAATACTTAAATTATATTTAGTTCATGTATTACCAAATTAATACTTTATAATTTAAGTTTTAGAAATTTCTAATAAATTTTGTTTCTTTTTAAATTCATATTTTTCTAAACAAGAACTTTTTATTGTATAATACTTAATGAATTTACTCAAATATTAAATCTTTATTAAATAATAATTAATTATAAATTAAATTTATTACAATAGACACAAGAATATTCTCTATGTTATAAATATATATAATTATGACGACTTTCCAAATTTATAGGCAAAATAATCAATTCAAATATTTTTCCTTCTTTTTTTATGAATTTCCAAATTTAATTTTAAAGAAGAGGCTTTAAAAAACAAATATAAAATAATATTACATGACTAATTAGAATATTTTGTAAAAAATGGCTGCTCTCATTCTTTACACTTGCAAACTTAAGCTAAGGTCTAATACAAAATTCAAATTTTTTTTTGCATAATTTTTTTATAAATTTCTCAATAATTACTTCTTTTTTATTTTACAAAATCATTCAAATTAAATATATTTAAATTTCATAAATAATACATAGCTAATAAAATAAATTTTACTCATTTATATGCTATAATTAAATTTCAAAATTTCAAAAAAAAATATTTTCACCTATATTCAAATTTGAGATTAAATTAAATAAATTTTAAATCAAATATATTAGAATTTAAAAATCATTTAATTATATTCATGATGAAAAGTGTTCAATTTAATTATATTTCTATATTCTTATCAATGCTAAAATCATTAACCTTTTCATTAAATTGATAATCGGTGATATAATAAATTTCATTGGAAACATAATCTAAATCTCACGTTCTTTTATTAAATTCTTCAAAAAATTTATATAACAAAAAAAAAATTAAATTATGAAAAAAAAAATAACTATTATGCAAAACTCAACAAAAAAAATAAAAAATTAATCAATAACAAACCATAATAAAATAAAATAAATTATATATAATAAATATTCAATCATATTTTATTATTTCTTAGAAAATTAAACTAACACAAATTTAAAACTAAGAAAAAATATTCGGCGAACACTACATAAGATAAATAACCACGTGCATATGGTACTCTTTAACTTCTCCAAAAGTTAACTTGGAAATATAAGATGTAGGCCATAATTAGGGTATTTTCGAAAATAAAAATCCTATTGAGAGAAAAAGACACTAAAATAAGAGTATATGGACATTTTTTGCATCTACTGAATGTTACATTCAAATATTAAAAGGATAATTATGGACATTTTTTTTGCATCCACTGAATCTGATAATATTTATTAGAAATGACGACATACCACATAGATAAATATTGTTAACCTGCCTATGCACAATTCCATCCCATCACATTAATTACATACCTCTAAATATCATCTCTTACAGTTAATGTTTTGTGCAGAACACACTCTATAGCACCGTCCTCTTGTTCTACAAATACTCAATAACAGTGAGGATTAAAATACCTTTACATCAATATTTCAAGGAAATTCACACCAACACAAAACAACACAAAACCTGATGGGAAGAACACAGCAATAGGCAATTTAACAGGAACTCACAACAACATCTAGAATTTTAACCATCTTACAGTACTTTCATTCATTCTCAACCCTTCTTCCCTCCATTTTCTGCAAATTTTATTTATTTCAATTCGAAAAATTATTTACCTAAGTTCATGGGGAAAAATATTTAGAATAACAAAGATAGCAGCCAATATGATCAAGCTGATTTGAACCAATATATTGGAAAAAAATACCTTTTCAACAACACAAAAATATTGAATATAAAAGTTAGAAGGTTGATTATTATATATTAGGCTTAGAAATACAATCCTCTGTCCAAACAGAGTCTCACCCACAATTCGATTGTTAAATTATCTCTCCTAAAATGCTTACCAATTTGAAAGTATACACTATAAACAATTATTTATCTAATAAAATTGTATAGACAATTATTTGTCTTTCATTTTAAATTGGTTATTACTTCTACATAATTTACTTCTTTGTGCGAGACCACAATATGACCTACATTCCGTTGGTTTTATTCTACACAAAATTAGATTTGATTTAAAATTTTGTGAAATTTGTACAAGAAAGAATCTTAGCCTTAACAAAATAATACAATTCCATTTAAAAGTAAATGATAAGTATTTTTAATTACCATTTCAATCTAAAATTGAAGGTAAATTATACAAATATTTTACTATGACATTATTAGTATGCTAATTAATAATTTTTCAACTACTTTGTAGAAATGTTGGGACACAAAATAGTTGTAATTGATGACTTCTTTCAGCATCTAGACATTCATAGAATACATGAAGAAGAAAGTATATCAGGATTTTTTGCACAAAGCTTATTACAAAAAAAATGACTAATAACATATCATCCAGCATCAAAAAGAAAATTTTCCCACTTTTATAGGGATCCATTTATATCTAAATTGGAAACTTGTGAAATATGCAATCCAATGGAGGTTCATAATATTCCAAGAGAAATCTGGTTTCAACCAACATCAATACCAACTAAAGTTGAATACATGTCTTTGATACATTGAACATGATAATTACGATTAGAGAAACTGCTTCAAGCTCTACAAACCAATACAACATCTTTGGAGAACCTTTTCTATCATGGTCAAATATACCGTTTGTATTTTGCATCAAGCTCAAACATAGTGTGGAATCAATAGGTCGTACAAAGATGGGGACTATAGGGACATTATTTATCTATGCCCATATATGAACATATAAGAAAGATTGTAAGGGAACAAATACCTACATGGACCCAAACCACTTGTAATTTCTACCCATTTATTAATCTGGACACATACAACTGGGGTGTACTTCGTCAAACATTCGAACACCTCTACTGGTTCAATGATTTGAACCCCATCGTAGATGAACCGATTGGGCCTAATGCTATCCTTTAAGGCTCTTAGTTTACTTAGTTTACAGTAAACTAGATCTATATAGTACTTCTTTACAATACACTTTCTTATTATGTATTTGAAGGTTATATGTATATTTCAATTTAACTACTCTATTTAGTTGTTCATTACAAATTGCAATCATTGTATCAAATATCATTACATATGAATATCTCTTTTAAGTTATTACAAAGACTACTACTTTTCTCACATTTATGTGTATGCTTTTTATACAATGCTTATTGTACTTATTTTACTTTCATTTTTATTTAACAATCCAAATTAACTATAAAACAAATTGCAGGTTGTAGATCAGAATAAGAACAAAGCAACCATTAAATATACCAAAGAACTCACATTACAACAGTTCCATATGTTTTGACCGACACTTGTAATTTACTCCACCATGAACAAATAATCAAACTACAAAAGAACAAGAAATCTAACTTTCAACTAAAATATATGACATTTATTCTCATGACAAGTTTTTCAAAAAAAGACTCCATTCTTACAACAATCAATAACTCCTTGTGTCCTGTATTCCACTCTTCAATATTGAAAATTTAATCTCTTAATACACATGGTTATTCAAATAGGTTGTCCTATAGTTTTCTTTACCATAATAGATACATATACAATATAGCCTTCTTTTATAATAAAATTCTTATCACTACACCTTTACAATTCTCTATTCTACATCCCTTTTCATTCTATTTATCTTCTTTAAATTTTGTACATTGATGTTTGTTTTGAAATTGATTAAAAAGTTCCATTTTTGTATAGTTGTATCAGTAGATTAAAAAATGCTTACATTCAGGGCTTCTTCACTGTCCATATCCACTAATGTCTACAATCCTTTGGAATATATCCATTTATGTTGACTAAATAGTGAAGTCGTAATGCTTTTGGTGATTCACCCATAGTTGTGGATGTATTTGAAGATCAATAGCTCATATTTAATTTTATCATTAAACCCAACATAATAGAAAGTTCAACCAAATAGGAGACTAAAGATATTCACCGACTCTCATGATAGAAATGGGCTTACTTAAGGCTTTGAGAGAAACCAAGAATGTATTTGTCAGCAAACCAAACAATACAAATCTCAGGGGAATAGGAGAGTAAAGGAATTCACCAAGTGTCATGATAGAGCTAGAGTTAGTTAAGGCTTTCAAACAATACAAGAATGTATTGGTCACTAAATCTCATGATTAACTGACATGTCGGTCGGCTTGCAAAACATTACAACACTCAACAAAGACATCATTACACACATCTTACAATAGTCATGAAACCATTTTCGTAACTTGCAAACAGTTTAGGCTTCACGAAATGACACCTTTACGCCACACGCCTGCCAATGATATCACACGGTAGATGTAAAGAGGTGACCCAAAAAGTGACCAAAAGATAGGATACACAAAATCATGTCATCTTGACTAAACCTGCTTTGATTAAACAGCTAAATGGACCGTTATCTTCAACACATCTACTGCTACGAAAACAAGGATTTATATTCATCTTTCAATTGCTCCATCCTATCTCTTATATCTTCATCTATGAATTTCAACATATCAACTATACGATCATGGAAAAGGTGTTTCTATGTCAATTCATGTATTATTTTACAACAGTGTATTTTACATATCTCAATAAATTATTTTATATTGAAATTTTAACCTCTGAGTACAAATAGTTATTTGAATAGGTTGTCCTCCACTTTTCTTTACCCTAATAATGTTGTTTACTAATGATTATGTAAATTTATATTAGCTCGGTTCCTCACACTGCTCTACCTTGCTTTAGGTTCTTAAAGGAATCACCAAATATTAACCGTTAATGTCCTTCACATATTGATTCAAAGATACTATCATTTATAGAGTTAATGATGATGAAGAAATTCTTTATGAGAACAGAGCACTATCTTATACTAAAGCAAAGAATCAAATACAATATACCTCAACACAAAACTAAACTCAAACAGATGCAAATCCTGAATAACTGCTTTCCCTATTATTACTCTCACTCTCAAATTCACAATAAACTTTCTAAGTCATATATTAACTTTCTTTTTTTCATTTACATATAAGAATCCAACATCAAAACAAAAAAAGCATTCACAAACATATACACTTACAACAATTAGGTTTACAAAAATGAAGCACTATAATTCACACCAAGTATTTATTACGTATCAATTAATACTCATCATAATATTAATTATGGCCAATCATTTTTGTAATCAACAAAGTGCAGAACTAATAGACATCATTATTCAAGTTGGTTGTCCTACACTTTTCTTTACCCTAAGTGTTGCAGATACGAAATGGCCTGATTTACACAATGTCATGCCATCCACTACACCAACAAATCTATCTATAGCTACAAGACGGCGAATACAAAATATTATTTGATGGCTTCAAGAACAAGAACATTTTTAGGAATCTTTTGATTAGAATTATCACACAGTGATAGTATTTTATAAGAATGTGTATAGATCATTTTATGAGACAAATAACCTGTCCAACATTCAAAGTAACATTTCATATATTATAAAGAGTTAAGTTTTATCTTTTTTAATATTGAAAATTAGCAATCTAGACCATGTATAATTGTCATGCAACAAAATTATATATTCAACCCTTCATCCATTTTATAACCATTTAATTATATATATAACCAGTCCTTTACTCTTTTGAGTAGATTTACTACTCATCCATTTAATAGCCATTCCTTTACTCGTAGAAAATCCTTAAATATTTCAAATCTCAAACAACAACGGTCAATCAACTAACTTTAAAAGATGACCATCGATAGCTATCCTTTCCTATCATATCAGACCGTTCTCATTAAATTACAATAGTCACTTAAACCTTTAAAATGAGCTGGCCACATCATTATTATCAGTAACTAATAAGATTCGAGTGCATGAGTATAGTTGGTAATGACGCACTTTCATTTACTATGCCAAGCCACCCTTTACCATAAGTCATTTGGCGAATACATGACTAAAGGTTTTCTCCTCATCTCGAAGCCTTTACCTTTAACACATCTCAATCCAACGATTCACCAACAAAGGAAACTCCAATTTCCTAAGATTTTAAAATAACCACGGATTTACCACCAGAACAAACAAACAAAGGAATTCGCTGAATTTCCAAAAATTTTCTTAACTCTTCCTTCTATTAACACAATTAACGCCTGCCATTCATCTTTCCTTTATCCTATGGTTATCATTAATTCAAAAAATACCATATAACCCCTTGTTCTTAACTCCTCTCTATCCGCCGAATATACGAACAAAGAAATCTGCGAGTCGGTGAAGGTTACATCTAACCATGATTAGATCAAAAGAATGAGCGAATGCATTTAATTTCTAAGTTGCCAAAAGAATGTCTTAACTCAAATTTCATGAAGAGATTAAATACCCACCATCGATCAAATCTGAAATCAACGACTAATGGTAATTCACCAAGTATTTAAACTTAACTCATCCCTTTCAGGCGATTCAACAAACAAAGAGAAATTATTGGTTTGCCTTTATCTACGGTCATATTCAGAGACTACACGACTGACCACTCTCACATTATCCAGACATATCTTTAACTTTGGGCCTCATTAGGAGAATATGAAATCACTATATTCGCCAAATCGACAAATAAAAAACTTTAGCATTCGAATCAAATAATCCAAAGAAATCCATTGAATGTCAATATGCAATCATATTATATTTCATACAATTGAATAGATTAATAATAATGTATTATAATAAGACTACAATCAATCAAAAATTACATCAACGACCCTCGCTTGATCACCATATTACACAAAAATTAATCATTTAATCAGGAGAATGACACACCGCTCAATTTTTTGACTCACTGATTATTTAAGGAAAATAAACTAGAGATTAGGCCACTAAAGCATAACAAAGTAAACAATTTCGGATAAAGTAGTCACTAACAACTAAATCTGACTTAACCATTTAATTAAGCGAATGAGCGACCGTTGCATTTTCTTAGTTGCTATAGGGTAAAAGCACAATCGAGTGTCACCCTTTTGGCTAACCCGACTAACTCAGCCGAGTCCTACTCGACCGAAGAAGGGGAGGTGCCACGGGGCACCGAGTGGCACCTACGTGGCCGCGGAGACTCGGTCGAGTCCTACTCGGCTGAGTAGGACTCGGCCGAGTCTACGAGGCACTACTAATAGCCCGCTCAATGGTTTTAGCCCCTGATTTGAACAGTGAGGGGCTAAGGAAAGTGGCTAAAGAGTGATAGTGCAACTCGGCCGAGTCAGAGGTAGATTTTTTATTTTTTTTTGTTTGTATTTTTTAGTTATTTTTTATGTATATATGTTGTTTAAATATTTTTTAATTATTTTTTTAATATTCATATGTAAAAAAAAGTCTTTTCTTAATATGTATTGTATTTACTTTTAAAAATGTACAAAATTAACAAATAAAACTTAAACATAGAAAACATATATAATTTAAGTAAAATGTAAACTGGAACGTTTAAAAACATGAAATAGTCCACCTACCCTTGAGACATTTAATAAGACCATTAAAACCTAATAGGATGGATGTAATTATAAGATCCAATATTTAACTTAATAATATCAAAATTAAAACATAATGGACTATCTACTCTTACTGACCTAATAGGAACACTTTCAAGACTTAACATCCACTAAATATGACCTATTAGGACCCTTAAGACCTAATAGGACCACTTAAGACCTAATAGAACTTAATAGGTCAAAATAGTTCACCCTTACTTGGCTCAATAAGACCTAATTAAAACCTTTAAGACCTAATGTGACCCTTAAGACCCAATAGGACCCAAGTGACAAGGACAAGTGCAACCGCTACCTAGGTTAAATGACTAAACAGTGTAGTAAGCAACTTACCTTATGCATTCAATAATCATCATTGTTCAAGTTATATTGTTTTCATGCCATTAGATCAAGTTATATATTAAAACAAATTTTCTTTATAGCATGCACTTTTATTTTATTTCATTGTTGACTCCTGATAAATTAATCCTTAAGTTTTAAGTTGTCATGTTTTTTAATATTGAGCAAAGTAGTTTAATAATGACTAGATGCTATATCAATAAATGGAAAGAAACAAAATAGACTAGCATAACCAAAACACATAATAGTCACAAAAATGTTGAAATAAAGTATCATTATCCATTGTAACACTCTTTGATTTAGCCCAAATATTTAGTATATATCTTTGAAATTGCATTACTTTCTTTTTGATATTTTAGAGTTGGACCATGATATTGGCATTCATCTTTATAAGACCTATAGTTGTGAGACAGGAAAGGCAATATGAAGAAAGATGTCATAGTAAATCCTAAGAATTATATAGTTATCTGATAACAATTATTAGATAACATTTGCATACTAATGTGTTTTAACTTATCACAATTTGTAATACAAAATTAATCATTTAATTATTATCAAGCCACAAGAAAACTATACCATCAATATCATATAACTTTCTATAAAGCCAAGGTAGCCAACTAAATTGATTTGAAATAGTATTGTTTGTTTGAACACTTTGCTATCATTGAACTCTTAACACTTTTCTTTTGTATTGATTTATTATTATTAGTAGATTGAGTAATTAAACATTTTTGTCTAGTGCCAATATTATTTAATCAATTCAATTAGTTCTCTTTAATCTTAGTCATGGTCTAGATTGTCATATTTCCTTATTCTATTTGTCATGGCCCGTGGATGATCAAACTCCCCTATGCATTTTTTTTAGTCTAAATAAGTATAGTGCTGGATATTATCAAAACTATTATTTTCATCCTTTGCTAAGAAAATTCCTATTTATCAAAATGAATAAAGCCCTAACTCTTATTATATCTAGGATACCTTAATTATAAGGTCATCTTTATTTTTAGTTGCCTAAAGTTACCAAACTAAGGTTTTGATACTATCTAAAACTTAGGATAAAGTATTTTCCTATGAAAGTTCCATAACACATTGTGGTAATCAGGATAAGTGTAGATGACATGATATACCACAACCCCCTAGTAAGAGGGCATTGGTGGGTCAAAACCTTTTGGTTCTTCCAAAAGGTTTGGAGGTCTACACTGGAGCTGGGCAGGTTGCAGCTGAGGACACACGTTTAGATATGTATTCTAGCATTGCCACCATTGCGACTCAGGTTGAGCAGTTTTCATCTGATCGTGTGGGTAGGTACATGCTTCGATCACGGACGAGTGCAGGTGTATCACCATCTAGTCCATTTTATGACCCATACATCAGATTTGATCTTCCTACTCCAGATGAGATAGGACGACTACCTGAGGATCGCGTGCGTGAGATTAGTGGTATGTTAGTGAGTGATCTCCTAGCTACTTACCAGAGGATTTCTACATTGCATGGGATTGAGCCACGTGATTTACCTACTTTCATTGGAGGAGGATAGTGTCGTAGATCCTCCACAGGCAGCAGTCGAGGTCAGAGCTCAGATGCAGAGGCAGGTTCCTCTAGACAGAGTGTGGATGATCTTACACCACCTCCACAGCATACACAGGCTCCCACACAGCATACATAGGCTCCCACACAACAGACACAGGCTACGACCTCACGAGTTCATAGTAGATTCTCAGATTTGCTTATGGACGACGCCATTGATCCTGATGCAATGTCCTTGCACTCTTCTGAGTTATCTGACCTTGGACGTGCATTACAGTAGGTACAAGAATTTGGATTTAATTTCAATTTATATAGATATACATGTGTACATATAGTTCTATATTTAAATTTAAATGTATTTAAATGTGGTACAGGACATTGCGACAGGTGCTACATATGGAGATTTAGAGGAGCCTGCTGATCCGATTCATCATGATACAGAGGTACACTTGAAATAAATTAAAAATTAAAATTTTATAAAATTTATTTACATTTCAAGTTCTTATATATATATATATATATATATATATATATATATATATATATATATATGTAACATTATATTTACATTTACAGACTCAGGTCCAGCGGGACGAGGATCCACATAGGCCCACACATCTAGCACATGATGGTGATCATCAACGTAGTTGATGTGTTCATTGATACATGTTTGGATTTTGTGATATATATGTATAGACACTTAAACATTGATGTACATGTTTGATTTTTGAGATATATATATGTGTGTGTGTGTGTGTGTACATTTACATTGATATGTAGGTGCATGTTTTGTATATTGATCTATTTGTACATTGACACATGTTTGGATTTTGCACTATATAGACATTTAAACATTGATGTACATGTTTGATTTTCCAGATTTTGTAATTGAAGCCAAAAATTAATTGATCTTTAAAATTAATATTTAATTTATGACCTAATATGAGTTAACATGACCTAATAAGTCCTACTATGAACTAATAAGACCTAACATGACCCCTTAAGACCTAAAATGATCTAAGATGACCCCTTAAGACCTAAAATGAGACCTAAAATGATCTAACATGACCCCTTAAGACCTAAAATAAGACCTAACATGACCTAACATGACCCCTTAAGACCTAAAATGATCCCTTAAGACCTAATTTGACCTCACATGACTCCTTAAAGACCAAACATGACCTAATATGACCTAATAAGACCTAGCATGACCTAACATGACCTCACATGACCCCTTAAGCCCTTAAGGACTGAACATGACCCTTAAGCCATGACCCCTTAAGCCCTTAAGCCCTAACCCCTTAATCCATGACCCCTTAAGCCCTTAACCCCTTAAGCCATGACCCCTCAAGACCTTATAAGACCTAAAAGACCTAATATGACCTAACATGTCCTAACATGACCTAAAAGACCCCTTAAGACCTAATATGACCTCACATGACCTAAAAGACCCCTTAAGACCTAACATGACTTCACATGACCTAATAAGACCCCTTAAGACCTAACATGACCTAAAAGACCCCTTAAGACCTAAAATGATCACTTAAGACCTAATTTTACCTCACATGAGCCCTTAAGGACCAAACATGACCTAATATGACCTAACATGACCTAATAAGACCTAATATGACCTAATATGAGCTAACATGACCTAATAAGTCCTACTATGAACTAATAAGACCTAACATGACCCCTTAAGACCTAAAATGATCTCACATAACCTCACATGACCTCACTATGAACTAATAAGACCTACTATGAACTAATAAGACCTAACATGACCCCTTAAGACCTAAAATGATCTCACATAACCTCACATGACCTTAAATGAACTAATAAGACCTAATATGACCTCACATGACCTCACATGTCCTAACATGACCTCACATGACCCCTTAGGCCCTTAAGAACCGAACATGACCCCTTAAGCCCTTAAAAGGCCTAACCCCTTAAGCCGTGACCCCTTAAGCTCTTAAGCCCTAACCCCTTAAGCCATGACCCCTTAATCCATGAGCCCTTAAGCCCTTAACCCATTTGGCCCTTAAGCCATGACCCCTTAAGCCCTTAAGCCATGACCTATCTAATCAATCTAAACAAAAAATAGAAATATAGACCTATCTAATATTTATCTAATCAATCTAATCTGATAAATTGAAATTAAAATTCAAGTAGAAAGTAAATTGAAAGTTCTATCCAATCAATTAAAATTCAATTTACCTATCTAATCAATCTAATCAATAAATAGAAATTTATCTAGACTAGAAAGGTATGCAATTCAAGAAATCAATCTATTCTAATCAATTGAAAAAAGAATCAATCTAATTTCAATTCAAATATAGACCTACATTTAATCAATCTAAACAAAAAATAGAAATATAGACCTATCTAATATTTATCTAATCAATCTAATGAATAAATTAAGTAGAAAGTAAATTGAAAGTTCTAGTTCTAAGAGAGAGAGAGAGAGAGGGGGGAAGGGGAAGGGGAAGGGGAAGGAGAGAGAGAGAGAGAGAGAGAGAGAGAGAGAGAGAGAGAGAGAGAGAGAGATAACTTTCATCAATTAAAATTCAATTCAGGTTTAATCTTGATCCATAAATTCAATCTAATCATAAATTTCAAATCAAATTTAAAGTCTACATAGAAGTTTCAAATAGGATTTAAATTAAGTATGTAAAAATTAAAATCCTTAAACCTAAAGCTCCTGATACATGTAGTCTGGATCCTCTCTATCCTTTATTATCTCCAAAAGTTTTTCATGCTCTTCAATAGGCAACTTCCACTTTTGGTTTTTACTTGACCCTTTTTTTGACACAGTTTCAAACTGCAATTTCGTCGCTATAACCAAGTGACTATAATGTAGAACTCTCTCTCCACGCATGTATTCAACAAATTTAATTCCATTTTTTTCAATCTTATCTTGTTGATAATAGGTGCCTTCAATAACAACTGAACCAGTCAGATATTTTTGTCCATCACCATCAACAACTTCTTCAAGCAACTTGTGTTTTTCCTTGGTGCATCTTAGTAGATAATAATCTACACCTTCTATATTCTCAGGATCCGCAACCACAGAAAAAATATCACCTACACAATTTATATTTATGTGTACAAGTAAATGTTAAATTTAAACCTCAAGTTCATGTATAATATATATATATATATATATATATATATATATATATATATATATATATATATATATATATATATATATATATATATATATATATATATATATATATATATATATATATATATATATATATATATATATATATATATATATCATGTAAATATACCTAGAAATAAAAAATATGCACCTGTAACAACTAAATCAGAAACACATTCATAGTCAGCTGAATATATAGGATCATGGATGTCTATGACATTGTCATCATCTTCATAAGGAGGCATTCTAATTAACACTTTATGATCCCATATTGAAACATATCCATTTGCAATATTAACACATTGACTCATTGTGTTGTTGTTAAGACAATCTTCACAAAAGCATGATTTATCTCTTAGTTGAATCAGTGGAGGCTAGTGTTGTCCCGTAGTCATCACTTGATGCAAACTTCTAATTCCAACAATTGATTGACAATTGTAGGGATTCGATCGATTGATATCTGGATTGGATGGATTGATATATAGATCTCAGTTTGAAATCATGAAAAATGTGAAATGCATTATATATATATATATATATATATATATATATATATATATATATATATATATATATATATATATACACACAACAAGTTAAAACACACATACATGACATACCTATATATGTAGTTTCATGAATTTGAGTTTGAAAAATAAAAGTAAATTAAATAAATACCTATCACTTCCCAAAAGTAACGTTTGTTGTATTTTGTGTCTGGAGTAGCGAAATGATTTTGACACCATTCAACAATCTTCTTTGAATTCTCTATCATGTTACCTAGAGAGATATATTTTTAACAATTTAGTTATATATATACATGTGTACATGTAATGTAAAGTTTTAAATAGTCTAGTCAAGTAAACAAGTTGAATATCAAATGTATGTACACATACCTTGAAGTTCATGTTGTTAGAGTGCACGCTTCACACATGCTCCTGCTCCATCATGTTCTCCTTTTCCATGTCCACTTTCAAAGAAGTTCCAAACAAACTTAACGTTGTGTCTAGCATGTTGCATGGCTGACCAATTAAAAGCTTTTGCAGACTTAAATTGACCTACAATTCAAATAAATACAAAAATGTATTTAAATGTGACACATAAATATATCTAGAAATGCTCAAAAAAAAAATTAAAATAAAATTTATAATGCATGTACGTACTTACCTGCACACCCATCAGACCAGATCCAATGTTGTGAAGCATTTATCCCACGACTTGCAAGATTGTTGAAAAACATGTTGAAACAATGAGCCACATAGCTCCTATCATGAACCTTGTCATCACTAATATAGAAATGAACCTCCTTGATGATAATGCGTTCATTTTGATCTATACCAGATTCTATCCCATCCAAATCGTATTGTGCATGTCTATAGGTCACATGCACAAATATTGCAACTTGATCAGAATGATAATATTGACTTTGGAGCTCCTTTTGAGGGGAAAATGTATAGTTCTCTGCAAAATCTACAACTGAAAGAATACAAACAAGTGGGAAACAATTTTTGGAATCACGAAACTGTTTAGCTTGCCATTGTGCACCATGACAATGTTGGATATGTGGATAAATCATAGATCAAAATCTGTCCATGAACTGAAGGTACGGTAATTCACTCTCTTTTAATGTAATTTTTTTTGATTCACCTCCTGTCTTCGTTTGGTATATCTCATATTCAAATCTCTTCCACTAGATTGGTGTTGTAACATCAATATTATCAAATTGTAAAGGAAATTGCTACAAATTTCCACAATTATTGCATTCATTTTTTATACACTGGACATTAAATTCATCTGAATCTTCTGATTTATCACATAAAATGGACTTTACAAATTCTGTTGTACTTCTAGTAACCATACCTAGATTAAGTATTGTCATAACCTTTTTATATGATTGCAAGTATAAGTGAAACTCAACATGATTTCGACAACAACATGTTTCACGAACCTTATTTATGCGTACGAAGCAAGGGCGCAACATCTCAAACATTCTCTGACATATTTTCACATCTGAAAATTCATGTTTGAATGCTTCAAACAATTCACTTTGTGTAGTATCGACAAAATGTTTTGGATGTGAAATCTTCATACCGGTCTCTTCATCGTCCATTTGTATAGTGTCCCTTCTATTGGAAGAAACGCGAGAGTGGTTGGTCCAAAACTCAATGACCCGTCTTCTTACATCTTCATAAATTTTGTCTTTACGGGGAAGTCTACAAATCTGTACCCAATTCTTTTCAATATTCATAGCCAACATATTTCTCTTCCTAATATATCTCTGTATAGTTCTTCGAGATACGTTGAGTAAATCAGAAATTGCTCGAACTTGATTTCTATGTGTCAATTTCTTACTAGTTATCATAGTCATCAAGGCTCTTCTAGCTGCATTTGAATCTGGTCCTTTATGATCTGCCTTGTTAACAACATTCAGTGCATCTTGTAAATTTTGAATTATTGTCTCTTTTACTTTACCTCCTCCAACTTTCCTATTATCAATACCCAACAATTCCAAAACCGGAGTCATTTCTTTTTTCTTGAATAACTTTGCAAACAATTGTGCTTTTCCCACCAAAGATTTACTCTCAAAATATTCCATCCACATATTTTTGAGATGCAATTTAATAGTGCTTTCAGGTACCAAGTGTTCTGGTTCAATTTGACTAATAAGTGATTCCTCATTCATGTCCATCAAATTCTGCATTGTAGGAAAAAAATGTATACTTCGACTACTACCAATATCCTCCCCTAGTTGAGTTGCACCTTTTACAGTGATAGGTTCTTCTTCAACATCCATTGGTTGCTCTTAGACATGTTTCGTATGACCTTTCATTTGGTCATCCCTTTTACGATCATACTTCCTTGTTCTAGTCCTTTTATTTCCCATTGCTCAAATATTTAAGCAAGATTTTTTTTATTGTTTTACTACTTCGTCACTGAAAAACTTGTCTTCAAACTCTTTCGAAATCAAAATTTCTTTGAAACTTCTCCAAAAGAATGACTCCTTGCTTCAAAATATCCTTATATCCTAAAATAAGAATGTAAATTCGCAATTGATATATATTTTTTTTTAAATATTATGCACATATATACCCTTCGGTTTGAAAGGACCGGTCGCTCACGCGACCGATCGCGAGGGGCCGATGACTTGAGGGGACTCGGCCGAGTCCCACTCAGCCGAGTCATCCTAAGTGGCATGCCAACTTGGCAGCCAAAACTTAAAAAACACAAATAATACACAATTTGCACTTGTGGTGTTTTTTTCTCTTCTGCAAATTAAAAATTTGAAAAAACTAAAACTACCCTTTTGTAGATCTCGGAATTAAAATTCTAAAAATATAAATTTTATATAATTTCAATTGGAAAATGTTAAACAAATTTGTAAAAAACCACATGTAGGTATATAAAGCTTTGAGAAGTTGCCGATTCGATAAATTAAAAAAAAAAGTAAATCAATTAAAAAAAAAATTAAAATTATATGAGGCACTAGAGAAGAGAATCTTCTTTAAGAATATATAATTTATTTGAATTTTAGAAAAATTTTGATAGCTGAAAAGTGGCGAGAGATAAAAACTACTGATTTCGTGTAAGTTGTACTTTGAATACTTATAACGGGCAAATTATAGATCGAAAACACTTCTTTCCTTTTTGTTGCACTAGGTATACATGTCATCTAAAACATATTTTGAAATTGGAAGAAAAAACAATGTCTTACTTATAATTATTTGACGGGAGGTAAACCCCCTGATTTGCTGTATTTTCAGGACATGAAAAATAGACTTTAAAAATTAAAAAATATATTAATTTATGTCCAAAATAATTTTAAAAAATTATAGGCATAAAATTCATCCTATTTCACACATTTCATCAGTTTACATCATCTTCAAATTCTAAATAGAAATGTGACTTTTATGCCCTTGAAGTTTTTTCATTTTGGTGTTGTTAGCCTCTTCCTTTGTAAAAGGGTGACAGCTTATTGTGCTTTTACCCTATAATATAGAAACATAAGGATATAGGACACAGTTATGACTTTTTCAAGAACAAGAACCCTACCGAACACCCAAAACTAAACAATTTTGGATATAGTAGTTACTACCATCTAAATCCAATAACCCAAATAAAACCATTGTACTATAATATTTGCATTAATAGAAAGTTGAACAATGATGCAACAGCCATAGGAAACCCTTTACGAATTTACTACCATCTTACATTACCACCCAAAAAATCACAATTACATTTCATATAATTGATTAGATTTACTACAATTCTTAATAATATTGTAACAAAATAATTGAATACATTAGTAATAATAAGTAATAATATTGTAAATTTATAAAATACATACAATCAAAGAGAACACAAAAACTACACGATTTCGAATTAAATAGCTTATTAATTCTAAATCCAATAATCGCAAACATTCCATTCAATTATAATAATTTCAATCATAAAAAGTACAAAAAAAAATGCAAAAACCATAGGCATGGCTTTTCAAATTTATTGCTATTTTACATCAACACCCGCAAATTAAATATTACGCTTTAATCTGCAATCAAACAAATGAGCGACTGCTACAATTACTAATCATTTATTTTCTAAGGTAATCATTGTTTTTCATTTTTATCTAAATTTTGTTATGACTAAAAATTAGGCCACTAAAGGACAAAAGAGTCAACATTTTCAGGAAAAGTAGTCACTAACAATTAAATCTAATAATCCAAAACATTCAACTAAATTACAATATACAATCATATTACATTTCTTGAAATTGAATAGATTAATAAAAATTCTTTATAATAAGATTACCATCAATCAAAAAATACATAAACGCCCCTCCTGTTGGTGTTCAAAATGGATGCTTATGCTCTTAGGCTGCCAATATACCCTCAGGTTGATTTTAGGAGTGGTTAGTTCCAAAATGTATAAGGATCATAGGGTAACTGGACCAACTATAGGGACAAGACTGCCCTCTTCACTTCTAGCTCTACAAAACCAAGGCGGGTGCACCTAACCCAGTGAAAACTATACTTCACACACCAAAGATAGGGTCTAAACAACAGATTGATAGTAAGAAAGTAATAAATGCCAACCTCACATTCATTGACTCTCCATTACTATTGGGTAACAATACCACACAACCAAAGACTTAAAGCTTAGAAAGGTTATTGATTTTAAGATTTGGGATGTAATAGCTTCAATCAATGTATGTTAACAAGAGAAATACTCATTTAGGCCAGTGCCTCATCCATTGGGCAAGATTTCTTAGAGTCAAAGACACATAGACCTGAGAATATTTGAGAACTCATAGCCATAAATACATTTATCCTAATCTTTACTGCTTACAAGACATCCTTACATAGACAAGGGAAAACCCATATCCCACCTAGAGCATAGTTTAATCCAATCCTAGATCAGAACTCAAGAATGAAGATACATACATACAAACAATATGTAATGAGATAGAAAACTCAAAACTTACTAGACTTGACACAAAGGAGAGATAAGAACTAGATATTTGTATTAAGTATGATGAATTCCTTCTGTGTATACAATGAATCACAAGACACCCTGCTTGCAAACTTCGGCTTAGACTTGGAACTTTCTTCAATTATTAACAAAACATTGAGTCAAAAACTATTAGAAAACCCCGGGACTAGAAACTCAGGACTGATTTTGAACTTCGAAACTGGAACCCCTACAAAATCAACAATTCAACACTATATACCACTAGTTACCTTGGAATCCCAAATAGGTTAGGATGCAACAAGCTACGGATAAACAGGGTAAGGGTTAGGGTTTCCACCCACCAAACAATTCAAATAGATCAGAAACTAATACATTGGAGGGAAAACCAAGCAACCTTGAGCCATCAGATCTAAAAATCAATCTCCACTTATGGTAATTCTTCTGGAAATGTACTGAAGATCATGAAAATCTTGCAAATTCATCCAATTTGACCCCTGCAACATGCCTCAAGCACTATTTATTCATTCTCCCCACGACATAAAACTCCCTGCAGTCAATCATCATACTCGCTGGACCACACTACAACAATCGGCACCACCAAACAAATCAAATCCGGCCACTAAAACATTAAAAACCAATCCTTTATGTCGCTGAGAAACCCTCAAAAATTTGAATTCAAACTACAATAGTCATTTCATGGTGCTATTGACGTATCAACAGCCCATATTCAAATATGAACTTGGTTTATATTGTAAACATTAGATGCTTTTTCTTTTCCTGGGTTATGTTTTTACTTTATAATAATCTGGCGAATACGCGACCGAAAAACCTTCACCCATTTGCGAGAACCCTGAGAGCACTGCTAAATTATTTGGCTATTATGTGAACACTATTCACCAAATCACTAAGTCCTTAGACCCTTCACCAAAACATCATGCGAACCAGTGAACCAGGAAAGCATTTGTCAGAACCACCAAAACTTTATCCAAACTGCCAAAAAGACTGAGAATATTTATTGGGCCCGCAACAAGAAGATCAACGGCTATCTCATCTTCACATAGACCTCCAAGATTCCTTCAGATCATAAGACAACTATCAGATGAAGAATCTTTTCCTGCTCTAACAACCTTTTGACACCGAATGAAATCAGCGGCTGTCTTAAGTTCGCATGTGTCAGAAAAAACCCATCAGACTATACGCCGATCGTCGATGCTCTGCAAGTGTTAGAACCCATTGAACCTTGAAAAACTTGGCCCCACTGACAACATGTCTAGTCACACAACGTGGACCAATCAAAAAATGCTGACTAAGCACACCTAGCATGTGGACCCATTATAATGAAAAACCTCTGCCATGAAAGAGAATCAACGGCTGACACAACTCCATAAGATCTTACACCCATCATTGATTTTTTGACAACGTCAAGACCCTCTGACAAGTCAAAAACTAGGTCCCACTGACAACCTCCACCTCAGCACACCTGGACCAATGAGAAACTACCAATCCGCTACGTCTAACACAGGTCCCACTGACCTCCCCTTGATTCCAAATCGACGACCGTCGCATGATCACATGGCATGGAAAGATTCCATGCAATCATGTGACAACCACAAGATTAAAAGGTCACTGAGATACCGGGCCCGCTTGATAGCAAATCCAACTAATCACTGACACGACCAATGAGAAATTGGCACGGCAGCATGACATGGCAATGGACCCACATTGACCTTTCTTCAGGGAATGCATCAGATGACCATCGTTAAAATGTTATGTTAAAACCCGCGCATCTTCCCTCAGTGGTATAGTGATGATCGTTGATTCTTCTCACTCGTTAGCAAGTCAACAGGGAAGGAAGACAGGGCATGCCAGGACAGATGGCACACGGTCGCGAATTCACATGTCAGGGACCTTTGACACCAAACAGTCTTGCGAACAAGCGACAACCACATACTCTTAAAGGGTCTGAAACATAGGAAAAAATTAACAGCCCAAGGACTTAGGAAAATTTATTTCGCCGGCCACAAACTTAGGAAATATTAAAGCTGACTAACTTAGGGAAATAAATCAAAGGGGGCCGACATCAAACCTTAGTCACATGATCACAAAACATGAAAAAGGTTCACGCGATCACGCGACAAAGAGGTTAACAATTTAGCACATGCACTATAGGACTTTTAAGTGGCCTGAATAAAGTAACACAAAATTAGAACAAGGCCAGGGCATTTTTAGGGCTTTTTCACTACAATGGCTAGATTTTCAAAATTTGACCTAGGGTTTAAACCAGAGAAAAGGAAAAAGGATGCATAGGCCAAGAACAAGGGTACGCAGCCATGAAAATTTTTACCAGTGCTAACACCTCCCTTCATTGACAGATACCACACGACTTAACCATTTAATGAAGCAAATGAGAGACCAGTTCATTTTCTCAGTCGCTCAATGTTTAAAGAAAATCACCAACGATCATGATAATAGGACAATACACATTTTCTTGATCGTTGAGTGAAACCCTAACCATCAATTCATCACTGGAAATCAAACCACTAAACCACAAAATAGTAAACAATTTCAGATAAATTAGTCACTAATAACTAAATCCGATACATGAAAACATTCCATTGAATTACAATATTAAATTACATTATATTTTTACAATTCAATAGATTAATAAAAACTCATTATAATAACACCAGCATTGATCAACAAATATATCAACGACCCTTACTTGACCGCCAGATACTAAAGAACTTAACTATTTAATCAAGCAAAAGACCAACCATTGCATTCGCTTAGTCGCTGAATTTTAAAAGAAAACTGCCAAAAACAAAAACATAAAGTAAATGATTTAGGATTTAGAAGTTTGATACATCTAAATTTGATATTATACATCTAATTAACTCACGACAATTGGAACATTTAAAGCACATCCGTAGAAAATCTAATCGAGATTTCATTAATTAATACTCTTCAAAATCTTATACAAAGTGATATACTTGAAAATTCATAATTTAAAATAGGCTACATATATAACAAATAAAAAGTTATTAAATACCTAAGTGTGCCACATATAACATAAGGTAATTGTGTCAGATTTCACATAAGATGACATTAATATTATACATCAAATTAACTTACAAAAAATAGAACATTTAAACCACATCTGTAGCAAATCTAATCAAGATTTCATTAATAAATACTCTTCAAAATCTTAAACAAAATCATATATTTGAAAATATATAATTTAAAATTCAGTACATATAACATATAGAAACTTATTAAATTCCTAAGTGTGCCACATCTAACAAAGATTAATTGTGTTAGATTTCACATAAGATGACATTGATATTATACATCAAATTAACTCACAATAGTCGCAACATTTAAAGCACATCAGTAGAAAATCTAATCAAGATTTCGTTAATTAATACTCTTCTAAATCTTATACAAGATCATATATTTTTAAAAGCTAATGTAACTATAAAAGGATCAACAACAAAATGAATTCCTTACAAAGTTCATAATAGCACAAAATCAAGCTTTCCACAACTCAACAATTACCAATGGAAGCTACATTTACTTTTCAAACCAACGCACAACAATTAGCTTTCCTTGGGAGAGTAGACCATACATATTTAAAAAACTTATTACTCTGCAAGACTAACTCTCTTGTGCAAGCAGTTCAACGAACATTAGGTGAAGAATTTCACAATGTCACTCATCGATGGAAGGTAAATGCTAACATTGTCAGTATGTTAATGGCTTGGGGTTTAGAAATTAGAGAAAATGTTAACACCGTTCATTTTGTCATGATTTCTCTTTTCCCTAAAGATTTGATTATCAGACTAAATTTTTTATTAGAATACGCACATCCTGGTCAAGGATTTCACTACAGTAACTATTTTATAAACAAATAACATAGTAAAAAAAATAGGAATTCTTCCTTTTCTACGATGGCCCGTGTCAATTGACAAACAGGCTTACAAAAAAGATATCCAAAATCAATGGATAATTCTATGTGAATAAATCAGGCAATATAAGCAAATTGAGGTGACATCATTATTTCTAGTTGTCTTTCCACAATGACAATGTTCTATCTATGTACAAATAAAAAGGAAACTTTGGAATTATCAAACTTCTACAAAAAATCAACTTCCATTAAGAATGCCAATCATGTATCCCAAATGTCGTCGCACTTTGCGTCAACAAAGATGAAAGATAGTTTAAAATTTTGCAACCTAACAAAAAAAAAGGTATTTACTATCATTTTTATTTTTTATTAAACAAAAAAATTCATAATACTATTTTCAATATTATTGATAACTTTTTCTAAATATTTTTCTTCGAGTAGGTTAAAGGATACAATTTTGGAAACAACATAAGTACAACAATAGTTATTCAATTTTATATGGCAAGTTCTCTAAGGATGCAGAAAACTACCTTCTTATTACAATATATGGTTTACATCTTTTCTGCATAAATCATATTGTAAATAAAAAAACTCTCATAATTTCAAGTTTTTATACGCCAATATAAACAATGTGTATCAAACATTTTGTTATTATGTACTTGAACTTTATATGTATATTTTAATTTAAGCACTCTATTTAGTTTTTCATTACAAATTGTAATCATTGTATCAAATATCATTACATATGAATATCTATTTCAAAATATTACAATGACTACTACTTTTTTCACATTTATGTCTAAGCTTTGTATACAATACTTATTGTACTTATTGTACTTATTTTACTTTCATCTTTATTTAACATTCAAAATTAACTATAAAAATAATTACATGTTACAGATCGGAATAAGAATAAAACAACCATTAAACATACTAAAGAACTCCACATAAGAACACTTCCATATATAAGAAGGAAAGGAAACTCCAATTCGCTGAGAGTTAAAAATAACTAGCTCAAAATGCTTGCTAGCAGTAAGGGCACTGTTGGCACTTCAATTTCTCAAGCAAAAGTTTCATACTCCTAGAAAATTGATGCATTCAGAAAAATAAAGTTGAATTTCAGAAATATTGGCTACATAAAAAATATCCTAAATATTTTTTAGAAATTGCCAAAATCCATTTTAAAGTCCACAAAACCCTAAGTGTTTCTATCTTTTTAAGAAAAAAACCCTAGGTTGCTTTTCTGTTTTTCTATTTAGAAGTTACCCTTTTAGTGATCACTTAAGTTTCTATAATGCATGTGATTTATTATATCATCAAGTGGGGCCATATTCCTAAGACTTTATTTTTACCTAAGCCGAGATTTTATTTTATTAATTCTAAAGTCTTGATGACTTTATTAAATCTCCCTAAGGGCTATTTATTTTATTTCACTAAGATTTTGGCTTTGGATTAAGGCTTTTTAATCTCCTTTGATCCAACAGTTGTCACACATCCGCAGAGCAAAGATTCACCCATTGTAATGTTGCGATAGCTATTGATCTTCTCGACAAGTTAGTGCAGCTGTCATGTGGAACATTTGCTTTTGATTAACTCACAGGCATTCGATGCGGAGGATCTAACAACATATACACACCGGGCCTAGTTACTAAGCATCTCAGGGGACCGATAGCTTGCAGATGATCGGACGACTGTCATATGTCCGCACTAAGAAGATTCATCCATCACAATCTTGCAATAGTCGTTGAATTTATTTTAAGCCACAATGTACTACTGTGGGTCCAATCGAAAGAATAAAGATATATTATTTTCTTCACTCTAGAATCCATTATCAAAATTACCCCCTACCATTCATTCTAGCATCATCTTCTCATATTTATTGATTCGCAAAATAACATATAACCCCTTCTCCTTAATTCTTGTCTATCCAATGAATATACAAACAAAGAAATCTACCACTCACTAAAGGTTATCGGTAACCATCGTTCGATACGGAGAATGAGAGAATGAATTTAATTTATGAATCACTAAAATAATATCTTAACTCAAGTACCGCCAAGAGATTAAATGCCCACCATCAATCAAAGCTCAAATCAATGAATAACACTAATTCTCCAACTCTTAAAACTTAACTCATCTCTTTCAGCCAATTCAGCGAAGAAAGAGAAATTATTGGTTTCTCTTTAACTGTGGTTCTTTATCTTAGGATATATCACAAGAATTATGAAGTATCGTCGATCCAACTCTGCATCTACAATCCATATTTTATTGCAAAATGTGTCAACACTTTTGGATTTAGTAGTTACTAACATCTAAATCTGATAATCTAGGGTTCAATCATGGCATTAAATACATACCATTTATCTTCAAAACCATCCATGGCTATCGCTAAATCGCCAAATGAATTAAAACTTCACTATTTTCAAGAAAAAGAACACTGTCGAGGAGAAAAAGTAATCACTTTCAGATTTATTAGCCACTAACATCTAAAACCGAAAATCAAAAACATTCCATTCAATTACAATATTTCGAATCAAATAAAGTTCAACAATGATGCAACAACCATACCAAACCCTTTTATGATTTACCGCCATCTTACATGAAGAAAACTAATCCAAAATCATATTTCATATAATTCAATACATTAACTACAATTCTAAATATTATTGTACACATAATTGAATACATTAGTAATGATAACAAATAATATTGTAGATTTTTAAAACATATACAATCAACAAGAATACAAAAAGTAAACCACTTTAGATTAACTTGTTCATTCAATATTACAATTTATAATTCAAAATTGAGTATTTTACTAAGAATTAATAATCATATTCTAAAATTCTATACATATTTCTCAATAATACAAAAATCATAAATGTTACATAATCCGTATGATTTACTTTTTTCTGTTCTACATACAATTTACATATTAAAACATAACAAAAAAATTTTAAAAAATAAACACACATATATATAAGTATAAAAAAAAGAAATTCACATATATTCGGCGTACAAATTACATACCAAATTGAAATTACTAGTTTATTATATTAACAAAAGATAACAATTACAAATGATCTACTAAATAATTGAATATTATTTTAATTAAGTAAATGTAACAATTTGAAATATTTAGTTTACAAAAATGATGGGAAGATATTATTCTAATTTGGTGCAATCGAACCTTAGTGTGCAATGGGTATGCTGAAAAGGTATACAAGGTCAACTAAGTGTTTGTCCTTTTGTCCTTCTCTCCCTCTCATCCTCTCTATATCTCTTTATCTCTCTATCAATGTATCTTACTATCTATATCTCTTTCTATCTCTTCCTCTCTATATATCCCTCTCTCATTCTCTCTTCTTTATAACTAAGTATTTGTCCCTTTGTCCTTTTCTCCCTCTCATCCTCTTTATATATCCATATATCTCCATCATCTATCTCACCATCTATACCTCTTACTACTTTTTGTTCATTTATTTGTTATTTAGTATAAAGCAATTCAATCTACCCAAACTCCATAGAAGAAAAAAACTCCATCTCAAGACATGGACTCAAATGTTAGGAAACCTAGAATCTACTAATTTAGAGTGGAGGAAATGAAATTCTCTCTATATAATATGTCACCCATACACAAATTTGAGAAATTCCTTTATAAAAGGAATATTTAAAAAAAATATAAATATAATCAAATAAATTACTTTCTAAAAATAAATAGAAAGAAATAATATCAATACATTAAATTTCATATATATTTGTATGGACCTTAAAATTGGCAAGGCAATTAAATCATTAATTAATTAAATTTAAGCAATTTGGATTGATTAAATGCAAATATCAAGTAACTATGTAATTGATTTAATCAATTAATTATATAGTTCAATCAAATAATTAAACCCAAAACCAACCCCTCTAATTTGCATACATGGCTAAATCATTTAATTATTTGAATTAATAAATCCCAATTTCCTTACCAACCACATATGGACAAAAATCAAATCAACCAATGAGGAAGGAGGATGGGAAGCACATGGATCACTCCAAGGCTTTGCTATCTTAGTCATTCATTATGTCTTTTCTATCCTAGCCACTCATTTTGTTATCTTGTCCCAATATTTCAAACACAACTCAACCTCTCTCATCTAATCATAGTTAAATCAATCTACCCCCTACCCTTGGTAAAATCCTATAATTAGGAAGCCTTCTTAGATCAAATCATTCACTTCATTTGTGATGCAGGAGCATCCTGGCTGTAAGAGAAATCTTGCATCACCCAAAAATATTTCTGGTCTCTTTTCAATAAGGGCTATCTTGTGTAGAGCTGCTATTTATGGAAACTTGCTATTTTTAGTAAGTTGGCCATATGATCTCAGAATGTTTTGATTTCAGAGTTGGAGGTTCATCTTAGTCATATCAGCCTGCCTATAAAGTTTCATTGCTAGATCAAGTCTGGTTTTGAAGATATTGAAACTTTTCAATTTTGGAAACAGCGTACAGAAACTTTGAACTCAAATTTGAAGGCTTTAGAGGCCCCAGATGAGGTTGAATTTTTGGTTGAATGAAGCTTGCTTGATTTAAGTGTTGTAGAGCTCCTCGTGCCCTTTCTAAAATGGGGTTATAATAGTCAATCGGGTCAACAGGTGATGACTTATGGTCTCAAGAAGTTGGGCCACCTGAAATGCGTGAAAAATATTTTTTCTTCAAAATTTATGTCCGGGTTTCAAAAGTCATTTTGAGCCGACTTTGATGTAATAAATTGAAAAATAAAATAATTCTAAGTTTGGTCAGCCCTAAGGGCTAAATTTCTGGAACCTTCTCGGGCGGTGGAAATTGTCTATATAAAGAAGGCTCGTAGTGTTGTCTAGGGTAGTTTTGGGTAGATCTGGGTAATGCTTCGAGGCTTTGTCTAGCAGCATACTGTAAAGGGAATGCCCATGTGGCTTTTCATATTGTAATTCTAAAATTTGGAATTCCACACTTGTGGAGATAATTGTTATACACTGAACTTGCACCTCTGATCTCAAGCTCTCTTGGTCTTGATAATCTAGTATAACATGGGAATCATCTCAAGGTTGTGGGACCTTTTGCTAACCGAGATGAGACCTCTAGATTCTAGGCTGGTTCCTCTTAGATAATCACCTTGATTTGCTTTTAAACAAGAAAGTAAACTTTTGAGGGAAAGGGATAGAAGGAGTACATGGAAAGGGAAATGACTGAAAGCAAATCTATCCTACTAGGTGATGCACCGAAACTAGGGTTTGGATCTCAGTATAGAGGAATGAGCCCAATTGAGGAATCAGGTCTAATAGGTCACCACTCACTAGATAGGCTTGCATAAGTATTTCATAGGAAGGCCTGAACAGAAGACTCAACCTATGACCTGCAAACAAACATCCTCCTCTGCAACTAGGTGTAGGAATGAGACAAGACTATTAGGGGTTGTAGTATACCCACAAAACATCTAAATCAGATCAGACACAGTAACACACAAAATCACAAAAAGTGAGAGGGACTAGGAACCCCAATTTCCATTAATAGCATTCATAAACCTTAATCCAATAAGAGATAATGCAAACAGGGAAGCACAAGGACATGAAGGATTGTCAGAAACTGCCTCTGCAATACTTGTATTATCAATGGGAATTTATAGAATGTGGAAAACCAGAGGGCAAGAATAAATGCCACAGATAGCTTCCCAAGAAAGAGTCTTTCTTTTTTACAAAATGCGAATTCTGAGCACTACAGGCTCCAAAAAACATTATATACAAACTCAAATGCACGCAGGCAGGAGTCAAAAGTTAACCAGGGTACAGATTTTCCAATTTAATAACCAACCCTAGCAGTCAAATCTGATCATAAATGTTCATCTTGAAAATATCACAACAGATCAAATATTTCTCCTTGCATGCCCATGCCTGTACTGATCCTGCCTGTAGATAAATAGCCTTGATTCATCATTCTTTTCTGCACAAAGTCACACCTTGAATGCACACTGGTACCTTGCCAGGATAAGAAATGACCCCCGACGGCAACCCAGACCTCCTCATCATCTTCCCTTAACTGCGCATTTCCTAGCGACATAAATTCTTTGAGCTACCGCGCCGCTGCAAACATCTCGCTAGAAGAAACCCCGTGAAAAATAGTCACACTACCTTGAAATAGTACTGGTCGCATGATCACATGAACTCAAAAAGCCTCATGCGATCATGCAAAAAGCCTCTTAGAACCTGTCTCTACTTCACACACGTCAACCGGATCCAACACTAGTGAAAACCCCTGCAGAAGACTTCAAATTTGGGCCACAACGGTTACCAGTTCTTCATTTAAAACTTGGTTGTTGATCACAATTTTTTTTTTGGCAAATCGGACGATCTGGATCATCCCCAAAATAGTCACAAGCCCCTATGAAAGGTCAAAGTCCACATCGCCAGTCAAGAGCCAATTGGAAGTGAGCAAACTGACATGTCAGCATCCATGGAACCATCTCGAGCCTTACTGCAAACTTAACATTAAGTTAACCCCGGGTTCATTTTCCCTCTTAGTCGCCAAGTCGCTTAACTTTTTCCTTAACCCCGACCACATCCAGCGACCACGCGAAAACTCTCAACTGTGCAACCGCGCATCTGCAAACTGAGACTCCAATCAGATGGTGGGTGCAAGATCTCATGGGGTCGGAAGATTTCATGAGATCTTGCGACCACCGTAGATCTCTTTCCATCACCACTAAACTACAAGCTCTATCAGCGTGGCTAATGGTTTGTCGCATGTTCGCATAGCCTAAAAAGGGACTATGCGATCATGTGACAGACCACTAGTGTTCTTTGAAAACAACCACTGGGCTCACTGACACCACTTGGCATTTTGTCATTCATACCAGTCGCTTGGTCATCAACACCTCAACAACCCTTTGACAATGGACCCACTGCAACTTCTAGATTCCCATCTAATGGCGGGTGTAAGATCACATGGCCGAAGAATATACCTTACGCTTTTACGCCAACCGTAGATCTCCTTTCAACTAGGACCCCACTGACACATCGGCCCATCTACAAAAAAGAGCATCGGACGGTTGTCGCTATACTGCTAGCTTAAAAAGGCATCAACTTTCTTTAGCGGTGTAGTGATAGCCACAAGATCTTTTCGAGCGTTAACTTTTATAGATGGAGAATGGGCCCGCCAATAGGTGTCATCTTGTCACATGATCGTAAGGGAAAGGAATATTCCTTGCGAACATGCGACAACCTCAAGATTATGAGGAAAGCCAGCCACCGGGCCCCACCAGGTCGGAGTTGCACGCTTATAAAATGAATGCCGCCAGAGGAAGAAGTTTGAAACACAAAAGGGGTCGAAAACACATAGGGTTTTTGAGCGAAGGTCGAAAACACACTAAGCTTTCAGAGCGGAGGTCAAAAACACACTGAGCTTCAGACCAAAAGGCAAAAACATCCTGAGCCTTCAGAGAGAATGTCGAAAACACACTGGGTTTTCGGGCCAAGAGGCAGAAAACACACTGGACTTTTCAACACTAAAAGGCAAAAAACATAGAGGGTTTTCAACACTTGAGCACTTCTTTGAAAAAATAGGACCGTGGCCAAAAATGAATGATAGGGAATTTTGGGCAACAATAATAAGAAGACCATTCTCTATTCTTGCAAATTGTTGTTGTCTCTTTGTTTCTATTATGTGTTTGTGGTATTAAGGGGAGCACCCTTCATCAATTTGCATCTATATTATAGGATAATTTCATCCATGTTTAGAGTAATTTGATCTCATGTTAGCATTGTTCTAGCACAATTAGCTTCAATTTCTTCATAATTCATCATGCTTTAGCATAATTGCACATTATATAGCTTACATTATCACTCTCATTCTAAGGATTGTCACTTTAGAATTGTTAATACAGCTGAGAGAAATCTTTTAGTCTTCTTAGATAGGGAAACATAAGAAGCTTTTAGCAATTTCAAGTGTATTTCATCATCTTACATCTTTAGCATTTAACTTGATTTTATTGATATAAAATGTTAGGAAACCTGGAAACCACTGATTTAAAGTAAAGGAAATGAAATTCTCTCTATATGATATGTCACTCATCCATAAATTTGAAAGATTCCTTTATAAGTCGAATATTTAAAAAAAATATATAAATATAACAAAGTAAATTACTTTCTAAAAATAAATAGAAAGAAATAATGTCAATACATTGAATTTTGTATATAGTAGAATTGATTTTTTCATAAATATGGTGGATGTTAGACTAAATACATGATAAAACTCAATTTCTATTACTAGCAACTAATGTTTAAATTGTTTGTAATAAAATGAGGGCATGGTTTGAAAAGTAATTATTTTTTACAAATAACATTTGAACAATGTTATAAAGGCATGGATCCTTTGTATTTTAAACAAATAATTTGAAGTACATTTTTTTTGAAACAATATACCAATACTGCTCATGACTATAGTGTTAAAATGTTTTGAGTGGACAGATTGAAAATGATGACCAACCTTAAACATCATACACTAGGCTTTTCCTGCTTAGGTGGATGTGGGCCTAGTCCTTCCACTTGCCCTTTCACTCCTGAGTTGGCCTAGTGGTGGAGAACTTATACTCTTGAAAGAGAGGTCACAAGTTCAAATCCCACAAGGGGGTAGGGTATGTACAACTCATTTGTAGCGCAGTTAGGTTCCTCCCACAAGGAGTACGAGGTAGTCCCATATCACTGTCACCATATGTAGACCCAAAAACATATGGTTGGTGTCGTGGACTATAAAAGGACCTTTCCTTCCCGACATCCATTTCCTGCACTTTTTTGTTGCCATTGTCCCTGCCTCATTCCCATTTCTAACCACATGATGTGTTCATACTATTACAATTATTACGTAGCTTACATTTTTTTATTGAAAACTCCATTTAAAATAATCATAGCATGCAATTCAAACAATTTGATCAAAATATGATCTTTGTATGTCCATTCATCTATAAGGGCCCATTTGGTAGCGGGAATTAGCCTAGAATTGGCATTTCTCAATTCTGATTTTGTCGAATCTTGGTTTAGGAGTGCAATATGAAAATAGAATAGGAAGATGTAAATGCTCATTTTTCCCAAAATGAGCATTTACATCTTCCATCTGAAAAGGTGGAATTGAAATTTAAAATTGGAATTGGGGGCAAAGGAAATTTTTAAATTTTTCATGTCTACACTTAATTTTTTAATTTTTTATTTGTGTGGGGAGGGATTTATTTTATTTTTTATTTGTTTGGGTGGTTTGTAACTTTGTTATTTATTCAAATTTTGGTTGTGATCAGTGATTGTAACTTGGTTGCTTGCCACCAACTTTGGCTGCATAAAACGGTCTGCGACTCCATTTTAATTAATAAAAATGAATTTTTAAATTCAAAAATATTAAAACAATTCAAAAAAAAAAATCACACTCATTGTCTAATTCCAGTTTCAAAAAGTGAAACCAAATGGTCCAAACATAATCTAGAAATGAAAAACCAAATTATCAAATCCATGATTTGACCATTTCCATCATTTGATCAAATCCAACATTTCTTAATTCCCACTACCAAACGGGCCCTAAAGTGACGGGAAATCAAAAATTGAATGCACCGATAGTTGAAAGGGATAAAATATCCCTACAATTAATAAATGAGCATAGAGTGTGTCAATGTCATGTTTAAGCCACAAAAAATATGGTAGTGGCGCCACTCCAAGGTCGCTAGAAGTCAAATCAAGCCACTGGCAGAAAATTTTTAGGATTGAAAACATGTCAAGTTACCCACCACTCGTGAAATGGAGATGAAGCACTTAACCCTCTTCCCTTAGGCCCCATTTGTTTATGGGAATTGGGCTGGAATTGGCGGCGGGACTTCTGCTTTCAAGCTGAATCCGTTGTTTGGTTGTCAACATTGAAACCCAGGTTTTGTTTTTAAATCCTCATTTTCGTGTGAACTTTTGGAAGTTCCACTTCCACTCAAATAGGTGGAATTCATTTTTTAAAACCCATTTTTATGTTTTATGCATTGCATTTGATATTCTATCAGGTCTGGTGACTTTCGCATTACAAACCTAGCAACGTCCGGTGACTTCCGCATTTACAAACCCAGCAGCATCCATTCGATAGTTTCCACTATTTTTGAAGGGTTTTCTGGGTCTTACCCAGCAGTGTCCATTCGATAGTTTTTGCATTTTTTGAAGGGTTTCATGGCCTATCGCATCTTCACAGTGGGTCCTCATCTTTGCAGTGGGTGTTTTGTTGGTCTTTTTTGTGTGGAAGGAAAGTGTGTCGAGATCCTGCGGCGTCACTGTTAGTAGGGTTTCTGTTGACGGTGAGTGTTTGAGGAGGTTTGTGGACAAAGGTATGGCATTGGAAACCTTTGATTTTGCTCTTTCATGGTGAATGTGTTCATTCACCTTTGTATCTACCTTTCACTATGGGAAAATGTGGTATTCGTAGAGGCCAATTGACACTCAAATGTTACCTTTATCTGCCAATTTGTTAGTAGCCATTTCTTTAGGAGTAATAGTACTAAATCTTTGAGTTTACATTTATGTGGTCAAAATAGTTTAATTTGAAATTTGTACTACTGCAAAATCTAGAATAAACCCTAAAATGGGAAAAAAATTGCTCAAGAACCCTTCAAAATATTTTATTTATTTCCAAAAAAAATCAGAACAACCTTTTACAATACCAAGATACAGTTTTAAATATTTTTAGCCATTGTAGGATCTATATGATTGTATGATCTATAAACTGGAGTGTATACTATAACAAGTGTATACTATAACCACAAACACAAGTGTATATTGTAACCAGTGTATATTGTAACCACAACCAAAAATGCAAGTGTATACTGTAACCAGTGTATACTCACTAAAATAGCTTGATTTTGCTACCATCACTAACAATTTCACTAAAATAGCTTGAAGATCTTGGTTTCTAACTACTACCTCTAACTCTAGCCAAATTGACAAACATTCCAGGCATTAATGAGAGAAGATTGACCACTAATAATTATGACTCTTCTTTCTTAGTCAATATCAACTTCAAAAACTAGATTAAAAGACATTTTATTTCCCCCATTTAAACTTTAAATTGAAATTCTCATTTAAAAAATGGTCATGGAAGGATATAATAAAAAA
Organism: Chamaecyparis obtusa; assembly: GCA_027943335.1. Lineage (NCBI taxonomy): Eukaryota > Viridiplantae > Streptophyta > Pinopsida > Cupressales > Cupressaceae > Chamaecyparis > Chamaecyparis obtusa. Next base: position 868,930 of record BSBK01001896.1, on the reverse strand, counting down.
TGCTCATTGTCTTATCTAGATTAGATTCATTACATCACATGTCCTAAAAAATCCATCTCAATAAAAAAACATCATGAAAATTCCAAGAGTTGTTTAAACTTTAAAAGAACTTTCTCTCACCCTGCTCTTCTAGATTGTACCAAGAAAGAAACTCCATGAAACAAATTCCACAACCTATTTTGGTTAGAATAACCACTGATTGCCACAAATCTCTAATTCATAATAAACCATATTAAAGATCAAATTAAAAAATAACTTTACTCTCTAAAACAAGATTTTTAACTTAAATGAGAAGCTATTGTGCTAAGGAAGATCAAATTTATCATTACCTTATCCCCTATGACTCCATCTCAAGATTTGATCTTAAAAGAGACTGGCTTTGTCCAACTACTAACTCAAAGACCTCAAGACCTAATATTCTATAAGCCCTTTGGTAAAATTACTTAATTAACTCAACATGACAAATGATAAATAAACAAAACTAAGGAAACTTCCAATTAGTCATCATTTTCCCCACTTAAACACCATCTGAAAGTATATTTCAGATACCTATTTTTTATCAACACATTTCAAAAACCTATTGATAAAGCCCTATTTAATGCCAATACACGCTTACTATTTTTTCTATTAGCTCCCTAATTTTCCATTTGATCTGTTATTGTGTTTGCTTCTCTATAAATATGGTTTAAAATAAATGATTCAAAGAACTTAAGAAGATCTTGTGCTCTTTCCAATAGGGAATTTAATGTCCAATTCATTACTGATCTAGTTTTAAGAGCATTGATGCTTAAAGTTGGGTCTCCTTCTATCTCTAACTTCTTGACTCTAATTTCTATATAGTTAAGGAAATCTTCTTGTAGATCCTTAATTTATGCAATGCTATTTGTATCCTTCTCAAGATACTTTGTCAATTTAGCTACTGTAAAACCATCCCTTGAGTGAACTACACAAACTACTCTTGAGACCCCTAGATTGCCTCGAGAGGCTCTATCAAAATTCAATTGATACTAGCCTTATTTAGGGGGAAACCATACACTTTGAACTCTTATAAACTTGCTTCTCTCCTCTACTTCCAACAAAGGGTGGTATTATTCATCCAAACCATATGCCTCTAATCTTATCATCCTAGTTAGTGAATTGTGTGTTCTTGATGCTCTATTTTGCTAGTCTATTATTTACCACCTCTATAATAGCCACTTCTAATTTATTCAAAGAGGCTTCCCATGACATTTTTCCCTTGAAAGATTCTATGATTTATTTCCTTCCATAATTCCCAAATTAGCAATGATGGAGAAGAAATCCATAGAAAACCATATAGACATGATGTGTATACTGTAACAAGTGTATAATACATTGCTTAACCACAAACACAAGTGTATACTATAACCACAAATGCAATTTTATACTATAACAAGTGTATACTATAACCTCAAACACAAGTGTATACTATAACGACAAACACAAGTGTATATTGTAACCACAAACACAACTATATACTGTAACAAGTGTATACTGTAAGCACAAACACAAGTGTATACTGTAACAAGTGTATAATACATTGCTTAACCACAAACACAAGTGTATACTGTAACCACAGACACAATTGTATACTATAACAAGAGTATATTGTAACAAGTGTATAATACATTACTTAACCACAAACATAAGTGTATACTATAACCACAAACACAACTATATACTGTAACAAAACAAGTGTATACTGTAACCACAAACACAAGTGTATGCTACAACAAGTGTATAATACATTGCTTAACAACAAAAACAAGTGTATACTGTAACCACAAACACAATTGTATACTGTAACAAGTGTATATTGTAACCACAAACACAAGTGTATACTATAACCACAAATACAAATGTCTTAAAATCACTTTTATTTGTAGAATACTTTCAATTTCTAGAACATCAACAACATGCTACCAATATCTCCTCGCTAAATTCATTGTGTTTGTCCACATTTCAGGCCATTGATGGATCATATTAAGAATATTGATGTTCTAGGATGGGTAGCTATGGAGACCACATATTCTCATCTTCTCATAGCTCTTATTGCTTGTGTTGTCGTAGCCATAGTAGTGGTGGCCCAAGAAGCCAATGCACAAAAGGGTAAACAAAAAAGAAAAGGAAATTTGTTTTATAGAATGGTTATTCATTCCAACGATGTGGATTGTCATGATCAGATTCGCATGAGTAGGGTAGCCTTCTTTCATCTAGTTACTATCCTAAGGCTGAAAGGAACCTTGACAAATTCGATACACTTGACATTAGAAGAACAACTTGTGATGTTCCTCCACACCCTTGGCCACAATCTGAGGAACCACAAGATTGCCCATACCTTTGGGCACTTAGGAGAGACAATCAGCCAATACTTCCACAAGGTGTTGAGGGCTATCTTAGGACTCCACAAGGATTTCTTTCTACCACCTAGTCCAAACACTCCTCCTGAAATTAGTGGGAATGAACGTTTTGATCCATTCTTCAAGGTAATTGTTGTGTTGTTACAAATTTCTTGTATGGATTTTTATCCTTATCATAGTATTGGTTGACCATAGAATTGATGATTGTATCATATCATATAGGATTGTGTTGGAGCTTTTGATGGAACCCATATACCAATCACCGTCGATGTTGACATGAAGGGTAAATATTGTGATAGAAAAGGCAACCTGTCGCAAAATGTTATGGGTGTGTGTTCCTTCGATCATAAGTTTCAGTACTACCTTGCTAGTTGGGAAGGGTCTACCATGGATAGTCATGTTCTAACTTTAGCTCTGTCAAGAGCAGATCCTCTTATTGTTCCCCCCGGTAAGCCAAATCATAGTTTAATATACTCAAGGGTACAATCAATGTTTCACATTTTAATAATATACTTTATTTATGTAGGAAAATATTTTCTAGTGGATGCTGGATATCCCAATGCACCTGGATTTCTTGCTCCTTATCGGTGTACACGCTACCACTTGAAGGATTTTTCAAGAGAGAATCCAATAAACTCTTGAGAAGAGTTGTTCAACCATCGACACTCCTCTCTTAGAAACAAAATAGAGCATACATTTGGTATTCTCAAGCATTTTTTTCCAATCCTGAGGCATGCCACATCTTATCCTATCATGACACAAGCCCATATTGTATTAGCATGTTGCATACTACACAACTACATTATGTTAGAGGACAGCATTCCATCAAAAATTATCACCGAAGAGGAAGATGATCATGATGGGATAGATGTACCAATGTTGGAGACATATGTGTTGTCTCAGTGTGATAGAGACCAGTGGGCACAGTTTCGAGATGATATAGCAAGTAGAATGTGGGAAGAGTATAGATCCCGAGAATAGTTGTTCTTGTATGAGTGAAGACTACATGATGGTTTCCTTTTTCTTATGTTTTTCTCTGTAAGTATTGGACTTGTATGGGTCAATGTGTTTTATTTGAGTAAACTGATGTATGAAGATACTTTGATATACATGATGGTTTCCTTTTTCTTCTCTTTCTATCTACAAGTATTGGACTTGTATGGGTCAATGTGTTTTATTTGAGTAAACTGATGTATGAAGAAACTTTGATATACATGATGGTTTCATTTTTCTTCTCTTTCTATCTACAAGTATTGGACTTGTATGGGTCAATGTGTTTTATTTGAGTAAACTAATGTATGAAGATACTTTGATATACATGATGGTTTCCTTTTTCTTCTCTTTCTATCTACAAGTATTGGACATGTATGGGTCAATGTGTTTTATTTGAGTTAATTGATGTATGAAGATACTTTGATACCATTAACAACAATTTGTATACACAGCATGCCATACACAGATTTAATGATGTCCATGGGTGAAACTAGTAACACAAGCCATATATCTCCTTCCTCGAAGAAGATAATGTGGATGAAGGAAATGGAATGGAAGTTTCTAGACTTGCTCCTCAAGCAAGTACAACTAGGCAAAAAATGTGACAGAGGCTTCAAAAAAGAAGCGTGGTCTGCAATTGAGAGGCAGTTCAATGCTGATATGAACCTCCATCTATCCAAGGACAACTTCAAAAATAAGTTGAAAACTTGGATGCTTGCCTATAGAGTGATGAAAGAGCTCAAGAATACAAGTGGTTTTTCTTGGAATGAGGCAACTCAGTGCATGGATGCTGAGGATAGCATGTGGGATGAGCTTCTGAAGGTAGGGTGATCTCTCTACTATTTTGATGGAAATAATATTGCCTTCTTTTAAAGTTAATAATGAAAGAAAAAGAACCTATTCCATTTATTTATGCCAACATATAGAGAAGAGAGTTAAAAAATGCCAAAGTGTATAAGAGGTAGCCCTTTGTGTACTTCAATGAATTGGCTCCAATTGTGGGTAATGACATTGCTGAAGGTAATGTAGCTACCACGGCCCTTGAGACTAAAGAAGGGAACCCTATGGAAGAGCCATTCGTTGTGCATGATGAAGAGGACCTTGGTTTCAATGTACATCTTGATAGTGCTGTTGATTTGGATGAAGACCCTTATCAATCCAATCAGTCCACTGCAATAGAAAGTACTAGAGGGACTCCTACATCATCAGTCAGAAAGGTGGGAAAGAGGAAGAATGCAAGTATGGCCACTTCCTTCGATGCCATGTGTGAAACAGTGAAGAAAATAAAAGAGGGCATGAGAAATGTTCACCTTCACCAAATTGATGAATTTCATCATGAAAATACTTTGGCGGCTTCATATAATGCTCTTAAATCCATCCCTGGATTGAGTTGAGGTGTATGCCTAAGGGTATATGAAACCTTCACATGTGAACGTGAAAGAGCCAAATGGTTCTTTTTGTTGACTGAGGATGAGAGAGTGGACTAGATTGCAGCCATGTATGGCGGATTATAGTTATTTTCCACCTACTATTGCTCATTGTGACTCCATTACATGTTCAAAATGTTACCAGATCTTACCTTATTAATTGTTTGAGGATTGTAGTATATTTAAGTGTTTTTCTATCGACAGTGCATTTGATCATTAATCTACTTTGTGCATTTGATTTAACAAGGTTATCAATATATGGATACAGTGGTATATAGTGGTAGATGGCTTTCTTTAGTGTGTTATGGAAATTTATATGAGATTATTAGAATGAATACAATGGTATACAATGGTATTCAATAAAATTAAAGTACCCACTGGTATACAGTGGAAATTTGCAATGATTCATAATTTACAAAGAAAGTTCTCTTAACAAGTGGACTAACAGTTTGTCTATATTTTTATGATGTTGATTCATTTGTAAGAAAGATGCATTGTTGTTCACAGCCACTGGCATACAGTCCAATTAGTGGATACACTATTTGGACTGTATGCCAGTGGCTGTATAATAGTATATAGTGGTTACAGTATACACTTATGTTTGTGGTTAAGCAATGTATTATACACTTGTTACAGTATACACTGGTGATAGTATACACTTGTTATAGTATACACTTGTGTTTGTGGTTAAGCAATGTATTATACACTTGTTACAGTCTACATTTGTGTTTGTGGTTAAGAAATGTATTATACACTTGTTATAGTATACTTTGTGTTTGTGGTTAAGCAATGTATTATACACTTGTTACAATATACACTTGTGTTTGTGGTTAAGCAATGTATTATACACTTGTTATAGTATACACTGGTGATAGTATACACTTGTTACAGTATACACTTGTGCTTGTGGTTAAGAAATGTATTATACACTTGTTACAATATACACTTGTTACAGTCTACACTTGTGTTTGTGGTTAAGAAATGTATTAGACACTTGTTACAGTATACACTGGTTACAGTATACACTTGTGTTTGTGGTTAAGTAATGTATTATACACTTGTTACAGTATACACTAGTGATAGTATACACTTGTTACAGTACACACTTGTGCTTGTGGTTAAGCAATGTATTATACACTTGTTATAGTTGTGTGTGTGAAAATTATACCTGATCTGAGGACACAACACTTCAGTAAAACATTAGAGGTTAGCTATAATTAAAATCATGCAAAATTGAAATCTAATCTAACCAAGCGATCTACTGCCTTCTAATAGGTGTGAGATTAATGTTCTCAGATTGTAATCGAGATCAGTGACCTAGACGACACCTAAATGAAGGATTTGAATGCAAAACTGATATGAAATATAAATGCAATTAATCTATTTTTTTTATAGATATTTTCTATGTAATGATATGAAAACTTGATATGAAATATGAATGCAATTAATCTATATTTTTTTGATTTTCTATGCAATAATAATGAAAAACTGATATGAATCTATGCTAGTATGGAAATTGATATGCTAAAATGATCTAACAATGATATGAAAAAGAATCTAAATGAATGTAAAAAAAACAAATTGATCTCACAATAGCCTTGATTCGTAATAAGCTTTGATTCTCCAGATGTCGATTCTCCAGCATAAGTTTGCACAATTATGAGATGATTTGGGATGAGCTGAAGCCTTAATTTATAGAAATCCAGGGCTTTAGAGGTGCATGGGGGAAAAGGCCATAAATCACTCAAATAACTCAGGTTGATTTTTGAGTTATTCTTAAATAAAGGATATTTAACTCACAAAAATATGCAAAAGCGAGTTTAACTCAAAATAGAGTTTAGCTTTAATTGATAATTGATAGTTGTCTGCTTTTCTTGATTGTGCATGTTTTAATTATGAATTAATTTAATAATAAAGTGATTTATTTCCAACTTAACTTATTTTTTAAAAATAAAACAATTGATTTATGGGTTAATCAATTATTTTTCAAGCTTTTATTCAAAAATAATATTATTAAAAATTGACAACTTGCTTTAATTAATTAAATAAGAATTTAATCAATTATTCATAGGATTTTGGATTTATTGTCAAAATTAAATAATAATACTTAGGAATAAATATAATTAAATTCAATTAAATAATTAAGTGGCAGAATTAAATCCCATTAATTAAATATGAAAATATTCAATTAATCAAACTTTAGGATAAATGTGATTTATCACCAAATAATTATAAAATTAAAGATAATTATGGTGATTGGGAATATTACTAGGAATATTCCCCGATGCAGAATTTAAGATAATCAATTAGGATTCGATGATGTTTAGATGTGCCTTAGGTTAGGACTTTGATGTCGATTTTGTTCGATGTGTCGATATAGGAGGTTAATGAACTTATAGCCCATTTTTGGGGTATTACATTTTGCCCCTCTTTGAATTACTGTGCGAAGTGCAGTGGTTCAAAGATAGTCTGTGTTTGATAGAGATATGAAACTGATTTGAATTGATAATTGATATGAGACAGAAGCTGATTGATATTGATTTGATATGAAGATAATAGGTCCTGAATGACCAAAGATAATGTTGACTATAGCAGTGATGAACCAAGGATTGTGAAAAAAAAGTGTCAAAATGCCTGACTCCGAACCTTATCATTGCGAAGAAGTGAGTGACCGGTTCTAGACTCGATTGTCTTAGTAGAACTAGCAGGTATCACATCCGAACCCTTCAGTTGCTGAAGAACCAAGGAAGGAACACTATGATCCGATGGTTACAAAAACTAATACAGTTTACAAGATTAGGAGAATACCAGATTGATATGGATCTTGATGAATCTGATATGCCCCAAGTGATGATAGATTTTCCCCGAGTGATGAGGACTTTTGATGAATCAGTAACTAGACGTGGTTGTTGTCATGATTACTGAGGAAGATATGATTTCTATAAAGATATGATTTCAAATTTGATTACAGACTTTGAATGATGTGCAATACCATGCCCCCTTCTGGATTAAAATTGAAATCTGACAAGAAAAGTTAGCATTGATAGTTTAGAAGCATGTTAATTGATTTGAGAAGTGATTAAACACATTCGAGAATGCATTCTGCATCATTTGGGGGTCCAAAAGACCAAGTTTGACTAGGTTAAACCATGAGTTGACCATGGTTGACCAAGTTGAAATTTTAATAGTTTGATATAAGATAATCAGTCAAGTTGAATACTGGATTTCTACTATGATTGAAGGTTGATTATGCAAGTAGTTAATAAGATGAATGATCTTAGAGTTTGATTTTGATCTCGAAAAAGGATTCTAATTGATGTTTCATTGGAGGAACCTTCGTGTGAGATTCGACTCTTGTTAGATTTGAAGATGCGATTTGAAGAATTGTTTAAGCATTGAAGTTCATTTAATCATTGTGAGATCATGCAAAGATGAAAAATGAAATGCAAAATGAAATGCAACCTAAGACCTAGGACCTAGTCACTGATCATGTGTCGATTTGTTATCATCATTAAACTTTTAGGTAACTAGATAAATCAATACAATGCCCACTAGCTATGAAACCATAGAAATATGAATATCGACTTTTATGCGCAAGAATCAATACAACACCCACTGGTAACAACCATGGATATATGAATATTGATTTTATTTTTGGAATGTCAGATTAGATATAAGCACCAAGGCACAAATGTAAGGATGACCTGAATATCATGTCCATTTTGATATAGCAATTTGTACAAGCATCAAAACATAAATGTCATGATGACCAAAATACTCCTTGCATGACAAACACATCAAACAGCCAAGAGATTATTCTAAATCCAGTGTGAATTACCCGTAGTGACCCTTTATCATTCACATCCTTAGGTAAGATTGCATTTCATAGTAGTAGAAAGAACTCACTCAAAAAGACAATAGTTAGATCAAACTTTCTTGAATCTTCTGGGTATCAATGGTCGAGGTACGCATGGCCATACAATTCGAGATAGAGGCTCTTACAGTCGGACACCATTTCAATCCAGAATTTCCAAAGTTGTTAGATTTTCACATACAAGTAGAAGACAAAGAAAAGATTATGCCCCCAGTCATCACTCTCTAAATCCTATAAAGGACATCATCGAAGAGCTCGAAGGGACACAATATGCAAAAATCTCAATGCGAATCAGTAAGCATACAAGGAGATAAAAGCGTGGTAAAAAGCATAGATTATTTTCAGTTTGTGTTTGATGTTTGATTGTGTTGTTGTAGATGCAAAATCCTTTCTGGAGATGAGACAGACTTGACTGACTCAAATGAAGTTTCAAAGGACTCTGACTAGATATGATATGTCTAAGATATATTGGAGGCCATAGGATATAACATTGATTGCCCCCAAGTTTGAACATTGATAGGATACAGACGCTTGAGCTGATTGGCATACAGACTAACTTATTGAAAATTGGAAATGCAGAAACAAATCGGGAGATATGTACAAACTAAAGCAAGATTGAAAGATGGGAAAGACCAAGATTGCACTGATAGATAGAGCATTTTGAAACAAGTGGTGCCCGTTTGCTAGGTTTTCACCATCTTGGTAGAGATTCTATTTTTGCTACCAAGGTGCCTGTTTCCAGGTTTTCACCAAGGCACTTTTTCTCTTTTTTTTTCAATTTTTTTGTACTTTTGATTTTTTTTTATTTTTTTGTGAATCATCAAGGCACCAATTGCTAGGTTTTTACCAAGATGTTCATTTTTTCAAGACATTTTCCAATTTTTAAAATTTTTTCATTACATTTTACCATAGACTGAATGCCTTAGGCGTAGAATTTCCTTAGATGGAGAACATTGATTGGTTCTTGGAGCTGTTCTCCTTCAGTCATTGAGAGTTGATAGGCACCCGAGCCAAAATTAGCAATGATTACAAAGGGACCCAGCCAATTGGGTTCAAACTTCCCCTTACGTTCTCAATGGGATTGATTTTTAGGATTTTCTCTCAAGACTAGATCACCAACCTAAAATTCTCTGTGTCTGACTTTCTTGTTGTAACCTCTAGACATTCTCTTCTAATATACTCTGAGATGATCATACGCTACTTGTCTACACTCATCTAGTAGTTCAAGTTCTTGCAACCTAGACACTCTGTAGTCATCATTAATTACCAGACCATGCATTCTAATTCTTAGTGATGGGATTTCAACCTCAATAAGCAGGACCACTTCAGACCCATAAACTAAAGTGAAAGGTGTAGCCCTAGTAGGCATTCTGATACTTGTTCTGATACTAGTTCTGATACTTGTTCTAATACTGGTTCTGATACTTGTTCTGACACTTGTTTTGATACTGGTTCTGATACTTGTTCTGATACTGGTTCTGATACTTGTTCTGATACTGGTTTTGATACTTGTTATACTTGATAGCATCTTTTTCCATTGCAAACTCCCAAGTAAGATCATGTCGTGTAGTCCCAATGTCTAGCAAGGTGGAGAACAAGAGGGATTGGCAAGCTGGTGGAAGAGATGGAAGACAAGAGAATGAAGGAGAATGAAGGGAAGAAATCCTCAAAGGAAAAATTCTTAAGAATACCCAAGCTAGGGAAAAATTGTCATGTAAAACAAATTTGGACAAGCAATGAAAGGTTAGCATAGGATAAGTCACAAAAATGTAATGCCAAAGAAGGACAGGATGTAGTCCAAAGGAGTAGACATGTCAAGAGGCTTCATAGCACCGTGTTTTACTCCGTTTTTTCTTTTTTTATTAGATCAAGAACAAAGGGGAAAAGGATAGAAATAGGTGAAAATGAATGAAGGAAGATGGATATGAAGGCAAAAAAGGAAGGGAATCAAAGAAAGATCATTGGAAGATATCTCACAAGATAGCCAAATGTTCATATATAGATCAACATTGTCAAGATTAAAGAGAGAAGATGGAATGGATGAAATATGTAGAAGAACTACGCATAATGCCTAATTGCTAGGTTTTCATCATGATACTTATCCAAGGTGCCACAAGGGAGTGGTTTTCACCATAGGATGAATTTATTTCTCTTTACTTTTGCTACCAAGGTGCCTGTTTCCAGGTTTTCACCAAGACACTTTTTCAATTTTTATTTTTTTTTATTTCTCTTTTTGGAAGAAGGCAAGCTTTTTAGATAATGCTCCTTGAAAGGATAAACCATGATATTCCAAGGATTCAAAATGATACGCTCAAAGATGCTGATAGGGAAAGGGAGATGGAAGAGAAAAATGGAGGATAAAATTTTATGTAAAGTGAGTGAGGTTGGAAGATAGGAGGAATAGGCAAATGAGGAAAAAGGATAGAAGGTAGAAGGATAATGAATGGAAGGATTGTGAAAGGGTAAATGGAAAGGAAGGCAAGATCAACATCAACACACACCTTGAAGGGTGGTGAGAGGATAGAGGAGATGTGAATGAAGGAATACATGAAGGAATATAGCGAATGGATAGCAGAGGTTGAGGTTTAGGCGCATGGAATGGAAGAATATTTTTGGAAGAAAATGAAGTGGAAGCCTTTGGAAGCTTGAATGTCAACTTCACTTGTTGTTCAACACTAGACTCTTTCAAGAGACACTTTGGAATCCATACAGCCATAGGCTTTTTATTTCTTTTTGATGATCTAGAGAGAATATCTTCAATGATGGATTTTGGAACCCATACTTGTCTTGTAGTTTTTTTCTTAGATATCTCTTTTGATTTTATGCTTCCATGTCTATGAGAGGAGACATGGTGATCTTCTCTTTTTTATGGATTCTTGTATTGCTTCTTTTTCTTGTATTGAACATTCAAGTTACTTCCAAAAGACTTGGGACTTGTGGAAGAAAAAGGAGGATATGACTAGTTTAGATGGGTGGGTGGATGAAAAGGATTCAAGGGTATGCATCTATGTTGATCTTGAGGAAAGATAGGAGATGGAGGTATGTAAGGACCCAAGATGGATGGCGAATTAGGAAAGTTAGGAGGGGAAAGTGAAGGGACATAAGGACCCAAGATGGAAGGTAGACGTGAAGCCTTTAGTAGTGGTGGAATAGGTCCAAGGATGGAAGTGGGAGATGCAAAAGGATAATCAATAAGTTCATCAGTATCTATATGACAACCAAGGATATCAGCATCTTTAGAGTGAGCATTAGAATTTTTAATAGAATCAAATACATCTTGAATATGAGCACCTTCTTTGATAGGATTGTTCAAAGCTTGCAAAGACTTAGGAAGAGTAGAAAGTGGAAGTGAACATGGAGTGGTAGAATAAGAAGATGGAAGACTTTGATCTTGACAAGGATCTTTGGATAGCATAAGCGCATAATTTTTCTCTTGATTTTCAATAGACTTAACATTGGAAGTAGTAACTTGATCTTGTTTAGGAGAAGACTTAAGACATGGTGGAATGCATGAAAAAGGGGGTGCAGGATCAAAAGAACCATGAAGCAGATAAGAGACATCACGAAAGGGATTGGATGACATGGAGGGTTCTTGATCTTGATCTTTCTTTATGTTCTTTTCTTCATCATTTTTAGAGTCCTCTTGACATGGACCCACTTCTAAGGACAAGGAAGCATGTTGGGATTGTATGGAAGACTTTGGAAGAGATGGTGAAGGACTAGCTGAAGTAGGCATTATAGCATATGAAGGCTTAGGCTCTTTAGGTTTATCATTATTGAAAGTATTTGTAGCCAAGTGAAGGTTAGATTGAGTTTCTTTAAGAGGTAGCCCTGAGGATAACTATAGGGAACTGCATGAAAAGTATCAGGGCTTATGTCGGATGAAGGTTCTGTGAAAGATTTGAAAGACTCAGAAGCTTTAGGAAATGTATGGGTATTGGAGGAATTAGGGGATGGATGGGAACCATCACAAGACAAAGGTTTAACATTAACATGATCTTGCTTGAGAGTGTAATCTTTATTTTCAGCCTGAGAGTTCTTAGAGGAGAGATCCTTATAGTATTGACGTTTCAAATCAGCACAGGACATTTTATATTCCTCAATAGAGGTAGATGTATCATCTAGATATTGCCCACTAAAGCCATCAAAGTCTCTTTCAAAATCAAAATCATATGGATCACCATCATGATCTATCTAATGTGACGGCCCATTTGTAGTAAGTAGGAACACACGACGAGGAGGACTCTTAGGAATAGAGGTTTCATAGGTATCATTACATTGTCTGTCATCATAGTCATCATAGTCTCCAAAGCTGGATGTGTCACTCTCCATGGAAGAGGTATCATAAGGGTTATCACATTGCTCAAATTCTGTTCGGAGGCATGGTGACATGTACAAGTCTTTATCAAATGGAAAAGGGCATAGAGCTTCCATAGAGAACTCTTAAGGTTCTTTTTCTTTCTCAAGTTTGTTAATCTTGACTTGCATAGCGTGCATCTATTTCATCATGGCCCTCATCAGAGTTTCTTCCTCATGTGTACTGATTCTTTGAGACATGTGTACTAATTCTTAATAGCTACTACTCTGTTCTTGACACAGTGATTTGTATGACAGATTCTGGAATTAGGCTGAAAAAGCTAAGTATCTGGCAATTCTGACAATTTTCTGATAACTTTTCAAAATTTTCCCAAATGAAACTCTGCAAACTCATACGACAGATCGGCAATAATGAAATGACACTTTGAGAAAACTCGTATGACTTTTTTGCCTCCTAAGATGACTTTTGACTCCAGAAAAGGATTTTACTTCAAATTTTGCAAATTTTGAGTTTTCATATTTGAATTGTTTGCAAATTTCAATGTCCAGATTTGAGGATTGTAATAGATTTGTTCATTTTCAGTAACCAGATAGATAAACAAGAATGCAAAACAGCAAGTAAGTGATTTCAAGCATGTCTGAAAATAATGAACAAGGGCAAAACCAACCTTGCGCATGAACAATCAAGTGAATTATTCATTCTAATCCTCAGAAGCGCTAATTGTGTATGTTCCAAAAATGTTTTGCAATAATGCACATATACCCTAGAAAATGAAAATTTGGCCTCGCTAGGGTTTTTAGTAATGGTTTGACTCTACAACTTTTATGATCCAAAGGGGTGAACTCCAATCTCGGCGCACCAGGGCTTTGACACAGTCTGATAACTTAATCTTCAAGAGCTGCTAGGGAGATCTGACAACCCAACAATGAACCATACCCGTGGAGATTTCTTCCACAAGGACATTTATATAGCGGCTGTCACTGCCATGGTGAAAATGGCTATTATTGCTTGAGGTTCCATCAACGCAGTTTACCCTATAAAGGGATTGTCCGCTATGGTTAACCCTCTCTAAAGGTGACTCACAATAGTATACCACAAGGGGACTTGGCTCCAGATCCAAAGTTTTTGACACCTTTTCACTTTTTACCCAAACAAAGTAGATAAATAAATCTGACATGCTAAGACAAATTTTTGCTTCACCAAGGTCTATGATGTCAACTCTACATGATCTATCAACCTCTCCGAAGAGAGAATGTATCGATCAATAAGAGAAGACGCACTAACCAATTTGAATGTGAAACGAACTAAGTATCCTCCCTACCTACAAGGATTCTATCATCAAGAAGGATTTCACTGGGAATCCAATCTCTCAAGAATCATGAATAGTGTTCATAGGGCCTAATTACTATGTGAGCACAGATGTATGTTTCCAAAAAGCAAATCTACCAAAAGTACCCAAAAAGAAGAAAGAGGAACACTTAATGCTTAAAGCGAATATGAGATGAGTCCACAAGGTGGAACACTTAACACCTCACACAAGTTGAAAATGAGTCCCCAATTTAGAAAACAAGTGAGTTCCTAAAAGCACAAATGGGTTGCCTGGTGGAACAATTAACACTTCTTTCCTGTAGACCCCTCCCCTTTAATGTGGCGCTGATATTGCAACTACAGGGTGGAATGAGGGGTCAGCGGATTAGCGAGTCCAATAACCCAAGATAGCAATCAAGATCAATCACAAGTATCTAAGACTATTTAATGAATCCTTAAGGGGTCACAACCTAGTATCAATTATGCAAGTGTGTAGAAATAGACAAAAACATGAAAAGATGCACACAAGCCAGACACATAAGAGATTTATTTTAAGTCCAAATTGAAATGTATTAGATGAAGGAGAATACCTAGGATCCTCTCAATGCGCTTTGTAGATTTTACCTAATTTTTAGCAATTCTTGTTGAGCTTTTCCATGCAAGCAAGTGACGAACTCTTCAACAAGCAAACAAGCAAACAAGATATGCAACATATATTCAACTTATGAAAACCATAGGGTTAGCTCTAAAAATCAATCATTATCAGCAATATTAACCAGCAATTAACCCAAATGACAACTCATATCATTCATTGAACCATGTAAAAAAAATAAGTGCATACCCATCACAAAACATTTTTTTTTTTTTTTTTGCTGCATTTGACCTAGTCAACAAGATATAAATTTTTTTTTGTGATTTTGGCCACAAAAATAGAAATTCAAAATAGAGACCCTTGCTAAAAAATAGAGAGCTTTCCAAAAATGTGAAAATTTTAGAAAAATCTCTTCATTTGTGTTCTAGAGACCTGTTTTATCAAAACAGACCATTTTTTGTAAATTGACTATTTGAGCTATTATATTGTGTCCAAATTTAAAACACAAAGAATGGACCCTCTGTAGAATTTAAAGGGATTTCCGAAAATGTAAAAATTTCTAAAAAATATTCTGATTTGCATTGAAAATTAATTTTTTATGAAAAATAGAAAAAAAATTATTAAAAATGCAAAACATTTTAGAAAATTTTGAATTTTTTATCAAAGCTTCCTTGATATGTCTCCAACTTGCAAAACAAATTTTAGACCAAAAATCCAAGCTGTTTGGTAGATAAAATTAAATCTTTGAAACTTTAGGGTTTTAGCTCCAAGTAAATCTGCACAAGGGGGTTAGCTCCAAAAAATAATCAAAATCAGCACGCAAAGGTGAGTTGCCCCACGGTGGGTGCTAGAAATATGTGTGTGAAAATTGTACCTGATCTGTAGACACAACACTTCAGTAAAATATTAGAGGTTAGCTATAATTAAAATCATCCAAAATTGAAATCTAATCTAACCAAGTGATCTACTGCCTTCTAATAGGTGCGAGATTGATGTTCTCAGATTGTAATCGAGATCAGTAACCTAGATGACACCTAAATGAAGGATTTGAATGCAAAACTGATATGAAATATAAATGCAATTAATCTAGTTTTTCTTTTAGATATTTTTTATGTAATGATATGAAATATGAATGCAATTAATCTATATTTTTTTTATTTTCTATGCAATAATAATGAAAAACTGATATGAATCTATGCTAATAGGGAAATTGATATGCTAAAATGATCTAACAATGATATGAAAAAGAATCTAAATGAATGTAAAAAAAAACAAATTGATCTCACAATAGCCTTGATTCATAATAAGCTTTGATTCTCCAGATGTCGATTCTCCAGCATAAGTTTGCACAATTATGAGATGATTTGGGATGAGCTGAAGCCTTAATTTATAGAAATCCAGGGCTTTGGAGGTGCATGGGGAAAAAATTCATAAATCACTCAAATAACTCAGGTTGATTTTTGAGTTATTTTTAAATAGAGGATATTTAACTCACAAAAACATGCAAAAGCAGAGTTTAACTCAAAATATAGTTTACCTTTAATTGATAATTGATAGTTGTCTACTTTTCTTGATTGTGCATGTTTTAATTATGAATTAATTTAATAATAAAGTGATTTATTTCCAACTTAACTGATTTTTAAAAAATAAAACAATTGATTTATGGGTTAATCAATTATTTTTCAAGCTTTTATTTTAAAAAAATATTATTAAAAATTGACAACTTGCTTTAATTAATTAAGTAAGAATTTAATCAATTATTCATAGGATTTTGGATTTATTGTCAAAATTAAATAATAATACTTAGGAATAAATACAATTAAATTCAATTAAATAATTAAGTGGCAGAATTAAATCCCATTAATTAAATATGAAAATATTCAATTAATCAAACTTTAGGATAAATGTGATTTATCGTCAAATAATTATAAAATTAAAGATAATTATGATGATTAGGAATATTACTAGGAATATTCCCCAATGCAGAATTTAAGATAATCAATTAGGATTCGATGATGTTTAGATGTGCCTTAGGTTAGGACTTTGATGTCGATTTTGTTCGATGTGTTGATATAGGAGATTAATGAACTTATAGCCCATTTTTGGGGTATTACAACAGTATACACTTGTTATAGTCTACACTTGTGTTTGTGGTTAAGCAATGTATTATACACTTGTTACAGTATACACTGGTTATAGTATACACTTGTTATGGTATACACTTGTGTTTGTGGTTAAGCAATGTATTATACACTTGTTACAGTATACACTAGTTACAATATACACTTGTTACAGTATACACTTGTGTTTGTGGTTAAGCAATGTATTATACACTTGTTACAGTATACAGTGGTATACAGTGGTAGATGGCTTTCTCTAGGTTATGGAAATTTATATGATATTATTAGAATGAATACAGTGGTATTCAATAAAATTAAACTACCCACTGGTATACAGTGGCAATTTGCAATGATTAATAATTTACAAAGAAAGTTCTCTTAACAGGTGGACTAACAATTTGTCTATATTTTTATGATGTCGATTCATCTGTAAGAAAGATGCATTACTGTTCATAGCCACTGACATACAGTCCAATCAGTGGATACACTATTTGGACTGTATGCCAGTAGCTGTATAATAGTATACACTTGTGTTTGTGGTTAAGCAATGTATTATACACTTACAGTATACACTAGTCAAAATCCATGAACTGCTGAATGGATGCTGCTGGGTTTGTAAATGCGAAAGTCACCAGACCCGACCGAATATCAAATGCAATGCATAAAACACAAAAATGGGTTTTAAAAAGTGAATTCCACCTATTTGAGTGGAAGTGGATACCAAATACCCTCTTGTTTGTGACCTCTCTAGTGCTATAGTGAATTTGGGAAACAAAAACTCCAATGCTTAGCCTTGTGTGAAAGCAAAATGGTTGAACTCTGATTGAAAGAGAACTTTTGAGGTCTTCTGCTTTATACTATGTTGGTTTAGTGGAGGAACAACCTCAAACCACTGGAAGATTCTTGTAACCACAAACACATTAAGATGTATTGTGCCCCTTTACATCACTGCTCTTTTAGGACTCATTTGAAGCAGTCTCTGTTAGGACTAATTTGTAGCAATCACTATAAATGTGTTATGAAGCTTTTTGTAATATTGGCCTTCGAATCTCCTCCAAGTTCAGTAAATGAGGGGTGATTAATGCTTTTAAATTATATTTCAAGCCTTGAAGTTATTTTTTTGAATATTGTTGTGGAGATTATAATTGGACTATTCAGGGAGGCCTAATTAGGCCCGAAAATTAGTTTACCAATCCCTACTTGGAAGCCATGTTACAAAGAAACCTTTGATCATTTGAAGGTATGTTTTAGAAGGCCATAAAGGGTATCTGTAATGCTACTTGGTTTGGAGATTTTTTTTGTTCTTGAGGAATATAATCAGTTTTGTTGTTGTCTAGGACTAGAAGACACTAGGCTTGATTTTGGAAAGACCATAACAGTTGTTGAAACCAGTTTTTTGGAGTGCCACCATGGTGACCAAAGGGTGTATTTTATTGTTCTACTATGTCTCTAAAGTTGGTTGGGTCTTGTTATCATCAAAGGCCTCATTTGTTACTTGAAACCTGTAAGGCAAAGTGAAAAGGGAAGTGTGAGATGAGAAAGGTGTAATGATAGTGAGATGTTGTGAGACCAAACTATATGAAAGTCTTTGTTCATTCTAAGGTATTGAGCTATCAAGAAGTTGGCCGTAGGGGAGGAGTGTTCCATAGGGTTACGTGTTTGGTTAAGAAAGGGTTTGAGCCCATTATTGTGAAATATGCTTGATTGGCATTAAAATGTTTACAAAGTTTTGAGGGTGAGTCCCAATCTCTGCATCATAAGGATCTAATAATTTAGGGCTAACTACACTAGCCAAGGGTTAAAAAGACCGCTCAAATAAATATCCATTTCTGGTCGGACATGTTATGGAATGTAGTGATCCTCCAGTACTTTGCTAAGGGCCATAGATTTCATAAGTAGTTGAACAAGCACTATTATAAGATGTGACACTATTTTTATGATCCATGCAAGTGTAGCAGACCCATGAAACTCCACTGAATCAACAAAATCTCCCACTCCTAGAAGAAATTAGTATAACCCCTCCTAGGCACAAATTCAAAATATGATTGTAAAAATCTAGGATGCACTTGTTATAGTATACACTAGTGACAATATACACTTGTTACAGTATACACTTGTGTTTGTGGTTAAGCAATGTATTATACACTTGTTACAGTATGCACTTGTTATAGTCTACACTTGTGTTTGTGGTTATAGTATACACTTGTGTTTGTGGTTAAGCAATGTATTATACACTTGTTACAGTCTACACTTGTCTTTGTGGTTATAGTATACACTTGTGTTTGTGGTTAAGCAATGTATTATACACTTGTTACAGTATACACTTGTTACAATGTATACTTATGTTTGTGGTTACAGTCTACACTTGTGTTTGTGGTTAAGCAATGTATTAGTAAGTAGCCCCTCTATGGGATTCTTGCCAACCATACACTGGGAATGTGTAGTTAGGAGTTTCATCAGCTGGCACACTATGACTTTTACTTGCCACCTTAAAATGACACACTTATTTGATGGCTTTTTAGTCTCTTGTGAGTCAGTCATCCTTTTCTTACTGGATATGGTATTTTTTCATATTGGTGCACATTGGTTTAATGTTTTGGTATTGCAAGATCTTACCCTCCCTTAACCATTGTTTTCATTTTTTAGTGTTGTTTCTTTTATGCCTTGCTTTCAAAGTTACTGGATATGGTATTTTTGCATATTGGTGCATATTGGTTTAATGTTTTGGTATTGCAAGATCTTTCCCTCCCTTGACCATTGATTTCATTTGTTAGTGTTGTTTCTTTTATGCCTTGCTTTCAAAGTTACTGGATATGGTATTTTTGCATATTGGTTCATATTGGTTTAATGTTTTGGTATTGCAAGATCTTGCCCTCCCTTGACCATTGATTTCATTTGTTAGTTTTGTTGCTTTTAACATATTTAAGTGGAATACACAAAGGAGTACCATATGATGAATGCTTCATTTAATGCATTGTTAAGGTGTAGTCTCATAACTATCCATTTCTAGTTCTTCAGACATGATTTTATAAATGTGTTTTGGTAGATGACTGTATTGTTCATGATTATGTATGTATATACCCTAACCTTCTTGTTATTATTGTTGCATTATGAAATTAAGTTAAATAATTCTACTTTGTTCAATGCTCTATTTCATCTTTAATTTCTTTTCATTTTTCATTCATTTTTAAAAACAACGTGATAGGTACAGAAATAGAAATGGATAGTTATGAGACTACACATATGATGATAAAGTGAGACTACACATATGCTGACATTAAATATGTTTGAAATAGCTTCTGGATTTGATTTTGTAGATATTTTTGGCATCAACATTTACGAAAGAACTCTGTGATCCTTCATCAAGATGGAAGAGAGAAAAATGATTGAAAGAAAAGTCCATCATTTTGGTCTCTTTCATCTTGATGATGGATCACAGAGTGTGATCCAAAACTATCTACATAATCAAATCTAGAAGCTATTTGAAACATTGGTGCCAAAAATATCCACATATGATGAAAAAAAATGAGCTATCTGATGATTGTTTACTGTTCATGTTTGTAAACAATCAATATTTCTGATGGTACTCCTTGGTGTATTCCATTTAAAAATAAACAAGTTTTAGTTTTTCTATCATGTATACTTTCTAGCTGTAGGATTGACCATCTAACAATATGGAAAGTAATGGGAAGAATGATTGGGATATGAGATGGTTGCTCATCAAATGTGGGGCATAAAGGCGTAGAGCGTGGATTTCCTTGCATTTTCTTATTTAACGGTGTGTTTTCACACCACCATTCAGTTCATGGATATTGTTCTTCCCCAAAACTTCTATCTGATGCTATAGTTGTCATTATATTTTTTCTATAAATTTGTAATATCAACATAAATGAAACTTTTTCAATTTGTACTCATAGAATATAGTCATGTTGTTATAAATGAATGAACAAAAAATTTCTTGATACAGTGCAGATGGCTATGATCAATGTGCCTATGTGTGAGTGTGGTGATGGATCGTGTTGCGTGTTGAGGACGTCACACACACAGGATAATCCAGATCATAAATTTTGGAGTTGCAAAAATAAGAAAAAGGTTGTTAATTGCACAATATTTAAATGTTTACAAAGAATAAATATTAGTCATTATAGTGAGACTAACGTAGATTTGTATTGTAGGATGGTGGTGGATGTCAGTACTTTCGATGGGCCAATGACTCCCCGTTGCTGTTTACATCATTTGCACGTTCTCCACATATATCTGTTGTGGATGACGAGTGCAAGTCTTGCAAAGCGCTCGAAAAAGTTTTTGCAAAAGCGGAGGCTACGTATAAAGCCGATGTCATGTTTTTACGATGTTTACTTTGCAACAATCATACTATTTAGTTCGGTCATTTGTTGGGTCATTATGCATAAATAGATATATATGTGGACTAGATGACTTATTTATATTTTGATGTGATATCGACTTTCTTGTTATAATATTGTTTATGATATTGTATAAAATTATTAAAAAAAGTTAAGTTTACTATTCATAGTATTGAAAAAAAAATATTAAATTTTGTTTATGATTTTCTATATAAAAATATAAATTAATTAAAAAAAAACTATAAATAAAAAGTGGACAACAAAAATAAAATATTAAATTAAAACATTATATAATAATTATAAAAACTTAAATTTTCTTGTCAAAATCTAATTCCAATTGAAAATGTAGAACCAAACAGAGAAAATGGATAATGTAATTCCAATTCAAATTTGAAATTGCAAACCAAACACATAAATAGGAATTTCTCACTTCCAATTCCAATTTCGAAAATGGCAACCAAACGCAAAATATGGAATGTCTCAGCCATCTTTCGGGTGAACCAAACGGTCCAAACTATCTTCCGAATACACAAAACCAGAATTTTAAAACCTGATTTTGAGATAATAAGGTTTTGACTCAAATTCCAATTCCTACAAACAAATGGGGCCTTATCATTGTTTTATAGCACTAGGTCAAAAATGACCGTGCAAAACAACAAAAACACTTTACTAATCTAATTTATGAATTGGAAAGGTTCGACAGTGCTCAAGATCTAAGCCACAATCTCTCAACCAATTGCATATTTTGATTGGATTCCATTCCATTTTTTTGCAATGCTTTCAGAATAGTTTTGTCAAATATAAAAGAGATTGAAAATTTCAAAACAATTGGCCACACATAATGAATTGAAACAAGTCGTATAATCTAATATCATAACTTTATATAAAAACAATCAATGCATGGTAAACTTCTTTCAAAATTATAAGCTTCTTTCACAATGAGCATCACTAAAAGAAAAAAAAAAAAGATTATTGTATTTGGCCTCTTGTCTCTATTTTTTAAGTTGTTAATTTTTTTTCTTTGCATTATATCTAATTTCTATAAATAAAAATCATTTTATAAAATCTTTAGAATATTACAATTAATGTCATAATGAGTAATGTTTGTTACTTCAATTCACAAATTCCAATAAAACAATACAAATTTCTAACATGATAAAAACTTAAACTACATCTCTAATAGTTATGATTTATAAAAAGTGATGAAGCAATCTAGTTTAAATTTTTTACCACATTTTAACATAAAAAACTTTTCCACTTAGAATATAGAATAAATAATTCATTTCTAAATATTATTTTATAAATAATTGTACAAAAATAATATAACTTTAACAATTATTTAGTGTTGAAAAAATAATATAATATAAAATAAATTTTAAATAGCATTTGTAACTCCAAAGATATAATAGTACTACAAAATATTTCATATTCAATAATAATAAAAACTATATATCTCTTTAATGAGATTTTTTTCTAGTAAGATATATATGTTTAATTATGTATTCAAATGATTGATATGTCAAAAATACATCACATCCATAGCTCCTCGTCCACAATTTCAAATGTGGAGCCCTAAATCATGTCACAATATGTTACAACATATAGGTAGAGCACAAGTTTAACATTACTTCGCCTTCTCACTATAGAATGCACTATCCAAAATAATACATTAGACCATCGTTATGTTTTGGACTAGATAAAAAGTAAGGCACAATAAATTATTTGGGCTTAGGATGTCGATGAACTTTCCTTATTTCTTGATTTGGTGGTAATTATATTTCTTTCATTATTAATAAAAGGTGCAATATCTATTGGTAATTGAAGAGTTTTAGGGGTACCAAGAAATGCACCTTTGATTGTATTTAATCTAGATCAACTACCTCTATAAGCAAGAAATTATCCACCACATCTAAAATTATATCAAGAAAATGCATTTGTAGATTGATTCCTTCAACGAACATATCATTTGTTGGTTTCTTCCTTATCGACAATACTAAAATTAAAATTCCATAATAGTAAACATCTCCCTTTTTAGTAATATTTCCACCTATTCAATACTCTATAATAATAAATAAACAATAATAGATGAATCTTAAGTCATTTGAAACATCTAATAGTTTATAATATTTAAAAATAAATTGTAAAATGCATAGTCCAATGATAAGAAATTTGTACCCGGTGCAATGTAGCCAATAGATCCTTTGAGTGTATCTGTAGAAGTTAAAGAATTCATATAATCACCAAAAATAATATTGGAAAGGACAAAATCAGCTATACATGAAGTCATATCATCTGCTAAGAGGACATTGCTAGGCTTCAAGTCACAGTGAAACACTTTAACAAGGAAATAATGGTGAAGATATGTCATTCATTGTGCTATGCCCATTGCTATCCTTATTCAATCACTCAAATTTAGTCTACATCTATTCACTTCCAAATTATATGTACAACCATCGCTCGACACATCCATTTGACAAAAATGGAAGAATTAAGACTTTAAAATCAGGGTTGGAGCATACTGAAATAATTTTAATTACATTATAGTGTTGAAATATCTTTAGAGCATTGCATTCTCTATTGAAACTTTAGTGAGCATGTTTATCTTCTAATTTGAGAACTTTAACAAAAATATTTCTACAATTATTGAGAACTCCCTTATAAACTTACCCAAAAGTACCAATTGTTGGTGAAATTAAGTATTTACTAATTACACTTTACTTAAGTTTACTTAGGCTAATGCATTTGCATATTAGTTGTCTTTGTGACACCTAGGAGTTTGCATTTCATTTTAGCACATGGTTAGGAGGATTTCCACTTTAGGTGTGATAGTTTTCATCACATACCTTTGTGTGTGTGAGATCCACCTTTAGTGCTCTTATCACATTATCATCCTCTCATTGTTGCACATACTTTGATGTACAATAGAGGATGATCCACCTTTGGTGGACATGTGATTCCACCTTGTGTGGGTGATATCTTATCATCTCCTTATCATGTAGTCTTATTGCATTGCCTATATTTTTAGGCACTCCTACACTATAATTCAATCAATTCAATTCAATCTATTATTCATTATTTGATCATTTGATCATATCATATTTTGTCTCTCTTGTGCTATCTCTTGAGCTTCTAGATCTTGGCATCTATTCTTTGCCTTAAGAAAATTCTTACATGGTATCAGAGCCAAAGGAGTCTTCATTGCATAGCCATTGGAGAGCGATTGATTGATTCAACTTTTAGAGAGCCATGAACTAAATCTGAGAAGAGCATTTTGTGGGAGCATTTTGAGCAAGATCGGACCTCACCATTGCATCCGGGTGGCTGTTTCCATAAATTTTGACTATAAATTTGCTTATATTGGGCAAAAGTCAAATCTGAGGCAAAATTTTTTTGCAAATCGGACCTCTTAGGCCCAATCTGCAAAATTAGGTAATTAGTTTTTCAATATTTCATTCAGATCTGAATTTATTTTTTCTATTTCCATCATTATCATATCTACATTTATTGTAAATTTTCAGATCTGGAAAGTTTTTCCATTTTTGGTAAATTTTTGGATTTGAAAAATTTTCCTTCTTTAGAAATATATTCTGTGGCAAAAATTTTGCCATATTTGGCCGATGTGTTGTACACAGTGCACAGGTCGACACATCAACCCAGCATCGACACATTGGAGATGATCTCAGATCACATTTTGCATGGAAATCAAGCTCTGCTCAAGACATAAGCTCCTTTGTCATGATTAGTGGGCGCACTGCTATATAAAAACCCCAAATCTCAAGCAACACAGTGCATGTGGGATAAATATCCCACATACACCGACCACACTAGCACACCTCTCCACTGGAAGTTGCACCACCACTGGCCTCCATGCAAGCAGTAGCTTTGCCCTTCTGCCAGCCCTCCAAAGAGGCCAACAACTGCTTGGCTCGATCGTCTCCCACCTCCTCTCCAACAGCGCCGCGTCTAGGCATCCTTTGCTCCACCAGGCCCCCACTCCGCTCCGACACTAGTTCACCTCTGTGCCGCTAGCCCCCGCAAACCACCACCTCTGCTATGTGGGAAACTACTCCTCTGCCTGCTCAGATCTACCGTGCCTCTACCCTCCACTCGTGGTCTCCTTCGCAGCGTTGCTAGACACCCATGTCGCCGCTCGGCCAAACCCCAATGAGCAACTCCTCCACTAATCCCTTGCGCTTTGATCATGGACTCCGCCCCAAATGACACCGCTCGACCCCCTCCTCTGTGAGCCACTCAATCTCTGTCTGTGCCACCGCGGACACACCAACACGGCCCCAAATAAAACTTGACACGTGGATGCCAAAAGTAGCCCATCCACCATCCCGAAAGCAACACTTGTCAGCACGAAAAAGGGGTATTTTTTTAAAAAAAATTTGTATTTTTTGCCTTTTCCCCTATGCTAAATTTGATGTCCATTTGGACGTCAACTGGGGCATTTTTTGCTTTGTGGTGATGGTCATCATGACGTCAAATTTAAGCCATCGATTGCGTCATTTTTTATGAGGTTAATTTTGACGGCCATTTGACTGTCAAAACTGGGCACTTTAACACTGATGTGATGGTCATTTGAATGTCAAATTTAAGATAGTGAAACTGGTGACGTCAGCAGGTTTCAAAATTTTCTAGCCCTCACCATTTACAGTTTGGATTTGGCAGTCCAACTTTGGGAGGCCATAACTTGGTCATCCGGACTCCAAATTAGGTGCAATTTTTTTTTATTTTGGCTAAAATTTCTTGAACTTTTCAGTGGTGGTATTCTTTTCTAGTTTTGGATCATGGATTTTGCAGAAATTGTAGTTTTTGATGACTGTACCTGTCTGATCTCTATTTTTCCAACTTCAGAGGCTTCGTACGGGCTCATACGGACACATTTTCAAGTGAAATTTTTTTTTAAAGTGCA
This sequence comes from Chamaecyparis obtusa, assembly GCA_027943335.1. Taxonomy (NCBI): domain Eukaryota; kingdom Viridiplantae; phylum Streptophyta; class Pinopsida; order Cupressales; family Cupressaceae; genus Chamaecyparis; species Chamaecyparis obtusa. The sequence goes on along the minus strand of BSBK01001896.1, from coordinate 842,638 downwards.
TAATTTTTCATCTACTTTCTAGATCTGGTATCAATTTGGAGAAATTCTATGTAGAAATAGTACTTTTAGAATATGGTCTATTTTGGCCTATTGTGGCACTTGTAATTGATCAGATCCTTAAGTGATCTTCTATCCTATCTTCTTGAGTCTATTGTAGCTTTATATTTTCAGTTGTAAACATCAAAATCAGAAGTCTAGTTTGATCAATTTTGTCAAGTGGCATTTGTACATGCACTAGCTATAAAGTGCCAAAATCATCATTTTGGGGGGGGGGGGGGGGGGGGTTCTTTGATTAAGTGAATTGTGGGGGTGTCCTGTGTGTTGGTTTCTCTCTCTTTATTGTGCTCTTTTCATTTCTGCATCATGGGTTCTATTGAAAAACTAACTCCGCATAACTATGCTACATGGAAAGATAATGTATGGAGCAAGTTAATGGTTCAAGGTTTAAATCCTTATGTGGATGGTACAATTAGAAAACCTTATGATGATGATACTACTGCAATAACTAAATGGTCATCCAAAAATTATAAAGCTTTAGGAGTCTTGAGAGAGAATATTTCTGCAGCTGTCATGTATCACATCAAAACCATAAACAATGCTAAAGATGCTTGGGATAAATTTGCAGAGTTGTTTGGTCAAGTGGATGAGGAAATGGGATTCACAATTGAGACTGATCTCCTCAAATTAGAGCCCAGGAACTTTGACACAATCCAAGATTATCTCAACAAAGTCAATGACTATAGAGCACAACTTGATGATTGTGGTAATCCCATAAAGGATGTGAAGTTGGTTAGTCACTTGTTAAAACATCTTCCTCTTGAATATGGAGCTTTTGTTTCAAGTTACAATACTCACAAGTTGACCATGGGTAGTGCCTTCATTAAGCCTTCATTTGATTCATTTTCAGAAATGTTGCTCTTAGAACAAGAAAAGTTGATAAGTATGGGGATTCTCAAGTCTTCAACTTCTAAGGTATTGGTGGCTAATCATGAGAGTCAAGGGAATCAAAGTCAAAAGAAGAAGAAGAATTGGAAGTATAAGTCTCAACAAGAAGGCACAACATCAACTTCCACACAACATGACACTTCTACATCACCTTCAAAGGGTGAATCTTCAAAGAAGGAGAAGCGGTTTTGTGCATATTGCAAAAAGGATGGACACAAAGAACATTTTTGTTATAAGAAGGACATTAATGAATTGAAGAATCTTCTTGCCAAGAACAACATCAAATTGCCTTCTAGGATGTCTACCTCAACCTCTTCTTCACCAAATTTAGAAAATGATAAAGGAAAGGGTCACGCATTTGTCACTCAAAAAGGACAAGCTTTACATGCTTCTTCAAGTCCCGATTCAGGTAGATGGCTTCTAGATTCAGGGGCTTCTCATCATATGGCTTCTTCACAGTCCATGTTTTCATCATTTGAGCCTTGTAAAGGAACACCTATTTTGATGGGCAATCACACTTACATGAATGTGATTGGGAAAGGAAGTATTGATTTTAGGGAGGGACACTTCAATGATGTGTTGTGTGTTCCACACTTGACCAATAACCTTCTTTCTATCTATCAAATCACAAATGGTGCTACAAAGAAGACTGTGGAATTTACACCTGATTTAGTTTTCATCAAGGACTTGAAGAGTAGAGTAGTTATTGCTACTGGGATAGTGGATCACTCTTCTTAGTTGTACTCCTTTGTAGAATTTGTTCCTCTTGATGACAGTGATTCTTCAGACAATGAGTCTTCAGCATATGATGATTATAGTGATGATTCAGATTTTGAGGAGAGTTTTGGCTACTTGATCTTGGGTATTCTCACTCATGATCAAGCTCTTGAGCCTTCCATTTCATCTCCTCCTATTGAGACTATTTCTACTCTTGCTCCTGATGATGCTTTCATTCACACAGCCATGGGTTTAGGTGCTTCAATGTAGCAAGATTTTCATTGTCTTCCAGACTTGGTTCCATGGGATGCCTACTTGACAGACATTGCAAGTTTGTTTGTGGAGTCCTATACTTTAGATTTGGGATACATCATTGATGATATTCATCTTCTCTTTGGTGAAGATGATCCTTCTTCAGTTGTTGCGAGGGAACATGCTGACCCTCATATTCATTCTCTACTTGATCATTCTTTCGAGGGTGACATGATTGTGGATACTTTGATACAACATTTGGAGGAAGTCACTTTCTCTTCAAAGGAGATAATTGGGTCTTTGGTACATGTTCTACATTCATCCTTAGTTGATCTTGATTCATTTTTTTCAGAAAAGTGGCTTAGTACACATGATTTGGAGGAGGCACCTTTCAGCTTTGGCATGGGGACACTTGAGCAGGTTTCAAAGAATCCATCTTTTTTGAGGTTTCTTCCTAAAGATTGGGGAGGAGGCTTCACCTATACACCTTTTGTTTTGTTTCTTCCTAAGGGGAGGAATGTTTTTCTACACTCTTGGAGTAGTTTCTACATCGAGCCTAGAGCACCTACCATTGGTATTCATTCTACATTGAGGGGGGGCTACTTGGTCTCTCTTCCACTACTTCTATCTTATGGGGGGGATATTTTCCTCATATGAGGTCTTCTCTCTCATATTCTATTATTGTATTCATCTCTCTTTTTGGGGGAGGGTTTTTCCCATGAGGTTTTCCCTCTTTCTCCACTTTATGAGAGATTGCATTGTTCTTGCATATTGTACATGGGTACCTAACATGGCCTAGTAGCTGGGACCCATCTTGCATTGTGAGCTTAACTGCATTCCCCTAAGTTGCACTTAAGGGGGGGTGTTGGTGTAATTAAGTATTTACTAATTACACTTTACTTAAGTTTACTTAGGATAATGCATTTGCATATTAGTTGTCTTTGTAACCCTAGGAGTTTGCATTTCATTTTAGCACATGGTTAGGAGGATTTCCACTTTAGGTGTGATAGTTGTCATCACATACCTCTTTGTGTGTGAGATCCACCTTTAGTGCTCTTATCACATTATCATCCTCTCATTGTTGCACATACTTTGATGTACAATAGAGGATGATCCACCTTTGGTGGACATGTGATTCCAGCTTGTGTGGGCGATATCTTATCATCTCCTTATCATGTAGTCTTATTGCATTGCCTATATATTTAGGCACTCCTACACTGTAATTCAATCAATTCAATTCAATCTATTATTCATTATTTGATCATTTGATCATATCATATTTTGTCTCTCTTGTGCTATCTCTTGAGCTTCTAGATCTTGGCATCTATTCTTTGCCTTAAGAAAATTCTTACACCAATTCCTAAAAGATTTTCATCATTAAACCCACTAGTTGCATCTATAAGTTCTTTATATGAGATTTTTGGAGGCCATACTTTGAGATTGGGGATATTGGATCCTTTGCATGATATATAGTAAAATTCTATCAATAGAACAAACATGGTCAAAATTGTAGTGCCTATTAGAAAAAAAATAATCACCTTTTTGAAGACTAAGGACCGTTTGTGATTGGAATTGGAGCATGGTGGTAAGTTTATCCATACACTACAGAGGCCAAAATTTACCATGATTTCTAAGGCATTAAATGTTGCGAAAGCCCCTCCTTTTGGAACCTCCTCCATTAACCTATTTGAAGACAAATTGAGATGCTGGAGCATTTTCATCCTTATGAAAGCGACTGGTATCATACCTAAAAAATTATCCTAAGAAAGATCCATGTATTCCAAGAAAGATTTAGATATTCCAACCCCTTGCATCTCACCAATGCACTCAGAATGCTACCTGAAAACTTGTTTTGAGAAACATCTATAGCTAAAACCTTAACCATTTTGTTCATTCCCAAAATATAACCTTGCAATAAATTGTTAGAAATATTGAAATAGAATCAAATATTTTGAAGACCCACAACTAGAGGTATATTTCCTATTCATTTGTTCTGCACCTAGTCCACTAGTTCCAATGTTAGACATCTCCCTAAACTGGTGGGTATTTTCCAGACAGTTGATTGTTATCAAGATAAATTTCTCTTAATTGTGGAAGCTTGCTAATACTATATGGGATTTTCCTTGAAATTATATTATTACTGAGTGATAGTAGTCTAAGCCTTCTTGATTGGATAAAACTCTTAGGAATTCTTCCCTGTAGATTGTAGATTGTTTCTACGCAGATATAATCTTTCTAGATTTTAAAGTTTATTGAGAGTATGTAGAATGGTCCCACTTAAATTTTTTCCTTGTAGACTAACATTCATCATGTTTGTTAGGATACAAATCTCATCTTGTATGTTTCTTTAATTATTTTGATGAGATTAAAAATGATGTTATGTGTGGAATTTTACTTACATTACAAAATATGTTTATTGATGATTATAGATGGAATTTGAAATTTTTATTATGTTATGCATTTTGGATTTGATTATGGATTTAATGGCCTAACCTACTTATGACCATTTGAGTGTTAGTACGATGGACAAGAGACGAAGACATAAATGTGATAGCGGTAGAGGAATTTATCTCCTCGAGAGGGGTGAGATCAGAATAATAATAATTAGTTGCAATAACACACCACTTAGACTTATTTTTATATTTAATGATTTTTCTCTCTCCTTATAATTATTGAATGCTTGAGTAAAATTTTATGTGGGAATTAAGGAATCTGTCAATTTCATGCTATGTTAGATATATCACTAGTACATTTGACCTTATTTTTCTACCAAAATTTTTGACCATCAATTAAAAAGGTTTAGGTTGGTTGGATTATAGAAGGAAAACTTTCTTTTTTTTTAATCCATGCTCATGTTGGTCGAAATTTCAACCAATACCATGTAGGTCAAAATTTTGACCAACACGAGCATAACTTTAAGAAAAAAGGATTTCATATCTCATTTCATTATGAGATCAAGCTTGGAGCGCGCAAAGGTTTTAACTATTATTTGGTGTAGGAGAACTGCCAGTGAGGGTTGCCATTGTTATTTGGTGTAAAAGGAGGACCGCCTGTGAGGCTTACAACTATTATTTGGTGTAAAAGGAGGACCACCTATGAGGGTTGCCACTATTATTTTGGTGTAAAAGGAGGACCACCTATGAGGGTCACCATTTTTATTTGGTGTAAAAGGAGGACCGCCTGTAAGGATTTCCTTACTCTACATTTGTCTGGCATTTTTTTATGCTTCTATGCTATTGGTACTTGTTGGTTACCTACTTAGGGCCCGCAAACAATGTGCCAGGGCATCATGTATTGTGTATTTGTTGGCACAATTTTTTATCACTGTATAAGAGTTTGAGATTTTGAGCTCTATTTATATACATTGTTTCTATTACATCCATGAGGTACTTATTGATAAGCCCATGTCTATGTTCTTCACATTACATGAAGCTAGGGCATCATTATTTTGTGTTTATCCTAAATTTTCTACTCATGAACAACCCGTGAGTGATTTATTGTTCATCCAAGTCGCCATTATTACTGGTTGTTAGGGATCTAAATGGATTGTTATGGTATTATGATGCATTTACATTGAAGTATTGGATAGTTTCTATTAAAGTTTGGAAGTCTTTAATCCCTCAAAACATGATTTTCCCTATATAGTCAGGGTATGTAACAGTCTATCAAAATAACCCCACCCCATATAAAAAAAACCAAAAAATATCAATACAATGACAAGTTTGAAGAAAAAACCATCCCTGCAACAAGCCCACAAATGTAAAGAAAGCATTTCATCATAATTCTTCCAAAACATAGCTTAAAATAGGCATCTTGACAATTTGGCCACACTCAAGAGGATTCCCAAACCACTGAAATCTTCTAAATTATGGTAAAGTTTTTTGTTATACCCATATGGATCAATGGCAAGGTTTTAGTCTCTATAACCTATGTGGATAGTTCTTGTTTATATCCCTATTTCATATTGGGCTTCATACATATTGTTGATTTTTCATTAAAATCTTAAACCTCATTTTGAGTTCTCTTGTCTGTGATTATATGTCAAACCCTAATTTGAGTAAGGTTTTTTTTTTGGAGTATGGTTAAGATACATTGTGTTAGTGTTTGAACTAATTGTAATGTAACCCTATGTCGGGTCATTGTTCAGTTTGTAAACCAATGTTGTGTTTATGGATGGTTTACTTAACAAGTTAACACATTGTGTAAGGGATGAAATCGTGACAATTTAAGGATTATTATTTGAAAACAGTAAATGTTCTTGAAGACTATTTGTTAGAGACACTATTCAGACTTATTGGAGATAACAAAAGACATTGTTATGGTTATCTCATAATAGAAAATGGTTATTATTTTGTTAAGGCGTACATTTTGAAAACTTCTTTGTGACAGTTAGACATGATATTCAGTTTTTCAAAAAGGATTTGTTTTCAGATCAAAGGTGAAAGACTATATAAATATATTATTCTTTTTCTCTCCATTGTAGAGAGTTGTGTTGAAAAGAAATATCTTTCAAAAGATGAAAAAGGAATGTATTGTTTTATAATTTATTCTACTGCAATATTCAATGCTCTGTTATATACTGCAATTTTGAAATACTTCATAGTATTATATATATATATATATATATATATATATATATATATATATATATATATATATATATATATATATATATATATATATATATATATATATATATATATACATACACACACACTATTATGATGTATTTGATGCAAACTTTCTCTCTAAGTCTTAGATGATGCAAGACCAGAGACTGTATTAAAATGAAACAGACATAATACTCTGTATTTGAGAAATGGAAATTATAAAGTTGTAAAAGGCCAATGAGGCATTGATAAAGTTAGTGAGGCAATAAAATTTCAATGAGGCATATAAGAAAGACTGTCAGTGAGATAGCATTGTCCGTGAGACAAAAAATTAGCCAGTGAGGCATTGTACAAAGGATATTACAAGATAAGCTAGTGAGGCAAACTAACGAGTGGTTTTATTCCCTAGGAGGGTTTCCCCTCAGGACACATCTTGAGTTATATTTCTTGCACATATGTTCTTGTTTATATTGCTACCTGCACTATTTTTTTTTTTCATATTGCTCAAATTTGTAAAAGATTTCAAAAGATTAAAAATACTCTATGATCACTGATTCACCTTCAAAAGATTAAATATACCTTTGAGGGATACTTTATCAAAAAATTTAAATTAAGTCAAGATGACTGTCTTAATGAGCCCTTTGGGAAGTTTAAACACAAAGACCCAAACTGTGCCAAAATTGACTGGTGACCAGTCCTGTCCCAAGGGACAGTTTTGATTGCATTTTAAGATTTCACTTTACATGTCCCATTATAAAAAAATATAAGAGATACTAATCCATATATTCTATCCTTTGTTAGAAAATATCCCATGGTAATGAATGAAGAATTTGGGTTCCGTACAAAAACTCAAACTACTGAAACAAATATCTTGCTAATATTTTATTTAGAACATCTACCTCTTTCAAATTCATGAAAAAGGGTTTATGAGAACATCATATCTATGTAGCTAAATCCTTTCATAGAGGTGATGTTCAACTAAACCCTTTTTCATAGAGGTGATGTTCTCATAAACCAATTAACTCAAAACACAAGCCCTCTTTCGAATAAAAGAAACCAAAATTTATGAGAACATCACCTCTATGTAGCTAAATCTCACTCTGAAAATGATCTTCTTTTAGGAAACAATGAAAATCCTCTATGGGTTCATACTTATTGTGAATTCCCATGGTGCACTATCATTTCTTGTACACTGTATTTTTCTAATTCTTTTAAATTATCACTATCTTTGAAAATTAATGTCATATGTTCCTTACATTTGATTCAATTTCCATATTAATTACTCTATTCAGTTGTATTAGGAACTTTTTCCTTAAGCACGTGTGATGCAAACCTGTAACATCTCTTTTATCCTCTAGTTTTTTTGTTCATTTATAGTGCACTTTTGAAGGCTTCTCTATATGTAATCATGATGCTCTATTTCTTGGTAGTTGTGACTCTTAATGATTAAGCCATCTCTTGATCATGTTATTGCACTTGATTAATAAATGCTTTCAAAATCCAAGAACTATTTAACATTAGATATAGAAGTACAAAAAATGAGGCCCCAATATATGTACATCATCAAAGAGCTTCATATTGTTTGTATGGGTGTGAAGCACTTCCAACCTACCTACTTCATCTGGAACCCCAATATCAATCTCCCTATCAAACCTTCCAAACCTTCTGAGTGTTGGATCAATACTATTTGGCTGGTTAGTTGCTCCCATAACAATAACATTTCTCAAATTTTTGAAAACTTCACTAGCTATCCAATAGTAACTGCACGTGTCCTTGGGATGTCAAATCCTCACCATACATGAAACACACACAGCTAGGTGGTCATGTTAGGAGTTGGTTGAAGCTAGCCAGCTCCCAAATTGCAACGTGAAGAATGAAAAAGGGTGGTGTGAGCCTCCTTTATTGAAAATGCAACCTTGGTCAAAACGTGACCTCCACAATGAAGCACAATCCTTGAAAAACAAATCGCTTCTATTCTTTAATAGTTTGCAACCTTCAAATAACATAGTCTGCCATTAAAGAAGATAATTCAACCTCCTTATGATGCTCGATTATTGAAGAATTTCAAAATTCCAACCTTGATAATTTGTAGCTTGATGTAATTACTTCAACTTCACATTCTTGATTTACTTCAGCATCAAGAATAATATCCACAAATTCAATAGTCTAGTGAGGAGATTTGTGTAACTCTCAAAATAATAATAACTCCCAAAATACTTATCCTTTTGAATATTCTGTGGTCTAGTGAGAATGATTTGTGTGTTTATTTGTAAATCTTGTATAATCTTATAATATTTTCTTTTATTTTATTATATACAAGATACTACTAATGTTTGTATGTTTACATTTTGTATATTTATAGCCTGTGAAGAAAGTCCACACCTGGCAATATGAACCCAAAACAAAATAACAAGACAATTGCTAGATTGTGGTCTCAGTTCCAACGAAAAGATGTTGATAAATGTAATTTTCCTTCCAAAAAGTGTAAGGGCTTAAAGAATCAAAGAATTCTAATCAAAATAGCCCAGAGTCATTGTAGGCAACATAGTCACATTAAAGGGGGGCACGATTTTCATCGATTGGTGAATGTGGATTTCCAATTGGAGGAACATGGAGGTGTGAATATCCAAGACAATGATAACTCTCCTATGCAAGAAGATGATTATGTGGCAGAGAACACAATTGAAGATGATGGTATTGGCATAGTTGATAATGTGCTAGAGGAAATGATTGAAGAAGATGGTATTGGCGTAGCTGATCAAGATGATCATGATGATGGTACTAGTGCATATAATAATGATGATGAAGATGGTCTTGATATAGCTATACTAGAGAAGGCATACAAGCCCCTATACCAAGGCTCCCAAACAACTTTTCTCTCTGCTATAGTTTTGTTGGTGAACTTGAAGGCTATGAATGGTTTATCCAATGTATCAATGTCATGTATGCTAAGGTATGCCATTTTTGTCATCTTCAATGTTAGCATACCATTACGGTTCATTATATTAACAATTCATATTTGTTGTTGTAGGTTGATAGGTGAGTTTTTGTTACCACCATCAAACATTCTTCCTCATTCGTACCGAGAATTATCTACCATTATGAATCAAATTGGAATGAAGTATTATAAAATACATACATGTCCCAATGATCACATCCTATATCATAAACAACATGAATTTTGATTTTCATACTAGTAGATATCAGTTACATCAAATAACAAAAAAGGTGCCTCACAAGACTCTTCGGTACACCCCCATTATTCCACGTCTTCAATGATTATTTAGGATAACCCAAAGTATGAGCATCCTCCTATGATTCCACCGATGGAGTGGACTGAAATAATGGAAGATGCAAAAGAGAAAAGGCTAAACGGTAGTGGAATTCAAACAGAAGATGGCAAAAGAAGGTATGTCATGATAAAATTAAGTAGAATGTAATCATGCACTAATTAGTGATCTTAGTAAATATATAATCTAACATGTTTCAAACTTTTCATAGACTTCAAGACACATCAAAAGCCACACAAGTGAGATTAACAAAGGTTGGCCAACACAAACTTGGCTCTGGTGGCTATATGAAACTTCACTCTTAACTTGTAAGTAGCAGTATTGGAATTTCATATCAAATTTTTATATAAGGTTGCAAAAAATTCTGTTTAATCAAATCATACATGTAAAAGTGACGATATTAAACATAAAATATAGGGACAAAATTCAATGTAGAGCCCACAGATGAAGACAAAAGAATAGCCTTGAAGGAAGGCTATAAAGTCATGGCTGTACACCTACGTCAAGAATCTAAAAGCCATAATGAAGAATCTTCTCCACCAAATGAGACACTTGTAAATTGGTCAAATGAAAAGTAAATCAAATTGAATAGTTAATTTCAAACATATATTGACTATTTCATGATAACAATGCACATGACATTTCACTAGAGCCTTCAAATCCTATCACATAACCTAGGTGTGACAAAGGCCATGATGTGCATCACAGTGGTGGAGGTATTAATTTTCTATTAGAAATAAATTATGTAATTATTAATAGAATTTAACATCTATAATTGCAATTCGTCATGTAACCATTTTTTGAATATTTTAGAGCATGTTGAGGTGGTAGAAGATCAAAATGTTATTGTACATGATGATGTGGCATTTCCAGGTAAAGAAAAATGCATGTTATGTTCTACTGGTTAATGAAATACATGTAACAGAAAAAAAAAGTATGCGAATTTAACCCATTTACTTGTCATTGCAGCAGACCCCCCTTCAGTGTAGCAGCCTTGTGCTCCTTGAGACATGAGGAAGCATCATAATTTGAGATCACAACCACAATACTACTTGTTAGAATAACTGAGAGGGGAGGGGTGAATCAATTATCCAGTGTCCCACAACAAAATGTATAATTCAAAACAAAATCTTCAATTTCTGCTCCTCGGTAAACAAAAGTTCATTCATTGTCTGTACTTTTACCAATTACCAGACTTAATACTTATAACTATTACCGATCAAATCTAACATGTAATATGCAAAGTATGATAACAAACAGATATCACAGTCAACACATAACACAAGAGATTTAACGTGGAAACTCTGTAAAGGGAAAAACCACCTGGGACTGGCAACCCAAAAATGTTCACTCCTCTAAAGTGAGGTCGGTGAAGAGCCAACCTTGTTAAAGGTCACAAACACACTATCAGGTGTGACCTTGTTAGAGGATTTTACACTAGAATTTATCATCCAACCAGCATTCACTATGGGGTTGACAGGATAACAAATGTATACTCTATGAGTACCATCCAATAAGACTTAAGAGTCTACTTGGTTAAGAGATTTTAACTATTTACAATGGTTAAATATGTAACAGTAAATGATCTACCTTAATACAACTTCAATTGTAGATTACAGATCAATATTTAGCTCATTCAAATCCTTCTGATCACTATTTCACTTCAGATTCAATACTATTTTAATTTACTGTCCATTAGTAATAACTCTCTATAGCTTGATAATTGTTCTGCAACTCGGTTCTTACTAACCAGTATGATCAGAATGCATGAAAAATTATTCACGCAAAATTCATGTAGCATCTACTTCTTTCGGCATCCATTTCATAATGAAACCCTAGTCTCTTATATAGATGAGTAAATCATTTTCTTTCTATCAATCAAATTTTGCCGCTTAATCATCTTCATTGATTTTTCTGCTTCAAGCTTCCTCGGCTAATGTGTCAATAACTCATTTCAATCTGCTTCGTTAGATCTTCCTTCAATTATGTTAGCCATCAATTTTCATAGCAAACTTTATCTGTTATCTCGTGATCATACAATTTCCAGCTCATCAACCTTATCAGCTAAACTACTCATTTAGTTCATTCTATTCTCGTTGGTTAACAAAGAAATAAGTCGGTGAACATACGCTCAATTAATACTGTACTCAATATACACTGCACTTTGTTAGTGTATACTGCAAAATGCTTCTTTTACCGACAACACTGCTTTGTGTCTTTCAGCTTAATTCTTCATTATAAATGAATACAACATAATAAAGTCAATACCATACGGTCATAGACTCATAAAAAAAAGTTACTCAGTGAATTTCTTATCCTCATCTGACACATATATCCTTTTCTCATGTAGATTTCTCTGTTCTTCATCTCTTTCACCTTTCTTTAGATGTATCGGTATAGTAACTTACAAGATGAGTATTGTCAAACTAGTTGACATCAATGAAAATATAATACTAATTTAATCATATTGCATATCTAATCAATAACTTCTCAGTGATCTTTAATCATAGATTCTTCAATCAGATTCCAATAGTCTCTCCATCTAAATCAGTTGTAGTCCAACAATCTCTCCCTTTGGCATTGATGGCAACTCAAGTAATATGAAATGTACCATACACATACCAAACATATATTCTACAACTTTGTGAACAAATGTTGTAAGTCAAATAGAATTAATATGTTTAATCATTGTGTTACTAAACAGCATTAGACAATACAGCTTTACCATTCTATAGTTGTGATCTTTTAAGTTCTTTGTAACTAATCTTCGATACTTTGTCTCATTCAAATTGTCTATCCCTTAGATAGTTCTCCATCGGTGTCTATCCTTTTCATATTGTTTATCTCTCCCTTTGACAACAATGCCAAAGAAACAAATAAACAAACAATTCAGTCTTCCTCTATATCTCTTTATACTGGCATCCCAATCGATTCTTGTGCTCCAAACTTAATCACAACCTTGAACTTGATTCAAAGTGTGAACTATGTTGCATCAACATGTATGATCTTCTGATAAAAGTAGGTTGATGCAACATCCAGATCACCTTAGTGACCGATAGATAGGGGATGGACCCCAAGTCTAGTCCTCAAGTATTCAAATGTGTCCTTCAGTAGAGGCTTTGTAAAAATGTCTGCAAGTTGTTCTTTAGATGTGACAAATTCCAATTTCACTTGCTTCTCTTGCACTTGTTCTCTTAAGTAATGATACTTAATAGATATATGCTTTGTTTTTTAGTGCATTACAAGATTCTTTGAAATATTTATGGCACTACTAGTGTCACAGTATATAATCACTGGGTCAGTGATTACCTCATTCATTCCTTCCAACACTTGCTTGATGTAGGCAATGTTTGAACAGTTAGTAGCAGTAGCAACATACTCTGCTTCAGCTATAGACTGAGAAGTACAAGCCTAATTTTTACTTGTCTAGGTTGCAAGTCTTTCACCAAAGAAAAATGCTCCTCTGGTGGTGCTTTTTCTATCATCCACATTTCCAGCCCAATCAACATCGGTGTATACCTTTAGTTCAAACTTTCCTTCCTTAGGATACCATAATCAATAGTTCTTTGTTTTCTTCAAGTATCTAAGGATTCTTTTAGTAGCTATCATGTGAGATTCTCTAGGATTAGCAGAGAATCTAGCAACAATTCCCACAGCATGTGCTATATCTAGTCTACTATGAACTACATACATTAATTTACCAATCATGGATCAGTAAAGTGTCTGATTTACCTCTATAGTTTCATCCTCCTTAGTCAATTTGCATCCAGTAGCCATTGGTGTTCCCATAGGTTTAGCATCTTCCATGCCAAATGTCTTTAGTACTTCCTTTATGTATTTAGATTGTGTAATAAATATTCCATCACTCTGCTGAATCACTTGTAGTCCTAGAAAGAATTTAATCTCTCTGAACATAGACATTTCAAATTCCTTTTGAATTTCATCAACAAATGATTTACACACATGATCTGAACCTCCAAAAATAATGTCATCTACAAATATTTCAGCAATGATAATAGTGTCATCAGTGTCACCTTTCATGTACAGATTGTTGTTTTCACTTGTTCTAACAAATCCAATACTTAACAAGTAAGTATGCAGTCTTGCATACCAAGCTCTCGGTGCTTGCTTCAAATTGTACAAGGCTTTGTGTAATCTACATACCATGTCTTTGTTTTCTGGATCAACAAATCCTTCAGGTTGTCCTATGTAGACCTCTTCTTCAAGTATACCATTCAGAAAAGCTGACTTTACATCCATTTGATAGACTTTGAATTTCTTGTGTGCAGCATATGCAAGTAGCATTCTAACTCCTTCCAATCTACCAACAGGTGCAAATGTTTCACCATAGTCAATGCCTTCTTCTTGTGCATATCCCTTGCAAACTAATCTTGCTTTATTTCTTGTGACTTCACCATTTTTATTCAGTTTGTTTCTAAATATCCACTTAGTACCGATAACATTCTTGTCTTTTGGTTGAGGTACTAAGGACCAAGTTTTTTTCTTTTCTATTTTCTCTATTTCTTCCTTCATTGCATTGACCCATTCTTCATTCTCTAATGCAACTTTCATAGTTTTAGGTTCAAATTCACAAACTAGACATGTACCTTGTCTTGTTTTGCTTCTAGTTTGCATTCCAGCATGTCTGTCTCTAATTATTTGTGTCTCGGGATGATGTCTTCTGACAAAACTAGCCAGAACTTGGTTTCTTCTTTCTTACTCATCCTATTCAGGTTCATTTCCTTGTTCGATAGCTCCATCTTGTTCATCAATTTATGTTGCTTGTTGTCCCACATTATTTCCTTGTTGACTAGTTGACACAGCTTGCGGCATCAGTAAATACTCTGGATGTTCAATGTAAGTGAATCTACCATAGTCTTTTGGTTCCTTTGTACTTTCCTCTTTGTTTTTTTCATCAAACTCATTAATACGAACATTAGTACTTTCAACTATCTTATTTGTAACCTTATTCAGACATTTGTATGCTTTACTTGTAGTGGAATATCCCAAAAATATCCCTTCATCTCCTTTAGAATCAAATTTTCCATTTCTTTCATCTTTCAAGATAAAGCATTTACTTCCAAAAATTCTAAAATAACTTACAGTAGGTTTGTGTCCAAACCATAGCTCATAAGGTGTTCGGTTGGTGTCCTTCTTCAATTGTACTCAGTTAAGAACATACACAGTTGCACTAACAACTTCCCTCCAATATGTCTGAGCAACATTCTTTTGTATCATCAATGTTCTTGCATAGTCAATTATAGACCTATTCCTTCTTTCAGCAATGCCATTTTGTTGAGGTGTCCTCGGTGCAGAGACCTGTCTTTTAATTCCATGCTCATTACAAAAATTAATAAATTCATCAGAGATAAATTCATCTCCTCTATCAGATCTTAAGCATTTTATTTCCTTTCCAGTCTCTTTCTCTACCTTAGCTTTATACCATTTGAACATTTTAAAAGCTTCAGATTTTTCTTTTAGGAACATAATAGTCATTAGTCTAGTATAATCATCAAAAAAAAGAATAAAGTATCTATCACCATAATAACTCTAAGTTCTCATAGGACCACACAGATCAGTATGAACCAACTCAAGTATCTTCTTTGATGAGTAGTCTTTTCTTTTAAAACTAGACTTAGTCATCTTACCTTTCTGACATTCATGGCACATGGCATGATTAGGTTTTGTCAAGTTAGCCAATCCTCTAACTCTTTTCTTTTTACTTATCTTGATCATGTTGTCAAAGTTCACATGGCATAACCTTTTGTGCCACAACCAAGCATCTTCATCCTTAATTAACAAACAAGAAGACCGATCCATATCAAGATAGAATAGATTACCTCTGGATTATGTACCAGTACTGACAAGTCTTCCATCTTCATCATAAATCTTCACCCTTTTGCTCTCAAAAGCTAGTCGATGGCCTGAATTGTTTAGCTGAGCCACACTTAACAAATTATAGTTTAGTCCATCTACCCAGTATGCATTTTCATATTTTATTTTGTCATTGATCATAATTGAACCTTTACCTCTTACCATACAAGGTGCATCATTTCCCATTCTCACTGATCCACCATTATATTCTACAAGCCGATCAAACTTTTCTACATCACCGGTCATATGATATGTGCAACCAGTGTCTATGATCCATGTATCATTTCTGCTTACTTTAAAGATCAGTGTTGTCTCTTCATGTTTCTCTTCTTCTTCTGAGACATCTTTCATAGCAACAAATACAACTTCTATATCATCATCAGAATCAGATTTAGTTTCAATATCTTCGGCTATGTAACATACCTTTTTGCCTTTGTCTTCTCAGTTATCTCTATTATTTTGTCGGTAGCCTCTGTTAACTCTTCTTCTATAGCTTCCTTCAGATCATTCTTTGGATATATCATCATCTTTTTTCTGTGGACATCTAGCAGCAATGTGACCAACATTTTTACAATTGAAACATGCCAAAGGTAGCTTACCTCTATGCCTTCCTTTTCCTTTAGGAAATCTTCCGGCCATAAGAGCTTCTAGCTCATCAAGTTCTTCATCGGTATTACCATCACTTTCATCATTCTTATTATTTCTACTAGATTTACTAATCTTCAGAGAAGACATGAAAGCGGATTCAATAGGGGGAACAACATTGTTATAAAAATTATTCAATTCAAAAGTTGTAAGTTTACCAATCAGAGTGTCAAGAGTAAGGTTGGATGTAGTTCTTGTTTCATGAATTGCAGAGATCCTGATTGCATAAACTGGCAGCAAAGTTCTGAGAATCTTGCTTATCAGTGTTTCATCATCTATGACTCCATCTAATGCTCTAATAGCATGTAATACCTCTTTCAGTCTACTTTAGTACTGCATAATGTTCTCACCTTCTTTCATTCTCATATCATCAAATCTGCCCCTTAGACTTTCAACTCGGGCTCTTTTGACATTCAGATCTGCACTATAAGTTAGATTTAACTTGTCCCACATCTGTTTGGTAGTAGTGCATCCTTTAATGTCTTCAAATTCAGCATCGGTACAGGAAACAACAAGTTCCATCATAGTGATATTGTGTTCATGCCTATCTCTTAGTTGATCAAGGGTTAGAGGACTAGAGGGCGGTTGTATGTAGCCATTCTCCATCAATTCTAGTGCAGAATTCCCAATTCTAGATACGTGTAGCTTCATCTGGCTCTACCATACTGCAAAGTTCTCTTTGTTCAATTTTGGTACTTCCCTCTTATACATCTTGAGACCTTTGTGCTTAAGTCCTTAAAACTCTATTCTAAGCAACCACAGCTCTGATACCAATTGTTAGAATAACTAAGAGGGGAGGGATGAATCAATTATCTAGTATCCCACAACAAAATGTATAATTCAAAACAAAATCTTCAATTTTTTCTCCTCAATAAACAAAAGTTCATTCACTGTCTGTACTTTCATTGATTACCAGACTCAATACTTATAACTGTTACTGATCAAATCTAACATGTAATATGCAAAGTATGATAACAAACAAATATCACAATCAACACATAACACAAGAGATTTAATGTGGAAACCTTGTAAAGGGAAAAACCACCTAGGACCGGCAACCCAAAAATGTTCACTCTTCTGAAGTGAGGTCGGTGAGGACCCAACCCTGTTAAAGGTTACAAACACACTGTCAAGTGTGACCCTGTTACAGGATTTTACACTAGAAGTTATCATCCAAACAACATTCACTATGGGGTTGATAGGATAAGAAATGTATACTCTATGAGTACCATCCAATAAGACTTAAGAGTCTACTTAGTTAAGAGATTTTGACTATTTACAATGGTTAAATATGTAACAGTAAATGATCTGCCTTAATACAACTTCAATTGTAGATTACATATCAATATTTAGCTCATTCAAATCCTTTTGATCACTATTTCACTTCAGATTCAATACTATTTTAATTTACTGTCCATCGGTAATAAGTCTTTGTAGCTCGGTAACTGTTCTGCAGCTCAGTTCTTACTAACCAGTATGATCAGAATGCATGAAAACTTGTTCACGTGAAATTCCTACAGCATCTACTTCTTCTAGCATTTGTTTCATAATGAAACCCTAGTCTCTTATATAGATGAGTAAATCATTTTCTTTCTATCCATCAAATTTTTCCACTTCAAGCTTCCTCGACTGATGTGTCAATAAGTCATTTCAATCTGCTTTGTCAGATCTTCCTTCAATTATGTTAGCCGTCGATTTTCATAACAAACTTTATCTGTTACCTCATGATCATACACTTTCTAGCTCATCAATCTTATCGACTAAACTAGTCATTTAGTTCATTCTGTTCTCATCGGTTAACAAGGAAATGCATCAGTGAACATGTACGCTCGGTTAATACTGTACTAAGTATACACTGCACTCCATCGGTGTATACTGCAAAATGCTTCTTTTACTGACAACATTGCTTTGTGTCTTTCAGCTTAATTCTTCATTATAAATGAATACAACATAATAAAGTCATTACCATACGGTCATAGACTCATAAAAAAAAGTTACTCAGTGAATTCCTTATCCACATCTAACACGTGCATCCTTTTCTCATGTAGATTTCTCTGTTCTTCATCTCTTTCACCTTTCTTCAGATGTATCAGTATAGTAACTTACAAGATGAGTATTGTCAAGCTAGTTGACATCAATGACAATATAATACTGATTTAATCATATTGCATATCTAATCAATAACTTCTTAATGATCTTTAATCACAGATTCTTCAATCAGATTCCAACAGTCTCTCCATCTAAATCAGTTGTAGTCCAACAGAGGAGGAAGATAATATTGATACTCCTCTCAGCCTTTACCTAAATAAGAAATCGAAGAAAAATCCAAAAAAGAAATGATTTCTTAAAAATGCTTTTTCATAAAAACTTGTTTGATTAACTTTGTTGGATAATGAAAGAATGTTGTTTTAAGTAATTATCTATGAATGTTGTGTATTAATATTGAATTATATGTCATGTTAATGAATATTGTTATGTGTTAATGAATTCTTGATCAGTGTTGCGTATTAATGAATGTTATGTTATATTAATGAATGTTATGTGATTGTATTAATTGAATATTATAGTTCATAAATGGATGATTGAAGGGTGTAATTAGATGTTAATGGGGAATTTAGATTGATGTTAAGGAGAGGGGGGTGAGTTAAGATGAGCTTCCACCTTCACGTGGTTGGCCTTGTTAAGTAGAGAATATTAAAGTATTCTCGAAACCAAGTGAAGCTCAAACTAACATACCTTCTGAATAGGAAGAAATAGTATCCACCCTAAAATGTATGGGGGAAATATGAGATCTACTTCTAAATCCAAATTCCCAAAGGAGAGATCCAAATTGATCAACCAAAAGGTTAATGCAGAATCAAATCAATCTATGGAGAATATGAAAAAGGAAGAAAACCTTATATTTCCCTATAATGGAGTGGTGCTTGAAATCTGAAATAATTGAAAAGGAAATACTAACCTCAAAATAGGGCAGATCTAGAAAATGTCAGTTTCTGATGTTTGTGTGTACTTTCGGGCAATTTTGCAACCTATTTTGGACTAGAAATGCCAAGACGAAGAAAACCCAGAAATCTTTTATCTTTCTGACAGCAGGTAGTCTTTGACCCTCATAAAAGGTCAAAGCAGGGTAATCTTTAAGTAACCCCCCTTTAAGAAAGGTGTAACAAAGTGGTGAAAGTTAGAAGGGAAATTTATTTTTTTTGGCGAAATTATTTTCTTTTCAAAGAAAAAAAAATAATCTCAATTGGTGAATCATTGATGCTCCCGAAAACTAGGTGGAACTATCTTGGCGAATTGTGTTTTTGTTTCATAACTACAAAAATATAAATTAGCGAATATAAAATAGTATTTATATTATAAAAAATATACATTGGCGAATATAAAATAGTATTTATATTTAAAAAATGTAAATTGGTGAATATAAAAGAGTATTTATATTATTAAAAATATAAATTGGTGAATATTTGTGGTGACTGGTAACAGTGTACATAGTTTCGGCAAGCTAAAAGGAGGGTCGATGCTGACAGTTATGAAGATACATAATGGTTAGGTTGATGACATGCGTGACTTCGGTGGTTAAGCTGGTAGGTTGCAGTTGAAGGCCACGAAGATAAGTAAAGGACAGGTTGATAGTGTACGTGACTTTAGAAGTTATGATCGTAGGTAAGATATGGGGATTTCGAGGCCATGTTGGTAGTCTGCGTAACTTAGCCACAAAGTTGCAGTGACATTGATCACTAAAGTACAATTAATGAGATGTAATGATGACAAGATTTTGATTAGATGTAAAAAATGGTTAATTTGTACAAAATCTCAGCTATGAATCATAAACATTCATTATCTTTCTTCTCGGAGCCAAGTCACATTATGCGAAAGTTTAATGTGGCTGCCAAGTTGTCAGTTCAAAATTTAAAATTGCAGCTAGGATACGGTGGTTCTGAGGCAACGCCGACAGTTTGCGTAACTTGAGTGGTACATAAATCCAGGCCAGGATTTTGATTAGACATTAAAAAGGATAATTTAACAAGATATGAGCTGTGACTCATCAACATTTATTATTCTTCTTTTCAACTTTGGAGCCAAGTTACGTCGACATTACAATGTCTATAATTTTTCTTTACCAATATTCATTAATTTCCTTTTCCCAGGCAAGCCACCTGACGTGAAACATTCCTTCCAAATTTATTGTGGCTGCCAAGTTGGTGATTATTTTCTTTATATACTCCTCAGTAGTGAAATTGCAGAGCATAGGAGCTTTCTAAATTTCTAAATTTGGATGACAAGTTGGTGATTATTTGTATTTTCTGGGCGCTTTCATAGAATGGGTCTTCCCATAGTTGAGGGATCATCAAATGAGAACCTAGAACCTGTTATCCAGCCAAATTTGGATATGGAGGAGGAGATTCAACCGGATGTCCTCAGTCATCTAGTGTCTGCAGCAAGGGATCATCATCATTCTACCAGTTACACTGGTTACCCGAGTGACATGTTTGAACTTGAAGTAGAACATGACAAGGTGGAGATTGCACACCATTTTTGACGATCATGGCTTTGACCAAGAGGCGTTCCAGGAGGAGATGAATCAGATGATCCCGTTATTTGCTGGTCTGCACATCGACTAATCTTTTTTTCTTTGTGGATCTTACGAAAATTTTTGTTACTTGTAAGTTGTAATTTGTAAATACAAAATAATCGAATGTAGTTTTCATTTTGGTTTTGAAAATGATTGGTCCACAACCGTTTAGAACTTCAATGAAATTGTGAATCGATGAATCAATTTAAGTTACTAGTATTATGTATATAATATATTGTATACCAGTTTTTGAATTAAATAGTAATAATGTAGTCTGTAAATTTCTAATACTATATACAAATGAAACAATGAGAAGTCAAAAGACTCTTTTTCAAATAGTGTTACTTTATTTAGTTTTACGTAATACGCGTTGCCATTATTTGCTAATACTTTAAATTTCAATAGTCAATACACTAAATTCTAATACAGTAACATGTTACATGAATCATGAAATTAAACAATAGTTTTATTATTTATAAATTGAAAAATATGTAAATTGTAATTAGTAAATTAGAATTCTAAATCAGAATACTAAATAAATTGGAACCCACTCCAAGCTCCGAAGTTACACCTGGTTGTTTCGTAACTTCTCAACGTTTAATTTAATATGATGGTGATTTGTTTTGAAGTTACGCTTGGTTGTTTTGTAACTTCTCAATGGTTAATTTATTATGATGGTGATCAGTTTCAAAGTTACGCTAGGCTTTTTGTAACTTCTCAATATTTAATTTAATATGATGGTGAGCCTATTTCATCAACATTTAAAACTTTAATTTATTATCATGGTGATCGGTTCCGAAGTTACGCCTGGCTATTTTGTAACTTATCAATGGTTAATTTATTATGATGGTTAGGGGTTCCAAAGTTATGCCTGGTTGTTTCGTAACTTCTCAATAGCTAATTTATTATGATGGTTAGGGGTTCTAAAGTAATGCATGGCTATTTCGCAACTTCTCAAAGGTTAATTTATTATGATGGTTAGGGGTTCCGAAGTTACGCCTGGCTATTTCATAACATCTCAACGGTTAATTTATTATGATGGTTAGGGGTTCCGAAGTCCCGAATAACTTCGTGCATAACTTTGTAAGGGGTTGAAAAGTGAGAGATGGTCTGACAGAGAGTAAGTTGCATGCCACGTGGAAAGTGGGAAGTATAAGTGTCACCATTCATGTGGCATGCCAGGCTATGTCCTAACATCTCAAGGTTTCATTTTTCTGGTCATTTTAATAGTCCTGAAGTTTTGAAAAGGTGTTGCGTGACTTCGCAAGTCTCAAAGTTTTTGAATTTCAAATTCAAATGGCTAAGGGCCAAGGCCCCTAATTTTTAGGTAGCAATTTAGCACAATTGAGATAGGGTATTAGGGACCTAGGGTTAGAAACTTAGATGTATCATTAGCGTCACTTCAGCAACGCGCTAATTATTTGCTCTTGGATCACCACCAAATATATGCTGGAAGAGTGGAGGTGATAGTTAACAGTGACACTTTTCTGAAAAAGGCAATTACTAATTTCATGCGTGTGTGACTGTGCTTGATGAGACATTGAGATTTTAATTTTTAACATAGTATGTGGCCTGGTGGCTGTTAGCTTGGTTGTACTTGTGAGTTGCTTGTTACTTGTTAGTTATTAAATACAGTTCACACTTCAGAGCATCCATAATTTCCAGATTCGGAGAGAAACCAAAGAGTTTAGTACTTAAAAGAATGGCAGAACAAGGATCTCTTGATGTTGTTGCAGTACCAGAAAGAGTGCCATTGTGCATTCAAAAACAAAGAGGCCAAACATATACGCTGAAGAATGGATGAAACTGTTGCTTGGATCCTCAAATTTCCAATCAGCTAACACTTATGAATGGAGGGACACTTATGCATTCTATAGGGATGTTGAATGCCCAAACACAACTGGGTATGAGCTCTTCATGTTTTTCTATAACAATAGAATTAAAGGCCCTCCTATTTCAAACCCATGGGATAGGAACTTGGGAAAGTTGATAGTACCTGAGGTATTTTTGGAAGTAGACCTCATGAAAGCGCTAATTCAAGCATACAATCCAGTGACACAAGCTTTACACAAGCATGACAAGTCTTTACTCTACATGTTAGATAGAGCATCTTTTACTCAAGCTTTCGACCTTCAGGGACCTATGAGTGTGGATATTGACCTAGCAGGAGAGGAGGCCCTATTTAATAGATAGAGAAATTACTACCATGGAAGGGTTATGAGGAGGCATATTCCTAGAGAAAATAAAGAGGCAAGGTTGTTACTAAAGAAGGTTGTAGATTCATTTGATATTCAGCTTTTCTTTCCCTATTTCCAGAATACCATCTATGGTCTACCCAAAGTTATTGGACTAGATGGAGGTTCGACAGTGACTCCTAACATTTTTGTGATGGCTACAGATGTTCAGGATCTATACACCAACAAGGAGTTTGATTATGTGGGGCACATAATCAATGTAATGCACTTTGAGTTGATGAATGTGAAGACTGATTTGAAAAGCTTCAAGTTCAATCACTACTCCATGTTGATGCATCTAATCCTCTATTTCAATATTGGCTACATCAACCCAGGGTTCATCGATGAGACCGAGAATGAGGGAGGAACTATTTCGGTTCAGCTATGGACTAGGTTATGGCATAGAACTTACCATTTCTCTAATTACATTATTTTTTATAGTGATTTTTTGGATCCAGTAATGAACATGTTAGGTATTGTGAGGGATAGATTTCCTTTACTTGTTAGAAAATTGTTTAGACCCGTAGCATTTAATATTGACAATGACATCAAGCACAATTGGGGTGATATGTTTTTTTATGAGAATTTTACTGTTATAAGAGTGTATGCTTGCCCTCAACCTCCACACATACTACCAAAATTTGTCCTAGAAAGATTGGCAATAGTAGAATTCTTGTGGCAACTTATCATGATGGATAGAGAGCACTTAGGCCCTAAAAGACATAAGGGAACCTTTCTGGCAAGGAGGTTCCAAATAGGAGATTTCTCTATAGGTAAAGATGTTGTGGACCAAATCCATGAATTCCTCAGACAATTTAGATTTCCCTCTGGTAAAGAAAGGATGTATGACCCTGAAGACTTCATTAGAGGAGCATTGAGAGAAATGAG
Source organism: Chamaecyparis obtusa (assembly GCA_027943335.1). NCBI lineage: Eukaryota > Viridiplantae > Streptophyta > Pinopsida > Cupressales > Cupressaceae > Chamaecyparis > Chamaecyparis obtusa. The sequence continues at coordinate 818,610 of BSBK01001896.1, read as the reverse complement.
GAATCACAATTTGGCTCTAAATCAGCCTATGGCAGAGGAGGATGTTATTAGAAATGTTTATAGAAAAGTTACCTATGAAGAGAGAACCTATAAATGGGAAAATATTGGAAGGATAGAGGAACAATTGAAAAAGGCAGACCCTACCTTCCCTGGATTCTTTCCTAATCTCAAATACATTAAGAAAATTTAAATGTGCATAGAGAATTATGAAGATATTATGTCTAAATTTCCAGACAACCCTGAGGAGAAGGAGGAGGATAGAATAAACCCTGAAGAAGTTGAACCTAATGTGGATTTTATGGGAGAAATAGAACAAGTTGACCCATCCACATCTGAGCAGGGGCCATCAAAGAAATAAAATTTGATGAATGTACCACAAAAGGCAAGGCAAAAGGAACTACAAATCTTGCCAGGTAATAGCTATTACTTTGCTGACTTAAGACAACATTTTTTGACATCAATGGTAGATGAGGGAGAAAAGGCCAAAGATGAGTTAGAATTGGCTATAGCTAGATTAGATGACAGGGTCATCCAAGCTAAAGATTTTATAGATGATGATGAATTCATCAAGTCCGTTGACTTTAAAAGTTTTCTCTTTAGAGTTAAGCAGAATGAATTAACACTATCTTTGAAACCAAGAGAATCACAGGAAAATAATGTTCAAATGATTGAAAAATTACAGGCCTCTGATCCCAACAATGAAACATTAAGTGTGGAGGAGGCAAGAGATCTTGTAAAGAGAAGTGGCATGTTGTTGATCCCTGGATGGGACTTGGCATCCTCATTCCTAATTGACCAAATCAAGAGGCAAGATAAAGCTATAGCTTATGAAGCTTTTGGCCCTGATGGACTCATGAGGGGTTTTAGATTCAATATGGACACTAAGACACTAGCAGTATGGTGTGTGGCACCAGAATCTAGTAAGCCTAGATTGGTTGACATCCAAGACACCACACAGGGTAGCCAATTAATATGGAGGTTGTAGGACACTACAGGATTAGAGATAGAAAATCTCCTACATCATGCATCCTCCATGAATGAATCAATGGTTGAGGACTTAGAGAATAGGCTAGTCAGGACATTCAGAGATTATGTGGCAACTAGAAAAAAGTTTGAAGAGGAACTAAAGAAGAATTATTTGCTGTAAAGACTGTGAAGGAGCTAAAAGATGAAATAAATACTCTAAAAAATCATTCCAGGACATTTACAGAGGTCTGTGATGTAGGGGTCCAAACTGAGCATGAGGGGGGCTTAGCTCCAAAACTTGCAACAAAAAAGATAATAATGGACATTGATTAGCTGGAGCCTACTGATACTCAAATTACTGAAAAGGAGACTTTGAAGAAGGTGCTATTGCACAGAGTAAATATTTTAAAAGGGAAGTGTCAAATCCTTCATAGTACTTTCATTTCTTTGCAGGGGACAAAATATCAATGTTCTAATGATGTGTCTATAGTAACCCCATTATTTAATACTTGGGGCCCATACTTGCAATTCTTTGATATGTTATTTTTACTAATGGGGAAAAAATTGAGTTACCTGAGAAAATAATTGATGTTAAGGAAATGGTGTTATTAGTAAAGGATTTGTACGCATTTTTCACTGGCAAGTTACAAAACGTTCAGGCAAAGCTTAAGGTTTTTGCTGAAGAGTCTGAAGGATATATCCCTACTATTGTGGACAAAGAGGGACACTTGAAGGAATGCCAGGAGTGGACTAATTCTTTCAACCAAATTATGGAATTTAGCAAGGTGGCTTCTTATTTTATTGGTGATGCTGACATTTCAACTTTTTATGAAGTTGTGGATGAATTGTACAAGCAGGAGATTGACATGAATAAGTTTGTTGCTGAATCTTAAGCCATAATGGATGCCAAGTGGAACAAATGCCTTGAAGACTTGGAGACAGTTAGAGATGTAACTTGGCCATCAAAGAGGGACATTGTGGTGTGGGAAAATATTGTTGATATTAAAGCATTGGTCTTGCCACATTGACATGGATGATGGAAGTAGTTGAGATAGTTCTGGTATTAGATGAAGAGCCAATAGAGGGAGGTCAGTTAATTCGAATAGGGTATCTTATGTTTGCAGTTCACCTGTTGTGGATACACCTTTGGTGCAAATCAAGACTGATTCTAAAGAATCTAGGCTGCCAGCTGTCACTCTAATAACTATTTCCAAATTTGTTTAATTTTACAAATGCCAATGTTAGTTTTTATTTTCTGATCATTGATCATATTCATTGATCATTGACATTGATGTATAAATTTGAAGTTTTAGTTAATACAAATATACAAGGATATTTTGTAATTTTCTGATAGATCATAGAAGTCTGAGACTTCAAGTCTCTGTCCACTCACCTTTGAGTCTGGTACTATGATCATTGATTCTTGAATTTGAAATTTTGAAGTTAAATTTAATAGTATAATACATGGATATTTTGTAATTTTCAATTTTTATGTCATTGTGCCTACGTAATTTTGTAAAGAGCTCATTGGCTCAAGTCAAGAATCTCAATTCTAATTAAGTAAATGCTTAGTATTAGGAAATTAGGTAATTGACAAATAATAAATTGACCATGTTGGTAGTATTTTTAGTTTTCACAATTGTTTTGAGAATTTCCTACAATTTTCCTCTCAAAGGCCTAAATTTTGATCAAAATGTTAAAACCCTAAGTGCTAGGTTGAGATATGCTCTAAAAATCCATTAAACCCTAGAAAGGCTCAGATCGGTTCTATTTCATCATTACTTTTTCAAAATTTCAAGTCACTTAAAAGAACCTTTAAGCATGTGCACGTTACTAACAAACCACCGGTAATGTTCCAAAGTAACATTGGGTTCTTTCGTAACTTCTCCACGGTTAAATGGTTAGGATGCTAATGGGTTATGAACTTCCGAAGGACTCCTGACTAATGGCGTGCATAACTTTGGAACACTTTGTCAGGAACAGTTCGTTTACAGAGCTTTGCGAGGGTTTGTTGGCCATTAGTGTTGGTGGTTATGAAGCTGTGATGAAGCATCTGGTAGAAAGGTGTAACTTTGGAAAGGTTAATCAGTTACAAGATTAAACAGCTGAGAGGTTATGAAAGGTTTTGTGCAGGACTTCACAAGGTTATATCAAATTAAAAATTTCTTGAACATTCTACAATTACAAAAATCATATATATCACTACTATTGTGGACAAATAGGAACATTCTACAATCTACATTACAAAAATCATGAATTCAAAATTTCAAATTACAAATTACAAAAATAAAAATTGAAATTACAAAAATCAAAATTCAAATTACAAAAATCATGAACAATACTTATTACTTGTACCCATAGGCTTGTAGCTAAATATGAGTCAATTAATAAATTGTCAATAAATTAATAAATATTCAGAATCAAGTCCAATTCCATTATCATTTTATCCGACAAGTACAGTAATAAGTATATAGTGCATAAAATTATAAATACCTATTAACCAAATGCTAATTCTAAATCACTTCACTCTTCACTCAGTGTCAATTAGCAGTCTGCCTTGCCCTCTTCTATATCCCACATGGAATCCAGCTCCTGAAATTGACTACTACTACTAGCAAGAGGTTCTTCTTCATTCTGAGTTGGGTATTCAAAATCAAAAAATTCTTCATCTTCATTCTGAGTATGGGACCAAGATCCATCGTTTGTCTCTGAACCACCATGTTTTGAACTATTGTTCAAAAGCCCCCATCTTTCACGCAAGGAATTCCAAATTGCCAATGCCCTATCATAAGGAAAGTTTGTAACATTGTACTGAGTTACAAACAACCTCAAGCAAGTTTCCAAATTTTTGTCTAGTTTGTTTCTGATCTTTGATTTCAAAAACCCCAATGCACTAAAAACTCTTTCATCTTCCACCGACCCCAATATCATTGTTTGACATAAATCAGCAAGTTTTAAATATTCTGATATTGAATCACATAGTACTTCACTCTGCTCTATCCTTTTCAAAAGCCTGGTTATTGCACCAGGTTGAAATGGATTCTCCAAGTTTTTTAACTGCAATTTCATACATGATGCAAATTGTCTACATTGTTTTTTAAGATTAGCTAAATCTATAATTCCATCAATTAGCTATCCATTGCAATCTACATGTTTTGAAAACTCTCTGATCAATTCATCAATTTTTTTATGAAACATATGAGCATCAAGTTGTCTATCTCTGATGTTTTTCCAAAAATGAGGAAACACACAACCCATGGCCTCAAGAATTTATTCTCTATGGAATCTTTCATGAATCTCACTTGAAAGTTGGTAGGAAATTGACTTGAAATTCTCATTAACAGATTTAACAAACATGTCAAAATTAGCCCTTTTAACTGGAAGTAATCTACCTCACTTGCCTGTCTTAGATTGGTGCATTGGTATTTCATATTCTTTCACAAGCACACATAAATCATTTTTTGCATTGAATTGTAAAAAATTCTTAGCATGATTCAAATCTGTAATTATTTGCCACCTGAAAAAATTTAGGCTTTGAAGTGTTATCATATCTAAGTATAAATTATCTAGGGCAAGACATGTCATTCTACATAAATCTAAGTACTCATAGATATAAATAGTCTTGTCTTGGGCTTTCTTAACAAGCTTGTTCATTAAATCCAACATGGGGAGAAGACTGGCTAAAGTTAACAAAGTCTTTATATCACTTAACTTATGTAACAAATCAGGAGCTTTGGCTACTATGAGGTGTTGCTCATATATTACTCCAATCAAGGATTGATATTCTGTTAGAACTCTTTCTACTGGTCCATGCAAAGAGATCCATCTGGTCTCAATAGCCTTGAGAAGCTTGTTTCCTAGTGTTACTCTCTTCGAGAAAATCTTAAATTTTGCAAAACGTTTAGGACTTCTGCAGAAGTAAGAGTATATGTTGTGAACTAGATCTTCAACTTTTGACACTGTAGTAAAATCACTTACAATTTTATATGCTAAATTCATTCGATGGGCCACGCAATGTATGCTAGGCATGTAAGGTGCAATACTAGTTTGTAATCTTGCACAGAGACCATTCCTTTGGCCTTGCATTACTACAGCTCCATCAGCTCCAACACACACTAACTTCTTTCCAATTGTCAAATCATCTATACCAGCAACTTCATTCAAAGCATTCTTCACTTCAAAATATAAGTTTTCTACTGTTGAATTGCCCCTCAATTTACGAACGCAGAGTAGATGAGCTTGGCGGACATGTTCTTTTACTGTATACACATGCATACAAAACCAAGCAATGTTATCTACTGTAGTAACTTCGTCTATGGATGATGAAATGAATCTGAACTATTATACTTTCTCCTGTAAATTTTGCTTTTCCACCTCAAAAAGATAGTTTACCATTTCCCATCCAACATTTGTTGACCAATGTGACATGGGATAGTGAGGAACTTTCAAAAAATATAATAAATTACCATATCTTGAGAAGTCTCTCATAGGACACCCTCTGGACATAATACGATAAACAACACTCATCTAAACAGTCTTTGCCAGGTTTTCTTCATTGGCTGCATGTTTAAACCTAGCCTTGATTGGATTTTCACTACTAGCAATTACTGCCATTCTCTTGTTATGCTCTTCATATTCTATGGCATACTTAACATGAAGACATTCTTCCTTTGATTTCCATCTCACTACTGATATTTCTTGTCCGTCTATGGTCTGTTTTTCATAAACCTTACCAATATGCTTTTCTATAGTGTCAAGCTTTAGCTGCAACTTCTTCTCTCTTTTAAGTTTCCAGGTACAAATCTTACACCTACATTCTATTGGTTGTTCATCATTTCTTAGGACTGGTTCAATAAACTAGTACTTTGCTACCCAATCAACCTTAAAATTTCTTGCCATTTCCTACCCCCGCCCCATTTTTACTTCCCTTTTTCTTTTCTTCCTACCAACATTATTATTATCTTCATTGCTATCATTTTCTTCCAATTGGTTCTGTGTATCCCTTATAACATCTTCTCTCGTCCCACCATTGTTATCCTCATTTGATGCATTTTTATTTTCATTTAACTCAATGACAACCCCAGCGTGTGGTACTGGTACAGGTGAGCTACCGTGAATGGATTTTGCACTCACAATTACAGATGTTGATGGAGCAGAAACATTGCCAACTCCAAAGAAAGCCTTTATGGTAGTATCTTTAAGTTTTGGGCATTTTGATGGCCTCCCAGGCTCTTCACTGCCCCGAGGAGTCTTACCCTTGTCTAGCTTTCCAATCTCTACACTGCCCTGAGCACGGTGAGAAGTCTGAGTCTCAACCTCCCCTGATATCTGAATCCCTTCAACAGTAGTAGCCTAAGGATACTCAATCTCAGGATAGTCACCCTTGTCTAACATCTTTACCCAATGACCTCTCACTAGTCACTAGGATTCTAGCCTCTAGGAATTAAAATTAATAGCAATACTGTGAAATGTGAACAAATAATTGTTTACCTTTGTCTTGCTTCCTCTGATTTCTGACTCTCTGAAATGTCGAATCCTCTATTTACTATTGCAAGATTGTTATTTGTAATTCTGGTCCTCCAAGCTCTGGCTCCAAAAAATTTTAACGACGCACGATAAGACTACCTTTGGGTTTTCTAAATTTGATTTGAATTTATGTCAATCCATGATTCCAATTCCAAATTTCCAATTTTTATTTATTTTTAAATTCCTGGGCTTTTGGGGAAAATATGCTGAGTTCTGACCTAATCAATGCTATTTTTGGTGAAAAATTACATATACGTGGTGGTTAATAAAATAATTAATTAACAAGTTGGTGAAATATGTCATGGACCAATAAAACAATTAATTAACTGGTTGGCGAAATACGTCGTGGACCAATAAAACAATTAATTAACGGGTGGCGAAATAGGTCATGGTTTATATAATTAATGTGACTGGCGAATAAGAGACCATTTAAAGAACCATGTCACATTAATTATAAGCAAATATGATGGTCAACAACGTCAAATGGAAAATCTGATTGGTGATTCCAATTAATATTTAGTGGTTATTGTGTCAAGATTGGGCAAAGATTTACCAGCCTATACCTGTGCGATTTGCCAATTCCATGAAATGTTATTCCCAGAATTCGCCAAAAGGTGAATATTCACCACTAAAAATTATGCTGGGTCAAAGGCTACATTTTTATTTTGAAGGTTGACTTTGACTTTGTTTATAGATCTCAGAAGTTCACAGAAAAGGGTATCCAAATCTAGGCTCAAATCCATAGTTCCGCACTTGTACCTGCAAGAAAAATGGTTTTGTTTATTGGGGTAGGGGTTTGCCTTAGTTAAACCCTAATTTGGAATCAACCTTAATAATGAAATTTAAATTGAGAATGCTAGCAAGTAGTAGAAGTAGATCTAACAACGAAGCTATGATATTCAATAGATATGCAAATTGTCTTTGAAATGTAATCAAGTATGTTAATATGAAAGCTTGAACATAACATCAATAAATGTAAATAAAACCTCCATGATTATATGCTTGGAATCCACCTTGAGGGAAAAATGAATGGATCTTGAAGATGAGAAAAAGGATGTTGAAGGAAGATCACACCATCATGATGGCTAGATCTAGGGTTTCAATGATGAATCTTGAATGCTTGAACCAAATCTCTTCAATGGCTTGAATGCTTAAATCCTTGATCTTCAATGGAGAACTTGGATGGAGAAAAGGACTTGAATTATTGAATGGATGCTTTCTTGAATGGATTATTTCTTGATCACCTTGAGAGCTTGAGAGAGGAGATTGCAAAACTTGATGGAGAGATCTTGCCCTTGATCATGGATGAGTCGATGTGAAAATGAGAGAGGAAGGCTTCCTTTTATAGTGATCTAGGGCACAATCCTCTAGAGGGGCCACCTTGGGGAATTAAATTCCAATTAGGCCTCAACCCTTTAGGAATGGACCTAAATTAAATATAATTTAAGATTTTACCATTTTGGAGACCAAAACAGCCGACCTAGAAGCGGGAAAACAATCCTTTCCAAAACCCGACATCCGAAGATCACGGGACCTTGAAACTTGAACCTAGGGTCAAAGATTAGCTTGACCCTGACCTAGGTTAGATTTGAGGTTGAATTTGACCCCTTTAGGTCATCATTGACCTTAAGGTCATATATTTTAGGGTCTCAATCCAGAGATGCTAGAATCAGAAACAGGAGGTCCTGGGAGTGCCCAGAGACCTAGAAATGATGTCAGAACAGGGTAGAGTTCTAGGGAGAGGAAAAAAATCCTATGATGAACATGATGAAGGCTAGGAGGACCTATTTTTAAGTACTACCTAGAAAATAAATCCATGGAAGAGGGAAATTAAGGAGAACCCTCGGGATCCTAACCCTAATTTCACCTAGAATGAAGGAATCAAGCGCAGAAAAGAAGTGGAAAATGGGGAAAAAGATAGATCAAATCCAAGGACCCATTCAAGGTGCTTGACATGATCCAAAAATACCTAATCGAAGGGCTAAACACTCTTATCATGGAAGTTCTTCCATTTTAAGATGATACATTAAGCCCCCACTTTAGCAGCAGTATGGACTCGATGCAAACTCTTGGTAAAGGAGAAGAAAGAGGAGATCCAAGTGGATTCACAATGAGATAAAATAACACTTAGCTAAGGACACAATCCCCTAGGATAAGGATTCTAACTCAACATACACGCATGAGGGTGCAAAAAGAGAAAACCAAAAGAACAGGGGTTAGTACTAAATAACCCAAATCAATTAGCATAAGAAACCTCGCTAAGAAATATTTCTCATGCTAATATCATATTTGGAAAGCTATCATAAAATCATAAATGATTACATAATAAAGACAAGAGCAACACTATAAATAACATAGCTTCATGATCCAGTCCTACTAGCATGAAAGCGAGAAGAGAGAAAGGGAAAAGAGTGATTACCTCACCTAGTAAGATGCCCACCTTACCATGAATCATCCTAGAGGGAGAGTCCAATAGGTTCACCCATAAACTATGCTTACAATTGTAATGCATCTTTTGACGGCTTCTAGAATACCCATAGATCCACCTTCTTGTATCACTATGAATATGAAAATGTGTGTCTCCTCAGGATTTAGCAACTTATGTGTGTTACCCTCAGAAGATTTAGCATATAGATGCGTGTCTTTTTAGGATTTAGCAACTTATGTGTGCTACCTTCCAAGATTTAGCATATTGAAAATTTTGAAAAATGCGTGTCTCCTCAAGATTTAGCAACTTATGTGTGTTACCTTCAGAAGATTTAGCATATTGGAAATGCGCGTCTCTTCAGGATTTAGCAACTTATGTGCGATACCTTCCAAGATTTAGCATGTTTGAAATTGAAAATGCGTGTCTCTTCGAGATTTAGCAACTTATGTGTGTTACCTTCCGAGATTTAGCATATAAATAAATAAATAAACTATAGTACAAGTGAGACCCTATATATGCCCCCCTCCTTAAAATGGAAAAAACATACTATTTTGACATGTTAAGGAAAAGAAAGAACAAGGATAAAGCCTTCTTCAACATCAAGATAATATCCACAAACAACACCCAGTCCAAGCCAAGAAGGTCATAGCTCCTATGAGGCCATGGAAGGGATGAATGCAAAGAGATATCATTCAAGAAGTGAAAAAAGTAACCCTTGTAAGGGATAGCACACTATGCAGTTTCCAAGGTGAGAGATATATCAACCATGGAAACCCAATGTCAAACAACGAAATAGGTTGTGATCAAAGACAAAGATCCTCAATGCAAACCAAAATTTTCATGTATGATTGGATATCACATAATAGATAGATACTACTTAACCAAGGAAAGAGGTGAATCCTAGAAAAATAGAGAAGGAGATGGCATCCTTGCCCCCCAAGTGTAGGAACAAAGATGGAAGAGGATACCTACTTCACAATTCAAGGAGATATCATGTTTAGCAACAATGTATACCATATTCTTAGCAAGGGATATTGACCCCTACATCCAAGAGTATAGATAATCATGAAAAGGATATGTCACTCATGGAAAAGGATCCTCAAATGAAAGAGATCTTATCAACAAGATGCCCATCATAGAGGAGTGCTTTAGATAAAATATCAACTTTCAACAATGGGAACAAAGATTCGATCATCAAGCCCCCCGCAAAGAGGAGGAAGAGGAATCTTTGGAATAAAGGAAAACAAATCTAACACCAAAGCAAGGGTAAGAGTTTATAAAGAACATAATTTGAAACATAGAGAAGAAGTGACGACTTAGGACAACAACTTCTCATATAAGAAGGTTATCCATAGTCAAAAAATCTGTTAATATGATGAAATAATATTGCAATATAAACAAATACCACTAAGCTAATGAAAGCAGTTCCCTAGACAAAGAGAGAGAAGAAAGAACCTTTCCCCCTAGGAATGAAAGGCAAGGGATATCTTTGCAAAACACATGTCCTATAAAAGATATCTTTAGTATAAAATAGAATCTATGAATGATTATAAACATAATACAAAACCATAGAGAGATAGGATAGAAAGAATACCGATTAAGCTCAAAGTAGGAACATAATGGATTCTAGAAGATAGGAAGAAATATACTTCTTGCCCCCCAATCTAGAGGAGAAAATATCTATGTTATATCAAAGTGAGGGGTAAAATTATGAATAAATCTCAAAGGAGAAATTTCTTTTCTTTTATCTTTATGGATCAGATAATAAGGAGAAGGTACTTTGAAGAATCTTTATGCATCATGAATCGTAGTTTGAACCTCAACATAAGTGTGGGAAGAACTAGGAATAGTAGATGGAGAATTAGGAATATGAGTATTAGGAATCAGATTAGGAAAGATAGGATTAGGATTAGGAAGATTAGGAAGGATACAATTAGGATTAGGAAGTCTAGGAATACTAGGAAAAGTGTAGGAAGTAATATGAATGGAAGACACAACTAGAGGAACACTTGGAACCATAGTTGGAAAAGGGTTTGAATAGATATAAGTAATACTATGGTAAGAAGGTTGTGAGGTAGGATCTTGCTTTCCCATAAGTTCACCACTAAGAGGAAGAGCATTAAGGGAATTCATATCTTTCTCCGCTAATGCCTCATCACTAGAAGGAATCCTAAATTGAGGTGAAGGATCTATAATGTCATCTTCTTTCGCATAAGGGAAGTGTGTTTTAGATAATATGCCATCCTTTTGCATCAAAAATTCTTCACAAGGAAGGGATAAATCAATGTCTTTATCCAAGGGCTCATCCCAAAAAGTAGAATTATCCAAAATGGCTTCATGAGGAAGAGAGTAATCAACATCAAAATCCAAAGGTTCATCCCAAATAGGAGGATTATCCACAATGGCTTCATGAGGAAGAGAGTAATCAACATCCAAATCCAAAGGTTCATCCCAAATAGGAGGATTATCCACAATGGTTTCATGAGGAAGAGAGTAATCAACATCGAAATCCAAAGGTTCATCCCAAATAGGAGGATTATCCACAATGGCTTCATTAGGAAGAGAATAATCAACATCCAAATCCAAAGGTTCATACCAAATAGGAGGATTATCTACAATGGTTTCATGAGGAAAAGAGTAATCAATATCCAAATTCAAAGCTTCATCCCAAATAGGAGGATTATCATCCCTATCCATAAAGTGCATTGTAGGAGTTCCATAAGTCATTAAAGCTTGATCCCTAAAGGGGAAAGAAGGTAAATTGTATTGTAAAATAGGCTCATAGAAAAGACATATATTAGGAGAAGAATGAACATCAATCCCCAACTCATCTTTCTAAAGGTCAATTGAAGAGGTTGCGGAGGAGGGTGTAAAAGGAATAGGATAAATGGAGATCTCATTCAAACCATTTTTATCTTCACTTCCATCTACCTAATTAAGGGATCTATCATCTTGAACAACAAAAGCCTCATCAAAGTACTCAAAACAAGAATCATACATGTTGAATACTAAAAGCATGAAAATGTAAATGTTTCTGTATTTTTAAAGAAATTTTACAATTTTTTTGGATTTTTGAAATATAAATGAAAGGGCATAAATAAACCTAATCTTAATGCAAGAAAAGATTAACCACAAATCTAACACAATAGGGCATCTAAATCCACAAAAGAAAGGAGAGTATGTATGTCGGGTTCACCAAAATGAATAGGAAGAAATAGTATCCACCCTAAAATGTATGGGGGAAATATGAGATCTACGTCTAAATCCAAATTCCCAAAGGAGAGATCCAAATTGATCAACCAAAAGGTTAATGCACAATTGAATCAATCTATGGAGAATATGAAAAAGGAAGAAAACCTTATATTTCCCTATAATGGAGTGGTTCTTGAAATCTAAAATAATTGAAAAGGAAATACTAACCTCAAATTAGGGCAGATCTAGAAAATGTCAATTTCTAATGTTTGTGTGTACTTTCAAGCAATTCTGCAACCTATTTCGGAGTAGAAATGTCGAGACGAAGAAAACCCAAAAAAATTTTATCTTTCTAACAGCAGGTAGTCTTTGACCCTCATAAAAGGTTAAAGGCTACATTTTTATTTTGAAGGTCGACTTTGACTTTGTTCGCAAATCTTGGAAGTTCACCGAAAAGGGTATCGAAATCTAAGCTCAAATCCACAGTTCCGCACCTGTACCTACAAGAAAAATGGTTTTGTTTGTTGGGGTAGGGGTTTGCCTTAGTCAAACCCCGGTTTGGAATCAACCTTAATAATGGAATTGAAATTGAGAATGCTAGCAAGTAGTAGAACTAGATCTAACAACGAAGCTATGATATTCAATAGATATACAAATTTAATTTGAAATGTAATCAAGTATGTTAATATGAAAGCTTGAACATAACATCAATAAATGTAAATAAAACCTCCATGATTGTATGCTTGGAATCCACCTTGAGAGAAGAATGAATGGATCTTGAAGATGAACAAAAGGATGTTGAAGGAAGATCACACCATCATGATGGCTAGATCTAGGGTTTCAATGATGAATCTTGAATGCTTGAACCAAATCCCTTCAATGGCTTGAATGCTTGAATCCTTGATCTTCAATGGAGAACTTGGATGGAGAAGAGGACTTGAATGCTTGAATGGATGCTTGCTTAAATGGATGCTTTCTTGATCACCTTGAGAGCTTGAGAGAGGAGATTTCAAAACTTGATGGAGAGATCTTGCCCTTGATCATGGATGAGTCGATGTGAAAATGAGAGAGGAAGGCTTCCTTTTATAGTGATCTAGGGCACAATCCTCTAGGGGGGCCACCTTGGGGAATTAAATTCTATTTAGGCCTCAACCCTTTAGGAATGGACCTAAATTAAATATAATTTAAGATTTTACCATTTCGGAGACCAAAATAGCCGACCCAGAAGCGGGAAAACAATCCTTTTCGAGACACGACATCCGGAGATCACGGGACCTTGAAACTCAAACCCGTCAAAGATGAGCTCGATCCTAACCTAGGTCAGATTTGAGGTTGAATTTGACCCCTTTAGGTCTTCATTGACCTTAAGGTCATAGATTTCAGGGTCTCAGTCCAAAGATGCCAAAATCAGAAACAGGAGGTTCCGAGAGTGCCCGAAGACCTAGAAATGATGTCAGAATAGGGTAGAGTGTTAGGGAGAGGCATAAAATCCTATGATGAACATGATGAAGGCTAGGAGGACCTATTTGTAAGTGCTACCTAGAAAATAGAGCCATGGAAGAGGGAAATTAAGGATAACCCTTGAGATCCTAACCCTAATTTCACCTAGAATGAAGGAATCAAGTGCAGAAAACAAGTGGAATATGGGGAAAAAGCCATATCAAAGTCAGGGACCCATTCAATGTGCTTGACATCATCCCAAAACACCTACTCAGAGGGATAAGTGCTCTTATCATCGAAGTGCTTCCTTTTTAAGATGATACACCTTCATTATTTAATCAATTTAATTTGTTCTAGGTCTTTGCTCATAAGTGCATTTTGAATGTGTCATTGTCAGGCAACTATCAAATAAAAAACTAGAAGGGCCAATAGTCAACTTCTCATTGTCATTGTCTAGCATGATTCAACTTCATTTTGTGTAAGTATTCTCGTATTGAATATGTCAACCTCTCTTGGCCTAATGTGGATTATTTCATTGGTTTGTGTTTTTGAGTAGGTGAAGTGTTAAATCAGTTCCTATCTTCTATTCTTAATTCGTTCAAACTGCAGGAGGGCTTGACAGATATACTCAACATAGAATTGACTGCTAGTCTGGACAATTGAACACACCGAGTCTTTGGATTGAGAGAAAGAGTTGGGTAATGTTGTTTTTGGAGACTTGTGTAATTGTCCTCATTGGCCTCTCTTTTTTTAACAGGTTATTCTTATATATATGTAGTGTCCATGTTTATTTTTAATATAGATTCTTTTTGTGTATATGCTAGTGACATGGAACCTAAATAAACAATTATAAATGTAATAGATGATGTCTTTGATGAAGGAATTGATGTACCACATGTAAACCAAAATCCATGCTTAATGCCATTTTGTGCAGTTCCTGAGTGTCTGACTCAGGTTATAATGCAAAAAAATTGATCCATATAAAGTGTCTTTACTAAAATTTTAATCTAGTGCAATGAATTATGTTTCATTGTTAATAGATGATATATGTAGTCATGAGATTTCAGATACGTGATTGTTTCTTGTTCTTATTTTCAGCAAAATGAGTTTGTCTATTAGCATATCAGATTTTCTCTTTTAGTTGGAACTTTTTGGTTTAAGCTCCTAATGTTTATGACAATTCAACTTGGTCTAAAAAATAACAACTTTCTCATGAGAAATACCAAAATGAAACACATTGATTGTCTGTCCACTCCACATGCCCACTTGTCATTGCCCTCTAAAAAACTGACTTAGATTAGCCATATGTTGCCTCACCTATTTGACGTAAGCCAAAATCAGTTCAATTCTCTTAAGAATGGTACATATCTGTCCAAATGCAGCAACCTTCAAAGATTTGCAATGGTAAAGAGAATCCCCATATTTTATCAACCTAACATAGTCTTTCGCCACTTTGGCAATGAGATTGCGAGCAATATTGATTTGGCCAAGGGCCAACTTGTAGTGATCTTTATCATATAAAACATTTAGTAGATCTCCATAAAATGGATGCACATCTTCTTGGTGGAGGAAATCATCTTGGTAGATCTCCATAAAATGGATGCACACCATACCTAACAGTTCAACTAGACTTTCTTTGTTGTAGAATTGATTTAGTATAGAATATTTTCCAGCATGATTTTTTTTTAATAAGCAAGGTTTTCGTAGCATTATCTACCACTTGAGAAATAGTTTCCATTGCTAAATTTCCTAAGGAATTTGTATTGTATATTACTTCTTTCCTAAAGTTCAAGCCTTGAAGAAATGGATACATTACTTCTTTCCTAAGGAATTTGTATTGTATATTGATCATCAAGCCTTGCAATATTTGAACAGGCAAGATAGGTTGAATCGGAGACATATGAGATGGGTTTAATTATTTCTGAGTTATAGTTTTGTGTTGAATCATATGAGTGTAAATATAAAAAAATTGCTAATGCTTTGAGTTGAAGAAGGAATTTTCTGGCAAAGATGAGAATTGAGGTGTTAAGATCTAATGCATTGAAGAATTTGTATGAGGATGATTGTGATTTTGCAGAACCTTGGAAAGCTTATACAAAACCTATTGTAGTAGACTGAAGAAAGTGGCTAGATTATTTCATTCAAGAAGGTATGTTATTCAGAGGAATCTAGTTGTTTCATACCTAGAAGTTCAATAAGGGTTAATCTAATTAAGGAAAAGCATTGTAAAGGATTAGTTAGACAATGTGGTTTTGATAATACAGTGGCTTTGATGAGTGACAATTACATTTGGCCTCATATTCATAATGATGTAAGGAAATGTGTTTAGAGTTGTAGTGTTTATCAATTTTGTAAGCTTAGTATTCACAATGTAGTTTTGTATACAACTTTGACAGTGCTAACTAGACCATGGGAACACATTAGTGTGGATTTTGTACTTTGGATTTCCTAAGACATTAAGAGGTAATGATTCAATATTTGTGGTAGTGGATAGATTTTATAGGATTTGACATTTCATTCCTTGTAAAAAGACTACAAATGAAGTACATTACAAGCAATTTCTTTTTCCAAAGAGATTGTGACATTGCATAGGTTACCTAGAAGCATAGTTTCAAATAGAGATTGTAAATTTGTTGGGTATATTTGGAGAACACTTTGGAAGAAGATGAATACCAATTTAAAGTTTAGTTCAACATTTCATCCATACACAGATGGACATACAGAGGTAGTTAACATGAGTTTAGGAAACTTGTTGAGATGTTTGGTTGGGGAAAAGATTGGGAACTAGGATTTAGTCTTAACATAAGCATAGTTTGCATATAATAATTTTGTGAATAGGAGTACATGGAAGACACTATTTGAGATAGTCATAAGTTTTCACACTAAAGGAATATTAGAGTTAAGGGATATTAGTCAAGAGGTTAAGAGGAATGCAGAATGAGAGGAGTTTGTAGAGGTTATGAAGTCATTACATGAAGAAGTTAGAAAGAATTTAGAGAAAATGAATCATAATTATATAAGGACAGAGAAGATATGAAGAAGATACATAATGAGTTTGCAGTAGGAGATCAAGTGATGGTATATATGAAGAAGGGGATATTTCCAGTTGGAACCTACAATAAGTTGAAGATGAGAAAGTTTGACTATGTAAAATCTTAAGGAGATTTGTTTTAGGGAATGCATATGAAGTGATGTTACTAGAAGACATGGACATATAGTGTCATGCCCAAATTCCAAGGGAAAAACACACTAATTTTTCTTTTTAAAAGCATAAAGTTATCTACTAACGTTACACGGTTGCATGTTAAGTGTTTAAATGGATTAATCTTACTAATGTTACAGACATGAAAGTTCAAGTGATTTCTAAAAGTTTTCTCCAAGAAGGTAAGATGTGAACTGGTATATTGATACCCAAGGGTAAGGGAAGTGATTGCAAAATCTAATGAATGAGGGGAACCATGACAAGCTAGAAATGAATTTGCCAACATCCCTCAATTGAGAGGTACAATACATTTAGAGCACAAGGTTACAAATTTACTAGGTTAATTTATCATTTATGAGCACATTCCCCTAATAAAATTTAATTAGAATATTTACTCTATTACTCAAGTTGCACTTTTAAAAGTAATTTAATCCAATAAATAATATCTTTACGAATTATGATATCCTTCCTAGTTTTCAAGTAATTAATTTAGTGTAAAAATTGTCATTAAATTTCCACTACATTCTTCCTATGATTAATTAATAATTAAACATTACCTTTGTTAATAATAATCTTTTTAATATTTATTTTATTAAATCCTTTAAAATTACATATAATCTCTCATCAAAAACTATTATTAAATTCAAGTAAAATATAATGTACATTAAATTAATAGAGATAATTTTTTTCCAAACATAATCCTAATGGTTGCAAATTTAATTCTTAATGAAAATCCAATAATATACCAAATCAAATAAATAACCATGCTAGAATTTTTAAAGAATAAATAAATTATATGAAAATTTTGTCAAGAAATAAAATAAAGAGGGAAAATTAATTTTCAAATTGTTGATTGACTTTTACCCTAATCTTAATTTGCAATTATGGTTAGGTGAAATACTCAACACCCAAAAACTCACATTTCTCTCATTTTCTATGTTCTTTTCTCTCCAAACCCTAGATGAATTTTTTTCTTTCATGTTACGTTTTGAAGAGCATATTCAAGAATGAAAATTTCAAATTTCATATTTTTAGATATATTTCTGTATATATGTATATATATCTAAATATATATAAATAAATTCTCAGATTCAATGAGACAGATCTGTTATTTTAACCTCTATTGTTTTTGTGTTTAAAAATGCTAATATCCAATATTTCTTTGATGTTTTCTTTTTTATAAAAGTAAAAAATGAAAAAAATAATAGTGGGGACCCACCGGTTGCACCCATTGGTGACGCCTACCGTGGCAACAGGTCAATAGTTAATGCATTAGTCTAATCACAGTGACGCAATATGTGCGGTTAGAGTAGGGTGAAGACTAACCAGAGTTCATGGATAAGAAATGGGTTGGGTTGGGTCGGGTAAAATACACGTCCCACAATGACTCAAAATATCACAAGTTTGTCCACACACAAGTTTATCAACGAGCAATGTTATCGCGTCCTAAAACATTGCTGCAAAGTAACCACAAACAATAACAATAAACCCTTAAAAGATAATGGATGTATATTATATTTTTAGTATTAGTTTAAGAGCACTATCTTTTCAATGGGACATAAATTGTAATCATAATATTTAAGATGTTCTTTATTTGTTAAGTTATATTATAATATTTAGGTGTTCAATAATTATTTTTATTATCGAGGGTATTTGGTTCAATATAAAAGTTCTATTATAAGTACATAAATAATGCTGAGTTCAAATTTACTTTAATATAAATTTTTATTACTTTTATTTTAAATTTGAATATTTAAGTAGCTTAAAAAGATATGCATGATTTAAAATAATGTTATAAATTTTAAGTCATCAAAAAATACCAATACAAACTTCTTCAAAAATTTCTTGAAGATGAAGTTCATCAAACTTTGATATAATGATGGTAAAAATTATGTAAGGATGAATTCAAGTGAAAAGGATGAATCTAGGACTAAAAATTATAAAATAAGAAACTTGAACTTAGAATAAGCATAGATTTTGTGTTGCACATGATATAATAATTGAAATACCATACAACAAAGGCAAAAGAAAATTAGATTTCTAGGATTTTCAAACAAGCATTCATTATCTAAATAAAAAGCTATACTCCCTAAAGAGTAAGCAATGAATGAAAGCATGGTTTTGGTATATTACCTTAAATATTTCTCATAGTAGTCCAATGAGTTCCAACTTGATCACTAAAATTTTTAGGTGTCATGGTAAAATAGCTCCTTATGTTCTGCTAAATTAGTCAATGAATACTAATAGCAACTAGTTTGAATTCATATTGGTAATGAACATATAGATGTTTTATGAGAAAGATGAAATTGAAAGGCCTAAAATTGTGTTTCTAATATCATGATAACATATACTTAAGATTTATTTGTGTACTAAATTCAGTAATAAGGATATTTAAAGATATAAAAATGTGATGTATCTTATTATACATTTTAGCTTTGTAATCCATAGTGTTTATAAAGAAGAACTTTTGGGGGAGATCATAAGAGAATTATAATTTGTTTTTATTTGGTTGCATGGGTGGGAATGATTATTAAGGAAGATAATGAATTCATTACTTTCTTTTTTCAAGTATTGTAATTGATTTGGATTTTTTATTTTGTTTACAGAACATTTTAGTTCATCATTGTTGAACAATATAAAATTTTCATAATGTGTCAGGTAATAGGTAAAAGAAAAAAAAAAATTTGAAAAAGAAATCATATTTTCATGTTGAGTTGTTTTCTTTATCTTCTGTTTGAGGATTATAGTTGTTCTTTTTTTTGGTATCCTTGTAGCTTTATAGGTCATTCTTAGTTCAATGTTAAGAAAAAGTGAATCATTATGAAACAATTTATAGTAATAAATAAGAAAGATTTATTTTATTGAATAGGAGATTACATAATCACATATAAATATCAAAGAAATTTCTAGGAAAACATTTAAAATTCTATTGTTAGAGGAGCAAATTTCAATGTAATTTTTTTTTCTAAAAAGGCATGAACTCTATAAAGTGTTCATATAGAAATACAAAAAGAAGTATGATTTTCAAAGAATTAAATTCATGTGTGTAGATGTGCAAAGATGTAAAGAAAATAATATTTCATAGTCAAAATTTTGAAATTACATTAGTGGAGATACACATGTATGTAGGAAATATAGAAAAAATATGTCAAATACTATTATTAAGGCCACACCTGGATAAACATTTATTTTCTTAAAACAGTTTTTCTATCATAAAATTTGTACCTTTCTAAATGAGTTTTCATTTTTAAATTTTAAGATAGATTTGTACTACAAAATTTATACATTTGTAAAAAAAGAAAACACAACTTTCCATTATATACATAAACTTGAGTTTGAGTTTAAGAAAATAAAACTAATAAATATGGTGCACAGTTCATATAGATCAACAAAGGTTGTCCAAAAAGTTGTGAGTAATATTAGAAGAGTTCATCTACTCAAAGCCTGTTATTTCCTTCAATATTCTTCCAAACAAAAGAACGATTTTAGTTACAAATGTTTTATCATGAAAACATGAAATTTAATTTTTATTATGAATATGGGCTGTGAATGTTTCAAAGAAGTGTGGTTTCATAGAATGTAATAGCTTGAGGATTTTATAGCATAGACTTGTTGAAAAAAATTCAGCCAATTTCAAACAAATGCAATTGGCAATTTAAAAGAAAAACTCGGAATTCAAAGTATTATGAATTTATATTGCTGGAATTGGAAATGAGAGTATTGAAATTACTACAGGTGTAGGAGAAGGAAGTGCGTGTTTAGTATACTTGAACAATGGGATTGCTGGAGTATTTATTGCATTTGATAACTCATACAATGATGAGGAACTGTGTTATACTAGCTAAACAATGTATATATAAAACCATCTGATTTATGAGCTGGAAGGGTCTGATGGTAAAGTAAATCTTCAATCTTTTAAGCCACTGTCTAGTCAACCAATGTAGTTTGATTGGAGTCCAAATAAAGGAATTGTAGATTTCGTTCTTTTATGATGGATGCAATAATGAAATTTATATGCACAGTGCTTCCAAAATCGTTTTGGCAGACATCAAGAGATTGAGAATTTTTAAACAATTGCCTTATACAATTTCTAATAAATGATTGTATGTTACAATCAGACACATTTTTCTAGTTGAATTTACAAATTTCAATAAAAAATTGAGAATTTCTAATATGATAAAAATTTAAGATTAGTTTTTAATAATTGCGATTTATTAAAAAAGATGAAAAAATTTAGTTTTAAATCTTTATTAAATTTTTTATATGTTTTTGGTTGGGAACACAATCTAATATACAATAAAAATTTTACACTATAAAATTAATTTCTTATTTTTAAATGTTTGTTTATATATAGAGAGACATAAAATAATATAATGTTACAAGTATTCAACATTGAGAAATCGATATAATATAAAAGCAATCTTAAATAATATTCATAATTCTAAAGGTACAAAAGTTATAGTACAAAATATTGTATATTCAATAATAATAAAACTATATATCTCTTTTATGAGAATTTTCTTTCTATTAAGAAATATATTCAATTGTGTAATAAAATTATTAATATGTCTATAATACATCACATCAACATCCTTTTTGCACTCAACTTCAGATTTAAAGCTCTAAATCAATCACAATATACTATACCATACAGGCAGTACAAGTTTAACATTATTTGTCTACTCAAAATAGACTATACATATCCACAATAATACATTAGAGCATGACTATTGTTTAGACTGGCCAAGAAATAAACAAAGAAAACATCTTTTAGCTTAGGATGTAGATGTAGACCAACTTCCCCTATTTTCTAAGTCAGTTGTATTTCTTTCATTATTAATGAAAGGTGAGATATCTATTGGTAACTGAAAAGTTTGGGGGGTACCAAGAAATGAACCTCTGATTGTATTTAATCTATCAACCACCTCAATCATATCAGGGTGCTCTTGAGGTGACCCCCTTGTGCAGAACAACCCAATTTGTATAAACTGGGTAAGGCATTCTATTACCATTGATGTCTCTGATTCATGAGCATCTACCAAAAGGAAATCATCCACCACATCTGAAATTCTATTAGGAAAATGCATTTCTATCCATTTTTGTAAATTGATTCCTTCATTGAACATATCATCTGTTGGTCTCTTCCTTGTCAACAATTCCAAAACTAAAATTCCATAACTGTATACATCTCTTTTAGTAGTAAGACTTCCACCGATTCCATACTCTATACCAAAAAATAAATAAGAATAATTTACTCCTATATCATTTGAAGCATTGGATGGTTAATCAGATAAACAAAAAAATACTAGTAAATTAGATAGAACAATAATGAGAAATATGTACTTGGTGCAATGTATCCAATAGATCCTTTAAGTGCATTTGTAGAGGACAAAGCGTCCACAGAATTACCAAAAATAAGATTGGAAAGGCCAAAATATGCTATACATGAGGTCATATCATCTCCTAATAGGACATTGATAGGCTTGAGGTCACATTGGATCACTTGAACAAAGCAATAGTGGTGAATGTATGCCATTCCTCCTGCTATCTCCATTGCTATCCTGATTCGATCGTTCATATTTAATCTACATCTATCCCCTTCAGGAGGATACAACCATCTCTCCAAACTTCCATTTGACATGAATGGAAGAATTAAGGCTTTAAAATCAAGGTTGGAGCATGCTGAAAAGATTTTAATTACATTATGGTGCCGAACTCTCTTTAATGCATTGCATTCTCTAATGAAACTTTGGTGTGCATGTTCATCTTGCAACTTAAGAACTTTAACAGCAATATGTCTACCATTCTTTAAAATCCCTTTATAAATAGACCCAAAACTACCAGTTCCTATAAGATTTTCATTGATAAACCCACCAGTTGCATCTATAAGTTCTTTATATGAAATTTTTGGAGGCCATACTTTAAGAACATGGATATTGGAACCTTTGCATGATTTGTAGGAAAATGCCACCAATAGAAGAGACATTATCAAAATTGCAATGCCTATTAGAAGAGGAATAATCACCTTTCTGGAGACCAATGGATGTTTGTGATTGGAATTAGAGCACGGCGGTAAGTTTACCCACCCACCACAGAGGCCAAGATTTCCCATAATTTCTGAGGCATCAAGTGTTGCAAAAGCTCCTCCTTTTGGGACCTCTCCAGTTAACCTGTTTGAAGACAAATTGAGATGCTGGAGCTTTTTCATATTTTTGAACACCACCGGTATCATACTTGACAAATTATTGTAAGAAAGATCCATGTATTGTAGATTTTGCAGATTTGCAAGTGACAGAGGGATTGGCCCCTCAAATGCATTCCAAGAAAGATTTAGATATTCTAATCCGTTGCAACTTGCCAATGCACTAGCAATCCCACTAGAGAAATTATTTCAGGAAACATCTATAGCCAAAACCATATCCATTTTGCTCATTTCCAAAATAGAACCTTGCACTAAATTGTTGGAAACATTGAAATAGAATTGGAGATTCTGAAGACCTACAACTTCAGGGGGTATATTTCCTATTAGTTTTTTGTGCGCCAAGTCCACCGTTTCCAAAGTCTGACATCTCCCCAAACTAGCAGGTATTTTTCTCGACAGTTGATTGTGATCAAGATAGACGTCTCTGAGCTATGGAAGGTTGCCAAGAATATCTGGAATTTTCCCTGAAAGCATGTTGTCACTGAGATCCAATAGTCCAAGCCTCTTTGATTGGCCAAAACTTTCTGGAATTCTTCCTAGTAAATTATTTCTATTTAGATACAATCTTTCCAGATTTTGAAGTCTACCAAGTGCATATGGAATGGTTCCATTGAATTGGTTTTCAACTAATGATAGTTTTGTCAGCTTTGTGAGGTTACCAATCTCATCTGGTATGCTTCCCCCAATTTCATTTGAGCTCAGTGCTAAATATGTGAGTGAATTTGAAAGGGAACCAATTGAAGAGAGCAAGATGCCAGTGAGATAATTAAATCCCAAATCAAGATGTTCTAAGCTGGAGCAATTAGTTAACACTGTTATAATAGACAAGCCACTGCTTCCACTCAAAAAATTGTTTTGCAACAAAGATAACCATGTCATTTGTTGCATTTTCCCAACTTCCAGGGGCATTGTGCTGCTCAGTAGGTTTACAAACAAATCCAGCTGTTGCAGCTGAGTCCAATTACTCACGGAGCTTGGTATTTCTCCACTGAGTTGGTTCACCCCCAAAATCAATATTTGCAACTCTGGCAGCCTTCCAAACTCCAATGGAATTGGGTTGTTCAAGTTGTTGAGAGATAGCTGTAATACTTGGAGATGTATGCAATTCAAGAGGGCAATGGGGATCGATCCTATCAAGTTGTTGATGGCAAGATTTAGCCAATTTAGTAAGTAAGCATTCCCAATTCAGCAGGAATACCACCTTGGAGTCTATTATCGTACAAATCAATTATAATTAAATTGGAAATGTTTCCTAGGAAAGGTGGGATAATGCCTATCAATTTGTTAGCTTCTAATGCCATGTTCTCTAAATTTAAAAGAAGACTAAATTCAGAGGGAATGCTGCCAGTTAAACTATTAAATGACAGATAGAGAGATTGTAAAGAATGACAACCTCCTAGAGAGGATAGAATGGGACCTTCCAAATTGTTGTTGTCCAAATAAAGCTGGTTTAGCTGAGTAAGCATACCCAACTCAGCAGGAATACCACCTTGGAGTCTACTATGGCTCAAATCAATGTCAATTAAAGAGGACATGTTTCCTAAGATAGGTGGGATACTACCTGTCAATTTGTTTGCTCCTAATACCATGGTCTCTAAATTTGAAAGAAGACCTAGTTCAGAGGGAATGCTTCCACTTAAATTGTTATATGATTGCATGAGAGTTTGTAAAGAATGATAGCCTCCTAGAGAGGATGGAATGGGACCTTCCAAATTGTTTTGAGACAACCGAAGCACTCTCAAGCGAAATAGCCTTCCAAGCTGAAATGGAATATGGCCATGGAAGCTATTATTTTTGAGAGAAAGTACTCTAAGGAAGGAAAGATTTCCCAGGAAGGGAGAGATAGAACCAACTAATTCCATACCAGTGACATTGAAGGAAACCACAAGCTATCGATGAGAAGAACAGATGACGCAAGTCCAATTGCAGAATGTGTGGTTGGGAGACCAATCAGACAAAGAATTATGTGGATCAAGGAGCAGAGAAGCCTTGAAAGCTATGACAACGTGTTGATTAGAATAATTCAAAGGCTTTTCCATATGAGCAGGCAGCACATATAGAGAGAAAAAGAATAGCAACATTATCATCATCTTCATTCTTAGCTAAAATGAAATAGTTGAAATGATGGTTGGGTTCACTTTTAAAATGGTCATACGAAGTTGTCATATAAATAAAAGATGTGCATAACGCTGAGCGCGTGGGTACCACTTGCAAAGCATGAATTTCGCTCGTAATGTCACGAGAAATTTTGGTGAAGCATGAATTTTTTCGTTAAGGTGAAGTTACTGTTGCCATATTTTTGCACATTTTGGGAAACCTAATTACTAGAAGAGCTCTGTACCCTAGTTTGCATTATTATGTGATCTTGATTAGATTTGTGTTCATTCATTGCAAAGTACATGAAAGGAAAGGAAATTACTACATCTAAGATTACATGTGGCGGTATCATTAATATGCTATAGAGAAGGAAAGAACTGCAAAAGAAGAACATCTATATGAGCTCACACATGTCGTCAGCATAGCTAGTGCAAGAATTACATAAAGGAGTGAAAATATACAGAATTAATGGAGCTAGATGCAGGGGTACCAGACATTGCCTGGTAGTGAGAGTTGATTCTTTTGTGTGCCTGGGGTGCTCCTGTGATCCTGAACCTGCAGAGAGAGAAGAGGAATGGGTTAGATCCAATGGATCTAAGCAATGAATGGTGCCACAACATCTATAAACATGCATACATATACTTAGTCATGCACCTCTGGCATGGGCTGTGCTCACAGCATGTGCATCAAGGAGCCCCTAGAAATAAATGAAATACCATTATTTTCACTAATATGTTTGTTCTATGTGCAGATGAACGACCTTGGCTTGCGATGCAGGCTATCTCAGGGAAACATCAATTTTCCTGACAGTGACTGCATCACAGGCCAAGAACATCCATAATCAACAATGTGACATTCAGTGGATGGCAGCATCACTAAAGAACCATAAAGTCAAATCAAATGTGAACATGGTCAAATAGAGCACTGGCATGTTCAGAAGATATGCTTCATTAGAATGATGGTGGTGGTGGCATCTGGTTTTGAATAGATCTAATGGTAGAGTACACAAATCTATGAGGAAGATAGGGCACTCTGTTACATAGGTGTTCACATGGCAAATACATGCTGAGGGCACAATCCACAAGTTTAGAAAAGGTACAACAAATGATGCTTTAAAGATTGAACTCATTGCATTAGCATTATGGCATGTATGTGTTTCAGAGCCTGCATTCTATTCAATGGTGCTATGATATAAATATGTTAATTCTGCATCATGAGCCAATGGAAAACTCAACACATCATGGTGTCCCATATAAAAGATACTTGATGCTAGTGTGGACATCATAACAGCAAGCCTCAATATGGCACCACTGGTCTATATAATAGGTTAACAATATATCTTTAGGGTATATCAACCAGTGTCTAGGACTATAGCAGTGCTTCTTTTTCAATTCAAAATGCAATGGAATGAAAATAGAGATGTGAATGTTAATAACAAGCATCAATATTATGAACAAGTAATGCATCTACAACATCATGCCTCAGTTCACACTGCCATCAAGCTTGGCAAGGAATTCAAAAGAGAAACAACAAGTATAAGAAATAAAAACACAAGGACTAAGCATAAATGAAAAAGTAAGCAATGCTATGATGCCCTGTTCTTTCATGGCTGTAATAGCATAGGGTATGTCATCATTTTAATGGAGAGGCTTAGCATTACAATGAAAAGAAAGATTCATCAAAGATACAATGCAAAAACAATGACCCATGCAATATATCGGCAGGCATGACACCAATGATGAGCACGTTGATATCAATTTATAACAGCATCAGCATCAATGAATACTTTTTGGAGATATCATGCCTGTGGCCTAGCATGATGAGGATACATGATGTAGTCATGCCCTAGCCATTTCACAAGCCCATAAACATTAGCAATAAAATTCAATATGCATCAATACCCTAATACTATCAATACAATGCATGTCGTGCCCTAGCTCAAAGTACGAGCTTCATATGTTCACGGGCCAACAGTGAAATATAGGTATCAAATACAAATACAGAATACAAAAGGGGTTTAGGCCCTCAAAACATTAGCAATGCACCGAACACCAATAGCAATAGCATAGCAATGATGCCATATTTCATACCAAGATGCTATCAAATGCAAAGGCAATGTGATGTCTTCAAAGCCGAGAACGTGAAGACATTATGATACCAGTATGCTAAACACAAATGCAACCAGAATGAATATGTATCAACATTAATATCACCTCGAATGTGATCTTAGGGCCTTCACGGTGCCATAGCCTTATGTTCTTGGGCTTATTCAAATAGAGAATTCATGTTACACCGTGCCCTAGTCTTTTCAAAACAGAGAAGGATAAACAGGGTGCCATCGAATACACCACAAATAGAGGCATCAATTACATGCTAAGCAATCAAATACGGAGAAATAGCAATGATACAATCAATAGTGCCTACAAGATGCAGTGGTGCCAAAGCAAATGCATGGAATAAATAAATATGATGCCCTAGTTTTGAGAAGCAATGCTTTGAGTGATTGAAGAAATAATGAATTAAGTGTGCCTACCTCAAGATATCATTATCAAGATCATGCTACTATTTCCAAATTAGAAGGGAGAGTGCCAGTGAGACTGCATTAGGATTAGAAACTGCCAGTTGCCGAGCTCGAGGTGGAGTGCCAGCAATTTCCCCATCTTCAATGGGGGTTTTCAATAATTATGTCCAATTCTTATATCCTCCCCTTTCCTAGGGTTAAGTGTTCATTCCTCCTTTTGCTAAGTTTCTCAACTGCATAAAGCTATTAATATATTTAACTCTTTTAGGGTGAATATATTAATTATTTTTCATGCCAAGGTTTTTTCAAGCATGGTGAATTTTTTTATTTGGAAAGAATCCTAGGATCATTGAGGTTAAAATCAAGACTAGGATTGCAATTAAGGTGGGTCCTATGCTTGAACATATTTATGTGTTAGGTGGATATGTAACTATTGTAAACATTTCAAATATGTTTTCCCCTTTTTATTTAGGGTTGAAAACTATTTGTTAATGTATTTAAATCCAGTTTATTTGGCATAGTGAGGGGGAATATTTTACTTGTAAAAAGTCATTGCAAGGTCTTATTGTAGATATTGACAAGTGGCATTTTATGAGCCCTTGTCAGATATCATTTACAAAGCATGACTTAGTGGGTAATGGTCTTCCTTTTGACTACCTATTTTTAGGGACCCCACTTTTTCCGTCCCCCTAGATTCTCAGGAATTGGGCATCCGAATTTTAGAGTGATGTGATCATGGTCCTAGTGGCAGAGTTTTCCTATTCTTGGTGAAGTAGTGGACTTCAATGCAGATTCTACATATTTTCTATATATGCCTCTCACCTTTGGTGATTGAAGGCTAGTTCTTCTTTCCCTCTTTCTCATGAGGTGAATTTTGTAGCTCTTTGAGAAGCAATCTGATATTGTGACTCCTTTTATTCGAGCTAATAGCAAACTTCCCCTTCTTTTCTACAGTTTGTGAATTGGTTTGATGAGTTTAGTGTTATGAATTGTGATTGAAATTAAATCCTTTGCATGATATTATGTTCATCTGATTGCTTTGCAAGCATTGATTTTCTTTGAAGTATTCAAATCTATGTGCATCTAGCTGTGTTGAGTTGTGAAAATCATCTTTTCCTTCTCATTCACAATCAGCACCTAATTTTTTTCTAAGGGGAAAAATCAGATTTGGAAGAGTTGTGGTGTTTATGTTAGATGTTGGATTACATTGTGAGTTCATTTTTTAGTTTGTGGATCTATCCAGTTTGGTGAATCACCTAAGTTAGATTTTATTCATTTCAATCTCATGCAATCTCTCTCCCTTTCCCTTCAAGTTTAGTTTAGTTCAGGTGATACAAATGGGGAAGCTGACCCTTAATCCGAAGGTCTATTCTCAATGAAGCAGTCCCACATCCTGAGAGTATTCCCATGTTTCACGGGATTGCTAGGTTTCATACTTAGCCATCACGGGTGCAATCCCTAGTGAAAATAGTTTTTGGCACGCCTGGTGGGACTTGTTTCCCATCATTCACTGGGATTTTGGTCTAATCCTCAGTGCAATCAGCCTTTCAGAGGTGGTTTGTTTCTAGCACCTTGGTGACTCTATGTGAAATCTACTAGTTTTTAGTAGTTTAGTGCTGAAAAGTTTCATAAAATATGTTGTATTAGCTCATTTGATGAGAAATCATGTCAGTTCCTAATGCACATTCTCCCTATCACCCCCCATATCATGAAAATCCTCCCTATGTTCCAGCATTTGCGCCATATCAAGCTGGCCAAGCAGCAGCATATAGTCAAAATGCCCCACCAGCAGCAAATTTCTAGCATGTACCACCAAACCCTCCCACCTAGCATCAAGCATACTTGATGCAGGAGCATCCTGGGTGTAAGAGCAATCTTGCATCACCCAAAAATATTTCTATTTTTATTTTCAATAAGGGCTATTTTGTACAGAGCTGCTATTTATGGAAAGTTACTATTTTTGGTAATTTTTGTATGTGCTTAGAATGATCTGATTTCTTTCTTGGAGGTTCATTTTGGTCATATAAGTCTACCAGTAAAGTTTCATTGCCAGATCAAGTGTATATTGGAAGATATTGAAGATTTTTGGTATTGGCAGCAGGGTACAGAAACTTTGAACTCAGTTTTGAAGGCTTTAGAGGCCTCGGATGAGGTCAAAAATTTGGGTGACGGGCGCTTCCATGAGTCAAGCCTATAGAGCGCTTCGTGGCGTTTCCAAAATGGGGCTATAATAGCCGATCGGGTCAACTGGTGATGACTTATGGTCTTCGGAAGTTGGGCCACCTGAAATGGCAGAAAATAATTTTCTTCAAAATTTTTGTTCAGGTTTCAAAGGTTATCTTGAGCCGACTATGATGTAATAAAATGTAAAATAAAATAATTCTAAGTTTGGTCGGCCTTATTGGCTAAAATTCTGGAACCTTCCCAGGCGGTGGAAAATTGCCTATATAAGGAAGGTTGTATTATTGTCTTAGGTAGTTCAGAATAGTTCTAGGTAGTAGATCTGGGTAATAGTTCGAGGCTTTGTCCTACAGAATATTGTAAGGGAATGCCCATGTGGCTTTGCATATTGTAATTCTGAAAGTTTGTAATTCCACATTTGTGGAGATAATAAGAAGCCAATTTTCTGTTCTTGCATATTGTTGTTGTTTCTCTATATCTGTTATGTGTTTTTGGTATTAAGGGGAGCACCCTTCATCAAGTGGTATCAGAGTGGGAGTTCTTGAGTGTGTAAACAGATCACCAACTGTGAGGCAGTTTGCACCAGGACCGTGGTTAGGGTTTCAGTGCACATCACGAAAATGCCTCCACAAAGAGAACGTGGCGGAAGAGCTGGTGCTGTGACACCTGAGGTTAGAGAGCTATAGAGACAAGTGCGAGCATTGCAAGAAGAGATTCACAAAGGAATGAATCTTAATGTCAGAGATGAAAGCAAGGATGAAGCCGAAGAAGAATATCAAGAAGGAGAAGTTAAAATTGTGAACCAGGAGGAAGAAAGACTTTTTCGGGCGATTTCCAAGATTGGGAAAAGACCTAAGATTGAGGTTCTTACATTTTTTGGAAATCTTAACCTAGAGGAATTGATTGACTGGATCAATGAATGTGAGGAATATTTTGACTATGAAGATGTTGAGGATCCTGATAGGGTCAAATTTGTGAAGGCCAGATTGAAAGGTCATGCGAAGATATGGTGGCAAGAGATTCAGTTGGAGCGAAATAGAAGGGGAAAGGAGAAAATCATGAGATGGGATCGGATGGTGGATAAATTGAAGCGATAGTTCATTCCTGTTGATTATGAGCTTGACCTACTGAAGAAAATGCAGAGCTTGAAGCAAGTAGGAAGATCTGTTCAGGAGTATATAGAGGAGTTCTATCGACTTCTCATCAAAACAGGCCATGCTGAAGCTGATAAGGAGAAAGTTGCCTGATACCTTAATGGGTTAAGGCCAAGCATTTAGGAGGAGTTGAATCTGGTTCGAATGAATAGTATTGAAGAGGCATACCAGTTTGCCCTAAAAGTAGAGGAAAAGTTGAACAAGAAGTTTGAGAGCAGACAAAATGGAAGAGGTCGTGGTGGATGATCTGGTGGACGGTCATATGGTGGCCGAAATGAAGATCCGAAAAAGAAGGATGAGGCCAGTAGCAGTCAAAATCAGTGAGGAAATAATTCCAATCACTTCCAGGATCAGAATAATAGAGATCAAAGAGGAAGGGGAAGAGGACAAGGATCTGGAAGAGGTGGCTTCCGTGGAACATGTTTTCACTGTGGAGAAGAAGGTCATAGAGCATTTGAATGTCCTCAGTGCCAAGGCAGAACAGACCGGAGAAATGAAGGCCAGGCTAGAGTTGCACATGTAGATGAAAATGCCAGATCATCAAATTCTGAAGATGCTAAAAGAGGAGAAACGTTGATTAACAGAAGAGTCCTGTTGAGTGGTGAGAATGAACCTGAGCAAAGGAGGAGCTTGTTTCGCACCAGGTGCAAGTGTGAAGGTAAATGTTGTGATGTGATTATTGATAGCAGAAGCACTAACAATTTGGTGTCAGAAGAGATGATGACAAAGTTGAAGCTCAAGAGACAGAAACACCCACATCCATATCGGATTGCCTGGGTACAGGATGACCACAAGGTCATGGTCAATGAACAATGCCTGGTGAAGTTCAAGATTGGCGGATACCAAGATGAGGTACTATGTGATATCATATCTATGGATGCATGTCATATGTTGTTGGGTAGACCATAGCAGTTTGACAGATGTGCTATACATGATGGTCATGCGAATACCTATTCCCTGACAAAGGATGGAGTGCGACATAAGCTAAAACCATTGAAGGAGACTGAAGAAAAGGTATGTGGTAATGCAAGGATAACTTTTGTTGATGGAAGAAATTTCCTAGATGGTATGAGGCATGAGCATGTATGTTTTGCTTTAATTCCAAAAGCTGGTAAAGAGGAAGTAGAAGATGTTCTTGTAGAAGTTGCAGATTTGTTGAATGAGTTTCAGGATATTGTGTCTGATAATGTGCCTGATGGATTACCACCAGTCAGGAAGATCAGTCATCAGATGGACTTGATTCCAGGAGTGAGTTTTCCGAATAAGGCAGCACACAGAATGACACTTGTAGAAAGTGAGGAGTTGAACAAACAAGTACATGAACTGTTACAGAAAGGATTGATCCGTGAGAGTCTGAGTCCCTGTGCTATACCAGTGGTATTAGCACCAAATAAGAATGGAGAATGGAGGATGTGTATAGATTCTAGGGCAATAAACAAGATCACAATCAAGTATAGGTTTCCATTGTCATGAATGGATGATATTATGGACTGTTTGAGTGGAGCTGTGTATTTCTCAAAGATAGATCTGAAAAGTGGATATCATCAAATTCAGATCAGAGAAAGAGATGAATGGAAGACTGCCTTCAAGATGAAGGAAGGACTGTATGAGTGGTTAGTCATGCCTTTTGGGCTAACCAATGCACCGAGCACTTTCATGCGGCTCATGAACGAGGTCCTGAAAGAATTTCTGGGTAAGTTTGTCATTGTTTACCTAGATGATATTTTGATTTTTAGCAAGACATTGGAGGAACATATGATGCATATTCGTATGGTGTTTGAAAAGTTGAGAAGTGAGAAATTGTTGATTAATTTGAAGAAGTGCAGTTTTGTGAAGAAAGAGTTAGTGTATTTGGGATTTGTAGTTTCAGCAGAAGGTCTAAAAATGGACCCAAAGAAGGTACAGGCTATCCTTGAATGGCCTACTCCAAAGAGTGCTACTGAGGTAAGATCTTTTCATGGTTTGGCTAGCTTTTACAGAAATTTTATCAAAAATTTTAGCAGTATTTGTGGTCCCTTGACTGAAACAATGAGAGGGGATAGAAAAGAGTTTAAGTGGACTAATGGGGCAGAGAAGAGTTTTCACTTGTTGAAACAAAAAGTTACAGAACAACCTGTTTTAGCACTTTCAGATTTTAATAAGGTGTTTCAAGTAGATTGTGATGCTAGTGGTACTATAATAGGAGCTGTTATGAGCCAAGAAGGTAAACCTGTTGCTTATTTCAGTGAGAAGTTAAATGATGCCAAGAGGAAATATTCTGTTTATGATCAAGAATTTTATGCTATAGTTCAGGCATTAAAGAAGTGGAGACATTATCTGCTTCCTAAGGAGTTTGTTTTGTATACTGATCATCAAGCTTTGCAATATTTGAATAGTCAAGGAAAATTGAATCAAAGGCATTTGAAATGGGTTGAGTTTTTGCAGAGTTATACATTTGTTTTGAAACACAAGAGTGGAAAGTCTAATAGGGTTGCAGATGCTCTTAGCAGAAGGCAACTATTGCTGACAGAAATGTAGATTGAAGTGGTTGGGTTCAAGGAACTCAAGAATTTGTATCTAGAGGATCCTAATTTTGGTGAAGCTTGGAAAGCTTGTACAGAACCTGTTACTCTAGACAGGACAAAATGGTTGGATTTCATCATCCAGGATGATATGCTATTCAGAGGGAGTCAGTTGTGCATTCCATGAAGTTTTATGAGGGAGAATCTCATCAAGGAGAAGCATAGCGGATGATTGGCTGGACATTTTGGTCATGATAAAACCCTTGGTTTGGTTAGTGAGAATTATTATTGGCCACAGTTGTAGCAAGATGTGAAGAAGTTTGTACAGAGTTGCAGAGTATGTCAGATGGCAAAAGGAGTGAAGCAGAATACAGGATTGTATTAGCCATTACCCGTACCAGAGAAGCCTTGAGAGGATATCAGCATGGACTTTGTTCTTAGTTTACCGAGGACTCAGCGGGGACATGATTTAATTTTTGTAGTGGTTGACAGATTTTCAAAGACGGCACATTTCATTCCCTGCAAGAAGACTAATGATGCTGTTCATGTAGCAGAATTATTTTTCAGAGAAGTAGTGAGACTTCATGGTTTGCCAAAGACCATAGTTTCAGATCGGGACACTAAGTTTGTTGGGTATTTCTAGCGTACGTTGTGGAAGAAGTTGAAGATAGATTTGAAGTTCAGTTCATCACATCATCCACAGACTGATGGACAGACAGAGGTGGTGAATAGGAGTTTGAGAAATTTGTTGAGATGTTTGGTTGGAGATAAGCCAACAGGATGGGATTTGATTTTACCACAGGTGGAATTTACATATAATAATTTTGTCAACAGGAGCACTAGTAAATCACCATTCTAGATTGTATATGGAAGTAGTCCAAGAAATGCATCTGAATTGAGGAAGATAGATAAAGGAGAAATAAGTAGTGCTGAAGCTGAGGATTTTGCAGGACACTTGAAGAATATCCATGGGGAGGTGAGGAAGCATATTACCAAGATGAACGCACAGTATAAGGCTAAGGTAGATGAGAAAAGGAGATATAAGGAATTTCAGGTTGGTGATGAAGTCATGGTTCATTTGCAGAAGGAGCGGTTTCCAATTGGTACATATAACAAGCTGAAAATGAAGAAGTTTGGACCATGTAGGATACTGAAGAAACATGATTCAGGAAATGCATATGAGGTAGAATTGCCTACTGAGCTGAATATTTCACCAGTGTTTAACATTTTAGATTTGACAGAGTATCATGAAGGAGGTGTTCAAGATGAGGTTGTAGTAGCACAGTGGAGTATTCCAGCAACTAGTTCAGACACTAAGGAGATCAAAGATATACTGGACAGTCGTGTTGGCAGAAGCACAAGGAACAGGACATATGAAGAGTATTTGGTCAAATGGAAAGGATGACCTGTTGAAGATTCATCATGGTTGACAAAGGAGGAGGTTAGCCGTCTTGGTTTTCCTCTGCACACCTGAGTCATGATAGGGTCACTTCTCAAATTACCCCAGGTGTCTGATGGAGGAGCATCCTGGGTGTAAGAGCAATCTTGCATCACCCAAAAATATTTCTATTTTTATTTTCAATAAGGGCTATTTTGTGCAGAGCTGCTATTTATGGAAAGTTACTATTTTTGGTAATTTTTGTATGTGCTCAGAATGATTTGATTTCTTTCTTGGAGGTTCATTTTGGTCATATAAGTCTGCCAGTAAAGTTGCATTGCCAGATCAAGTGTATATTGGAAGATATTGAAGATTTTTGGTATTGGCAGCAGGGTACAGAAACTTTGAACTCAATTTTGAAGGCTTCAGAGGCCCCGGATGAGGTTGAAAATTTGTGTGATGGGTGCTTGCGCAGGTGAAGTCTGTAGAGCGCTTTGTGGCATTTCTGAAATGGGGTTATAATAGCCAATCGGGTCAACTGGTGATGACTTATGGTCTTCGGAAGTTGGGCCACTTGAAATGGCGAAAAATAATTTTCTTCAAAATTTATGTTCGGGTTTCAAAGGTTATCTTGAGCGAACTATGATGTAATAAAATGTAAAATAAAATAATTCTAAGTTTGGTCGGCCTTATTGGCTAAAATTCTGGAACCTTCCCAGGCGGTGGAAAATTGCCTATATAAGGAAGGCTGTATTATTGTCTTAGGCAGTTCAGAATAGTTCTAGGTAGTAGATCTGGGTAATAGTTCGAGGATTTGTCCGACAGAAGATTGTAAGGGAATGCCCATGTGGCTTTGCATATTGTAATTCTGTAAGTTTATAATTCCACATTTGTGGAGATAATAAGAAGCCAATTTTCTGTTCTTGCATATTGTTGTTGTTTCTCTATATCTGTTATGTGTTTGTGGTATTAAGGGGAGCACCCTTCATCAATAGTTGCAGCATTCTTATGAACCATCCTATAATCCCCAGAATCAACCCAATACCACTCTAGTTTCTAATGACTAGTTGATATGGATTGCGAAACAAAATGGAGTTGCTTTAAAAGGCCTTGACAATGTGATGGCTCAGAAAGATGAGCTCTCAAGGTAGTATATGGAGATGGTGGCTCAGAAGGAAGAGCTCTCAAGGTAGCTACATAACTAGATAGCAGGTGATGAACAGACCCTTGAAGAGAAGAACCAGCAAGGAAAGGCCTATGAAGAAAAGATTGAAGAATATCAAGAATTCATAAAGCCCATCTTGTTAGGATTAACAAGGCAAAAATAACAATTATGTGCAAATATAACTAATATCAGAAAATAATAAACCACATAGAATAGAACACAAGACACACAGATTTAACGTGGTTCACCCAATCCCTGGGCTACGTCCACCAACAGTGAGTCCAATATTATTATTATCTAGTGATTACAACCTGATTACAATCTGTAATCCCTTACAGCCCAATTCTGCCCCAAGTACTAAAATCATACATAATGAAAATCCCTAACCCTAAGCCATATTATACAATATTTTCTCGCTTTAGGGTTAGAATGAGTTATAAGTAGTCAGCCCAAACAATCGAAAAGTAGTCAGCCTCAAAAAAAATTTCCTCAGGGGCTGCGCCCCCGAACCCCTGCTCTTGGGGGCTACTGCCCCCAAACCCCAGTGAGGTCAGGAGGAAAAATGTACAGTACTTTCCTGGATAGTACTTTCCTGATTAGTCACCACAAGCTAACACATCTATCTTACAGCTACAAAAGTTAAGGAGGATCTTCAAAAAGAGTTGGAGCAAAATGATGAATTCCATGATCATGAATGAGAGACACTGGCTAGATAGATTGTAGAAAAAGATAAGTTGATTAAGGATCTGTTGGCACAAGTAACAAAGAAAGGGACCCAGAAGAAGAAGCCCCATGCTGCTGAGGAGAACCTAGAAGCTTTGCAGACTAGACAGGAGACTCACAAGGTTCAAATCCCAAGTTTCTTGCCTGGTAAGTCCACTAGCACTCCTATTGAAATTCCAAGCTTTAGGACTTCTCCTTCAATTCAGAATCCTGGTCAAAAAGAGCCTAATCCCCATGCATGTTTAGAACCCATTCATGATCCTATCTCTGATTTTTAGCCACTTCATCCTACCCCTATAGATGAGACACCTGTAAGGTTTGACTTCCTATTTGATTATGAGCCTGTCCTATAGCATATTAAACCCTATGAGCCAATTCCTGAAGAGCCCTCTACACCTCATGAAATCTTCGTAAACCAGGAAGAGGATGAATTTTATCCTTTGGATGAGCTCTTCCATGATGAAGTTGAGGAACAAGTAGATTTCTTACATATTGATCAATTAGAACAGCCAGATAGTGATCAGGAAGCAAATGAAAGTGAAAGTATAACTAATTTTTTTGAAGAGATGCCTTCTTATATTGAGCCAGATGAGATAGTTCAGGATCAACTTGTTGAGTCCACTAATTATGATAAGGAAGATGACACAATTGCAATTAACTTAGAACAACAAGATCATTTTGATCTGATAATTGATGTTTTTTTCTCAACTCTTGTTGATATTCCCTATCTTCCTAAGAAGGATAATGGCTTGCATGTTCTAGAGGAAGAGATAGCACAAGACCCATTAGTTGAGCCCCCTGATTTTGATAAGAAAGAAGATGTAGTTGTTGCTAGCCTAGGCCAATGAGAAGATTTTGATTCTATGATAAATGCTTTCTGGTTAGCTTTTGTTGGTGTTCCTCAGCTCCCTGAAATAGATGATAGCATGTGTGTCCCTAAGGAAAAATTTTCTTTTCAAGAAGTTAATGTTGTTCCAGTGATTGAGTCTGGGCATGTTTGCAATAAAGTGGATAATGAATCTTAGGATTCATTTTTCCTAGATTATGAGATGGGGGTAGTTATTAAGGACCTAATGCAGTTTGATAATTTGGATAGGCTATTGGATGTTCTAGTTGATGAAGAGGGTGATCCTCAGATTGTAGAAGAAGAAATTTTGAAGAAGACTATCAGTGAGGGGCCAGAATTCAAAGACTTTGCTGAAGATGTTCATGAGATGCATAAGGAGGGCCCTGGTTTTATGCTCTCCAAAGGTTGTCCTATCAGATATCTGGCTCAGATGGGGTCAAGCAAGGCACCTTTACTTAGTGATTTGGTGGGAGATGATATCAATAGTTCTCCCATTAGTGAACTTGAGCTTATTTAGATTTATGAGTTTCCCTGTGAGGGCAGTGCTTATGATTTGGGTGAGGTGAATTGTCTGGACTACAAGTTTTGAAAGTTGATATGCCAAGTAGTTCAGTACATTTTCATGTTCCATATTCTTCCTATTGGCATTAAGTGTGAAAAGTATAATATTTTGAGAAGAATGGGAAGTTATTTTAAAAATCCAGTCAATGGATTTGTTTGACCAGCTTGTTGTGACTGGTTAGAGTAGGGTAGGGTAGAAGTTTTGTCTCTTGTTTCCCCTAAGTGCCTTATCACAAGTTGTTTTCAGTTCAGTTTGCTTTCAGCTTTCAGTCTAGTTGGTTTCAGTTACTAATAAGTCAGAGAGTCTATCTCAGGTAGTTAGCTTCAGTTTTGATGGGAAGGAGGTTGTTTTGGTTGGGAGCCAAGGTTAGTTTTTAGGCTTAAGGACTCTATTGCCCAATGGATCTATCAGGTAGCTAGTCAATTGCTTAGCAGGCAAGCACTCCATAGAGGTCGCCAAAATGTTGCCATATTTTTGCACATTTTGGGAAACCTAATTACTAGATGAGCTTTGTACCCTAGTTTGCATTATTATGTGGTCTTGATTAGATTTGTGTTCATTCATTGCAAAGTACATGAAAGGAAAGGAAATTACTGCATCTAAGATTACATGTGCTAGTATCATCAATATGTTGTACAAAAGGAAAGAACTGAAAAAGAAGAACATCTATATGAGCTCACACATCCCATGACCATACCTAGTGCAAGAATTGCATAAATGAGTGCAAATATACAGAATTAATGGAGCTAGATGCAGGGGTACAAGACATTGCCTGGTAGTGAGAATTGATTCTTCTGTTTGCCCGGGGTGCTCCTGTGATCCTGTGCCCGAGGTGCTCCTATGATCCTAAACTTGCAGAGAGAGAAGAGGAATGGGTTAGATCCAATGGATATAAGCAATGAATGGTGCCACAACATCTATAAATATGCATACATATCCTCAGTCATGCACCTCTAGCACAGGCTGTGCTCAGGGCATGTGCATCAAGGAGCCCCTGGAAATAAATGAAATACCATTATTTTCACTAATATGTTTGTTCTATGTGCAGATGAATGACCTTGACCTGTGATGTAGGCTATCTTAGGGAAACCTCAATTTTCCTGACAGTGACTGCATCACAGGCCAAGAACATCCATAATCAACAATGTGACATTCAGTGGCTAGCAGCATCACTAAAGAACCATAAAGCCAAATCAAATGTGAACATGCTCAAACAGAGCAATGACATGTTTAGAAGATATACTTCATCAGAATGATGGTGGTCTTGGCATCTGATTTTGAACAGAGCTAATGGCAGAGTACACAAATCTATGAGGAAGATAGGGCACTTTGTTACATAGGTGCTCACATGGCAAATACATGCTGAGGGCACAATCCACAAGTTCAGAAAAGGTACAACAAATGATGC
The DNA here is from genome assembly GCA_027943335.1 of Chamaecyparis obtusa. NCBI lineage: Eukaryota > Viridiplantae > Streptophyta > Pinopsida > Cupressales > Cupressaceae > Chamaecyparis > Chamaecyparis obtusa. Next base: position 779,117 of record BSBK01001896.1, on the reverse strand, counting down.
TTTAAAGATTGAACTCATTGCATTAGCATTATGGCATGTATGTGTTTCAGAGCCTGCATTCTATTCAATGGTGATATGGTATAAATATGTTAATTCCGCATCATGAGCCAATGGAAAACTCAACACATCATGGTGTCCCATATAAAATATACTTGATGCTAGTGTGGACATCATAACAGCAAGCCTCAATATGGCACCACTGGTCTATATAATAGGTTAACAATATATCTTTAGGGTATATGGACCAATGTCTAGAACTATAGCAGTGCTTCTTTTTCGATTCAGAATGCAATGGAATGAAAACAAAGATGTGAATGTTAATAATAGGCATCAATATTATGAACAAGTAATGCATCTACAACATCATGTCTCAGCTCACAGTGCCATCAAGCTTGGTAGGGAATTCAAAAGAGAAACAAGTATAAGAAATAAAAACACAAGGTCTAAGCATAAATGAAACAGTAAGCAATGCTATGATGCCCTGTTCTTTCATGGTTGTAACAGCATAGGGTATGTCATCATTTTATTCATTTCAATTTCATGCAATCTCTCTCCCTTTCCCTTCAAGTTTAGTTCAGTTCAGGTGATACAAACGGGGAAGCCGGCCCTTAATCTGGAGGTCTATTCTCAATGAAGCAGTCCCACATCCTGAGAGTATTCCCATGTTTCACGGGATTGCTAGGTTTCATACTTAGTCATCACGGGTGCAATCCCTAGTGACAACAGTTACTACCTTTATTTGTGGTTGAGGATACAAGAATTTCTTTTATTCACAATTTAAAATATTGTAATAATAGCGATGACTATTACTTTTCAACAAGCAACTGACACGCCTGGGTTATAACCTCACTATTTATTTTAATGAACTTTCAAATTGAAGGAAAGAGAGGACGTAGTGTATACTTAAATGAAATTAAGTATGAATGGTTATTAAAATAATTAATTATAAGAAGTCTTTAAATTAGAAAAAGAAAGGATCTAGTATGGATGAAATTTACTATGAGAAGCTATCTACATAGTTCAAGAGGTTGAGAATCTTGGGAATTATACTTTGATAAGAGTTATTACCTAATTTATGGAGCATTGTTGATTTTGATGTATCTAAGCATGGATAATGACTTAATAATTTGGGATATTGATCATTTATGTGTTGTGAGACATTGTGTCTAGCAATTTGGGAAATTCAATTGGGAGGTACTCCATTATAATGGCTAAGAAGAATGCTGGTGGAGTCTACCTATTTCCAAAAACATTTTCAATTTTTTCTTCTAAAAAATAATGAATATTTTGTTAAAAGATCTCATAAGTACATCGAGGCTACTACAATACTATAATCTTCAAGAGATAAAATGTGATGTATCTAGTGTCTTCTATTTGTCTCTTGAAAATTTATATTTTTTGGACAAAGATTACTTAATTTATAATTAGTGGGTTGTGTTTATTTAGCTTGATTTCTTTTCTATTTCCTTAAATGTAATCTTTAGAATGTGTAATCTAGTGTTACACTATAAAACTAAATACTAGTGCTATTAATGACTCTTCACAATAATATTCTTTGGTGAAAGTGAAAGTGAAAAATTCTTGTTTATTTTTTATATTTATATTTCAATGAATAGTGGGGAGATTCAATTGGACTATTTATATCACACAAATCTTTACAATAAATAGTTATATTCCTATGATGTATATGATGGGGGAGAAGTATATATAAGGGATAAATATTTCCATTTCATTGTTCACCATTTGAACATTGTGTTTGCCAAACATAATTAAGGATATCTTTCTTCATGTTCATAACAAGATCTAAGGAATTGTTAAAGATTATTCATTGAAACTTGTTTGGTCCAATAGATGTTAAATTGATGGAAATTTATTATTTTATTACATTCATCTATGACATAATAATACACACTTATATTTATTTGATTTATTTTCAATATGAAGTTTTCACAAAAGCTGAATATTTTAATTGTTGGTTGAAATATAAATATATTATGAAAAGACATATTACGATATAGTGATGGGTGTAAATATTACTTTAAAAAATTTATTAATTTGATAAGTATGTAGATAACAAAACTTCAAGTATACCATAATGAGGCTTACATTCATATGCATAAATAAGAAAAAAATTATATAAAAAAACATTACTGTATTTTTATTAGTTATATTGAGAATATAGAAGATTAGAAGCATTGAAATCAAATATTCCATTCCGTCAATAGATCTTTGTTGTGCTCGTGAAGTGGCCCATCAGAGATGAATTTGGTAGACTCGCTATCCTATTTAAAAAATATTCTATTCTAAAATATGAAACATATATAAAGTTTACAAATTTTTGATCTATAAATTTTGAATACTATAACAGGACAATCTAAGGTCCAACTGAACAAGGGTGCACTATATTACCTTACAATGCTATTTTTAATTAATGATATGTCGTAATATTTTTAAATTTCTGAAACCAAAGACAAATTGATGTAATTTGCAGTGCGAAAACAATTCATTTTTCTTTGGTGAACCAAAACTCATTCCACATGATCGAAAAATATTTGTCATAATTCATTTACTTCATCGAGCACGGAAGAGTAAAACGCGTAATAGAGTTGAAGATGAAATAAAAAATAAGAAAGTGGAAAAGGAAAGGAGGATTGGTCATTAATTAATTACCAAGTGCAATGAGAAATCTATTCTAATCACATTCAATTTATTTTAATGTTTTGATTTTTCATTTTATGAAAAAATATTAATTGACAAAGTTTTTTTAATATGCTAATAATTTATATTAAATTCTTTTAAATTTTAAAAAAAAAATTAATAATATATAATAAATTATGTAGAAATTTTATTTGTGTTAAAAAAAATTAAAAAAATTATAAATTAAAAATATATGCAAATATCTCAAACTAACTAAACAAGTTTCTAAATTCATATGTTTTATTTTAAAAAATAAATAAATAAATATAATAAATATATAAGAAATAATATATAAACATTATATTACAATATATAAATAGCTTATATTTATATTATAAAGTAAAATACTATATTTCATAAAATCAATTTTAACTCATTTTAATAATTTAAAGTATCATATACAGTTTAGAAATGTGGCCATCAAATTTTATAAAAGAAAAATAAAGATGGACCACTTTTTAAAAATTAAATGAAATGTCTAACAAACACAAAATATTAAAAAACAATTAAAAAGGAGAACATAATTGTCTTTGATTCAAAAAAAATTCTGATAAAATAAAGAAAAAAAGAAAGAAAAAGAAAAAGTAATCAACTGGAACTACTTTATTACAAGGAGAAAAGAAACAAGAAACAAGAAACAGTAGAAAAAAAAAAAAGAAACCTAATTTACATTTAGACTATAGAATATGTGTTATTTTTTTACAAAATAAGAAATAAACTAAATTATAATTCATACAAAGAACTAGTTTTAATCACTAATAATAAGGATTCTTGATATTACATCTATCTATAGGAAGAAACTATACTTTGACATAAGAAATGTAGATAGAATGCATTTAATTTCTTATATTAGTGTTGAACTCACCAATTCAATTTTCCTTATTCCGCTTTTAAGTAAAGTAAAAGCTCCAACTCACGGAGGGAATTCACAAATAAGTGATGAAAATGATTGTAAATATTTTTATATTTTTATAATTAGCATTTTGTTTTGTGTTTTTTTCTTGAGTGTGCTTCATTTTGTTCAACCAACACTCACCCTCATTCTAATGATATACATTGAATTATTTTCAGCTATTGTTGTCATGTTGGTAGGGTTAGCTTGATACATTTTTATCTTATAATAAAAGATTCAAATATTTTGTCAAAATATGTTGTTTTATTTTTTAAATCAAGTAAGAAAGATTACATACAATATGATAATCAATCGACTGCCAAAAAAAAAGAATAAAAAGAACATTAATTATATTATTGTTGTCATTCGTACATGTTGGATCAACTAGTGACAGGGACATCCATATGGAAAACCTTATGAACATACATATATTCCACTCACTAGACATGTACACATTGTAAGGACCGTTTCTTACTCAAAAGAGACACGTCAGCTTTACAACAGAAAACTCAGAAAGTCCAAGTCAAAAGTCAAATTCTACAAGATATAGAGACGTTTTCACAAAATAAAATTTATTTCTATATAAATGAAATTACAATAATCTAAGAGAAAGTTGAATATCCTCAAAACAATAGATAAAATTTGACCATACTATCGAATAGTACAACATGAGTAAATATTACATATGGGATGTTGACCATAATGTCGCACATAAGACATCAAGGTACATAGATAAAAATACAATAGAGTACATGTCTGAAAGGTTGAAATAATACACGATGTCGATAAATATATACCATTGGACTTTCAGTCATATATCTACATATTCCTGTCTCCTATGCCATCAAATAGTCAATCGTCCATCTGCAATCTAAAGATGAAAATGTGATCCAAGCGTTTATTCTGCCCAACCACGGAGTGGTTGGCTCTCCCGGGGCTCATCCTGAAATGAAGAGCACACCGACCCTACCCGAGTGATCTATCAACTCAGCACTGATGGATCAGAAAGAAATCTAGTGCAAGCTGTGAACTAACTACTTCTCATACATAAAGTAGAACTGACACAGATATGGCAAGAGAAAATAAATAACCAACACAAATTCCATTATGTGTTTACATAACTTAGGCCTAAGCATTTTACACCAGATTTCTACTGGCAGGTAAAATAAAGTAATATTTACCCTTCTCTGTTTCCCCATATTCGACACCCTTTCCCCAAGATATATTTTCTCAAATAAAAACTAAAACTGAAATATCATAAATTCAAACAATTCTCTTTCTAATTTACCCTTTTTCTTTTAACGAAAATGACCATTTAGTCAAATTTTAATGATTAAAATATAGGATTTTATTTCAATCAATATATAATTTTCCTTTATCAAAAATTAATAAAAATAAAATTAAAAATTCATTCTTGAAAGACGGGTAATTTAAGATTTCTAAATTTCATCTTTTGGTAATCATATTGAAGATACATGTAAATTTTGAGCAGATTTAAAGCACTAATCAGTAACTTTGTTTTCTAGAACATAACTCAACAAAATCCACCATATTATTAAATCAAAAAATAATAACCATTTTTCAGATTTAAAGAACATCATTCAATAATTCACTGAATCCATCTTCTATTTTTATGTTGAAAAATGATTTACAAATGAGGGTAATTTTTATAATGAAAGTGTTTACGTCTAAATTTGTTTTTTATTTTTTATTTTTTATTTTTCTATGTCTCTAAAATCATTATAAAAATTGCAAATTCAAAAAATAGAGTTTCACTAAACTTTTCAATAATCTCTAAAATTTAGTTCTTCTATTTTTCTTCTAATAATTTTGCAAAAGAATTTCTTCAATAAGAATAATTTAGAATTTTAAGTCTACTCGTCTTTTCTAATCTAATATCTTTGCCCATAAATAATAGATTCACTTCTTCAACTATTATGGTTTCCCTATTCTCCCTTTCCTAATATTTTTTTTTCACATAAACAAATCTTTAAAAACTATTTTTCTACAAGAAAAACACATAAATCTCAAAAGTAAATTTTTTTTTAATTCTGAACATACAATACTAATTTTTACAGTTTACTTGTACATTAAATTTCTAACTAAGAAAGGAACCTTATTTTATTTAAAAATCTCGAGCTCTAGCAATGCTCATTTCCTTCTCTTCTAAATTTCTTCCTTTCTCCCTTCCTGTGTGTGCAGTCTTTTCTCCAAAAAAAATCCTTCTTTAAATTTTGTGTGGCTCACAGATTTATAGCCAAAGGGTTATTGACTAAGAGAAGCACATTTTTTGGACTAGCAAAGAGTCAACTAAATGAATTTATTACTCCCCCACTTTGCGCGCACACTCCCCAACAGATGGTGACAAAATCTCCACTCTTGCTGCAAATTACATAGGATTTTTTATTATTATTATGACATCCTTCCCCCCTTAGAAAATGCATCGTCCTCGATGTCATATTAAAAAGGTATCATCAATAAGAATTTTTGTAATTATATCAGAATAATTCCAAATTAACTAACTTTAACCTTTTGAGCAATACAAAAAGAAAAACCAATACATTTTCTTTGTCAGGCTAGATAACAAAAAGTTTAACTTAAAACACTCACACACAAATTAACTCAATCACTCGAGCTAGATAAAAAGAAAGAAAACTAATAGTACTATTTTACCCAAATATTTGCTTTATGAGCTAATTCAAGAAACTCATAAAAATTTTAAAGTAAATTAAGTTGTGTGTGCTTGCAACCATTATTCTGATCTCACCCCTGCCGAGGAGATAAATCCTTCTACCTTGATCACATTTCCATCTACGACCTCCATGTCAATCATGTTCAAAATCACAAGATCATCAGTAGGTTAGTTCTCTTAAATCAAAATCAAATTGAAATGCATATTTCATAATAATATTAACAAATAACATTTTGTAGGGCAATTCAAATTCCATTCATGATATCATTTTCATTGCATCAATTTATTTCATCATAAAATAACTAAATAAACATAACAACACTGTGTCTTAATCATTTATTACAACAACTTAAGTCAACAACATTCGACTAAGTCAAAATAAATCACACAAATAGTCCTATAAACTAAGAGCATCAAATTGGGTTATGACACAAACTCGATGTCTTATGGAAATATATAAAGAAGTTCACTACTAAACTTAAAGCATAAACATAATAGAAATAAAACTAAGCAAATAACTATGGAAATGATCTATGCATGTCTTCTGCATCTTCCCAAGTAGCATTGTCAACAAAGAATTGGTCCCATTGGACCTTATGCTGAACTACATCTCTGTCAAGCACCCTGATAGCATGTTGATCAACGAGGCGGGTAGGCTGCACCAACACCACCCCCGAATCCTGAACCTGCAATGCATGCCAATCTAGAATATGAGATGCATTTGGATGGTATGATTTCAACAAGCAAACATGAAAAACATTATGGATTCTGGCAAGAGAAGGTGGTAGAGCAAGTCTTTACGCAACGAGGTTGATAACCTCAAAAAAATTAAATGGACCAACATATATCGGTGCAAGCTTTGAAGACTTGCCAAAATAAATTGAGCTTCTATGTGGTCTCACACATAAAACACCTTGTCACCTTCTTGAAACTGTCTAAAAGTATGGTTTCTATCCACATCTTTTTTTTATTAGCTGCTTCCTTCAGCCAAACTCTAATCAAAGTCATCTATTCATCCATCTCTCTCAACATTTCAGGACCAATGATGATCATATCCTCTACTCTATCCCAACTGATAGGAGTATGACACTTTCATCCATATAGTGCCTCAAATGGCGCCATTCCCAAAGAAGCATGGTAAGAGTTGTTGTAGAAAAACTCCACCAATGGAAGATAGTCTTCCCACTTGTACTATTGATCCATGCAATACATATGGAGTAAATCCTCAACCACTTCATTCACTCTCTGAGTTTGTCCATTTGTGTGTGGATGATAAGCAGTACTAAAATTCAACCTAGTTCCCAAAGTAGAATTCAAGGTTTCCAAAACCTTGATGTCATCCTAGTATCCCTATCATATATAATAGTCTCAAGCATGTATGGACACTAAAATGGTCACCTAGATTATGGGCCCCCATTCTTTAATTTATCAATCTCCTGAATCAATGCCTTGCAATATTTTCAATTCAAATCAATTTCCTTGATCAAATAGTAATTAATTTAATTATTTCAATATTTCCTAAGGTTTGATCATTTTATCCTAAGCCTTATTTAATTAAAGGAAAACTTCCCTTTTAATTAACTAAAATAAGCTTATTAAAAAAAAGCTCTCTTTTAATAAAATCCTCACTTAAATCTCTCTTTGTGATGAAAAAAGGAAATAAATCAAATTAAAATAAATAAAGATTCTTTTTTTCTCCACACTTTGAACACACATATTTCTAAGTGGTGGGCTTTTTCCTCTTACTTGCCTTTTTATGGATTTGTCCCTCATTGCTCTTGAGGATGCATGAACCTCTCCACACTTTCCTTTATAAGGAGTCCTCTCCTTCTCATTTGAGGATCTAGATTTTATGTTATTGTTATGCTGCAGGTTTGGAGAGCGATTTTCAAAGAGAGTTTGAGCACTTGAGCTTGAACATTGCAACTTATCTTTTCTTGTCTTCTTCTCTCATGCATCCATGGAAATCCATTTAGATTACTCTTGCACTTGAATGTTAGATTAGATGTATATTTTATTTCATAGAATAATCTTGCATGCATATTTCCTTTCATAGACTAGTTTGCTTTGTTGCATTTTTATTATATAGAATAGCTTCCATTTTCATTTTCATGCATATTTGATGATCATGGAGACTAGCACTCTTGATTTTCCTCTTTGAATGTCTCATTTTATGGTGTACTTGCATGGGCATAAACTAGGTCTAAACTGAGGACCTCCATTATAAACCATTGCACTCCATGAATAGAGAGCTATGAGTCACCATTTGAGACCACATTCTTGAGAAATCTTGGATATAATGACTCGTAGAGGTGTGTCAACATTTTAGTACATATTTTTGGCACCCACCGTGGGGGGGAATATTCAATTTATGGCCTCATCTTGTTTTAATTTTCTGTCAAATTTTATTTTCTATCTGTATGTCCATACATCTTTGGTATGGATTATCACGTGAAGTTTCTTGCTTTATCGCGTGAAGTTGTGCTAGCATTAGTACTTCCTCCCACAACAAAGGCATTTTCTCACACGGTTCTAGGTACTTTCTCACACGGGTCTGGGTATTTACTCGTGCAAAACCTGACACTAGAGACATAAAATTTTGTAGCATTGTACTTTTTGCTTTCTATTTTCTGGGACAGATTAATAGTGGGTTGTGTTGCTTTGGACTTGAGGTATTTTGTTGCATCTCTATAACATTTGGATTTTGGAAATGGGTATGTGCAAGATCATGAGGGGCCAAACTATGCCCTTAAGTGGCAATAAAAAATTAGCAAATCAGGGTTAGTCAACTTGACGTGAAAATTTTAACTAGCTATCAACCTAATATCGAAAAGTTGTAATAATAGAATCTATAGAAAATTGAATGTAGTTTCTAAACTACTAGGCCTTTTTTGAAAAAAAGTTAGTATGATTGGTGAAAAGTATAGATTTCAATGTAGCAATACAAAAATTTTAGGAAAAAAATAAGAAGTAGGTGTATGTCTGACCACCTTAATCATAATCAAATGATAATATTTTATTATAAGATTTTATATATAAGTAGTAGACTCATGCCCGGATGTGACGCATATTTTTTTGTAATTTTATTCCAAAAACAAATTAATTATGAATGTTTTGCTACAACATTTTTAGAATTAAAAAACTCCTGTGTCTGACCACCTTAAATCATTCAAAACTTTACAAAATTCAATTTTATTTTATTTTTCCTTATAGTAGGTGAAGCATAGAATGTGACACATTTTTTGGATTTCAAAAATATTATACTATCTGAAAGTTATAGTCATTTTTCAATCAGTATATAAATCAGCACTTTAGAGGTAACTCAATTAGAAAATAACTAATAATTACTTACCGAATTCAAAATTTGACAGCAATTATATCAATAGAAAGCTGATAATCTCCTAAGATACCCTTTTTGTTTCATCAAATTCGGGTGAAAAAAAAGTTGTCAGCTACATGGTCGAAGTCTAGAACTTAGAGAAATAGGGGAAAACACATTTTTGAGACATTTCAATAGTTGACCATGTAGGTTTGGTACACAAAGAAATACCAAGCCTAATTGGGTACCCGATATTTTTGTGTGCCCGATATTTTTGAGTACTCGAAAAGGTCGGCAAAATTTTGATTTTTCACTTTTCCCTCCCCTTTCTCCCTCCCATTTCTCCATCCTATATTAGATTAGATTATTTATTATATATCAAAAACTATATATTAGATTATATATTATATATATTAAATATTATATAATATACATTTTACATTAAATATTATTTTTAATATATATTAATATGTATTTTACAACTATGTGCGAAAGGTTGGAAGATTGTAAAAAAATCATCGACGACCATTGAAAGAAGCAAAGGAAATCAATCAGCCATTTAAAAAATTCATGGGCGGCCATTGAGGAAGAGAGAGAGTGAGAAGGTGGCAGGGCTGAGAGGGGAAGAGAGAATGAGAAGGTGAGGAGAGAGAGAGAAGAGAGAGAGAGAGAGAGAGAGAGAGAGAGAGAGAGAGAGAGAGAGAGGATGGGGAGAGAGTAGTAGAGAGAGAGAAGGGGAAGGGGAGAGAGTAGGAGAGATAGAGAGAAGGGGAAGGGGAGAGAGTAGGAGAGAGAGAGAGAGAGAGAGAGAAAGAGAGAGAGAGAGAGAGAGAGAGAGAGAGAGAGAGAGAGAGAGAGAGAGAGAGAGAGAGAGAGAGAGAGAGAGAGAGAGAGGAATGGGAATGGGAGAGAGTAGGAGAGAGAGAGAAGGGGAAGGATAACCAATTCATTACAATATTAATCAGTAAGGAGCAAGGAAAACTTAAATAATATCACAACAGGCATTAGAAATCCAAATTCTAATTATGAGTTTTAAGAAAAGTGAGTAAGGTCCTGGATAGGGACATTACAGATCCACACATTGCTCAGTAGATACCTCCAAGAACCCACATACACGGGAGTAGGTTTGAAGTAAGACTAAGATTATTTATCGGTTCAAAAATATTACTGTGTTGTACTTTTGATTAACATCCAATGATTGGATGTGAAATTCACAAATTTGATTATATTACCACTAGAACTATTTCAAATTCTAGAAAAAATGGATATTTGACATATGTTCATAAATTTTAGTCAACACCATTTTAAAATAACACATCAGTTTATTTTTACACATTGAGAATATCATCAATAGGAATTGAACTAAAATTGGCATAGGTCATAGGAAATAAATGCCCCAACTATTTGTTGTCTTCTGCATTTTGAGTTTCTTATTACAATCAGGAGAAGAATATTACTCTTGAAATGGTTTTGGATAGTAACATTTGTACTTCCTCTTCTCAAATATTTCTTCCCTCATCTTGCTGCCTATTGATACCCACAAAGTGAATCTAGGCATTTATGCCATGTAATGGGAGAAAAATGGTTTCCTAATTGATATGTGTCTAAATAATACATTCAATAACCTTTTCTTTGATATTGCTCACTAACCCTTTACAATAGAAAATATTTACAAAAACTATCATGTACTTGCATGATGACATTATATATTACAAAAATCCTACAAAGAAGCAGCTGTCAAGCTGCTCAAAAAGTAGTAACTGATAGCAAGTGGGTTATTGCAAATGCTTTAATAAACCACTATCTTCTTTACTCAAGCAACATCTGGTTCATCTGCTCGACTGGGGCATGTTTGGGAAAAGACAGTCTCCATTTAAACTCAAGTCTTTGGAAGCAATTATATTTTTCAATGGAGGAGATACACCCATTGGATCTGCAATAACTTTATGCTTACTAGAATTTCAATTTCTCTTCAATTGGGATACTCTTTCCAAAATTGCATCTACCCTTTTACCAATTTGGGAAAACAATGGGTCTATTTGTGGACCTCCAAGGTGTTGGTCACCTACATGAGAACCTTGAGATGAATGAGGAACTTCTCTACGAAAGAGATCAGTACCTTGAGAAGCTCTCCAGTTTTCAGCTGAATTAAAACCTTGGACCATATACGGCTGCCCTTTGTTGTAAAATGAGGAGTGAGACTGCCTTGCCAAAGGTGGCAATGAACTTACATTTGAGGGATAATGCCCAACATGAGCAACCTAGTTTCCCAAGTCCCGTAAATACAAGGTCATTGACGAATAGGCATTTTTAATAGAAATATTTGTGGTGCTAGAATGAAGTGCATGACCAAATTCTTTTCCTGCTAAACCAATTTGAGGCTTCATTTCACATTGCTATGTGGATAATTCCACAACACTTGTTACTTGAGCTACTAGCAGATGGTGAGTACTCATCATCATCATCTGACATAGCCTCACATGTGCATATCTTACTTCTTTTCTTTGTTGTTTTCCCCTTCCTAGCTCTTCCTCCTTATCTGTAACTTCTATCATGGGTACAAGAAGCTCTTCCCATTCTTTCCCATTAACTTTGGACTTTGTCTCTTCATCCTGAGTAATTGGCATACCTTGGATGGCACCAAGATAACCATTTTCTTCTGAAATGTCCTTTTCTCTCACATTAATCTCTCTATTAAGAAGATTTTCTATATATGCCTCTATATATTGAATAGATGTAGCTGCAATCCCATGTTCATTAATAATATTCCTTCCACCATTGAGTAATATATCATGCAATTCCTTAATAGTTTCTATCATGGGTCCAAGAAGCTCCTCCCACTCTTTCCCATTAATTTATACAAATATTTTTGTACGTAACAATATTTTCTGCATATATTATGATATTGATTCGATTTGATGCACCATCTCTATTTGATCCATACTTCCTTTCATTTTACTTTCTTTTCTCATTTCGCACGACATAGGCCAGGATTTGACAGCGGGTAAGGATTTTGCAAATTTTGGAGAATATATGTTAAAGAGAAGGTAAGCATGGTTAAGCTGAGTACAACGCAGAGGGAGAGAACTGAATTGAGAGAGCTGAGGTGGAGAGTGATAATGATGAAAATATTTTAGGGCTTGCAGAAATATGGAAATTATAATCTTCCTCCCAGAGCAGACATAAATGAAGTAATACATGAAAATAATATGACTTCCTAGGGGTCCTAGGACACCTTATCATGCATTAGGACCCCTAGGAAGTCCCCGTGACCCCTTTTGACACATTGGAATGCTCAAGTGTGTCCTAAGAGGTCCTACGACACCTTCAAACACACTTGATCATACAAATGTGTCAAAAGGGGTCATGGGGACTTCCTAGGGGTCCTAGTACACCTTATCCCGTGTTAGGACAACTAGGCAATCCCTATGACCCTTGTGGACACATTGGAATTCCCAAGTGTGTCCTAAGGGGTCCTACAGCCCCTTCGAACACACTTAAGCATTCAAATGTGTCAAAAGGGGTCATGGGGACTTCCTAGGGGTCCTAATAGGCCTTATCGTGTGTTAGGACCCCTAGGAAGTCCTCGTGACCCCTATGGACACATTGGAATGCTCAAGTGTGTTTGAAGGGGCCATATGACCCCTTATGGACACATTCTAATGCTCAAGTGTTTCCTAAGGGTTCCTATGATGCCTTCAGACACACTTGAGCATTCAAATGTCTCAAAAGGGGTCATGGTGACTTCCTAGGGGTCCTAATAGGTCTTATCCCGCATTAGGACCCCTAGGAAGTCCCTGTGATCCCTTTTGACACATTAGAATGCTCAAGTGTTTCATAAGGGGTCCTATAGCCCCTTCAGACACACTTGATCAATCAAATGTGTCAAAAGGGGTCATGGGGACTTCCTAGGGGTCCTAGTATGCCTTATCACACATTAGGACCCCTAGGAAGTCCCCATGACCCCTGTGGACACATTAGAATGCTCAAGTGTGTCCTAAGGGGTCCTACGGCCCCTTTAGACACACTTGAGCATTCAAATGTGTCAAAAGGGGTCATAGGGACTTCCTAGGGGTCCTAATAGGCCTTATTACACGTTAGGACCCCTAGCAAGTCCTCGTGACCCCTATGGACACATTGGAATGCTCAAGTGTGTCCTAACAGGTCCTACGGACCCTTTGGACACACTTGAGCATTCAAATGTGTCAAAAGGGGTCATGGGGACTTCCTAGGGGTCCTAATAGGCCTTGTCGTGAGTTAGGACCCCTAGGAAGTCCTTCTGACCCCTGTGGACACATTGGAATGCTCAAGTGTGTCCTAAGGGGTCCTACAGCCCCTTCAAATACACTTGAGCATTCCAATGTGTCAATAGGGGTCATGAGAACTTCCTAGGGGTCCTAGTATGCCTTATCATGTGTTAGGACCCCTAGGAAGTCCCCATGACCCCTTTTGACACATTGGAATGCTCAAGTGTGTCCTAAGGGGTCCTACAGCCCCTTCGGACACACTTGAGCATTCAAATGTGTCAAAATGGGTCATGGGGACTTCTTAGGGGTCCTAATACACCTTATCATGTGTTAGGACCCCTAGGAAGTCCCCGTGACCCCTTTTGACACATTGGAACACTCAAGTGTGTCATAAGGGGTCCTACGGCCCCTTTGGACACAATTGAGCATTCAAATGTGTCAAAAGGGGTCATGAGGACTTCCTAAGGGTCCTCATAGGCCTTATCGCAAGTTAGGACCCCTATAAATTCCCCATGACCCCTTTTGACACATTGGAATGCTCAAGTGTGTCCTAAAGGGTCCTACGGCCCCTTCGGACACACTTGAGCATTCAAATGTGTCCTAAGGGGTCCTACGGCCCCTTCGAACACACTTGAGCATTCAAATGTCTCAAAAGGGGTCATGGGGACTTCTTAGGTGTCCTAATAGGCCTTATCATGCATTAGGATCCCTATGAAGTCCCCATGACCCCTTTTGACACATTGGAATGCTCGATTTTGTCCTAAGGGCTCCTACGGCCCCTTCAGACACACTTGAGCATTCCAATGTGTCAAATGGGATCACGGGGACTTCTTAGGGATCCTAGTAGGCCTTATCTCGAGTTAGGACCCCTAGGAAGTCTTTGTGACCCCTCTGGACACATTGGAATGCTCAAGTGTGTCCTAAGGGGTCCTACAACCCCTTTGGACACACTTGAGCATTCAAATGTGTCAAAACAAGTCATGGGGACTTCCTAGGGCTCCTAATAGGCCTTATCACATGTTAGGACCCCTATGAAGTCCCTGTAACCCCTTTTGACACATTAGAATGCTCAAGTGTGTCCTAAGGGGTCCTACGACACCTTCAGACACACTTGAGCATTCCAATGTGTCAAAAGGGGTCATGGGGACTTCCTAGGGGTCCTAATAGGCCTTATCATGCATTAGGACCCCTAGGAAGTCCCCGTGACCCCTTTTGACACATTGGAACACTTAAGTGTGTCATAAGGGGTTCTATAGCACCTTCGAACACACTTGAGCATTCAAATGTGTCAAAAGGGGTCATGGGGACTTCCTAGGGGTCCTAATAGGCCTTATCATGTGTTAGGACCCCTAGGAAGTCCTCATGACCCCTTTTGACACATTAGAATGTTCAAGTGTGTCCTAAGGGTCCTACGATGCCTTCAAACACACTTGAGCATTCCAATGTGTCAAAAGGGGTCATGGAGACTTCCTAGGGGTCCTAGTAGGCCTTATCACAAGTTAGGACCCCTAGGAAGTCCTCGTGACCCCTGTAGACACATTGGAATGCTCAAGTGTGTCCTAAGGGGTCCTATGGCCCCTTCAGACACACTTAAGGACTCAAATGTGTCAAAAGGGGTCATGGGGACTTTCGAGGGGTCCTAATAGGCCTTATCACACGTTAGGACCCCTAGGAAGTCCCCATGGCCTTTGTGGACACATTGGAATGCTCAAATGTGTCCTAAGGGGTCCTATGGCCCCTTCGGACACACTTGAGCATTCAAATGTGTCAAAATGGGTCATGGGGACTTCCGAGGGGTCCTAATACACCTTATCATGTGTTAGGACCCGTAGGAAGTCCCCGTGACCCCTTTTGACACATTTGAACGTTCAAGTGTGTCCTAAGGGGTCCTACAATGCCTTTGGACACACTTGAGCATTTAAATGTGTCAAAAGGGGTCACGGGGACTCCTAGGGGTCATGGGGACTTCCTAGGAGTTCTAGTACTAGTTTCTAGGATAGATGATGACATCTACTTATTTAGCATAGTCAGACGACCGAAATTACGAGGGGTCCTCGTACGCCTTATCAAATACATTATATATATAATATGTATTATATATATTATATACATTAGTATATTATAATACATTAGTATATATATAATATACATTATATATATATATATATATATATATATATATATATATATATCATATGTCTCTTATATATATATATATTAGTAGATAATACATTCTAGTATATATATAATATACATGTTATATATTATATACCCCATTTTATATGTAAAAGTTCAATTTTTTTATTTGCTCCCGCCCTTTTTTCATGTGCCTGGAAATATTGGCTACCCGATTTGTCATTGGTCATATTTGACCAAAATATTCCCTATCCCCACAAACCAGACAAGCACGGGATTTCAAACTTTTTCATAGGTTGTAGGAATTGGGTCCCATTTTTTGGTTTTGTCAACTTGTGGTCTCACCATGGGAAGTCGCAGTCGTTGAAAGGCTAAACGGAAGAGGAAGGTGACAAATGAAGAAATTCAAGCATATAGGGAAAAAGATAGGGAAAATCATCGAAGAAGCAGAGAAGGTATGTTAAACTCTAATCAAGGTGACCCCATAAATGTAGTTGTAAGTGAAGAGGATGTTGAATTTGAAAATAATATGGAAATTAATTTTGTGAATAACGATGTATGGAGTGAAGATGAAAATGTAGAGATGGAGAATGAAAATGTAGACTTGGGGAATGAAAACGTAGATTTGGGGAATGACAATGAATGGAATGAAGATGAAAATGTACAGATGGAGATTGAAAATGTAGACTTGGGGAATGTAAATGTTGCACAAGAACCACATGAACATTACACATCTCCAAATTATATGTGAAATGAAGTCCCTTGCAATAAAGATAATCAATCTTCAAATTTGGGGCTTTCAAGAACACCTAAATGGTTAATTGAAATTGAGGAGAACATTATGAATAATTGGGAAGGAAAGAGGTCACATAGAACTATTAGGTTGTGGGCTTCAAGACTTTATGATCAATTTTTTGGAAACAAGACATTGGTTGAGCAATGTCAAATTTTTGTGTAGTTATTAAAGATGCAAAAGATAAGACCTGTGCTTGTGAAATTGAAGATTTGTGTGAATAAGAAAATGGACATAAATGCCATTGTTGTGAAGAATATTTTCAATGCTCTCAATAGCATTGGGAAGACTACCAGAGAAAAAAACAAGAGAGTTGCTCGGAGGGTTATTACAACCTCCTTAGTAAGTCATTAGTTGAGAAAGGCTCGTTTGATGAGACAAACTTCTGTTGACTTCAATATAGACCATAAAACTTTGGGTAGAGCACTTGCAAGAAGATAAAGACTTGATGATCAACTTCAAATTGAAACATGGGCTTATGGTGGGAGACTTCCACGTTTCGATAAGAAGATAATAGATGTTGATAAGGATGAAATTCAACAATTTTGGGATGCTAACTCAAGAGTGTCACCAAATGTGAAGGATGTCTTGAAGGTGAGATTTGGCAATCAAGACCACACTCCACATCCTAAATGTTATGTGGAGGTAAGTCAAACAATGTTGTATAGAAAAAATTTTGATACACATCCAACATTGAAAATATCATAAAGGTCTTTTGAATCTGTGAAGCCATTTTACTGTGTACCCCTTAAGATTCAGAATACATGTTGTTGCAAATATCATGTTGAGTTTTCAATGCATCATGAATTATTATGTTCCATTATTTCTACTTTTCATACTGATGAAATGCTAGAGGATTGTGGTGCAAGTGGTTTTCCCAAATCATCAAGAGACTTGCTAGATCGATTTTTATGTCATAGAGATGATGGTTGTTTATTTTATAAAAAAGATTGCTTAAATGCCAAGTGCTCAGAATGTGGTGGCTTGTCCAAGTTTAGAACATGTTTTCATGAGTGTTTGGAACACAATTTTGGAAAGACACTCATCCAAAAAAAGGTATATGAAACAGTGAAATATACATTGAAGAGTGGAGGTGAAGGCTCTAGATGTGAGTTAGTTGCAAAAGAATACAATGTTGCTGATTTTATCTTAGATTTCAAGACAAATCTTTTTTACAAGTATGCAAGGCATAGTCATAGGTCTCAATGGTTGGATCAACAATTCAAGACATGTAAGGACACTTTCCCATTGGAACTATTATATCCGTTGTAGACTTTGTGGAGAACTATACATTGCAGCCCCAAAATGAGACTCAAGCTCAATATTAGAATTCCATTCAGGTTGCCATTTTTGTACACATCACATATAGACATTCCCCTGAGAGCACAAAAGATAAGTGAAATATAATCAGAGAGTACCATTTTTATATGAGCAACAACAGGTCTCGCTCTCATGAGTTTGTTCAACATTGTTTCCAGAACTATTTTGACTTCTTGCAGGAAAATGGTATTGCTATGGATAGGCATCTCATTTGGTCGGATAACTACACCGTTCAATTTAAGAATGCCAAAATGTTTTATTGGTTGTGTAGAATGCATGCGGAGAGAGGTGTACCTCATATTTGGAGTTTTTTTTAGTCAGGGCATGGGAAAGGGGAGCATGATGGAGCAGGTGCATGTGTGAAGAGAGCTCTAGTTAAGGAGAAATTGAGGATTTCAGGTGTTGTACTTCTTGATGCTCATTCTATTGTTGATTGGTATACTTTAGCATTGTCACAGGGGGGACTCTTGATTCTACAATGCATATATTCTTTTGGTTGGTTGAGGAGGGAACTATAGGAGATAGATTGGACTATCAAATAGTGAAAGACTTTTCAAAAATGCATTCATTGCAAAGCTCCAATAGTAGTACATGGACCATTTTGACATGAGAGTTGGCTTGGTTTTTCCCCATGTGTTTTCAGTATGATTGGGATCATTGTGAGTCAGGTGAGTGGGTGGATACATGGGTTCTACAGTATCTAACTCCTTTATCTTTGACACTCTCTATAAGAAATGATGACATGGACACTTCAATTGAGTATGATCATCTTTCAAATCTTTTGAAGCCAGGAGATGTTTTTGCATTGGTTGCACCACAGGGGAATGATGAGAGGTCAGATTATTGGTTAGCACATTGTGTACAAGGTAAACATAAGCTTGTACAACTGATGATAGATGGTGATGGGTTCACATATCCTACTGGTTTAGTTTTTGTTGCGGGAACATGGTTGCGAACATACATGATTAGAAAGAATGGAATTCTCACATTTGAAGACTATGAGAAACACAAAACTATTCTCATGTATTCACAGCTTGTTATAGCAACAAATGTCAAGTTGTCAAAGCATCAAGGAAGACCAAAGACAAAATAACTTTGGAATATTAGTATTGCTAATCATGAAGCACTATTGCAGACCCTGAAGCAAAGAGATGACCCTTCAGGAACACTTGACTAGGTAATAAGTTAACTTAGTGCATTGTTTTCTAAGTTCGTTAAGCTTAATTTCAATACATTAATTTTACCTTTCTTAGATTTTGTTTTGCATCAATAAACTTGGTTTTGTATGTGGATTGTAACTTGTGTAGGAGCACCTATGAAGACGCCTACGGTCACCATGGATCCAATCAGAGATAGAAGGACAAAAGGATCCTTAATGGTTAATTGAGATCTTTTGAAGCCTATAATGGCAATTTGTAACAATCAATTTGATTTAAAAGTTAAATGTCCTAGAAGTCTTGATAAGGACTTACGACCAAAATCATGTATGGGTGGCTAATAGTGCCAAGAAGGGATCTTACATGTCATTTACTTATGTCATTTGCATGGTTTGAATTCTTACATGTTTGATTGTTGTTTCTAATGCTTTAAGGATATTATTTTTTATCATTTCAAACAATCTATAGAAGTTAAACCTCAAACATAATAAGCTTCACAATTCAATTTCCACAAGCTTAATCATGATTAGTTTCACAGTTCAAATTTCAAACATACCACTAATAGTCATTGCAATAGAATTGGGTTAAGAAAAGAAGTGTGCATGCTTTCCCATTTGGTTCTTCTCTTGTTTCAGAATGAAAACCTAATTGTTTCCACTGCAGACAAGGACATGTTCCCAAGGACTACTTACTCAATCTATAAAATACAATTTCTTGTGAGGTCTACAATAACCTCTCTCAGTTTTGGGCAATTTGACTTCATTTGCATTTGGCAAGATGATATCAATCAATGCCAAAACTTGCAGTGAGGGTTAGTTGAAAGTGGCTAAGCAGCGTATCTTTCAAATCATCTGATACTACATCAAACCATTTGCTCCATCAACTCTAATTGGTTGGGTAAATGCCAGTGACAACCCTATTCTACCCATGGAGTCACCGGAACACTCGCGACCACGCTTGACCCAAGTGACCCTAAGGTGCACTAAGCACGATTGGGCAGCAATCTTCTGGGGCTCATATCTCGGACCTCGTGAGAATTATCAACAAGCCATCAGGTGCTATGGGATCATTTTTTTGAGGTTTACAATAACCTCTCTCAATTTTAGGCAATTCAAATTCATTTGCATTTGGGAAGACAATCTCAATCGATGACAAAACTTGCAGCGAGGGTCAGTTGAAAGCAGCTCAGCAGGGTATCTTTCAAACCATCCAACATTGCATCAAACCATCTACTCCATCAGCTCTGGTTGGCTGGGTAAATGCTAGTGGAAACCTTTTTCTACCCACGGAGTCACCAAAACGCTCATGACCACGCTCGACCCAAGTGACCCCATGGTGCACTAAGCACGATTGGGCAACGATCTTCTAGGGCTTGTATCTCAGACCTCGTGAGAGGTATCGACAAGTTGTTAGGTGCTACAAGATGATGTTTCCAATTTCTACAATAACCTCTCTCAATTTTGGGTGATTCAACTTCATTTGCATTTGGCAAGAGGATCTCAGTTGATGCCAAAACTTGTAGTGAGGGTCAGTTGAAAGCAGCTTAGCAGCGTATCTTTCAAACCATCTGACATTGCATTGATTCATCTACTCCATCAACTCTGGTTGGCTAGGTAAACACCAGTGACAACATCATTCCACCCATAGAGTCACTGGAACGCTCGCGACCATGCTCGACACAAGTGACCCCATGGTGCACTAAGCATGATTGGGCAGTGATCTTTTGGAGCTCGTAGCTCAGATCTTGTGAGAGGTATTGACAAGCCACTAGGTGCTATGGGATTGTGTTTTTGAGGTCTACAATAACCTCTCTCATTTTTGGGCGATTCAACTTCATTTGCATTTGGCAAGACGATCTCAGTCGATGCCAAAACTTGCAGTGAGGGTCAGTTGAAAGCGGCTCAGCAACGTATCTTTCAAACCATCTGACACTGCATCAAACTATCTACTCCATCAGCTCTAATTGGCTGGTTAAATACTAGTTACAACCCTTTTCCACCCATGGAGTCACCAGAATGCTCGCGACCACGCTCGATCCAAGTGACCCCAAGGTGCACTAAGCACGATTGGGAAATGCTCTTCTGGGGCTCGTATCTCAAACCTCATAAGAGATATCAATAAAATATTAGATTCTATGGGATCATGTTTCTAAGGTCTACAATAACCTCTCTCAATTTTGGGCGATTTGACTTCGTTTGCATTTGGCAAGATGATCTCAGTTGATGCCAAAACTTGCAGTGAGGGTCAGTTGAAAGTGGCTCATCATCTTTCAAACCGTCTGACATTGCATCAAAGCATCTGCTCCATCAGCTCCAGTTGGCTGGGTGAACGCTAGTGGCAACCCCATTCTACCGGCGGAGTCAACGGAATGCTCATGACCACACTCGACCCAAGTGACCCCAAGGTGCACTAAGCACAATTAGGCAGTGATCTTCCAGGGATCATATCTTGGACCTCGTAACAGGTATTGACAAGCCATTAGATGCTATGGGATTGTGTTTCTAAGGTCTATAATAACCTCTCTCAATTTTGGGTGATTCAACTTCATTTGCATTTGGCAAGACAATCTCAATCGATGCCAAAACTTGTAGTGAGGGTCAGTTGAAAGAGGCTCAGCAGCATATCTTTCAAACTGTCTTACATTGCATCGAATCATCTTCTCCATAGGCCTTAGTTGGCTAGGTAAACACCAATGACAACCTTGTTCTTCCCACAGAGTCATTGGAACACTCGCGACCACGCTTGACCCAAGTGACCCCAAGGTGCACTAAGCACAATTGGGCAGCGATCTTCCAGGGCTCGTATCTCAGACCTCGTAAGAGGTATTAACAAGCTATTAGATGCTACGGGATCATGTTTCTGAGGTCTACAATAACATCTCTTATTTTTTGGTGATTTGACTTCGTTTTCTTTTGGCAAGATGATCTCAGTCGATGCCAAAACTTGTAGTGAGGGTTAGTTGAAAGTGGCTCAACAGTGTATCTTTCAAACCATCCGACATTACATCAAACAGTCTTCTCCATAGGCTCTGGTTGGCCAGGTAAATGCCAATGACAACCCCATTCTACCCACGGAGTCACTGGAATGCTCGCGACCACGCTTGACCCAAGTGACCTAATAGCACAAGTGCTACATTTCTCTGTGCATTTAGTAAACCCCAATATGATGAGTTATATACATAGTATTGAAACAATGTAGTACTAAGTGGCTGAAGTGGGTATATATGATGATATGAAACATAAGAACATAGAAAATCTATAGAAGTTAAACCTCAAACATAATAAGCTCCATGAATAGGGTATTCCGAAGTAAAGAAAAAAAAAGTAACTTCAACAAGATATAATTTAAATCATAATGATAATCATAGTCAAGATATAACTTCACCATTCAATTCCATTAACATGAATAATAAATATGTATACAAAAGATGATGCAAATATAACATAAAAATGAAGACGTTTTATATATAGAAAGTATCAAATGTATCAAAAGTATCACCATATACAAATATGGCACATGCCATTTCAAAATGTCTACAAAATCAATGTGTACAATGTGTACAATGTGGCATATATGCCATCTCAAAATGTGCCAAGTGGCATCTCTAAATGACCAAAAAACTAAAACTACATCCTATGTCATAGGGGGATCATCAAAATGTAGCCTCTTTGAAGAAGTGTTAGGCTCCGATTGATCCTACAACAAAAATGAGTTCAAACCCAAGTTAGATTGCTTAGGTTATATGATTTGTACATATATATATATATATATATATATATATATATATATATATATATATATATATATATATATATATATATATATATATATATATATATATATATATATATATATATATATATATATATATATATATATATATATATATATATATATATATATATATATATATATATATATATATATATATATATATATATATATATATATATATATATATATATATATATATATAATTCATAATTCAAACACTAATTTAATTAAAATTATAACTGAATACAAATATTTGTACTTGGCCTCTCGATCGCCTACCATGATCAAGTCTCCTAACATAAGTCCTTGGTAGCGAAGGGACCATGCCAACAATACCAACTCTGACCTATAAATATATATTTGCAATAATGAGATTAGTAGAGTGGTGCAACATAGAGTAATAAATCTATAAAATAGGACATGATTTGAACTAAAATTAAAACTTACATCTAGTGATCCCTCCTCTAGAATAGTGAGCCGGGTCATACGAAAGATTCTCATGGGCCCTCCCTCACACTAGGAGTAACCAATGAGAGTAAACAGATTGTCAATTATATATAAATTTACTTCATCATAACAATCCTGGTTACAAAATATAAATAACAATATGTAAAAGTCTATGTACAATCAGACTATCACTCTGAATCGAGATGCCTATTAGCCTAGGCTCCCAAACCTGTATCGGAACATCATCGATAGCCAAACCCTATACAATAAATTCAAGTAAAATATTTATTATGTACACACAAGTGGCATACATATGCATGCATAATTAATCTTAAACAATTAATTCCCTTTCCTTTGTTGACACCTGATGAAGGAACCCCCTCATTCCCCCCACTGACATCGGTTGTAGTCTGCAAGAGTACAATAAGATGACAATATATTAGTAAATGTATGAATTTTATTGCTCTAATTGATAGAGATTTAATCATGTACACCAAATGATATAAAAAAAACTAATGGGTACATAATTTATAATATACCGTATAGGCATCAAGGCCAAATGAAATGGCCAAAGCTGTGGACTCATCCACCTGTCTCAACTCCTCCTATGTCATCAACTGAACATAAATGGAAAATATATATATACATAAGTGTGTGCAATCATTAAAACTAATCTAAATGAATAAATTAAATAAGTCATGTGACAAATTTATTTATAATGTTTACTCTTACTGTATCAACAGGAATCCATGGCTCTGTGTACACCTCCTGAGCACTCTCATGAGATGTAGGTGCTCCATTAGGTGTTGCAGCCTTTGCAGCTACGTCTCCTATATCCTCCTCATCAATAACATAAAGATATGTATCAACACTAGTAAGTGGTCTGAGGCACATATTCTTGCATATAATGCAAATATGGGGCTCGCATACATGTGAACTCTGATGAGATGTCAATGTGCCAGCATCATCCACACCAGGAGGAAACACTAACCCGGTCTGTGTGATCAACTGATCACTCAGCATATGAATGGCCTTAATGGTCTATGAGGCAGCCTTTGTAATGATATCAGGATACTGCACTCAAGGAGGGGGTGCGCATCAGTGGGGGGGACAAAGGTAGTGGCCTTTTTGCACTGGGCAAATGGCCTAGTCTGAGGAGCTCCTCCGCCTACACCCATGTTGGGCCTCATACTCCAATAATCAACATGGTGACCAAGCACAAACTCAGCATACAATTTTTTTATCAAATAAAATGGGACCTCCAAATTGCTATGGGGTGGTTTATCAAAAACCATCCACTAGCAATCCCAAAAGTGTGTGCGCATTGCTTCATTTGTGCACCATTTTATTGATAATTTGGGCTTTTTGGGGTCAACTTGTATTCCAGTTTTAAGATTGACAAAAAGGGTGGCTATATCTTCCTTACTTATATTAAGGGCCACAATCCCATCATGGTCAAGCCCGTCATAATATTGGGCGTGCATATCATCATGCCAATGAAGAGCAACATTATGTTGCTACGTGAGTGTGTCAATATTTTCAATAATTGTATTTAGTGTCACAAGCACGGGACCTAATGTGGGTATATTTTGATATGTGTTTTAGAAATCTCATATTGTGTTCAAATTATCTTGTATCAAATCTTCTAAAGATCGAGGGTTTTGACACGGGGATGTTTTCAGGATCGTTATTTGGTGCGGGAGGGTTATTTTCTTCATTGTTGTCAGCCATGCCTAATTAAATAAAAAACAAATCTAAATTTCAATCTAATTTCATATATTATTACAAATATAAATACAAAACCCTATTTCAACAAAAAAAATGACATTTGGCATGAAAATGAAATAAAATAATCAAAATATACAAATAATTTACTTACCCAATACACTGGGGATTTGAATTTGTTGTTGCCAAAATCAGATACCCAAAAATATATCATGTATATGATATTTCAAGCCGTTTTCCGAAGAAAAAACGTGAAAAGAAATGAGGAAAAGGGCTCACGGGTTTCAAATTTATGCCACAGGTATCGGGTATCTAATAACATATCGGGTGCTCGATAAAATATCGGGTACCTGATTAGGCTTGTGCTTTGGTGGTAGGTTTGCCCAGGTGTATTGACACCCAGGCCTACTCAAAAGTCAACAAGCATTTTCATGCACTTTCAGACAAGTGGAAAGTGAATATTTTTCACATCACCACTTTTTGGCCCCTCATGATCTTGCACATACCCAAATAAAAATGAATCTCTCATGTGTCTGACTTGAGTATAATTTCTCTCTTTAATAGATCACACTTCCAATTTTTTCTCTAAAGGAAAGAATGAATCTAGATTTTCTTTCTCGTATATATGTTTCACATAGTAATTAGGCCCTATGAACACTGTTTGTGGCACTCTTGAGAGAGTGGGTTTCATTGACTTTCCTTACATGTGAAGCTCTTCTTGATGATATATCCCCTTGTAGGAAGGGAAGGACTTGCTATCATCTCATTGTCCTACTTGGTTTAGTCCTCAACATTTGATGGTACATTCTCTCTTGGTTCTATTTAGAGAGATCGGTAGTCTTTGTTGTCAGCATATGAACCTTGGTGAGGTGATTTCAAATAAGTGTGTCAATTTATCTGCTTGCTATGTTTGGGTGAGGTGAAGAGGCTAGAGGAGTATGCTTTGTTCCCTTTTGGGCACATCAAAAACTTAGAACGCTTGAATCTGAGCTAAGTCCCGATGTGGTCCATATTGTGAGTCTTCCTTGTTAGAGAGGGTTAACTAACCATAGTGGACAATCCCTTTATTGGGTAAACCACGTGGACGAAACCTCAAGTAGTATTATCCATTACTATTGTGGAGCAACAATCGCTATATAAATGTCCTTGTGGAAGAAATCTCCACAGATGTGGTCTATTGTTGGGCTATCATATCTCCTCATCAGCTCCTGATTGATTAAATTCTCAGGCTATGTCAAAACCCTGGTGTGACTAGATTGGATTTCACCCACTTGAGATTGCAAGAGTTACAGAGTTGACCATTACTACGAACCATAGTGCAACCAAATTTTTATTTTCTAGGACTATGTGTGTCACTGAAAAACATTTTGAGAACATACACAAGTAGAGTCCTTAGGGAGTAGAATATTATGTCACTATTCTTGTTCATGCTCAAGGTTGCTTTGTCCCTTGCTCATTGTTTAAAGACAATTGTTTGCGTGAACTCCTTGATTGTTGTCTTGTGTGACTAATTAATGAAAAAAATCTATTAATGCATCTAGTTGGTCAATTAAAATGAACAAAAACTAAGTTCCTGAGTTAAAAAAACTAACTTTTTACAACTTGTTTTCTGATCCTATACTTTGTCACCTGGTTTTGTCCTTTTTCTCGTGCAAACTTTTTGTTTCCTTGTGCGAACTATGCACTTTCACGTGCAAGATTTCACATCCTCAAGTGAAGTTTCACTATAGTCCTATTAGAGACTTCTATCATTTCTTTTTGGCCTATTCCAGCACTTCTCCGCACAAGCCTGGTATATCCTCATGTGATCCTGACATTTCTTCACGTAGGATTGCACTTTCTCACGTGAAACTATCCCACAGTTTTTCAAAACAGTGAGTTGTTTCTTGTCTATTGGTTGTCTTTTTGCCTGGTCTAGTTCTTATTTAGGGTCTACCTGAAACTATCAACTTGCTTGATCTCCTATCCTGTCATTTTCAGTCTTCCTTGGTCAATCTGGGTCAAATCAGGTCACTTACCCCGCTGTTAGAAACATGTTTGCACCTTGGATTCTTATGGTTTGACCTCTTGAATTAGTAATCTTTGATTTCATGAGTGACCTTTCTTGGAGTTGGTGAGCTAGAAAGTGTCCTTGTTGAGAAGATAAACCTTTGGATCCTTTGATAACATAGTTGGAGAGTTTTAGTAATATGTTGTCCATTCACTTCCATAGAAATTCAAATTCAATCAATATAACTTGAGTAAATCATCCTCCTGATCCATATGTGTTAGGGTATTCACCTATTCAATGGGAACCTGTGTGGCAGTGTTGGTTTACGCCTCTTGTAAAATTCTATCTTATCACCTCTCTTTTGGACAACTGAGTGATTTTACTATCCTGGTTTGGTACCAACATTTCTTAGGGTCATCCTATCACCTAGTACCTTTTCTTTCATGTTGGTTACAACAAGATATCAAGTAAATCAAGGAAAGTGACCTCAAGTAGTCTTTAACCAATTACCCTTAGTTCAAACTCACCAAAAACATAAGGGAAAAGAACCTGTATTTGATCAATCACCCAGGAACAACTCAGAAGTTTGGTTTGATCCCAAGAGTAACCTTAGTGAGTTGAGTCCACCCTTAGCATCTTCTCACTTGGATATGGATATGAGTTACACAATGACTCAACAAGAGAGGGAAGAAATGGATAAAAGCCTTGATTACATATTTGAAAAATATAGAGATACCATTCCGTTTGGCAGTTCCTCTTGTGAAAATTGGCCAGTCTCACCCCTTACTCAACTATATATCTAGATGCACACCAAAGGGATGAAAGAGATAAGAGGAAATCCTATCAAGAAGAAGAATCACAACATGAAAACCAAGATGATGAACCTTATGACACTCGTGTGAATGCAACATACACCAACGACTTGTTTAGACATTCAAGACCAAGTTCACCACTCAAAGCACCTTCAAGATACACAAGTGAAAGACTTAAGAGAATTGAGCATGAAAATAAATCCTTCCTAGATGAACAAGCTGAAAAGGAAGAGTGATTTAGACTCCTAGAGTCTGAGAGACAAACCTTTTTGGAGCTAGAAAAGAGAGCCTTCTAAGAAGAGAAAGATAGAATCTTTGCTCAACAACTTAATGATCAATTTAACAACATGCATATTGGTGGTGAAATTTTTTTTTCTCCATCCACCCCTCCTAAGACTCCACGAAGTAGAAGACGTCCAAGAACACCTTCATGATCTCCTAGCCCTAGAGGAAGAAGGGATTCATGACCTGATCACTATAGGAGATGAACACCTCTTAGGGACTCAAGACAACCTTCACAATGTGCTCACCAAGGTTCGCAATATGGGGGTAGTAGCTCAAGTTTTGACCTCAACTCCCAAGACTTCATGAAGATACAACAAGAACCACTGTTCTAGCAGTATGTGGAGAGATACTTAGAGTGAAAAAAAGACAAGTTCCTAGAGATTTTAATCAACAAGAGCACTAGAGTCCCCTACAGCTTTGATGTGGACAAGAAGATTAAGAAGAAAGGTCCATGTCAGGAAGAAGAGATCAAACAAATTAAGAGTATGATGGAAAAGATGTTGGCACCCAAGAGTTCATTCTCACTTGATTCAATTTTTCCTAATCCTTTTGACAAAAGTGTTAGCATGAAAGACTTCTCTAGAAAGGTTGAGATCCCTCAATATGACAAGTATGATGGGAATGGAGATCCACATGATCACGTGTGTCATTTTTATACCATGAGTTTTGAGTTCCATCAAGATGACTTGTACCTCATGATATTGTTCCCAAGGATTCTTAAGGGTCAAGCGATGGAATGGTTGACCAACATAACTCCCTCAGTTAAGACTTTCAAAGAGCTCATCCATATATTTGTCCAACACTTTGCATACAAACTTTCAAGATCTATCACCATGTTGGACTTATGAAACTTAAAGAAAAACCAAGGGGAATCCTTTTTCACTTTCTTGAAAATGTGGAGACGACAATGCTCTCGCTACTCTAGGACCATCCCTGAAAATGAGAAGATTGACATCCTTGTTAGCAACTTGGTTCCCAAAATGTGGTATGAAGTTAGGAAGATGGTTTTTGATTCCTTTGACACCATGGTTGAGATTGGGTATAGGATTGAAGATATTTTGAGAGAACAAGGAATTTTGACTAAACATGGAAACAACAACAACAACAATGGTCAAAATAAAAACACCCTAACAAAGATAAAGGAAATAAATCACACTGGAATAGGAAAAAATAAGTGGTCAATGATGGATTTGTGGACTCCTCCAAACCCACAGATCAATTTTTTCTACACTTTCCTAGTGTTCTTCAAGCCATGAAACTCAATGCATTTAATCAATAAGAGAACAAGCCAATATACTAGGATAATACTAAGAAAGAGAGACGCCAATTTTCAAAACATGGTGATTCATACGAGGATGTCTTGAAAACACTCATTTCCAACAACCTTGTGCATCCTCAAGATTCTGCAAAACATTATATACCTGATGTTAAGCCACATTGGTGGGATGCAAAAGCCTTTTGCAAGTTTCACAATTGCATTGGACATGATATTGAAAACTGATGGAAACTCAAACATATCATCCAAGATCTCATTGAGAATGGAAAAATTAAAGGTAGATGGATTGAACACCAACGCTGATCATAAGGCATTAAAAGAACTTTTTCCCAAGTATGAGAAGGGGTAAACCTCTAAACCTAAGAATGACAAGGCTGAGGTCAATTAAACTTATACAAATATAGAGAATGTTGTCAACATGCTTGAAGTTGTAGAAGATAATGTCAACATGATGAGGGATAAAGATCTCTATGGTTATGATCTATACTTGGACTCTCCTCCTATCTTTGATGAAGAACTTGTCCTGGTGCTAAGGGGTCCTAACTCTAGAGTGTCATCTCAAACTCTCAATGCTATCACACGTAGTCAAGGTCCCCTTATCATTAGAGGACCCAGTTCAAGTCAACCAAGTAAACCAAAGCAAGTGGCATCCAATAATGTCACCTCAAAACTATCATTCAATCCTAAGTCAAGCTATAATCTTGTTAATCAATTGCAAAGAACACCAGCTCAAATTTCAATCTTTGAGCTCTTAGAGTTGTCCCCAAGACACAAGAAAGTCCTTGAGGATGCTTTGCATGTAACAAACATCCCCAACAACTTAGATGTTGATCAATTCCAGAACATGGTTAACCATATTGCTAGCTCTCATTACCTTACCTTTTCTAAGGATGATGATAAAGCTTTGAGCCACCCACACAATCTCGCTCTTCATATTGAGGTCATGGTCCACAAAACCCATGTTAGGCATGTGTTGATAGATGGGGGTGTTGGGCATAATATTTGTTCCTTGAGACTTTTAAAGATGTTGGGTTATTCCGAACAAGTCATAGATACCAAAAAAAAGATCACTATCAAATCCTATGATGAGGCGGAAAGAAGTTCCAAGGGGTTGGTCATCCTTCCTGTTAGGATTGGCCCTCTTGAAAAATATGTTTTATTCCAAATAGTTGACACTGGCCCCCTTGCGTACAATATCTTACTCGGTAGACCACAAATTCATAATATGAAAGCAGTGTCATCTACCTATCATCGGTGTGTTAATTTCTATTACAATGGAGTAGAGATTTGTATACATGGGGATAACACTTTATTTGTTAAATTAGTTTCAGCGAGTGCTCATGTTCCCCTCAATAGAGAAGCAGAAGACTTCAATGCAACCTTAGCTGAATGTAAAGACAAGTTCAAGTCAGTAAACCTTGGCATGGGGGGTATCAACTCAACTGCCTCACAACACTTGCAGTTTCACCTTGGTCTTATGGCAAGCCCTCACAAGAAATGAGACCTTCCTCTTCATCTATGACTTTATTTGGCACATTTTTAGGGTCCTCAGTGCCTATTCAAGATGAGAAAGAAGAGGTAGTTGTTAAAGACTGGATATATAGAGAAGAGAAATACATGCACAATGAGAACTTCTCTCCCTCTCCTAAGGCTTATGGAAGAGGGTATACTTTTGTCAAACATATGGGCTATCCTAGATATGGCCCTCTTAGTCACAAATTGGATGCTAGAGCCAAACCCCTTGATCATGATCTTTTTGGATGCAAGTCTAAGAAGACGGTTGCCCTAGGATTTGCGAATCACAACAAGAACACTACTCCTATCCTTCATGAGTCAGATAGTGAAGATGAACCAGAATACATACCTAATTTGACAAATCAGCAAGAAATGTGTGAAGATTGGGTCCCTTCCACTAGTCTCCTTTGGAGAGATTTAGATAGTCTAGTAACTCATGAGATAGTTGTAACCTTAGAACAAGATGAATCAGATGTAGAAGATCCTATCAAAGAACCTCAATGAAATAATCTTGTTCGTTTGATGGAAAGAGAAGGTGTTACCCTTGATGATATTAAAATTTCCACATCAAGACATCCCAAACCTTCATGGTGTAAACATCCTAGTTGAAGTTCAGAAACAAGTTCATATGAGTATGAATGAGACTCGTTCTCAGAGCCTTCCATAGTTGACATGGATATTGATGTCATCCACACTTATAGTTCTCAACCTGAGGTAGCCAACAGTCCACGTGTAGGATTAGAGGATTTGAACCCACATGATTTCTTAGTGGATGATTCTTCACATGTTAGGACAAATCCTGATTTGGGTAGCTTAGAAGGATACTTGATGAAATCTGACTCTTCGGTCACCAGAGATGATATCATTCACATTCAAAACCTTGAACCAGTCATTGACTTAGCTCCTGTTCATCCTAACCTCCTTGATTGGTCCCAACGCTATCAAGAACCTGAACTTTTAACATTTCAAAATGATTATGAGATAGCCTATTACTTGAACATCATTGAACCCATAGTCTCTTCCACCAGTGAACCGGCTACCAGCATGACAGAGCCAGACATAAAGTACCTTAGTCACAAAATAAAAAATAAAATAAAAAGAATAGGAGTTCTGATGGTGAAAATCACTATGTTGCAGTGTCAAAACCAAAAAAAGTAAAAAGAAATGGTGTATCCAAGGGTGAAAACCTCTCTCAGGTGCCTAAGGATGAGGTACTTGATCATATCCCTAGCTACTTTCAAGATAGATCTTCAATGGTTATTTAACCAACACAAATAGTCAATTTGGGTATTGATGAGGCTCCACAAATAGTACACTTGGCTCAGTCCTTGTAAAAACAAGAAAACAAAGCCTACACTAAGTTCTTACAAAAAAATAAGATCAAATTTGCATGGGCTTATTTAGAAATGCCAGGGTTGGATACTAATCTTATCCAGCATCACTTGTCCATAGTTCTGAGTGTCAAACTGATTAAATACAAATTGAGAAAGATGAATCCTTACATAGCTCTCCTTGTCAAAGCAGAATTAAAAAACTCCTTGGTCCAGGATATATAAGAGCTATTGACTATGCTGAATGGATATCAAATATTGTACTAGTTTCCAAACATGACAAATCCATTCAAATTTGCACATATTTTAGAGAAAATGCCCAAATGATCACTTTCCACTTCCTAATATAGACATGATAGTGGATATGACTATGGGTTATGAGATTTATTCCTTGATGGATGGTTTTTCTAGATACAATCAAATTAAGATAGCTCCTGAAGATCAAGAAAAGACCGCATTCACTTGTGCATGGGGTACCTATTGTTGGAACGTTATTCCTTTTGGATTAAAAAATGTAGGAGCCACCTATCAATGAGCTATGACAACCATTTTTCATGACATGATGCATAACAACACGAAAGATTATGTGGATGACACTTTGGCCAAGTCTAAGAAAAGAGACACACACTTAGATGATGTAACAATTTCAACTAAGGTTAAATCCTAAAAAGTGTGCATTTGGTGTCACCTCTGGAAAACTACTAGGATTCATCATTTCAACAAAAGGAATAGAGGTAGACCCTAAAAAATTCCAAGCAATCATGGATATGCCACCTCCTAGAAACATTAGTCAAATGAGGAGTCTTCAATCCATAAGGAGATTCATTTCATAGTTGGCAAATAGAGCTCAACCTTTCAACAAGAACTTACACAAAGGAGTCAAATGTGTTTGGAATGAGGATTTTCAAAAGAGCATAGATCAAATCAAGAAGTACTTGGAAAATCCTCCCATTTTAATACCTCCTATCCCAAGGAAACCACATATTCTATACATTTCAGTGACATAATCTTCCTTGGGGGCATTACTAGCTCAACTTGATGAACATGGGAAAGAAAGAGCAATATACTACATTATCCACACTCTTGTTTCATATGAGGTTAACTACACCAACATTGAGAAATATTTCCTTGTAGTTGTGTTTGCTTCCCAAAAGTTGCGACATTACATGCTTGTGCACACTATACACCTCATAGCAAAAATAGATCGACTCAAGTATTTACTAGGTAACTCATAAGGCTGCCCTCATAGGTAGACTTGCTAAATGGATCATGATCCTTTCAGAGTTTGACATAGAGTACGTTGAGTGTAAAGCAATCAAAAGACAAGCCATAGAAGATCAATTGGCTGATTTTCCCAATACAAGATAATGCAAATATTCAAGTTGAATTCCCAGATGAACACCTCATGTATATGACTAAAAGAACATGGAAGATGTTCTTTGATGGATTCTTTCTACAAAATGGTAGAGGAGCTAGTGTGTTGTTTGTTTCTCCTCAAGGTTACTATTATACACTAACTTTGCACCCTTGGTTCAAGCTATCTTGGTCTTGATAACCTATTATAACATGGGAATCATCTCCAGGTTGTGGGACCTATGCTAATTGAGATGAGACCTCCAGGTTCTAGGTTGGTTCCTCTTGGATAATCACCTTAGTTTTCTCTTCTTGACATGAAAGTAAACTCTTGAGGGAAAAGGGATAGGAGGAATGCATCAAAGGTAAATGACTAAAAGAAAACTATCCTACTAGGTGATACACTAAAAAGATGATATGAATTACAGTATAGAGGATGAAATCAGTGCACAAACTTAGGTCTAGGAGATCACAATTCACTCAATAGGTTTGCATCAATATTTCATAGAAGGGTCTACAATAGAAAAAGGCTATTCAGGGAAAGGGAGAATTTCACAAACAATAGCATTCCTAAGAATTTAGACACAATCTATAACCTGCAAACAAACATTCACCTCTGCAACTAGGTATAGGAATGAGACAAATTATCAGGGGGTTAAAGTATACCCACAAGATCATTCAAATCAAACCATCCATAGGAATACACATGAATTGCAGAACAAAAGAGGGATCAGGAACCCTAAGATATTACTGAAAACATACATATACTTAATCCATTAAGAGGAAATTTAGACAAGAAAGCGTAGGGATAGGAAGAATATCACAAAATACCTTTGTAATATCTAAACCCCAATGAAAGGTTACAAACTGCAGAAGCCAGAGGGCAGAAATAATGCCTCAGATAACTCCTAAGAAAGAAAACCTCTCTTTTACAATTGTAAACTCTACCGCTCTAAGAGCTCTAAAAACTAATATATACATCTCTATTGCATGCAGGCAAGAGAAAAGAAAATCAATTAGGGTTACATAGATTTTCATAGAATAATAGAAAACCCTCATTCTATCATTTCTGATCATAAATGCATCCTTGAAATATCTTGGTCAATTAGATACAGACTTGCATATCCATTTCATTACTATATCTATCTACAGATGAGCCACCTTGATCCATCTACCTCTCTCCAACTTGGGCTCGCCATAACTGTTCAAAACTGGTACTTCTTAGACATTTGAATTTAAAAAATATAAATGGTCACAGGTGGCACCAAGCTTTTATCCATCAGCGGCTGATATTTAAAATTGATCTATCTTTAAAATGTAGCTGTCAAATCTTTCCAATTTACCTAAGCACCATATTGGATCTTAACCCTAAACCTGCATTTAACCTCAGGTCTCTTTTCCCCTTCAATCGTTGAATCTCATGACCTTTTCATTAACCCTAGCTTTGTCTAGTGATCACCTGACAAGAATTCATCCTTTTTTGATATGACAATGGCTGCTTTATCTACTGATGTCTTCAACATATTGCTTCTTGTCAGGAGATCACCCGACTGAAGGGAATCTCGTAATCGTTGGATAGAAAGAATATTCTCTTTCTCATTGGGAAATAACTAGACTGAGCCTATAGAGTCTTGGCCCGCCAGAGACATGTGGCACTTTATGATTTGTATCATTCTTTACCTTGCACTGACCACCTTTGATCATGATTAAATCTGGCAACCTCCCGACTGAAGAAAACTTTAAGTCTCATGAACTTTCGCTGACTGTGGTTAACTCACGAGACTTCCTGACTAAAGATAAACTCTTAACCCAATGCTGACGTGAGTTATAACTACAATTAGGGAAAATAGACTAGTCGCGAGATCTCCCAAAGAATTACTATGTCAAGGTTACATTATGAGATCACCCGACTGAAGGGACCATCGCCAAGTCATCAGATGAAAATAGAATATGCTTTATGATTAGGAGACAAAGAGATAAAGGGAGGTCATGGGATTGGGAGATTGAAAGGAATATTCTGGTAGGCTTTGGAGACCTCGTGACCAGCCAATGATGGAAAAGAGCACATGGAAAATAGAAGACTTCAAGTGGCCGAAAAAGGTAACAACGAAAAAGAACAGGCCATAGGGTTTTTTTGGGTTTTCTACCTCCAATGGTCATATTTTCAAATTAAAAGGCTATCAGACCAGAGAGTGAAATAATTTTAGAGACCAAAGGAAAAGGCACAAGATCATAAAAATTTCTCAAGGCTCTCGATAGGATTTAATGAAAATTAATAGATAAAGCTCAGTCTATGGCCAAAATTGTGTGGAATCAAAAAATTTTGGGTAACATTTTGGTGATTTCTACTGGATGTCAGCCTGGTAGACATTAGATCAGTGGCCTTTAAACAATTCATTGGGCATGGAGTCATCTCTTGAGCATAAAACTTTCTTGACAGAAAGATAGACCGATGGAGGAAAAAAAAACTATGCCCGAGCACTTCTTGGAAAACAGGGAAACTAACCTAGAAAAAAAGGACAGAAAGAAAGGAAACATATTTACAGAGATTTACAAGGAAGGATTAACCTCAAAACAAGGCTTCAAGTGGAATCCATTAACTGATATAGGCAAGGCATCTCCTCCAAGAGTTGATAGCATAAAAGCATTAGGCTCGTTGCACTCAGTGATGATGAATGGACCTCCCCAAAAGGAATCAAACTTTGTATGTCTGCCACATTTTTATTTGAATTCATCCCATTTGAGAACTACATCTCCAAATTTGAAGCTTCTAGCCTTGGTTCTTTTATCAAAACTTTTCTTTGTTTGTATATGATGGAACTCCATATCTTTCATGGATTTATCTTTGAGTTCTTCTAACTCTATGAGCTGAGCATACCTAATTTGTAAGGGATCTCCTTCTTCAAATAGGACATATTGAGTGGCCAAGTCCAAAGCTCACAATTTAGTTGAAATGGACAACTTAGCTTCTCTGCCATATACTAACACATAAGGAGAATTCCCAATGATCTTATTTGGGGTAATCCTATCCACCATAAGGCAGATTTCAATTTAGTATGCCAATCTCTTTGGTTATCTTGCAGAGTCTTCTTGATTATCCTAATCAAGTTCTTATTAGTTGATTCTGCCAAACCATTGCCCTGAGGGTAGTAATTTGAACTTGTGTTTAGATAAATGCCATTTCTGATTGCCCATTCTGAGACTTTAAGGCCTATGAATTCCAATACATTATCTGATATTATGGAGTCTGGAGTGTCGAATCTATGAATTATATCATCATAAAAACTTAAGATAGCACTCTCATTTGATTCTTTCAAGGCAACTGCCTCTGGCCATCTAGTGAAATAATCTGTTGCAGTGATTATCCACTTGTGGCCTACACTAGCTGGAGGATTAATCATGCCAATAAAGTCTATGCCCCATCTCATGAAAGGTTGTTCTATTCTGACTGGCTAAAGGGGCAGAGCTGCAAACCTTTCTTTTCCTACAAACATGGCACATTTGATGCATTTTCTAACATAATCATGACTATCCTTTAAGATAGATGGCCAATAGTATTTGGGCCTCATGATTTTAAAAGTAGTAGTCCTAGGACAAAAATGACCTCTAGAAGGTCCATCATGAAATTCAAATAGGACAATAGCTATCTCTTTTGAATCAATATATCTCAAAAGGACACCATTGTGATCCTTTCTAAAAAGAACTTCATCTATCAGCACAAAGGGAACATATTGTAATCTATAATATCTTCTTTTTGCTGAATCTAGGTCTATAGGACATTGTCTTGTCTTCAAGTAATGAATCATGTTAGGCAACCAACCTGCTGCCTCAGCATGTTCTTCTATAGAATGCATGACCAGAGATGCACCTATTTTCTCTGATTTCTTTAAACTTTCATCCTCTACCAAATGCTCAAAAAGACCTCTTCCTTTAACTAGCTTGGTGATTTGTATATCAATGTCATACTCCATCACTTTGGTAATCCAACCAGCTCTTTTCTCATTTAGTTCCTTGGAAAGAAAAAATTCTTTGACACTTGGATGAGTAACCTTCAAGTGTACCTTACTATGGGTCAATAGATATCTAAAATTTTTAAGACTTTTTACCACAGCAAGTACATGTTTGTCCACAAAAGAGTATCTTTGTTCATACTCTTCTAAACCTTTGCTAAAGAAAGCAATAGGCTGTTCCAATCCATCCAAATTTTCTTGAGTCAACATAGCAGATATAGCATCATGACCTCCATAAGTATAAAGGTTAAAATCCTTACTGAAATTTGGGTTTAACAAAGTAGGAGCTTCTGTCAAGACTTCTTTGATAGATTTGAAATTGGCTTTCCTTTCTTTAGTCCAATTGAAGGCTAAACTCTTCTTTAACATGGCTGTCAAAGGCTTCAGTAAATCTGAAATATTAGGCAAGAAACACCTAAAAAAATTAATCCTTCCTATGAAAGATTTAAGGCTATTCTTATGATGTGGCAAGGGTAGCTCTAGGATGGTTATAATCCTTTCAGGGTCTACTGTGATTCCTTCCTTGGACACTATATATCCTAACAGTTTCCCCTCATGAACCGCAAACACACATTTCTTGGGATTAAGAGATATCCCAAACTCTCTACACCTTTCAAAGATTTTCCTTAGATGTTTGATATGATCTGTTTCATGTTTAGAATAAACAGTTATGTCATCTAAGTAGACCAGTACAAACTTGTACATGAGGCTTTTAAAGGCCATATCCATTGCCTTTTGAAAAGTAGCACCTGCATTTGACAAACCAAAGGGCATCTTTTGATAAGCCATGGTTCCCCATTTGGTTGTGAATGCAGTCTTGAATTGATCCTCCTCATTAACTAGGACCTGATTATATCCTGAATAGCCATCCAATACTGAAAATCTCTTAGACCCAGAGACACATTATAAAATTTGTTCCATGGAGGGTAATGGATGGAGGTCTTTTAGAGAGGCCCTATTGAGATCCCTAAAGTCAACACATAACCTCAACTCCCCATTCTTCTTCCTAATAGGAACAAGGTTGGAAACCCAACTAGTATGCTTGATGGGGTAGATGATACCACTTTCTATCAATTTGAGCACTTCTTTATGCATAAGTGGCTCAAGCTTGAGATTAACAAGCCTTTGTTTTTGCCTTACTGTCTTGGTATTAGGCTCTAGTTCAATAGTGTGCTAAGCAAGGGCTGGATTAAAACCTTTAAGGTCTTCATATTTCCATGCAAATACATCACTGAATTCCTCAAATAATTGGGTGTAAGCCTATTTTTCTAAGT
This sequence comes from Chamaecyparis obtusa, assembly GCA_027943335.1. Taxonomy (NCBI): domain Eukaryota; kingdom Viridiplantae; phylum Streptophyta; class Pinopsida; order Cupressales; family Cupressaceae; genus Chamaecyparis; species Chamaecyparis obtusa. The sequence continues at coordinate 740,072 of BSBK01001896.1, read as the reverse complement.
CAGTATTTACTTTTCTAAATTGTAAGCTTTTACCTGGTTCCAACTCTAATTCAACACAATGTTCTTGTTGAACCACCAGGCCAGCTTTGTTTTTCTTAACTTGATCATCCTTATTGAAGATATTTTCTAAGGTCACATGACCTCTATGCATATTATTAGACTTAAGTTGTATTACTTGGTCACCATAGTTCTGCAATAATCTATCTTGATTATGTTTTGAGAAAACATCTTCGTCAAACAAGAATTGTAGAATCTGCTCATCATTGTCAAACACTTGCCAATTAACATTGTTATTAGGGATAGAAGGTCTGAAAATCACTTTGATATGTTATTGGTCTCTTTCTTTAGAAACACTATTAGGAATATCATACTGAGATCCAACAGCAGCTAATCTATCTGCATTTTGATTTAGCTTCCTAGGGATGGCAACAATATTGAAAGCACAAAAGTCTTCAATTGTATCCTAAACTCTGTGTTTGTATGCTTTCATGGTGTCATTTTTTGTTGCACTTATCCCTCTCACTTGGCTGACCACTAACTCACTGTCACCATAAACTTTTAGGGCTTTGAGCCCTCTTTTTCTAGCCCACTCTAGTACATTCACTAGACTTTCATCCTCTGCAGTGTTGCTAGTGCAGGAGAAACTAAATCTAAAAGTTGTATAGTATATTTCTCCTTCTAGGGACACTAGCATAGCACCACCACCAGAGCCATGTTTGCTTCTAGCTCCATCAAAAAATAAGTCCCAAACCTGGTTGCTCTAATCCTCTGAATCAGTGTCCTCTTTGAGAAGGTTTGGCTCTATGGATCCACTTTCTTGTATCAAATAGCTTCCAAAACCAATATCCCAAATAACATTTTCTTGGGTCTCTGAAGCCTTTTTTGATTCTAGTTCATCAAGTAAAATATCAGGGATATTTTCTATCATAGTGTTTGCTTCTCTAATAATTGGGAAGTCATTTCTATCAAGTGCAAGGTAGTTTGTATTGGTGGCATTGGATATATATGGTTCTATATGGGGAGCTACCAATGATTCAGATTTGATGGTGACCTTGGTACCATATATTGTGTGGAAGAGCATGTGAGACTAGTCATAAGAAAGATAGGCTCCCATTTTGGTTGCAAACTCCCTTGATAGACATATGGCAAATAAGGCAGGGAGGTCTATGATATATATATCAAGTAGGATGGAAAAATTAGGGCTTGCATAGAGGCCTAGACTGGTACCTTTGGCCACACCCACTGTATTGACTGAGGATCCATCAAGTTGTGTAACCCTTTTTTGGAGGGGTTCATATTTAAGTCCTAATTGGTTAGCTACCTTTTTTGGCATTACAGTACTAGTAGCTCCACTATCTACCATACAATTATGTACTAAGGATTTTCCAATAATTAAAGATACATAAAAGGGAGGGGCTTTTGAGTTCCTACCTTGAATGGTATTGACTTTGGAGTTGCAACTTGGAGCCTCCTTTTCTTGATCAGTGTTGACCAACACTGGCTTTGCAGTCTCTTTTGCAGGCTGAGGAGCTATTACTTCAGTCATGGATTTCTTCAAAATCTCAGGTGTCCTAGAATAGCCAAAGAGACACACATAGACATAGTAACATTCACCTTCTTCATGTTGTCTACAATGTTGAAAGGTGTCACAATGTGTACTCATTGTTGTCCTTTTACTATGATGGGTTCCACTTCTTTGGAAAGTTGGGTTTCTTTGCTTGTAATGATAGGAACCTTCTTAAATATGATAGGAGCAAATGGTTGCAGTGGTTCTGCAGATGTAGTAGCTTTAATCCTAGAATTTGCTTGCTCCATGTCTTGGGCTCTTCTCTTTGACCTTGTGTTGGTAGTAATGGAAGATTCACCATTGACTCCATTGGAGTCTTGTTGCTCTCAATTGAAAAGAGTAGTCTCATTATCTTATGCTTCTTGATGAGGAATTGATCCACTAGAAGAGGCCTCCAATTGGACATGTGAGGCATTCTGAACCATTAGATCTTGGTTCATCCATCCATTTGAACATGCAGCCTGATTATGAGGTTGATTACAAGGGAAACACCATTCATTGTCTAAGGCCATATTATCTTGACTAGGAACCATGTCCCTAACTGGATTTGCAGAATTAAGAGGTGTAGGGTTGTATGGTTGGAAAGGTCTTTGATTAAAATTTTGCCTTTGTCCTTGATATCCTCCTTGGTATGATGGCCTATTTTGCTGATAAGGCTATCCTTGATTCTAATATTGTTGATTAGGACCTTGGCCTTGTGGCTGAAAGGGGGGTCTGATTCCTTGCCCTTGCTTATTTAGGTTTATAACCTCTTTAGTTAAAGTCTGCAGCAAATTTGTCATTTCTTGCTGACTATTCCTCATCTTTTGCAGTTCCTAAGAGAAACTTTCCTTTAACTCCTCATCACTAGTACTATCCTGAGGTGCTAATATGGTGGGAATAGGGGTAAAAGGAGGTACTTGCAGAGGTGCAATGGGCTGAAGGTTAGGGAAGATGGGCATGGGTGGCCTTCTTGTTATCATGCCTACTTGGATTAAACAATTTTCAACCCTGACAGCTATGTCAAAAGCTTGGGGTAGAGAGGTACCTCACATAGATTGGATCATGACAGAAATTAGACTATTCAAACTTTGCAAGAAGTATAAGAAAGCATGATCAGCTGATGGCCTCACTAAGACTGGAATTATATTCCATGTTTTGATAAATCTACTGTTATAGTCTATCATTTGTTCTTGAGGGTCTCTTTTTATGGTTGTTAGCTACTTGACCAAAGACAAGTTGTCTGATTTATCTTCAAAGTGTCTACTCAATGCATCCCCTAATCCATCCCATGAATTAATAGAACCAACAGCTAGAGTTCTAAACCATTCAAGAGCCTTACCCTTGAGGGAGGTTGCTAATAACTTGGTGGCCACATCTTCTTGAGTTATATTATGTATGCTGCAGATAGTGGTCACATCTCTTATGTGTTCAAAAGCTGTTGTTTGTCCTTCATCTATGAAATCAGGTAGACTCTTTAGTGCCACCAAGGGCACATCATGATGTTGAGCGAAAATCAATGGACTTCCTTGATTGAAAGGTGCAAAAGAAAACTGCCTAGCCATTGTAGGAGCTGAAATTTGCTGAGTAGCAACTGTGTTAGTTGTATTTGATGTTGGATTTGAATCTTCTTCTAGATTTTTGGTTAGAGATATTCCTCTTCTTCTGAGATAAAAGGGAAAATGTCTCCTTTCTAAAGTATCAGGTGGTGTAGACTGTACCCTCCTTTTAGGGGATGTTCTCTGGGTTGATCTACCTTTGTAGCTTCTTTTTAAGGGCAACTCTAAAAATTTAGCAAGCTTTGACCTCCTAGTCTCAATATTTCTCATAAACTTTGAACAAGGTTAGCCTGAATCTATGAAATCAGTAGAGTCGCCAGATATACTTGATAGAAAAACTTCAAAAAGTCTGTATTATGCAATTAGTATATCAAAGATAGCATAATCTTTCAAAGATGAACTTCTTTTTGATGTCCCACCGGGCATGCCAAAATTGTTATACACTAAGTTTGCACCCTTGGTTCAAGCTCTCTTGGTCTTGATAACCTAGTATAACATGGGAATCATCTCCAGGTTGTGGGACCTATGCTAACTAAGATGAGACCTCCAGGTTCTAGGCTAGTTCCTCTTGGATAATCACCTTAATTTTCTCTTCTTGACATGAAAGTAAACTCTTGAGGCAAAAGGGATAGGAGGAATTCATGAAAGGGAAATGACTGAAAGAAAACTATCCTACTAAGTGATACACTGAAAAGATGATATGAATTACAGTATAGAGGATGAAATCAGTGCATGAACTTAGGTCTAGGAGATCATAATTCATTGAATAGGTTTGCATCAATATTTCATAGAAGGGTCTGCACTAGAAAAAGGCTATTCAGGGAAAGAGAGAATTTCACAAACAATAGCATTCCTAAGAATTTAGACACAATCTATAACCTGCAAACAAACATTCACCTCTACAACTAGGTATAGGAATGAGACAGATTGTCAGGGGATTGAAGTATACCCACAAGATCATTCAAATCAAATTATCCACACGAATACACATGAATTGTAGAATGAAAGAGGGATCAGGAACCCTAAGATATTACTGAAAACATACATATACTTAATCCATTAAGAGGAAATTTAGACAAGAAAGCATAGGGATAGGAAGAATGTCACAAAATACCTTTGCAATATCTAAACCCCAATGAAAGGTTACAAACTATAGAAGCTAGAGGGTAGAAAGAATGCCTCACATAACTCCTAAGAAAGAAAACCTCTCTTTTACAATTATAAACTCTACCACTCTAAGAGCTCTAAAAACTAATATATACATCTCTATTGCACACAAGCAGGAGCAAAAAAAAGAATTAGGGTTACATAGATTTTCATAGAATCATAGCAAACCCTAATTCTATCATTTTTTATCATAAATGCATCCTTGAAATATCTTGGCCGATTAGATACAGGCTTGCATGTCCATTTCATTACTATATCTATCTACAGATGAGCCGCCTTGATCCATCTACCTTTTTGCAACTCGGGCTCGCCATAACTGTTCAAATCTAGTACTTCTTAGATATTTGATTTTAAAAAATATAAACAGTCACAGGTGGTGCCAAGCTTTTATCCATCAGTGGCTGATATTTAAACTTGATCTATCTTTAAAATGTAGCTGTCAGATCTTTCCAGTTTACCCGAGCACCATATGGGATCTTAACCCTAACCCTATATTTAACCTTAGGTCTCTTTGCCCCTTTGGTCACTGAATCTCATGACCTTTTCATTAACCCTAGCTTTGTCTAGTGATCATGTGACAAGCATTGATCCTTTTTTGATCTGACGGTGGTTGCTTTATCTCTTGATGTCTTCAGCATATTCCTTCTTGTCAGGAGATCACCCAACTAAAGGGAATCTTGTAATTGCTAGATAGAAATAATATTCTCTTTCTCATTGGGCAATAACTAGACTGAGCCTATAGAGCCTCAGCCCACCAGAGACACATGGAACTTTATGATTTGTATCATTCTTTACCTTGAGCTAACCACCTTTGATCATGATTAAATCTGGCGACCTCCCGACTGAAGAAAACTTGAAGTCTCATGAACTTTCGATGACTATGGTTAACTCACGAGACTTCCTGACTAAAGATAAACTCTTAACCCAGTGCTGATGTGAGTTATAATTATAGTTAGGGAAAATAGACTAGTCGCGAGATCTCCCAAAGAATTACTATGTCAAGGTTACATTATGAGATAACCCGACTGAAGGGACCATCACCAAGTCACCAGATGAAAATAGAATATGCTTTATGATTAGGAGACAAAGAGATAAAGGGAGGTCACAAGATTGGGAGATTGAAAGGAATATTCTGGTAGGCTTTGGAGACCTCGTGACCAGCCAATGATGGAAAAGAGCACATGGAAAATAGAAGACTTCAAGTGGCCGAAAAAGGTAACAACAAAAAAGAACAGGCCATAGGGTTTTTTTGGGTTTTCTACCTCCAACGGTCATATTTTCAAATTAAAAGGCTATCAAAAGAGAGAGTGAAATAATTGCAGAGACCAGAGGAAAAGGCACAAGATCATAAAAATTTCTCAAGGCTCTCGACAGGATTTAATGAAAATTATCGGATAAAGCTCAACCTATGGCCAAAATTGTGCGGAATCAGGAAATTTTGGGTAACATTTTGGTGATTTCTGCTGGATGTCAGCCTGCTAGACATTAGATTAGTGGCCTTTAAACAATTCATTGGGCATGGAGTCATCTCTTGAGCATAAAACTTTCTTGACAGAAAGATAGACTAACGGAGGAAAAAAATGATGTGCCTGAGCACTTCTTGGAAAACAGGGAAACTAACCTAGAAAATAGGGATAGAAAGAAAGGAAACATATTTATAGAGATTTACAAGGAAGGATTAACCTCAAAACAAGGCTTCAAGTGGAATCCATTAACTGATATAGGCAAGGCATCTCCTCCAAGAGTTGATAGCTAAAAAGCATTAGGCCCCTTGCACTCAGTGATGATGAATGGAGCTCCCTAAAAGGAATCAAACTTTGTATGTCTGCAAAGTTTTGATCTGAATTCATCCCATTTGAGAACTACATCTCCAACTTTAAATCTTTTGGCCTTGGTTCTTTTATCAAAACTTTTGTTTGTTTGTTTATGATGGAACTCCATATCTTTCATGGATTTATCTCTGAGTTCTTCTAACTCTATGAGCTGAGCATACCTAATTTGTAAGGGATCTCCTTCTTCAAATAGGACATATTGAGTGGCCAATTCCAAAGCTCACAATTTAGTTGAAATAGACAACTTAGCTTCTCTTCCATATACTAACACATAAGGAGAATTCCCAATGATCTTCCTTGGGGTAATCTTGTCCAACCATAAGGCAGATTTCAATTTAGTATGCAAATCTCTTTGGTTATCCTACAAAGTCTTCTTGATTATCCTAATCAAGTTCTTATTAGTTGATTCTACCAAACCATTGCCCTGAGGGTAGTAATTTGAACTTGTATTCAGATAAATGTCATTTCTGATTGCCCATTCTGAGACTTTAAGGCTTGTGAATGCCAATGCATTACTTGATATTATGGAGTTTGGAGTGCCAAATCTATGAAGTATATCATCATAAAAACTTAAGACAACACTCTCATTTGATTCTTTTAAGGCAACTACCTCTATCCATCTAGTGAAATAATTTGTTGCAGTGATTACCCACTTGTGGCCTACACTAGATGGAGGATTAATCATGCCAATAAAGTCTATGCCCCATCTCATGAAAGGTTGTTCTGTTCTGATTGGCTGAAGGGGCAAAGCTGCAAGCCTTTCTTTTCCTACAAACATGGCACATTTGATGCATTTTCTCACATAATCATGACTATCCTTGAAGATAGATGGCCAATAGTATCCAGCCCTCATAATTTTAAAAGCAGTAGTCCTAGGAGAAAAATGACTTCTAGAAGGTCCATCATGAAATTCAAATAGGACAACAGCTATCTCTTATGAATCAATACATCTCAAAAGGACACCATTGTGATCCTTTCTAAAAAGAACTTCATCTATCAGCATAAAGGGAATAGATTGTAATCTATAATATCTTCTTTTTGTTGAATCTATGCCTGTAGGACATTGTCCTATCTTCAAGTAATGAATCATGTTAGGCAACCAACCTGCTACCTTGACATTTTCTTCTATAGAATGCACGACCAGAGATGCATCTGTTTGCTTTCAATCATTTCCCTTTCATGCATTCCTCCTATCCCTTTTCCCTCAAGAGTTTACTTTCATGTCAAGAAGAGAAAATTAAGGTGATTATCCAAGAGGAACCAGCCTTGAACCTAGAGGTCTCATCTTAGTTAGCATAGGTCCCACAACTTGGAGATGAGTCCCATGTTATACTAGGTTATCAAGACCAAGAGAGCTTGAACCAAGGGTGCAAACTTAGTGTATAACAGTTACACGAGTCCTAAGTCTTACAAGTTATGGTTCCCATGTACAAACAACATTACTAAGTATGAAGCTTTAACAAATGGACTTAAGATGGCCATAGAATGGAGAATCACAGAGTTACACATCTATGTTGATTCACATCTGATAATCAACTAAGTCAGTGATGAATATCAAACAAAGAATGAGAAGCTGGTACCTTACAAAAAAATGGTTGATTCCTTGAAATGATACTTCACATTTATCACATTTCAACAAATTCCTAGAGAAGAAAACAAAGCACTTGATGCTATGGCCACACTTGCTTCAATCCTTCAGTTAGAGCAACATGAATCTAGATTTTAATTCCTAGTGGAAGATCTACATCACCCTATCTATGACTCCCAAGAAAGTCATGTCATTTCTACCCTTGTTAGTCATGAGTCATCCCGTCATGGTGCCATTTACTTGTACCTTCATGATGGCATTATACTTGAAACCTTTAACTAATCTGAACATAGAAACATTACCCAAAATGCCTCTCACCATTCCCTTATCTGTGGTGATTTGTATAGGAGGGGTCTAGATGGAACACTTCTTAGATGCTTAGAAAAGGAAGAATTTTATCAAGCATTAGTTGACATCCATGAGGGCATCTGTGGGGGACATTCCAATGGTCTTTCCATGGCCTAAAGGTTTCTTAGGGCGTGGTACTATTAGCCTATGATGTAGATTGATGTAGTAGCTTTTGCAAAGTCATGTGAAAAGTGTCAAAAACATGGTAACCTGATATATGCTCCAGGCAGGGAGCTCATTCCTTCTATATCTCATTGGCCATTTTAGCACTAGGCTTTTGATCATGTTGGGCAGATTCATCCCAACTCATTAGGAGGACACAAGTTTATTATCATTGCTACTGATTACTTCACTAAATGGGTAGAAGTCATCCCACTTTCTATTGCCTCGGGCAAGACAGTCTCTCTATTTATTCTGAATCATATCATCTGTCGATATGGATTGCCTTCCAAGATTATCACTTACAACAAAGGCCAGTTCAAAAATAAAGACCTTAAACAACTCTGCAAGAAATTCAATATTAAACAACATTGGTCCTCCATTTACTTCTCGCAAGGAAATGGTCAAGCAGAGGCATCAAACAAAACCATTCTTAAAATTCTACATAGAACAATTTGTAAGAATGCTAGAGATTGGTACTTACAGATAAATCTGGCTTTGTGGGCCTATAGAATGAGTATTCATACTCCTACTGGGGCTACTCCTTCTTCCCTTACATATGGCGCTGAAGTAGTGTTACCTTTAGAGGTTGATATTCCTTCACTTAGAATTTCCCTCAAAGGTCTAGTTACAGATGAAGACTACCATGCCATGAGACTTCAAGAGTTAGAACTTCTAGATGAGAAATGTCAAGCATCATTTGACCATATGAGGGTTTATCAAAAGTGCATGTCCAAAGCCTTCAACAAAAGTTTTGCCCTAGAGAATTCAAAGTGGGAGATCTTGTCCTACGTGAAAATCCTAAGAATCAACAACATAGAGATCAAAAGGGAAAATTTGAACCTAATTGGCTTGGACCTTACATCATTACATCATTTTTTTGGTCAGGTGCTTATTTACTGTCTACAACAGCAAGAGAGAAAGTCCCTGATCCTATCAATGTGTTGCACCAGAAGAAGTTCTATCCATGATGCCTATTCTATTTGGGGGCATCCTTTGTACATACTTATTGATCCTGAAAAAATCAAATTGATATATTGTCAATAATTCTAAAAATCAGAAAATGTCCTAAAAAATAATCATCTTAGTGAAAACCTAACAATAGGAGCTTTGTTGTATCTCCAAAAAAAAATAAAAAAATTTCAAGTATGGTGAAAACCTGGAAATGGGCGCTACTTGAGGCCTTTTCACCCTTGTTTCTTAGCACATGTCCTCAACACTTAGCCTTTCTCCATCATGCATTTTCCTTGTTGCCTTGGTTTGGAATTGGTATTCATCTTTGTATAGGGGCATAAATGTGTTAGCTTTGGTCTCTTGGATGCGTTAGTCTTTAGGACACCTCACAAATGGTGTTTTTCAACACCACCCCAACTGTATTTTCAATACAACCCCTATCATCGAGTTTTTTTCAACACTTATCAATTTTTTCTTACCCAGTTTTGTCATGTGATCTTACCTTCTTGCTAGCATTCGATCCTTATCCTTGGAACTCAGTATTAGTTAACACACTTAAATTTTTAAATACAACACTTAATGCTTGAGCTATGTCATGTTATTTTCTTTGTGTGCTGACTGTTATTGATTTTCGTTGAGTGTTATTGTCTACTAAGTGTCTCTGGTATGCATAACTAGAGGAATTGGGGCATGGGGCATGTTTTTATTTATTTTCTACTTGTGGGTGTGGTCTTGAAACTCTAGATTTTCTCTTGTTGCCCCCTTGAAACACTTAGGAGATCTGAGACATCATCCCTGATTGTTTTTGCACAACCGTTCTTATGGTCATCCCGATATCTATGCCTTGATGTGAGCATGTTTTTGGTACATTAAATTGGGTAAGCTAACATCAAATTTATCTTGACCTTTATGTCTTTGATGCTTATGTTAGAATCTTTCCACATTCCAATTTGATATAATCACATTCATATCTTCATAGTTGTGCTTGTCACTAGTGATGATTGTGTGATTTTTCGATGTCCGTTAATAATGGCCCAATGATGAAAATAAGTTCCTTAACATTCTCTAATGAATGATGAACACAAAATCCTATGTTATAGTTGCTCTATTGCAAGTACACCTTTGCATTTTCATGTAGATTGCATTGTTAGACTTCATGTTAAATTATATTTTTAGGCTGCATTATGAGTTTGAGAGGGTTTTCATTCATCTTTCTTTTGGACTTTTAATCAACTGTGGTCATGTTTTAATCTTCATTTCCTTATCTTGTTTCTTGATCTTAATCAAAATTTTATATCTTAAATAGTTGATTAATTTTGGAGCATTCTCTTTCTTAAGGCAAATTCTCTTTCTTCTCTCCATTTCTTTCCACCTCTTCCAAACTTCTATCTTCCATTCATTTCCACCCCACTTATTTTCTTCTAATTCAACCTTGGGGCATAATATTTCATGCTTGATGATCTACCTTGGTTCTGTCATCCTTATATATTTCATCTTACATCAATAACCTTATTTTTAGTTCAATTTGATCAAATTTATCAATTTTTTGTTTCTCCTCTATCTCATTTCGATTTTGATCACGAGTGAGCGGTACCTATCAAACTTCAATCCTTGATTCAACTTTATCAATCCTATCAATTGCTCTGCTTAGGGAAACCTTGGTTGAGATTCTTATCTTGGACATGTCAATTACCTATTTACAGGGGTGTTGACCTTGTCTTTTTCAAATCAGCTTATCTTTGTCCTGATGTGTTCCTGTCCGTCGATCACACATCTGGGTTGTTTTGTGATCCCAAATCGATCTCACACTTCAACTACACTCTTTGAGTACATGTGTTTCCATAACGATCACACATTGATCAAAGAGGGGAAAATGTATGCACCCTAAAATGGTCGCCTAGACTATTGGCCCCCATTCTTCAATTTATCAATTTCCTGAATCAATGCCTTGCAATATTTTCAATTCAAATTAATTTCCTTGATCAAATCATAATTAATTCAATTATTTCAATATTTCCTAAGGTTTGATCATTTTATCCCAAGCCTTATTTAATTAAAATAAAACTTCCCTTTTAATAAAATAAAATAATCTTATTTAAATAAAATCCCTCTTTTAATAAAATCCTCACTTAAATCTCTCTTTGTGATGAAAAAAAGAAATAAATCTAATAGAAATAAATATTCTTTTTTCCTCCACACTTTGAATGCACATATTTCTAAGTGGTCAGTTTTTTTCCTCTTACTTGCCTTTTTAAGGATTTGTCCCACATTTCTCTTGAGGATGCATTCCTCTCCACATGTTCCTTTATATGGAGTCCTCTCCTTCTCATTTGAGGATCCAGATTTTATGTTATTATTATGCTGCAGGTTTGGAGAGCGATTTTGGAAGAGAGTTTGAGCACTTGAGCTTGAACATTGCAACTTCTCTTTTCTTGTCTTCTTCTCTCATGCATCCATGGAAATCCATTTAGATTACTCTTGCACTTTCATGTTACATTAGATGCATATCTCATTTCATAGAATAATCTTGCATGCACATTTCCTTTCATAGATTAGTTTTCTTTCATGCATTGTTATCATATAGAATAGCTTCCATTTTCATTTTCATGCATATTTCATGATCATGGAGAGTAGCACTCTTTCTTTTCCTCTTTGAATCTCTCATTTTATGGTGTACTTGCATGGGCACAAACTAGGTCTAAACTGAGGGCCTCCATTATAAACCCTTGCACTCCATGAATAGAGAGCTATGAGTCACCATTTAAGACCTCATTGTTGAGAAATATTGGATATAATGTCTCATAGAAGTGTGTCAACATTTTAGCACACAAGGCACACCATGCAATCTAAAAATTTCCTAAACAAACTTCTTGGCCAAAGCCAAAGATCCATCTCTCAAGCTCTCTGGAATAAAGTGAGCTACCTTGGTTAGTTTGTCAACTACAACCAAGATTACATCATGTTTATGTCGAGTCATGGGTAAACCCTTGATAAAATCCATACTGATGACTTTCCATTTATACTTTGGTATATCGTGTGGATACAAAAGTCCTGCTAGGTGGACATGTTCATCCTTAACTCACTGACATTCTAAACACTGGGCTATAAAATTTGTCACATCTCACTTTAGCCCTGGCCAAAAATACAATGGCCTCAAATCAGAAATCATCTTGTTTACCCTTGGATGTCCTGAAAATGGAGTTCAATGCATCTCCTCTAAAACCACCTTCCTCAAACATTCTTGGTCAAGAATAGACATCCTATCTTGATATCTCATGACACCATCATCCTCAATAGTGTATCCATGAAAATGGCTATCTGATGGATCTACAAGTAATGTCTTAACTTTCTCATAATGGTCATCTTCTGAAAGATTCTCTAACACATGTTCTGTCAATCGAGTCCTAGAAGTAGATATAGCAGAAATGTGTCTTCTTCTACTTAGACCATCTTATACTCTATTCTCTTTCCCTTTAATATACTCAATGTCAAAATCATACTAACTCATAAAATCCAACCAACGTATTTGTCTAGCATTGAGATTAGGTTGTGTGAAGATGTACCTAAGTCCCATGTGATCTGACTTCAACTCAAATGGCTTACCCAAAAGGTAATGTCTCCACATCACTAAAGCATGAACAATTGTTGCCAATTCCAAGTCATGAGGTGCATAATTAACCTCATACTGGTTCAATTTTTGTGACTCATAAGCCACTACTTTTCCATCTTGCATAAGAACACCACAAAGACCTTCACCTAAAGCATCGGTGATAACTATAAAGTGCCCATTAGGATCTGGTATGATCAAGATAGGAGCGGATGTGAGCTTATCTTTCAACAATTGGAATTCTCTCTCACATTCATTAGTCCACTCATATATTTTCCCTTTCCTCTAAAGAGATGTAATAGGTGCTGCAATCTTGGAGAATCCCTCCACAAATTTCCTATAATAACCTGCAAGTCCCATGAAAAATCTAATTTCACTCACACTCTAAGGAGTTGGCCTCTCAAGAATGGCTTTGATCTATGCAGGATCTACTACAATTCTATCTGCATAGATGATATGACCCAAATAATGTATTTCTTTCTTATAGAAAGAACACTTTGATAGCTTTCCGTACAACTTCTTGTCTCTCAAATGCTGTAAAACTATCCGCAAATGTTCCTCATGCTCCTCCACACTTTTAGAATAAATCAGAATGTCATCAATGAATATATCTACAAATTTATCCAGACAATCCCTAAACACATTGTTCATTAAGTTCATAAATGTGGTTGGCGCATTAGTCAATCCAAAAGGTAAGACAATAAAATTATAGTGCCCATACCTTATCCTAAAAGCTATTTTGGATATGTCCTTCTTGATCTGGAGTTGATGATATCCAAATCTCAAATCAATCTTGGAGAACACAGTTTCTCCCTTCATTTGATCAAAAAGTTCATCTATCCGAGAAAGAGGATATCTCTTCTTAATGGTCACCTTATTAAGCATTATGTAATATATGCACAAATGTAAGGTACCATCTTTCTTCTTCACAAAGATTACTACAGCTCTGCATGGTGAAATACTAGGGTGAATAAACCTTTATCCAAGAGTTCTTACAACTATACCTTCAACTCATACATTTCAGTAGTGGTCATTCAATATGGAGCCTTAGATTGAGGCTCACTTCTAGGCATCGCATCAATAGAGAAGTCAAATTCTCTCTTTGGAGGTAAGCATCGCATCAATAGAGAAGTCAAATTCTCTCTTCGGAGGTAACTTAGGAAAATCCTCTGGAAAAAAATCCTTGAATTCCTGCAAGATAGAAAAATATTCTAAACTAGGAGGAGTGTCAAGATCTTTGACATAAGCCACATACATCATACACCCCTTCCTCTTTGCCTTTTTCAGTTGCATGGTAGAAATATGTCTAAGCTCAAAAGACCTTTTTACTCCAAAGAGTACTATAGGATTACTGAAATCATCTAGGCACTCAACTTTCTTGTCCTTATAGTTCACTATTGCCTTATGATTTGTTATCCAATTGATGCCCAAAATGACATCATAGGAACCTAAAGGTGCAACATACAAATTTAATTATGTTTGAAAATTAGGAAGTTTAATCCCGCTACAAGATAAACATTGCTCAACCTTATGCTCTACCTTGTTTCCATATTCTACCATCCATGGTTCTAACATATGTCCTGCTCTAACTAGTAATTTAGAAGCAACACTATGATCTATAAAGCATTTTGTTACTCCAGTATCTAAAATATCGTGACCAAAAAGCTTACTGGCCATCTGGATAGGTGTTCCTTGAAATTCAACTTGCATATGGTCCATAGCTGCATGAATCTGGTGCTGAGTTTGAGGTCCTTTTCCATTTCTATGGGTTGATCGCTAAGGACAAACACTAGCATAGTGGTCACCTCCACAAGTGTAGCAACCATCTCGCCGTACCTATTTACCATCAAGCTTATTCCTTCTGTTATCATTCATCTTGTTGCCTATGTTCGGGTTCTGATTATCATTATTGTTCCTTCCAGCATTACCTCTGCCTTTGCCCCTTATATTCTATATATGTTTCCCACCAGTGTCCTTTGGCTTATTATCTTGAAACTTCCTCTTGAATCCCTAAGGAGCACTAGCCCTTTGATTCACTCTAATTTAAGGTACATTCTTTAATTTTTGCTCTTCTCTCAAATCCTTCCTGAAAGCAAAGTCCATAGTCTCATGCTTATGCATATCAACTTCAGATCCTATCTCCAGATGTAATCCATGTACAAACTTGCATTTTTTGAACTGCTCATCCTGCTGATAATGTGGTACATACTTTACCAAGGGGTAGAATCTCTCATGGTATTCAGTGATAGTAAAGACTCCCTGAATCAAGTTCTAGAATTTGGCCACTTTCCTATCATAGTATAGCTAAGGTGGCCACCTCTTATGGAAAAGTACTAGGAATTCCTCCCAAGAAATTTCACCAGGCTGCATCCTCTTTTCGGCCATCTCATTTCCCCACCAAGTACCAGCCTCACTAACTAATTTAAAGGCACCCCACATAGCTCTAGATTCACCTGAAAGATTATGAACACATAAATAGTTTTCCATGGATATTATCCATGCCTCTGCAACATCACCAATGATCTTACCATCAAAAGTAGGAGGTGTGACCTTCTTGAGGTCCTTACTCAATTCTTTTGCTATTCTTTCTCTATTATTAGGTACATTTACAGCCCTATGATCTACATTCAGTTTATGTTTCTCTTCATTCCTCCTATCCTCTTCTTCCTTCCTCATTTCTTCCAAACATTGGTCCTCATCTAGTTTCCCTTGAGCTTCAAGTGTTTGATCCTCTTCCCTCTTTTTTCTTACTTCTTCATTCTGTCTACCTCTTGTATCCTATTCAAGTTGTTCCATATGGTTACTTTGTTGTTGTAAGAGGTTCCTCTATTTTTCCAAGATATTTAGGATCTCATCTAGCCATGGGTTAGGTTCACCATTAACCCTTCCATTGCTAGATCCAACCTTGTTATTGTTTCGGGTTTGCATGGTAAAAAATCAATTTCTGCACCAAGTATAAGTACACAACTTAGCAACATTAGACCAAGGTCCAAGTTTTTAAACACAACTCTGATACCACATGTAAGGACCATTTCTTACTCAAAAGAGACACGTAAGCTCTACAACGGAAAACTCAGAAAGTCCAAGTCAAAAGTCAAATTCTACAAGATATAGAAACTTTTCCACAAAATAAATTTCATTTCTATTTAAACGAAATTACAATAATCTAAGAGAATTTTGAATATCCTCAAAACAATCATCAAAATTTGACCATACTATCAAATAGTACAACATGAGTAAATATTACATATGGGATGTTGACCATACTGTCACACATAAGACATCAAGGTACATAGATACAAATACAATAGAGTACATGTCTGAAAGGTTGAAATAATACACAATATCAATAAATATATGCTATTGGACTTTTAGTCATACATCTGCATATTCTTGTCTCCTATGCCATCGGACAGTCAGTTGTCCATCTGCAATCTAAAAATGGAAATGTGATCTAGACATTTATTCTGCCCAACCACAGAGTGGTTAGCTCCCTCGGGGCTCATCTTCAAATGAAGAGCACACCAACCCTACTCGAGTGATCTATAAAGTCAGCATTGATGGATCGAAAATAAATCTGGTGCAAGATGTGAACTAACTACTTCTCATACATAAAGTAGAACTAACACAGATATGGCATAGAGAAAATAAATAACCAACACAAATTTCATTATGTGTTTACATAGCTTAGGCCTAAGCATTTTACACCAGATTTCTACTAGCAAGTAAAAGAAAGTAATATTTACCCTTCTCTATTTACCCATATTGGGCACCCCTTTCCTTAAGATATCTTTTCTCAAATAAAAAGTAACACTGAAATATCATAAATTCAAACAATTCTATTTCCAATGTACCCTTTTTTTTAAAACAAAAATGACCATTTTGTCATATTTTAAGTATTAAAATATGGTTTTTTTATTTCAATCAATATATAATTTTCTTTTATCAGAAATTATTAAAAATAAAATTAAAAATTCATTCTTTAAAAATAGGTAATTTAAGATTTCTAAATTTCATCTTTTGGTAATCTTATTGAAGATACATGTAAATTTTGAGTAGATTTAAATCACTAATCAGTAAAAAAAATTTCTTGAACATAACTCAACAAAATCCACCATAATATTAAATCAAAAAATAATAACCATTTTTCAGATTTAAAGAACATCATTCAATAATTCACTGAATCCATCTTCTATTTTTATGTTGAAAAATGGTTTACAAATGAGGGTAATTTTATAACGAAAGTGTTTACGTCTATATATATATATATATATATATATATATATATATATATATATATATATATATATATATATATATATATATATATATTTCTATGTCTCTAAAATCATTATGGAAATTACAAATTCAGATAATAGAGTTTCACTAAACTTTTCAATAATTTCTAGAATTTAGGTCTTCTATTTTTCTTCTAATAATTTTGCAATAGAATTTCTTCAATAAGAATAATTTAAAATTTTAAATCTACTCATCTTTTCTAATCTAATATCTCTGCCCATAAATAATAGATTCATTTTTCTATCTTCAACTATTATGGTTTCCCTATTTCACCCTTTCCTAATATTTTTTTGTACATAAACAGATCTTTAAAAACCATTTTTCTACAAGAAAAACACATAATTTTCAGAAGTAAAAAAAAAGTTATTCTGAACATACAATACTAATATGGAGCTCTGGCAATGCTCCTTTCCTTCTCTTCTGAATTTCTTCCTTTCTCCCTTCCTGTGCATGCAGTCTTTTCTCCAAAAATAATCCTTCTTTAAATTTTGTGTGGCTCACATATTTATAGCCAAAGGGTTATTGACTGAGAGAAGCACGTTCATTGATTGTGAGAAGCACATTTTTTGGACTGGAAAAGAGTCAAGTAAATGAATTTATTACTCCCCCACTTTACGTGCACACTCCCCAATAGATGGTGACAAAGTCTCCACTGTTGTTGCAGATTACAGAGGATTTTTTTTTTATTATGACACACATGAAGAAATTTATATATCTTTCATAACTTCCATACACTGTGTTACAATGAGTAGAATTAAAGAACTTGATCCTTGATTTGTTTTTTATTAAGATTGCATGGAGAGGGAATTGAACCCAGATAATAGCATTCACATTACAACACACACTTGAGAACTAGACTTTAGGACATGAAATTTGGAAACCACCAAAGCCATCATAGAGAAAAATAATAAAAAACCATATGAATAGTTCAACCAACTAACTCTAAACTATCTAAAGCACTATTCTTGTCCATACTACTATCTAGCATCATTTTATAGTAACAAAAAAAACCTCTTCTGTGAAGGAGCAGAAACGCATAGTCCTAATTACAACTATCACAATAAAAAATTATAACATCACAAAGTTTAACCATAACAAAAATAGTATTAACAGCATTCCAATTATAGCAAAGTGAAAATCTAGAGGAAATAATTTAGAGCTAGGATTAACCTACAAGTCCTTTGAGAGGTGATTGAGATCCTTCTTACATTCATCAGTATCAAAATCCTTAGGTTCCTCTTCCTCTTTCCGATGTTGGTTGTTCCCCTTGGTGCTTTTCCTCATTTTACTCTTTCTCGTAGCCACTCCAAACATAACCTTCAACATTAAACTATTAATTAACCTACATAAATAAGATATAGCAACACTAAAGTCCTCTTTAGAAACAACATTAAGGATGGAATTTTTGAGACAAACCACTCTATTTTGGAGGTTCTTAATCTGAGTCAGTCACCATAGTATTGTCCTTTTCACACTCCTAGTTATCGGTCAGGGACTTGTTTTTCATTCATTCTTCCTCTTGAATAATAGGGGAGATACAATCCAAGTTCACCATTTCCTCAACATCCTCTAAATTGACAGTAATATATGGGGATTTATCTTCCCCTATATTTTCCAACTCCTTAGTTTCCTTATCATAGACTTTGTCATCTGAGCTATCCATGTCTTCACTCCCCTTAAATTCATACTCATGAGCAATTTCAAGAACCACCTCCTCCTCCTCCAGTTTTTTCTCTGTAATATCCTTCTTAAACTTCAACCTAGTATATCTATGCTCCCCAAAGCTAGTTTCATACCTTTTTTCTCCCAAGCTATCCAACTTATGGCCTTCCTAAAATTCATTTTCTTTATTCATTTCTTCTTTTTCCACATCAATATAATTACTTTTATCTCAAGGTTTGGTCTTCCTTATCTTGGCCAAGAAGGGCTTCTTAGAAGGCACTTTTCTTTTAACATGAGTCCACTGTCTAAGAGGGATTCTTCAATAGAAACAATAGGGGAGGGCTTATTCTTAGCAAAAAGAAGAAGAGTCTTATTTTTTTTATTCTTGGGTTTAAGATTTGAGCTCTCAAGGAGTGGTCCATTACCTACCAGCTCAATTTTGACTGTACTTTTGGGTATTTCAACAATTTGATGACCTACCTTCTTGGGGTACATAAGACACTTACTATTAATAGGGGAGTTGCTAAACACAAATTGATATAAGACATAAATCAAACCTTGGTGCATAGGAGGAGATTCACCTTTATTTATGCTATTTCTCAGAGAGAAAAATAGAAAATAGGGAACATTTATTTTATCACTATGCCGAATGTGATTCAAAATGGGAAAATGATACCAAGGAAAAGTGGTAAACCTACCCTAAAGCATAAAGTATTTCATCATATACATGAAAATTGAAGCATACAGAGTAGGAAGGGGGAACAATCCTTTCAACCTTGTCACCTTCACAATCAAGCTTAGTAGCCTCAACAATAAGCTCCAGTGTCATAGAAATTTTAACACTCCCTGTATCCACACTTACTTGATGCCAAGTGTTGAAAAACTTCATAGATAGGGTACTATTAAACCCTCTCATCGTCTAAATATTATTAATTATCCTAGCCCATCTAAATTCCTCCCTGAGTTCACCATTTTGCATAAAATCCTTAGAATCCCTCAACTCCACCTTCTTTAACAAACCACCCATGATATGAACATCCTTAAAGCTAAAATGGATCTCTTTCGATATCATAGCAATAGACCCTCTATATCTTTGAACAACACAAAATAGTAAAGGATTTTTTCATCTCTTTCTAGACAAGAGAAGAGGCTTCTTGAAGATGGATATGAAAACCATTGAAATTAACTCCTTTTGATAATGACAATTAATATTGGCTTTAAATGTATGAACTTCTCAATGGATAATTTTTTAGAGATATGAAAAGACAATTGTCATGAGACAGAGGACAAAAAGCCACGTGCTTATCCATTCCATAGCCCTTAATAATAAAAGTGGAGTAATCATAATTAATACAAAGGTCATTTATCCTTATACTAGCATTATTAATCCCTTCCATGCCTAACCAAATGCCAAAATAATTGGGATCCAAATCCACGGCATCCAACTCATCATCCAACATCAATTTTTATCACATAAGTTCCTGCCAACACAACTTTGATTTTTGATACCCATCATATCAATATTAATTTGATGAACATTGTTATCTAAAGTTGAAGACTTTTCCTTCCCACCTTTAATAAGTTTATTTTGAATATAACCGTTTGTTAGGATAAACTATCCTATACCCAAAACTTAGTCTCCAGACATCCACCAGAAGAGATGTTATCAACACTATCTAAATGTATTGATTGAGGTGAGAATAAACATACAAAGGCACTGCTTAAATATACAAGAGCTGGTAGAAAGAAAGGATAGGGTTGAGATAAGTGTCTCAACCTAGAGGAAGTAGAGTTCTGATAGAATTCTACAATATCCTCTAGGGTATGATAGAGCCAAATTGGACTCAAAGATATCTATCTAGCTCATTTATGAGTTGATCTAGGTAAACATAGATAAGGAGTAAATTGGTTAAATAATATTACTCCAACACCCCCCCTTAAGTGTGCAATTTAGGGAGTAAAAAAATGTAGTAGAGAGCTATATGGGTCCTGATAGAAAAAACTATGTTAGGTACCCATGTACAACTAAAAAGAAATCTCTCATAACTAGAGAAAATGAGAAAAACCCAGTGGGAGAAAAATCTTCTCCAAAAGAGAGAACAAACAAAGTGTAAGAAGAAATCAAAAAGGAAGGAAGGAAAAGTCCTCAATAACCCCCAATGACTACTTCCATCACTCCTAACATTGGTCACAACTAAACATAGTGAGGAGATGCTAAAGGTTTGGTGAATATATCGACAACCTGCTGCTTCATAGGAAAATAATCCAAAGATAAAAAACCCTCTTGAATGAGTTTCCAAATGGGGTGCATGTGGATTTTAATGTGTTTGGTGCGTTGAAATTCCACAGGGTTGTGAGAAATATGTATGGCACTCTGATTATCACACCAAAAGAGGTATGATTAATTGGAAAGCCAAAATCATCCATCAACTATCGAAACTAAATAATTTAGAAGTTTGACTAGCAAAGATGGCTCCTTGATATTCAAATTTAGTTGAGGATAATGAAATAGAATTTTTCTTTTTACAAGACCAAGAAACTGGATAAAAACCAAGGCAGAAAAAAATCTAGAGGTAGACTTTTGATCATCAACATCACCAACCTAATATGAGTTAGTGAATCCCATAATCTCAGTAGCACCTAATGTGTAGTGAATGCCAAACTATAGAGTGGCCTGAATGTATTGTAGAATGCACTTAGCTCCCTGAAAATGGATCTCATGAAGATCTTAAGAGAACCGAGAGACAAGAATAATTGTATAGGAAATATCAAGATGACTATGTGTTAGGTACAAAAGGCTACCAACTAAATTCCTATAGAAGGTAGCATCCACTGATGGAGTAGTGCAATTGGTAGACAACACAACACCTGACTGAAAAGGAGTAGCGGTTGGCTTACAATCATCCATTCCAAATCTTTGTATCAAATCAAGAGCATATTTATGCTAGAAGATTGAAATACATGTAAAATATTAATGAATTTGAAGACCAAGGAAATAATGCAACAAACCAAGGTCGGTCATATAAAATTGCTTCATCAAGTCTGTTTGAGTTTTCTCAATCATGGCATGAGAAAATCCCTATGAGTATCAAGTCATACACATAAATAATAAGAATGATAAAATCACACCCATGTCATTGAATGTAAACTATAGGATTGGAATGACATATAGTGAATCTAGAAGAAAGTAAAAAAGTATCCATCTTCTCATACCAAGCTCTAGGAGCTTGCTTGAGACCATATAATGAACGTTAAAGCCTAAAAAAAAGTGAACAATCACATACAAAACCTAGTGGTTTCTCCATATAGATCTCCTCTTGAAGATCACCATGGAAGAAAGCAATCTTCACATCCATCTAATACATTGACCAACCCTTTGATGTAGCAATAGAAAGTACAAGATGAATGGAATCCATCTTGGAAATATGAGAAAAGGTCTCAGAATAGTCAATACCTTCAAATTGAGAAAACCCCTTAGCCACTAGATGGGCCTTATACTTATCAATAGAACCATTAGCAGAAAATTTAGTATGATACACCCATTTTCATTGAACGAGATTACTTCCCTTAGGAAGAGGAACCAAATCCCAAGTATGATTCTTCATCAAAGAAGAATACTCCTTGTCCATAGAATTATCCCATTTTGGTATACCTGAAGCATTTGGAAACTTCTAAAGATCAGTAGAGACTACATGACTCAAAATATTGATACCTGAAGTCTAGGAACGAGTGCAACAAGTGGTTGTGGGATCACCTACAAGAGGACCAACATCCTCAACAACTGTTTGAACCCATAAAGGTCTACTAGGTGTAGGAGTAGTAGAAGATGGATTAATGTCAACAACTAGATCAATACCATCTTTAGGAATGGTAGCAATATGAGAATCATCATCATCATCATCATCTAAATCCAAAACATCTTCATAAGAAGAATGTGGAAGAAGAGAGGGAGAGGCTTGTGATGGATAACCCTTCTGAGTAAATGATTCATCAAACTAAACATCATGACAAAAAATGCACCTCTTGAGTGACAAGATCAAACAATCGATATCCCTTCACATCCTCACAATAGCCAACAAATATGAAGCGATGAATTTTCTTCACTATTGATTTTTTGTTGATTATCAGGAATGAATGTCCATGCATCACTGCCAAATACTCTAAAATAGGATATTATGGGCTTTACATGAGACCAAGCCTCTTTGGGAGTC
The DNA here is from genome assembly GCA_027943335.1 of Chamaecyparis obtusa. Lineage (NCBI taxonomy): Eukaryota > Viridiplantae > Streptophyta > Pinopsida > Cupressales > Cupressaceae > Chamaecyparis > Chamaecyparis obtusa. The sequence continues at coordinate 717,140 of BSBK01001896.1, read as the reverse complement.
TTAATTATAAGTACTACCTTGTGATGCATATAATTTTGAATGTAATTGGCACAATTGAAAACCTCTACCTAGTATGTTGGAGCCATGGACTGAGACTGAAGCATGTAATTGGTCATTTCCCATAAGGTTCTATTCTTTTGCTCAGCCACACCATTTTACTAAGGAGTGTCTAATATTGTATGCTAATGAAGAATACCTCGAGTACAATAGAATTCATTGAATGCTTGATTAACATACTACCCCCATTATCTATGAGGATCTTCTAGAGGGAATATCCTGATGCTTCTCCACAAATACAAGAAAGGTCATGAAATGTTGAAGGACCTCATTCTTGTACTTTAAAAAGTACACCCATGGACACCTGGAGAAGTCATCAATAATGGTGAGCACATACTTAGCCCCTAAAAATGAATAATTTTGAAATCACATTAGGTCACTATGCACCAACTCAAGGGGAGTTGCATCTCATGTGGCCATACCCCTAGGAAAGGGATCTCAATGATGCTTTCCAAGAGAACAACCCGAACAAACTCCATATGAACAAGAGATCTGAGGTAGACCAATGACCAAGTTCCGTTTGCTCATTTTTGGAGATATTTGTAATTCAGGTGTCCAAACCTTTGATGCAAAAGATTTCTTATATAATTTTCATGAGCAATAAGGGATGATCCTGATGAAGAATCAAATCCATCAAACCTATACAAGCAGTCTGCATGATTAATTGTGCCAATAGAAATGACCATTTTAGGATTTTGCATCTCTATAATAGTCACATTATTAAGAGAAAACTCAACAATTTTTCCATCACCATGATTGCAAATTTGATAGATGGAAAGAATATTCTGTGAAATATAAAGAACAAAAAGAAAATCATCAATGCTAACGGCATGCATGTGAACTGAGCCTATCCCTAGAACTGGAATTTTTTATGAATTCCCAACTGTAATATGTGAAGTAGGACTATCAGAAAGAGAATCAAGAAGATCAATAGAATGATTCATGTAATGTGAAGCACCAGAATCAAGAATCTAGCTGGAACTTGTAGATGATGAAGCCTTAGCTAAGAAGGCTTGTCCTTTTCACAAGGAAGAAGAATTAGGCATTGTAATGTTGTGAAACTTCATAGCTTCTTCTAATGCTTCTATCCTTTGAGGGTATGGTGTGTCATTATTCCTAGGTTTACCCTAAAAATAATTATTCTCTTGTCTCTTCTTATACTTATAAGATGACCCTCCCAAGTTAGGAGGAGGAGAAGGAGGTTTAGACTTCTGATCATTATTCACCTTAGGCTTATAGGGAGGCCTATAAGGAGGCTTACCTCCTAAAGATGAATCTTTTTGTGGCTTCTTCTTATACTTACCCTTTCCTTTCTGATATTGAGGCATCAATCCATGACTCTTAGGAAGAGAGTCCATCTTAATTAACTTGGCTTTCTCCCTAGTTAATCTATCACATAATTCCTCACATGAGAGCATCTTATGATCTTCTCCCATAGCATCCATAGTCAAATATAAGGTAAAGGAAAATACTTTTAAAGGTCCTCTAAGCTTTGACAAGATCAAGAAAATACACTCATTATCTTCTTTGGGATGACCACAACCTTTCAAATGAGACAAAATTGACTTCAACTATGTAAGGAAATCTTGAATAGAGAGAAATACATCTGGGAAAAGAGAAGTGAGATCCACTTCAAGCTACAAGATTTTGAATTGGTTGACCTTACCATAGAACCCTGCAAGTTTATCCCATACTTATTTTGGTGTTGTACACTTGGCAATGTGAAACAAAAAATTATCTGACACATGAAGACCAATGAGTCCTTTTGCATCATCCATTTATTTTTTACGAGAAAAATCCTCAAATTCCTTTGTGAACTTGGGTTTTTTAGCTTGCAATAACTTCCAGAGGCATCGAGATTGCAACAATTATGATGTTTTGAGCTTCTATGTGTGATAGTTGTGTAGGGTGAGAAAATTAATCCTAGGGTCTAACATCATGGAAAGCGCACACAAAGGATGATAACAATAACACACCCTAGTACATATACAAATTTATTTACATTTCCTAGATGATATTTTTTCCTAGAGACAACCTAAACAACTTGTACTTCAAAGTAGTAAAGGTAGTATTAATGACAAAATTTTCAAAAAAGTGCCACCTCCATGGTAGGATTAATGAAAATATAGCATTATTCAAGATTCATTACAAAAAAATTGGTTTAATGACCATATGAACTAATTACAATGACTTTTTTTTATATCAAATGGCCCTTAAAAGTCTTCATTTGGTCATCAACAAATCCTTGAGGTCTATGGATGGCCCTAGTATACCTCCTTGTCCCTTGTGTACCTTGATGTCCTTTTGGTGCCCTACACCATACTCCTGCAAAACAAACATTATTACATGCATCTCCATGTCCTTGGAGTGTTCTTACCTTCATGTTTCATTGATGATATGGTAAAACCATACTTGATACATTTAGTGAGTTTGGTTACATTGATCATTGATCATATGGTAAAACAGTTTGGTGGTTTTTGTATGGTGAAACAATTTGGTGACTTTTGTATTTAATGATAGTGGTGATATTGGTATATGTACAGTGGTATATGTATTTGGTTTAATGGAAATGGTTGGACTTTTTGAAGGTATGAGTATATTTGTTTATCATGGTACTGGTCTATAAAAGTGATAATGGTCAGACTTTGTGAACATGTGAGTATATCTATTTATCATAAAAATGGTATATAACAATGGTACTTATAGATGGAAAGGTGGTAAAAACATATTTGTATCCACTATGTGTGAGAGGGAACTTGTCCCATTGCGGTATTATAACAAGATTGTATAGTCATTAATATGACTAAGGCATAGTACAAAATTTATAACCATGGCACTTAAACAATATGTGTTAGGTGGGATCTTTGGTTGACCCCTACCTAATTTGAAGTATTTTTTGTTTACTTTGGCAACTTATGTCAAAATCATATGTTATCGACATTTATATGGTATATGAAAATATTTTATTATTTAGTTTATTTACCTATTTGTCAGCATTTATAATGTCACCTTGCAAGTAACAGATGACCTTTATAAAATGAAATCACTTCTTGATTCAATTGTGAATATTTGGTTGCACGTACATTTTTGGTAATTCTAAAATTGATTTCTTGCTTATTGTGGATTTCGTGTGTGGTATAGTTGAGAATTTTTTTCCTTTCTTTTTGTACACTGCGTGTCAAGATTTGGGGTTTGAATCTCAGTTGAATTAGCAAGATACTTTCGAGCACAACGTACATCTGTATCGATCTTCATTTTCCAAGTAGGGCTTTTCATGATTTCTTATTTTCTCTAAAATGTTGTACTGAATGATTGGTATGGTTTGAATTTGTTTTCACGCATTCAATTTAAATGGCATGCTAAAATTATAAATAGAATTCAATTACTTAGGTTTCAAATTTGAAAAATTTAGGAACTATAAATTGACTTTTGATTTATAACAATGGAGAGAAAAATAAATTTTCTATTTAATGTGAAATATAGAACTCATAGAGATTAATATAGACATTGCATAGGTTAAAAAAAATCTAATTTACTTTCACCTAATAGGGTTTATGCATTTTCTTCAAGTTTTCTTCACAATTCCACTGGTGTGTACCCCTGTCATTCACTTTCCTGCTTATGCATGGTTAGTGTGATGTAACACAATGTTAGATAGACATCATTCCATGGATTTTAGGCCTAAGACTCCATGGAATGCCTTCCTTCTAAAAGAAAATCAAAACAATTATAAGAAAAAGAACTAAACTGTGACTGTTGTGCTGAAGTATACATGATAGTAATATGGAAAGGTCTTCAAAGCATTGAAGAATGTTCATAAATTGATGTTCAAACCTTCTTCAACACATTTGGAACTTGTTCAAATCAACAATAATGTAAAAACCATGTAAAGAGACATCTAAATGACATATATAATATTTTCTTATTTAGCCATACTTTGTATAGTGCTTGTAGAGCTTCCTCTTCTCCCATACAATGGATTCCACAATAGTTAAATGTAATACACCAAGAAGTACTAAAATATGAATGCTCAATTGTTGTAATGACAAAGCGTCAAAACCGTCCATTCCTAAAACTTCATTTTGTATTGTCTTAATGATTTTTCTATAGTCTTAATGATTTTTCTTATTTCTTGTCTTTTGTCCCTTTTTTATTTCCTATTTCTATGCTTGGTGATAGGATTTTGAATAGTTTTGACAAAGCATGTTTCTTTTTGTAATTATTTGATTGATCCTCTCACCTTTCCTTACTTTGTAAATTCCATCGTTCCAATCAAGTTTTACAGTGTGCAACTATTATGCAAGGCATTAACTGCATTAAATTCCCCAATTAGCCCTACTCAATAACTGTAAGGAAGTATTTTTTTATTAGGTTCCATGTTTTCAATTATGAGGTTCCCAATTGTTTGTTGTTCTTGATAAATCAGGCCCTGAATTTGACTTTTCCCATGTCTGAGTTTGTGCCAATTGTAGAGTTCACCTTCTTTTGATGGTATATTTGATTTAGTCTATGTGGAATACTATTTTGTTCAACGCTTTATTTCAGCTTGATATTTCATTCATTTTTTATATACATAGAGAAATGGATAGTTCTGATTTAGGTTTACTATTCGTGATTGTAAACCTATATTCGTGATTGTAAACAACCAATATTTTTGATGGTACTCCTTGGTGTATTCTATTTAAAAATAAGCATGTTTCCATTTTTATATCATGTTTACTTTGTATATAAATACAAAATAGTTTTGCTTCACAACTCACTCCAAGAGCCTAATCTCCTTGTAGCCCTGTCTAGCCAGTAATGTTCCTTTTAATCACAAACTTCCCAAACAAATAGGGAAAATCTCAATGGTTTTAGATACCCTTTTCATTGTTACAAGACATACCCCAAACCCAAGGTATTCTCCTTTGGACCAACTACCAGATCCAATACACTTGCAACACCTAAATAGGCCTAAAGTGCACCAAAATACAAAGAAACTCATATAAAGGCTTTCTCCCTTTATAAAAAACCATAAAAAAAGTCCTAGAACATGGAAAAACATAAAGGATTATCAATTTTTTGGGTCTCTAACACTTACCTACCATCCAAGGTATCAAACCCTAATTCCTAGGGTCATTAGGCTAGGGATTTCTAGAAATGGATCCTCCAAACTCCTCCAGATCCTCCCAAGGGATCTAACACATCTCTAAGGATCCCAAAACACAAGATCAAACATAAAATACCCTCCTCATTAAGAATATTTTCTCAAACAATGATTGGTGCAACTTGGTGCACTCTTCAATCAACAGTTTGCCACTATTCTTTGTGGTCTCTCCTCCACCTTGGCATATCCCTTTAAAAAACACTATCATACAAGGATATAATACATTATGATGATTCCTCCCACCAATAAAAGAAGCTACAAGGTTGGGGGAGTCAATCCATTCAATGGAGACTTCAAATCCCAAAATGTTGATTGTACAAAACCCTCTTATGGAACAGTCAATACAAAGTTATATTCGTTGATTCAAATCTTCATGAAACTTCAAGATACTTGCAAGGAAATGTAAATGTATCAATATACAATCATATTAAATAATTATCCAATCAACAAAGGATTTAAAAACAAGTTTGAATCCACAGTTATAATGACTGTAACCCTCACGACAGAGAACATTATTTTCAAGAATATTTTCTTTTCATTGAATTGGAACCATTGTCTTTGGTTATCTATAACACCACACTCAAAATAATCTCAAAACTCACGTGGATCCTCCTCTAAAAGACAATTTACAAATGACAAGAAATGTAAATTAATTTTGAATCAATAAAATGTAAACTAATTAGAAATTGTCTTGTCTCTGCCCATGAGGACACACTCCCCATTTTGGGATTCTTAGACTCTTCTTTCAACACAAATGTGAATGATGATTAATTTAAAATAGTCATGAGTTATGTTGTTATTCATTTCTATGTAAGGTTGTGTTATTTCTGTGAATTTTAAAGAAACAAACTGTTGATTATTCTGATTGTTCCTAATGGTGGTTTGGGTGTAACAGTCAACTATTTCATTGAGGCATAGGATCCCTCATTTCTATGGTTGGTATGGAATGTGAGAGGATACCTTCACCATGTATTATATGTTCCATGAAGTTTTTGGTTGCAAGGATGAACATGAGTGAAGTAAAAGGATCTCTGATTAAGAGAGAATGTTGATTGAAGGGTCACTAGCACTCGAACCAGACAAGGTCTAGAGATTTATTCCAAATGAGAGCCACTTTTTATGGCATAGTATGCTGTGATATGTTCGATGAATGGTGTTTGATCCCTTGGTAGGCTCTAGAGGTGATTAGAAGACATCCATCCCACCTCTTAATTGATCCATTAGCCCATCCATAAATAAGACAATAAGTTTTTATTTTTTAAAAATAAAATGAAATGCATCACTATTTCAACGAAAATGAAAATTTTTTCCACACTACTGTTGTACAAGCGACCAAACAAACATTGAATTCTCATCTATATTTCAATGTAAGTGTGTTGGTGAACAGATTTGTCTCCTTCTTATAAATGAATTTTATAAGTACTCTATGCCTTTGAAGACTAATAATCCAGCAATAGCTGGGTAAGCTCGAAATGTCACTTCCCTTTGAATTTTTCAAGGTTCAGCTCCCTTTCTAAGATATTCAATGAATTTCTTAACATAAAAATAAATGCATACACTTTTAACTAGAAAGTGTGGAAGGATCACTCAAATACTCTTTGGTATTGAGGTATTTTTGAGTAAATGAAGATGCAGAATAAAAACTATAGGAAAGCAAAGTTCCTTTAATTTCCAAGAAAATAGACTTGCAAGAGAAAGCTATGAAAGAGAACTATTTGGAAAGTATAATAATCTCAATGCATAAACAATCCATGTGAAGTATAAGATATATCAATCCACAAAGTAATTAATACACCATAGGTTCAGACTCAAAGATTTAAACCAAAATTTGCACTTTACTATTTATGCTTGATCATATCAAAGTCCAAAACAAAAAGCAATTACTGTTTCTTTCCTGTTAATTCCAAATATAACCAAAAATCTAAAGATATCTAAACTAAAATTCTATCAGAAATTTCTAACCCTTCCATTGTTTCATGCCCCAACATTTATAGTTTTTAATCCGAGAGAGCCTCCCTGAAAACCTAGCCTCTCGAATAAGCAGCAAAAACAGTTAAAAAACTAGTTTTAAACTTAAGCCAAAGTTTTAACGACAACTATCTTTAAACAAGAAATGCTAAAAAGATGCCAGGAAATGCGTCGTCTTCTTTCATTGATCCTCTGATGTGGTAGTCTACACTAGCTTCTAGGTTCTGAATTCATTTACCAACTCCTGAGCTGGATGTGACTGTAAGCCCTTTAAACTAATTAAATTTTCCTGACACATGTTTTTCTCCCGTTTAAGCTCCCAAATTCTCTGCAACTACTTGGGTAATTGTCCCCTGTTCAAAAATAACATAGACTCTACATTGGCCATCTTAGTAAAATATTGAGTTGTTGGTCCTTCGTTTTCTTTCAGGGCATTCATAGTATCTACGAAACCTTTAATCATAGCATTAGCATCCCGATTTCCTTCATTAATTCATAGTATGCCTAAAGGATTTACCACCTCAATATCCTTGAGTGCATTGGTATCCATGTTTTTAATTTCTTTCTCCATTGCCTAGACCTATGAAATTACAGCCTTAAACAGTGAGCCTTTCCAGCCTAGATTCTTCTTTAGGATAAACATCATGCAAGGGTCGATTAACTTCATGGGGTTCTCTGATAAGAATTGAGCCACTCCATATGCTTCTATTTCCTGAACCTGGGTGACAATAGCTACACATTTTTCTTCCTCTAACTCCCAACCAAGGATTAGAGTTTGGATCTCACCCAGCAATGCTTCCCCATCTATGTAGGTGGATACGAATTCTCGAATGACGGTGCTTCCATCAGCAATGATACCATCAACCCAGACCTTCATTGCCTCCATCAAAATTTTTCTTTGCTACATTTGCTTCAATAATCTCTTACTTTCGGCTAAAATTGGGTCAAAATCCTATGGAGACTGGGCTAATGGTAATGCACCCACGTCGCTAAGAGAAGTGATGAGTTCAGCCATAGTAATCACTAGTTGTTTAAGCTTACACTTTTCCATTCAATCCTGATGTGATTGACCAAGCATATGATTAGCCAAAAATTTGGAACGATGATCTCTGGAATCTCTAGTTAGTACACCAAGCTCCATCTTTGTAACTTCAAAGTCCTCTTCTTTGGGTTCTTGTACTCCTTCCTTGGGTTTAAAAGTAGAAATTTTTGTAGTTACTTTCCCAATGGAGGGATCTATGGACAACCTTGCGTTACTCTTCATCTTCTTTGTCGTAGGAGTGCAGACAACATATTTTATGATGATCTCTTTTACTGGCAAGGAGAAAGGTTTGAAGCTTCTCTTCTTATTTACTGAGTCAGTCAGCCATGGGGTATTGAGTTGGAAACCATCCTGTTGTCAGGTGCTTTGGAGGGAGTAACATTAACCAATTGAACCTCAGGATTTCTAGCAGACATTTCCTAATTCTTCTCCTAGTGTTTGGGCGAAAATGAGATATCCTCATCATTAATTTCAATGGCAATATAATCAGAACCTGAATATGCCATCTGAGCACGGCTTTTAGACCTAGTTCTGGGTCTTGTCTAAGGCCTGATAGGGTGTCCACCACGTGTTGTTTTTCTTTTGGAAGGAGGGGTTTTAGCTGCATCAGTAGTCAAAGGAGATAAATTAGACAAAACATGCAACACATCTACTGAGACAGAGTCTGCATTATGTTTCTCAAGAGGGGGCTTTTTGTTTTCTCCTGTCTTTTTCATTTTAGCAAGGCTTTTGTGACTCCAAAAATAGACCTGGCTCTCAACTTTATGATATCCTCCTCTTCTCTCACCCAATCTATATCTAGAAAACCTTATGTTCCTGAAACATCAATTTCTAAACCTACAACCTCAGAGGTGTCCTCATTTATACCATCTGTATCAAATTTTAACTGCAAAATCTTGATCTATGGAACCAAAAGTCTGGAATGATCTCATTTTCTGATTGCTTCTTCATCCCCAAGATCTTCCCATAGATCCTCAATATGACAGTTCAATGATGGGTGATTACTTAAACTCAAAACTTGTCTAGCAAAACCTTTATTGTCAAAACCTCTCCTTGGTTCATAAAACTGCATGTGGAAGCTCACCAAATTACTACCTATTATTGAGGCATCAATCATATTCTCATAGATCATAGTTCCCAATTTAATTGGAAACATGGAAGACTACTTCTCCTCTAGTAAACTATTTTTAATCACTGTAAACATCTACCTGCAGACTTCAGCTAAAATGAAATAGTCAAAAGAAAACCAGGGTAGCTTGAGGGGTTCTTCATCAAAACCTCCTACTCTGATATAGGTGAAACATGGAAATTGGATAAAGAAACTACCATAAATTCAAACCAATTTCTAAGCTTCCAATGATATCCTCTGGTTTGGAGTTCCTGCCAGCTGGTGACACAGTTTTCCAAGGAAAATGTCATGAACTCTTCTATAATCCTCAAGAACCTTATCTCTCCTTAACAAGGGACAATATTCAAAAATAGTCAAGTCCTCATTCCAGGGTTCATGAGGGATAGCTCCCAGGTCTTGAGTGCATGCAAGACAATAGATTAAATAAGAGGACATGTAGAATTCCTTCTTCATCACTTGAGATTTTTTAAGTTGATCTCTCAAAGAACCATCAATGATTTCTGCCCAATCAAGGTTTTGTTTCCCTTCCATAATTATCTCTATGAAGTGATACATCCAGTCTTCAAAAAGGAGAACTCTCTCTGAACCTTCACTTGGTGCAATAGAACCATTATATCATGAACATGTGGCTTCATATGATCTTTGGTTAGGACCTTGGGCATCCTGGAACCACCCTTATAGAAAGTCTCAGTCCATTTTCAAGCCATATGAGTATGATTTTTATCAATGTTCTCCTGAAACTGGGCAAGTGACTGGGTGGGGGTAAAACTAGCAAAAGTTTCCTCTGAAATCTTGAAAACAGACATTATAGTTTCTCTGGTCACAAACAAAAGGGTTTGGCCTCTGACATTCATTATACATTTAGACTTAACATCATAATGATTAATGCATTGCGGAATTAATTCAGGACTCACTACTACTGGAAAGAAAGCTGCAGCTTCAAGTAACCCACTAGACAAAAATTCTAAGCTATAATCTTTTGTTGTAGAATCTGTGAGGTTACCAACCATCTTTTCTACCTCGAATCCTAATAAATTAGTGTCTGTGATTACCGGAGCACGACATCCCAAGTTTGTAGAATTTATGAAGAAATGCATACTGGACCTCATTTTCTCTTTCTGAAATCAAACAGAAAATAAGCCCCTACTTGGAAAAATACTATCATATAGGAATAGGAAACCAAAAGAGGGCTTTCAGTAGCTACCTGTGTTATGCCTACTTTGAAAACAACTTCTTTCTTGCACAGTTGAGATTCCACAAATTCATAATGGAAAGAAGAGAGATACATGAGTACTTAAATTTTAGAAATCATACCACAAAAGGTTGACTTGAGAGGCATTAAATGATGGCATTGATTAGAGTGAAGTGAAAAACAATGATTTGACAACCAACTACCACTGAAATCCGCAACTCTTTAAAATATCATTAACTTCCTTTAAGTGACACCCCTCACTCGTGTTTAGGATAACTTTCATGGTAATTCAAATCATCATTTAGATTTCTCCCATGGTTTCTATCTTTTCAAAACTACCCATACTTCAAACCCAATAATAACTTCACTGCCCATTACATTGTCTACCTCCTAGGTTGTCACATCATTCCTCAATTTTACTACTATTTCCTCTTGAACTCCTTTGAACTATTTCGAACCAAGGTTCAAACAGGTTCGAAGTGGTTGGTCGCTCTATGATGATGTAGACGAGGGCCCCACCTACATTTTCCAATGTTAGAAAAATATTCTTTAATTGAACTGCTTTGAACTACTTTGAACCAGAGTTCAAAGGGGTTCAAATTGGTTCATGAGAAGGATTGGAATTCGAAAAAATTGACTGAGGAATGCCAACTTTGAACTAAACGAACTCAGAGGTTACGCCTTGGTGATTTAAAGACTAGGCAGACCTTTGAGAGCTGTTGACGAAAGACTAAAAAAGGAAAGATGCTGAACTAGGCTTTAAAAGAAAAAACAAAGAAAGGGTCAAAGGAAATTTTTACATGGTGACTCTAACAAACCCTAACAAAGTGACAACAATTTTCAATGACAAAGCTATACAAGCGACGGAAATTTTGATGTAAGTGACCTCACACCTGCCTTTTTTCGATGTAAATTTTACCAATGATTCTATCGGCCATCAGGATGGGCACATTCTTCTTCTGCCGAATTACAAATTCTCCCAATGAAACTATCGCTATAAGCCTCTCTGATAACTTCATCGGCGATCAGGATGCTCAAAATTATTCCTTTTCGATCTTCATTTTCCTCCGATATGTTTATCGCCCAAAGATATCCTGAAGTTTCAATCGGGGATTGGAGTGCTTGATGTTTACTTTTGTCGATGCTTTTGTATACCTGATAGAACTCTCGGTATGAGCTATGCCGACAATGTAAGTGACAACCATTTTTTACGTAAATTTCACCAATGATTCTATCAGCCATCAAGATGGGTACATTCTTCTTCTGTCGAACTACAAATTCTCCCGATGAAACTATCGCTATAAGCCTCTCCGATAACTTCACCGGCAATAGGGATGCTCAAAATTGTTCCTTACCGATCTCCCTTATCCTCTGATAGGTTTATCGCCCAAAGATATCCCGAAGTTTCAATCAAGGATCGGAGTGGTTGATGTTTTCTTTTGATGATGCTTTTGTATGCCCAATAGAACTCTCGGTATGAGTTATGCTGACGACGTAAGTGACAACCATTTTTGACGTAAATTTCATCCATGATTCTATCGGCTATCGGGACAGGCACATTCTTCTTCTGCAAAACTACAAACTCTCCCGATGAAACTATCGCTATAAGCCTCTCCGATAACTTCATCGGCGATCAAGATTGTCAAAATTGTGGACCACACACCTACCTTTTTTCAACGTATGTAGGCGTCGAATATACCACAAAAATTTAGGGCATAAAAAATGAGACAAAAAAAAGTTCAATACCCATATTGGTCGTCTATTCGATGATAGGGTGTTGAAAAATTGACAAATTATTTTTAGAATTTGGGGTCAAATTTACTAGTGTCTTTTGTATCATGACTTCCAAGAAGGATAGTCAACTGATTTAGGATAGTTAGGCCTTCTATAATAACTGGTTTAACTACAACTCTTTATGAAAATGTTAATTTTTGACCAAAAACATGTTTACAAATATCCTTTTGATTCCTTGACATTATATAAGGGTTTTGACTTTGTGATGTATAAATAAAATACCCCAACTATTATTTGGCAATTAGCACACAAGTTGATAAATGCACCTTGAACTAATAACAATTACCAAAATCAACAACCAGTAATGAAGGGCTTCTTGATCACCTATAATAGGTTTGTAAACAATGACCCCATTCCATTTTAAAAACCCTTAAGACCATGGATAGAGGAAACTCAACACTTGAAATAGATCTATGTCTGATCCCATGCACATAATTGATTACTAACAATTGGAGAAAGCCTTTTTAGGTATTTAAAGGCAATTAACTTGTCATCCTTGTCTTGGGTCAATGTTTGTCCATGTTACACTGTTTTGATTGTACTGTGCACTATGGTTGAGGTGGCGATCTTCATTTGTGGGTTTATTGTTGACATGTAAGTGATTAGGCATATTTTTTATTACAGGCCGCCAAGTTAGCTTTTTTTAATTGAGCGGCCCACTTTAACATGCATCAGAACCTATTAGTGAGAATGATATGTTGCTTGTTTGACATTAAAGGGACCTAATTTTTAATTTAGTGCATTTATAAAATACACAACTTGTCTTTATACGATGCATTTTAATATGTATTAAGTTCTCCTTACTTTTTTATTAACTTGTCAAAACCACGTAGGCATGTAATGTGGTCTAGGTGCTAATGTGTGGGCTCCTATCAGCTCCACTAACATCACACGTTTTGGACCATGTGCACTTATTGACTCCTCTCCCCTAAAGACTAAATATATGTTGCACATTTGTCATTACTGGAATTTTCTTTTGCATAATAGAAGACTCCTTAACTCAAAACAAAACTGAGCTATACAAGAAAACACCTTTCTCCAAAAGTGACAAATGAATTAAAGGCTAAAGATGTGGTGCACTTTCTTCTGACTATTCTTGAAATCAACAACTTTTGTTATTACTATTTTTTTCTTTTACATTGGAAAAGACTTATTAGGGGAGAGGACCCAGTAGTTGAGCACCCTAACTTCACGCTTCTCAAAATCCTACGTGGAAATTTCAAATCACTCCCATTTTTTTAAAGTAGCTTACTTGGCAAGTCTCCTGCTTATAACTAAAGTTTTAGAGCCACATCATCAAATATGATGTCACATCAACATGCTTTTTGCCAAGGTGTCAAAAACAGCCCAAAAATAAAGTGAGACCAATCATAGTGCATTAGGGACCCCAATACTTGTGTAGCTGATGTGGCATCACACGATTGGTTACTTTTTAGAATAAATTCATTCAATTATAGGTAATCATCATTAACAAAAACAACTTTAAAGTCACAAAGTTATTGGTACAAATTTGTCAAAAATATTGGATATTAAATCAATAAGTGTAGATATTAAGTTCACAACTGCTATCACAACCATTAGAACCAGGTAAACCTCTCCCCCTAACAAAAGATAAAACTGATCACTTTCCACAACTTGAATGGATGAAGGCAAGGCAGGAGATAAACTACACATCCAAATTCTTCAATCTATTCTTTCATTTGTCATTACTTCACCAGCGTAGTCCAGACGTCATAATTAGTTGGAAAGAGAAGACTTGTACTAAGTCAAGCCACTTGCTCCCTGTCGTATCATTTCAAATTTTCTTTTACATGTGAGGAGACTAATAAAGGAAGGGTAAAGATCGGGTGCACATCATTATTATCTGTGAATACATATAACTTTCATCGTGTGGCAGCATTCTCCTTTTGTTAGTACACATAATTTTCCAAGGCTGAAGATGTGGGAGGATTTTCATCTTTCAGTACACCTAATTTTCTAAGGCTGAAGATGAGTTTTCTTGGAGTCGTAGAGCAGACGTTCCTCCATTTTTTCCAAACTGTCAATTCTGTCAATTACTAGAATTTTCTTTTGCGTGTATTCATGCATTAACTTCGCAAGCGTAGCCCAGACGTTCCTCCCATTTTCCACAGCAGTTTATTCATCCATTTGTAGTTCCTACAAAGTCAAGTCAATTTTAGTGTTTTAGCATTTATCATCGCTGGAATTTTCAATTTGTCAGAGGCTTGGCAACTCAATGTGGCCCATCGACAAATGACATGCTTGACTTCCGTGAGCCAGCTCACAACATAGACTCGGGAAGCTTTGTCAGGCCTGGATTTCCAATAGAAGGGAAAATGGCAAACAAAATTTGTATATTGTACTATGTGATGCAAAACGGAATACATTTTTAAATATTAAAGGCACCGATCGAGCAGCTGTCAAAAAAAATTCGACAGAAACTGACAGAAAACAAAAAAATTGTAATATTAAGAGCTCTGAAGATTTATGCATTAACATCCCCCTCTTAATTTGAGGGGTTGAACCAAACATTATTTGATTTTTTAAAAAATTCTCCCAATCAAATGTTTTTGGTAAGAATATCTGGGGCTAATTTATAATGGGACAATATATTTTTTTTATACTACTATATTTCATATGGTGCCACTTTAAATTAAATTTGGTGTTTATGACATGAACTTTTTCACCTATTTTTTTGGCTACAAGAGTCAACAAAGCACAAATGAATATAATGCTTAGGAAAAGGTCAAGATTTTTGTTTTCCAAGTGAACCATTTTCTTTATGTTTGTTTCTAAAGATCCACTTACAACCAATAAGTTTATAACCAACCACAGTATCAACAAAATCTCATGTACCATTTTTCAAAAGAGAATTACTTGCCTCCACACTTTAATATCCTCATCTTCTTTCTAGGAAGTTGCTTTTGAGTCCATTATTATATTAACTTCACCAATAGGCCCTACTCTTGTAGTCTATCAGATATTAAAGGAAGCGATAGAACATTAGTGAATTTTTTTTGAAAGAAATTGACAAAAATATTAAAAAATATATAATATTTAGAGCTCATGATTTACACATTAATATTAAGGGACAATATTTGAGTTGTATACTACCATATTTTACATGGTGTCAATTCAAATGATATTTGGTATTTGATGTGATGAACTTTCCACCATTTCAAGAGCCAACAAAGCACAAATGGTTGTCCATTTCATTGGAGGTGCAAAAATTTCATCATAATCTATGCCCTCTTTTTTAGCATAACACATTACACCAAGTCACAATTTTTGTTTTTCAAGTGTACCATCTATTTTATGTTTGTTTCTTAAGATCCACTTGCAACCAATAGGTTTACAACCATGCAGAGGATCAACGAACTCCCATGTACCAATTTTTAAAAGTGCATCATAATCATTTTGCATAGCTTGCCTCCGCACTTTAATATCCTTATCTTCTTCATAGGAAGTTGCTTTGTCCCCTTTTCCCAATTTTCTTAAAATCTTAAATTAATCTACTTGGAATATTTTAAGGAAACTCAATGCTCTAAATACAATTTTTAAGAACTTATATTTTTTTAGGAGAATGGTGAAAACTCTCTTTTTTTCATAAGTTATTTAACTACCATTTAATGCGATTGAGGACTTAGCCTCTTTGAGTGACATAATTTGGAATCCAGTTCTATTGTAAGAGAGATAAAAAACATAATTTACTTTATCCAAGAAAAATAAATTTAATTACTTTAAGAAAATAAGATTTCTATTCCAACCAAGAATTATCAACATAAAGTTTCCATTCTTAGGCAACATCAATATTTTTAGGCTTTTACGGAAACCTAAAACAAGGAACTAAAATCAAGGATTCTTCGAAACTTGCAAAGAATAAAATATAGTTTTAGGGAAGGTCAAAACTCTAGAAACAAAAGGGGTAAATAACAAAGGCATTGAGGTTTAAAGTCTTCACGGAAAGTGGAAATATAATGACTTGGGGATGAAGCTCAAGGAAATCCTGAAAGTCTTAAAGTTTGAGGAAGGAAAATGTAATAACCCACAAACCCAAATAATGCATGCATGAATTTAAAATATCCTCATATCCAATACAACATAGTGAAGATCTCTATCACCAAGTTTGTATTAAGTGATCCCGCACCATCAAAACTTACAATCTCAATAATATGCAATGTGGAGATTTAGCAAACCAAGGGACTAGAGAAATTGAGTAATAAGGGACAAAACATAGAGGTCCCAAAAACCTTCAAAAATACAAAAACCCAAAATGGATAAAATTGTCCATGGTTAAGGATTACAATAATTGGATGCAAACATACAATAATGCTCAATAAATTTCAACAAGAATTTTGAGATGAATTTTTTTGAAAGAAAACTCCCAAAAAATATAAAACACAAGACACTCATGAAAGTATTCCTCATATCATTCCTTAATAAGGGTAACTAGGATTAAACACACTAAGTAAAATAAAAGATGGAGGTCGAAGGCAAAAAAATTAGGCACTAATATTGGCTTTAACCTTGGAAATGAGTCTCATTTGGTTACAAGGAAAATCCAAAAGTCCAAGAGCTTACCAATAGAAGGGACATGAATGAGGAAAATGCAATAAATTATAGAACATGATAATCATATCGTGACTATAATTGCACAAAAATAAAAATAAAACTATATACAAGACATGGACAAATAGAAAAAGGTTAAAATATGTACATAGGAACATAGAACCTCATCCTCAAAAGAAGTAATGCTTTAGATGTTGACTATGAACTAGAAACTTTATGGGTTCTGCATTACGAGTCCTAAGGTAAAAGTTCTCCTAAATGCATCTTTCAATAATTTACTAAGGCCCAACCCATAAGGATAATTAATAGTTAAGCCCCCATTCCATAAACTAATTTGAGTGGAGTCCTATAAATAGGCTTCTTTTAGGTTATTCTATCTACCCAAAAATAAATATCTTATCATCCCACCTGTTCTTATTTGCATATACATTATTTTTTATGATGTGCATGATATGTTCATTGTTGGACTCAATTTGTTTGTTTCCCTATGGATGATAAGGGGATAAATTTATCAATTATACTCCATATTAAGTACATACAAGGATATTATGGTATCTACAAAAAATGTGTTGTCATCAACAATCCTTATGGAATGATGAATTTCATAATCTGGTACAATTCAATAGGAAAGTCAATCCCCACTTTAGATGTATTTCACGTGGGGATTTCCCAAACTAAATTGGTATCAATTTATGTCTATTATATTTGTCCAAAATCTCCCCAGTTAATTCAATACCACATTTGTAGAATAGAGCTTCAACTAAAATAGTTTCTAGGAGATTGCACACACAAATACGATCTTTCTAGAAAACCATTTCAAGAGTCACATCATTTGAAAAAGATTTCCCAAATTTCAAAATAATATGATCACCAATACCCTACTCTTATAATCTTATGGGATGTAGTGATAGTTATGAAATAGACACCACACAATCATTTTTGCTACTCCTCAATAACTTTTTATGACTAAGATCTGAAATCTAAATGGGTAAGTGCAAGAAATTGGGTACCAATTCGGCAAAAATCTTGTAGAATTAGAACATGCCACTCGAAGCGGGCACCCGTTTTCAAAAAGGGCACCCGATTTAGGTTCGGGCGCTCGATCCAAAATTCAAAAAATGGGTGCCAGATTCTATTTTTTTAATGGCTAGAAATGCATTTTAACACTTTGTTTTTTTTTAAAGAAACGGGTGCTTGTTTTTTGAATTTAAATAACGGGCACCTGATTCTTAAGACATGAGCCAGAAACACAGATCCACCTCAGATTACGTTTCAAAATAGGTTAGGTTTAGGCTTGGCAGAACGAAGCCTATGCCTAGACCTACAAAAATTTGGTTAAGGCACTGGAATGCCAGATTTCGGTCTTGTCATAATTTTTTGAGGGCCTTCCTCATTGTATTTTTTTACAAAACAAAAACCCATTAGAGTTCTCACTATCCTGATTTCAAAAATGTAAATTTCATATTGATATGATTATTTTTATTATTTTTGCATTATTTATTAGTTAAAAGTGGTACCTAAATGTAAAATAGCGAGGTTTACTAAAACTTTAATAACTTTTTTGTTTTTAAGTTTTTTAGAAATAAATTATATGACATCAATCTACATACAATTCTCTTAAAGATGAAATTTTTTTTTTTGAAAAAATATGAAATTTTCATCAAATTATGGTGGTCGTACACCATAGGTCTTGAAAATATGTTTTATAGTCAATTAAAATTAATTAAAAAAAAATATATTCAATTAAAAATAAGAAAAAATATGCTAATCAATATTTTGTGTCTTAGGTATATTTCCCCAAAAGGCTTTGCAAAAATTCATTTGTTTAGGTCAAAATATGGTGGTCATACACGGCTATGGTATCGTCTTGAAACAAGTATTTTGAAAACATGGTTTTTAAACATTGCTACTAAAAATAAATTTATACCATGTGGGTATTTAAATAAATTACATATTTGAAAAGTGGATCCCGTGAACTAAATTTTATATTGCTAAAGTTTTTTGAGATTCAATCTCTAAGTGCCTCAAATTTAGACATCAATTGATAGGAAATTTGAAAAAAGGGAAAATACTTCTACTTTTTGCCCGAAAGTGGGACTCAACTTTTTGCAGCTACCCAAATTTTTAAGAAGTATACCATTAGGGCTAATCCATATTAAAAAAACCTATTGTAGAGCATACCTCTAGTTTCAAACTTTAATATTGTTAAATATTTATCATCTACCTTTGTAGTCCATAGTGCAAATTATCCAAATAATATAAAATATCATTATACCAATGAAACTCCCTCAACTAACAAAGAGAAACAAGTGATTTGAAGTCAACTTCATGTAGTTCAATTATATCCAAATTTATGGTAGTCATTAATTTGGGTATCCCTCGACCTATAACTAGCATGGTATGCTTCACCAACAACTCGTACTCTTGGACCTCATTAATTAATCTAGACCTCTTTCACAATAACTCTTATGAATATACAAAAATGTGTTTTAGAGATTTATATGGCACACATTAGATGCAAACAAAGTGCAAAATATTCCACTCAATTTTAATAACTAAATTTTATTATTTAAATTATTTTTACAATAATGTTCAATTATTTTGGGGGTTCAATTTAATTTATTATATTAACAAAAAGTAATAGCTACAAATGATATACTAAACAATTGAATATTAT
The DNA here is from genome assembly GCA_027943335.1 of Chamaecyparis obtusa. Lineage (NCBI taxonomy): Eukaryota > Viridiplantae > Streptophyta > Pinopsida > Cupressales > Cupressaceae > Chamaecyparis > Chamaecyparis obtusa. Next base: position 697,566 of record BSBK01001896.1, on the reverse strand, counting down.
TTTAATTAAGTAAATGTAAGAATTTGAAATATTTAGTTTACACAAATGATGGGAAGAGATTATTCTAATTGTGCAATTGTACCTTAGTGTGCAATGGGTACGTCGAAGAGGTATATAAGGTCAACTAAGTATTTGTCCCTTTGTCATTCTCTCCCTCTCATCCTCTCTATATCTCCTTATCTTCTCTATCAATGTATCTCATCATCTATATCTCTTTCTATATCTTCCTCTCTATATTTCCCTCTTTCATTCTCTCTTCTTTATAACTAAGTATTTGTCCCGTTGTCCTTCTCTCCCTCTCATCCTATCTATATCTTTATATCTCTCTATCATCTATCTCACCATCTATATCTCTTACTATTTTGTGTTTTATTATTTGCTATTTAGCATTAAGCAATTCAATCTACCCAAACTCCATATCAAGACATGGACTCAAATGTTAGGAAACCTAGAAACCACTAATTTAGAGTGGAGGAAATGAAATTCTCTCTATATAATATGTCACCCATACATAAATTTGAAAGATTCCTTTATAAATGGAATATTTTAAAAAAATATATAAATATAATAAAATTTTATAATATATAAATATAATAAAATAACTTATTTTCTAAAAATAAATAGAAAGAAAGAATATCAATAAATTGAATTTTTTATATAGTTGTATGCACCTTAAAATTGGAAAGGCAATTAAATCATTAATTAATTAAATTTAAGCAATTTGGATTAATTAAATGCAAATATCAAGTAACTATGTAATTGATTTAATCAATTAGTTATATAGTTCAATTAACTATATCTCCAGATCTGCACTTTTTGATTTGAAACTCTGCAAATCTACACATGCACACAAGAGAAGGGGAAATTGTTTATGGAAAGAGGATTTCCTTTGTCAAGCCCATGTATAGGAATTAACCTTGAAATTAGATAAGTAAAGCATGTAAAACAAGTTAAATGTAAGTATACCTTACTTGTCAAAAACCCTTGTCGATAGATCTAGATCTCTTATACCACGAAGATGTCCACTTGCTTGTATGTATGTTGAATGTAGGAATGTAGAATGTAGGATGTCTTCACTTATGCAATAGATCAACACTTTCCCAATTCAAAGATCATGGAAGTATGAATGCCTGATATGAAGAAGGAAGAATAATGGATGATGTAGATCTCCTCCCTTGATGGCCAAATCCTTTTCTTTCTATGGAGAATGAAGCTAGATCTATAGAAGGAAATGCTTCAATCTTAAATGTTTGATGGATGAATTGAATGCTTTGCTTGCTCACGTGAACTCCTTGAATGCACAATATCTTTCTTGTAATTTTCTTGAAACTTATGGGTGTATGGATTCTTATAATAATAATGGACGTCAAAATGAGAGAAAGAGGCCTCCTTTTATAGAGGTTCTAGAAATCAAATTCACAAAGGATGAAAGAGGAAAGCAGGAAAATACAAATACTTTGCTTCAGACCCCAAAACACTTCAAAATTAATATCTATGGGTATAGGTTGACTCATGTTGACCTATACAAGTATATGTCAAATCAAGTCAACCTATACCTAGTAGTGTTAATTTCAAGGTTAATGAGTGGGATTTCAAGAAGCATTTAAATTTTGGAGGATAAATAGATAGATAAGTCAGAAAATTAAGCGCAAATACATCCAAGATAAAGAAGAGCACTAAAATGGGACCCAATTTGTCCTAAACATTCCAAATTAATGGGTGCTAACTTTTTAGGACTATACACTTCCTTACCTCTTGCCCCATCAGACATTCCATGTAATCATCATATGTTAATAGTTGGCGACTCAACCGGATCCCTTTGTTAGTCAACCCTTCCTAATTTTGGTTGACGGTGTGAATGGGAAACTTTAAGAACTTGGTCAATGAAATTTCCTATTGAGATCTAGGGGTCTCACATACTTGTGATAGTACACTTTCATCTTCATCAGACCCACCTTCACATGTTTCTTATATCATATCTTTATTCATATCACTATCTGGTTGCATACATTATGCATAGTAATGTAGAATTTCCAGCACAAATGTGGTGGGTGTGTAGGGAAAGTGAAAGAGGACTATTTTTTTTGGCTTGCAAGTCCACACCCAAATGCACGGTCTCTTCTACCAAATTTGTGGGTGATATTCAATGTGATGGCATTACAAGGCTCTCTATTTTATTCTTTGCTGGTTGAGCCAACTCCACTTGTGAATTTGAATGATTCTCTATTGGTTGAACTAACTCCACTTCTTAATTATAATTATAATTATTGAGATCAACTATGTTTTCTTCCATATCCTCATTTGGCACATCATTTCTAGATAGGCTTAGCATTTTCTGTGTTGCACAAGCATCTTCACCACTATGAATTACAAATGTGTTGTTGGGCTACATGTTGTCCACGAGCACATCATGATTGAGGGGCCATATCCCTATTCTTTTGAATCATTCTACAATGTTAGAGACAGTCATTGCCTATGTCAAAGATTTACTACCAATCTCTACTAGCTCTTCCCTTCTTATTTCATTATTGGGGAACCTAGCCAACCATGATTCTTGTTCTTATTTAAATTAAGATTTGAATAGGGGAAAAAATCACATTGAGTTGTTAGTGTTTGTGAGATGTGTGTGTTGGCAATGTCAGGATGTCAATTCCAAGCATCTGAGCCTCTTGGATGGCTATCACAACAACATGACTATCGTGCCCATCAAATATCAATAATAACATGTTCATGGGTGAAACACCCCCCTAGAAAACACCCAGAAAAGTGGTGTAGCGAATTGAGGAATAACTCCTTCATCATCTACACATGTTATTGGGCTACCATGCAAACACCTATTTCACATTTTGAAATGTAATTATATAACTTTTTCTTTCCTTTGAACAAGTAGAATCCTAGAATAGTTTTTCCAAAAGCATTAACACAACAAAGAATTCTAATCCATGCACTGCTCTTAGGAGTTATGTAGGAGATGTTATAGCTTCTTTTTCTAGAAAGTAACCTCATAGGCCCATTTCTACCTGCTTGAATGCCAATTTCATCACAATTCCATATGTGAGAAGATCCATAAGGATTTGTAGCATATGCTTTTTAAAATTTCTTGTAGAAAGAAGCCACAATAAATGCTCTCAGATTCACTGCTCTATCTTTCTCAAGGCCTTCCACTATCTGCAGTACAATTTCCAAATAGTGGGCCTTAAACCCCAACCACCATGACTTACCATGAATTCCATCCTTAAAAGGGGTGGGTCTACTCTCACATATTTGAGCCACAACTACCCTCAAGTGGACAATATTGAGCCCATGACCCAATACATCCATCTTTTCTCACCACTCTACAATCTTCTCTCCTTCAAGGGTGTGGATGGTTGTGGGACCTTTCTTGGAGGTGGTTCTGAGACCACTCAATCATTTAGAGAGTGTGGTTGTTAGAATACCCCAATTATTTGATTCTTCCCTTATTGACATGTCATTGTCCTCAATATCCTCAAGGGCACCTTCCATATCGAGTGTAGATAGTTTTTTTGCATCCTAACTTTAGGTGCTCTCACTACTCTAGTATCTTTCTCTAATGGTGTAACGAGATCTAAATTGCTTACAATAGGAGGTGGAGTTGGGGTTGCAGGATATGGAGAGAAGAAAAAACCTCTTTTATGGGAAGGTAGACTTCTTGTTCATCTTTTTAGAACATGAGGCTCATTCTTCTTCAACCGAGTTGAGTTCCCCATTTTCATACAATAGGAAAAATATGTGTTACAAACAAAGATGAAGTTGATCAATGTGATACAATAAGGACAATATGTGTTTTGCAATGTGAAACCAAAATTCTAGTAGAGTGCACATTGTGTACCTATGAAATGGAACCGAATAACATGGCATTTGGTAGAGTAATGCTTGGCGAAGAATGTGAACAAATATGCTTGAATGACAAACTCTTCTACTTTACCAATTACCTGATAGTCTATTTTAATGTGTTTGTGATTCTTGAACACATGAGTTATGATTCCCTTTTTTGGATTTATTATTGTTTGATAGTTACATGGACATGTTTTTTGTTTACTTTCATGGATGGTTATGAATTAATATGGTGTAGAGGTGACAGTAGGGAGGAGAAATAGTAAGACATGAACAAACCTAACAATTACACTGGTAGTCAGTCAAGGTCAAAACTTTTTAGGTCAAATAGGTGTGGTGGTGTAGATGGCATGGGTTCTTTCTAGATGATTTTCTAACTATACACACGACAAGGAAGTGTGGGAAAAAAACTAGTATGAGTTTTAATGTATACCTTGGTTAAAACCCATGATGGGATTTTCTCTGTAACTACTCTTCGAAGAATTTTTTTCTTTGAAATATTTTTTGAGCACTCTCTGAGTTGTGGACCATAGTTTTCTAATAAATATCTATTCAAATGGTTGGTTTATCATGATTCTAGAATGATCAAGTGAAAAGTTAAGAATAGAAACAAGGTGTGGTCAGTAGCATAAGTTCAGTACAAGGATATGGAGCATGAAAGAAATGGTCAATTAGATGAGATTGGCTCACAATCTATTCTTGTTGTGCTTGAATTAGACTTGGATATGGGATCTCCACTAGGCATTATGTGTGGGAATTAGTTTGTGGGGTAAAGGGGAGGAATTTTCATAGATATATGCTACAAGATCTTCATCTACATCATTTTGAGGATAGGTTACTATAAGACCTAGAGTTCTCAGTTTCCTATGGGATTTTAAATAGTTGTCTCTATCATATTCATAGTTCTTCACAATCTGATAGCATTGGTTTTTGTTACTAATATCATCACTTAGTTGGGTCCAACTTCATTGTCTGGATCAGATCATGGTCAGTTGTGCAGTATCACCTGCACAATGCCTAACATTATAAGTCTTGTGACAAGATAGTAAGAGAATGTGAACATCAATGCAAATATAGAAGTACTTTAAAAATTGAAAACAAATAAGATAGATAAGTGGAAATGAAATAAACGTCAATGCAAATTATATAGAAGTATTTAAAATATTAAAAATAGAAAATGATTGATGGATTGTAAAGTGTAGAAAGAAGTTTTGAACAACAAGGATAATATAGAAAGCATATTTAATAGTGAGAGAAAAATGCATACAATGAATGATAAAACATATATGAAATTAAACCTGAAATGAACATGAGGGAAAAAATTTAAAATAAGGGTTTAGAAAACTGTAAGTGAAATGAACATGAGAGAAACAATTGAAATAAGGGTATAGAAAAATGTAAGTGAAATGAACATGAAGGAAGTAGTAGATAGGAGTTTCGAACAATAAGGATAATATAGGAAAAAATAGAGCACTAATGAGCACATACATACTTGGAAATTTTCTTAAATTATTTGTCATTTGCATATATCAACTCCTTTAGGAAACTGTAATCTAAATGAACATGTTCCAAATGGTAGAAATAAGGGTATAGAAAACTGTAAGTGAAATAAACATTTAGGAAAGAGCACAAATAAGGGTATACAAAATTTGAAGTGAAATGAACATGAGCGGAATAATAGAAAGCTTGCAAATGAGGATGTGTAAAAACTATAAGTGAAATGAACATCAACGAAAAAATAGGTTGGATCGAAATGTAGATAATTACAAATCTACAAGTGAAAGGAACATGAATGAAATAGTAGAAACAACCAAAACAAGGTGGGAATGTAAGAAACCATTAATGGTATGGAAACCTGAAAAAGAAATGAACATGAAGGAAATAGTAGAATGGATAGATATGTGCAAATGATATGAATAGGAAAGGGAATATAAAAATAACATTTAAACTAGTAATAAACATGGACATACTTGGATAAATAGCTTCAATTCTTACTACTCTATATTCTTTTCTTTCTTTGTTCTCTTCGTTGGGTGTTGAATGAGATGAATAAGATGGATTGAAGTCTACTTGTCTTTAATTTCTACACTCTTACAAATTTGAATTTTTAATTTGAAGGTTTACTTGTAAAAATTCATTCGATGGATTCTTTGAATTAAAATTTGATTGGTCTTTAATGGTTATTGGTGGCCTTATACAAGTTGATTTTGAAATTACATGTGGTTTATTGTTGAAGTGACCACAACTTGTGTGCTTAAGGAGGAATGAAGATACATTTTGGCTAGAATGACGGGACAGGGTCTTGTCTAAGTGTTTAGGGTGGTAATATCTATGTAGGAAGTACATGACTAAGTAGTTGCAATGAGGCATCAATTGTCAACATGTCTTGGGTTGATGTTTGTCCATGTTACACTGTTTTGATTATATTGTGCACTATGGTTGAGGTGTCGATCCTCATTTATGGGTTTATTGTTGACATGTAAGTGATTAGACATGTTTTCTATTATAGGCAGCCAAGTTAGCTTTTTTGTACTGAGCATCCCACTTTAACTTGCGTCAGAACTTGTTAGTGAGAATGATATGTTGCTTGTTCGACATGAAAGGAATCTAATTTTTAATTTAGTACATTTATAAAATACGCAACTTGTCTTTATACGATGCATTTTAATATGTATTAAGTTCTCCTTACTTTTTAATTAACTTTTCAAAACTACATAGGCATGTAATGGGGTCTAGGTGCTAATGTGTGGGCCCCTATCAGATCCACTATCATCGCACGTTTTGGATCGTGTGCACTTATTGACTCCTCTCCCCTAAAGACTGAAGATATATTGCACATTTTTCATTTTTGGAATTTTCTTTTGCATAATAGAAGACTCATTAACTTAAAACAAAACTGAGCTATATAAGAAAACACCTTTCTCCAAAAGTGACAAATCAATTAAAGGCTAAAGATGAGGTGCACTTGCTTAAGACTATTCCTGAAATCAATAACTTTTGTTATTACTAAATTTTTCTTTTACAGTGGAAAAGACTTATTAGGGGAGAGAACCCAGTAATTGAGCACCTTAACTTCACGTTTCTCAAAATCCTACGTGAAAATTTCAAATTACTCTTTTTTTTTTCAGTAGCTTACTTGGCAAATCTTTTGCTTATAACTAAGGTTTCAGAGCCACATCATCAAATATGATGTCACATCAACATTATTTTTGCCAAGGTGTCCAAAACAACCCAAAAATAAAGTGAGACCAATCATAGTGCATTAGGGACCCCAATACTTGTGTAGCTGATGTGGCATCACACGATTGGTTACTTTTTAGAATAAATGACACATTTCATTCAATTATGGGTAGTCATCATTAACAAAAACAACTTTAAAGTCACAACTATTGGTACAATATTATCAAAAATATTGGATATTAAATCAACAAGTGTAAGTATTAAGTTAACAATTACTATCCCAACCATTAGAAGTGTTCACCTACTAGTCCTCTCCCCTAACAAATGATAAAAATAATCACTTTCCATAACTTGAATGGATGAAGGAAGGTTAGGAGGTAAACTCCACATCCAAATTCTTCTACTATCTATCTATTCTTTCATTTGTCATTACTTCACCAGCGTAGTCCAGACGTCATAATTAGTTGGAAAGAGAAGACTTGTACTAAGTCAAGCCACTTGCTCCCTGTCGTATCATTTCAAATTTTCTTTTACATGTGAGAAGACTAATAAATGAAGGGTAAAGATCGGGTGCACATCATTATTATCTGTGAATACATATAACTTTCATTGTGTGGCAGCATTCTCCTTTTGTTAGTACACATAATTTTCCAAGGCTGAAGATGTGGGAGGATTTTCATCTTTCAGTACACCTAATTTTCTAAGGCTGAAGATGAGTTTTCTTGGAGTCGTAGCGCAGACGTTCCTCCATTTTTTCCAAGCTGTCAATTCTATCAATTACTAGAATTTTCTTTTGCGTGTATTCATGCATTAACTTCGCAAGCGTAGCCCAGACGTTCCTCCCATTTTCCACAGCAGTCTATTCATCAATTTGTAGTTACTACCAAGTCAAGTCAATTTTAGTGTTTTAGTATTTATCATTGCTGGAATTTTCAAATTTTCAGACGCTTGGCAACTCAATGTGGCCCATCGAGAAATGACATGCTTGACTTCCGTGAGCCAGCTCACAACATAGACTCGGGAAGCTTTGTCAGGCCTGAATTTCCAATAGAAGGGAAAATGGCAAAGAAAATTTGTATATTGTACTATGTGGTGCAAAACGGAATACATTTTTAAATATTAAAGGCAGCGATCGAGCAGCTGTCAAAAAAATCAAAAGAAACTGACAGAAAACAGAAAAAATTGTAATATTAAGAGCTCTGAAGATTTATGCATTAACACCCCCCTCTTAATTTGAGGGGTTAAACCAAACATTAGTTAAATTTTTTTAAAATTCTCCCAATCAAATGTTTTGGTAAGAATATCTGGGCTAATTTATATTGGGACAATATTTGAGTTGTATACTATTATATTTCATATGGTGCTATTTTAAATTAAATTTGGTGTTTATGTGATGAACTTTCCATCTATTTTTTGCTACAAGAGTCAACAAAGCACAAATGATAGTCTATTTCACTCTAGCTGCAAAAGTTTCATCATAATCTATGCTGATTTTTTTGAGCATAATGCTTAGCAAAAGGTCAAGATTTTTGTTTTCCAAGTGAACCATTTTCTTTATGTTTGTTTCTAAAGATCCACTTACAACCAACAAGTTTATAACCAACCATAGGATTAACAAACTCTCATGTACCATTTTTCAAAAGAGCATAGCTTGCCTCCACACTTTAATATCCTTCTCTTCTTTATGGGAAGTTGCTTTTGAGTCCATTATTATATTAACTTCACCAATAGGCCCTACTCTTGTAGTCTATCAGATATTAAAGGAAGCGATAGAACAATAGTCAATTTTTTTTTGAAATAAATTGACAAAAAATATTAAAAATATATAATATTAAGGGCTTTGTTGATTTACACATTAATATTAAGGGACAATATTAAAGTTGTATACTACTATATTTTACATGGTGTCAATTCAAATGATATTTGGTATTGATGTGACAAACTTTCCACCCATTTTCTACTACAAGAGCCAACAAATCACAAATGGTTGTCCATTTCATTGCAGGTGCAAAAGTTCCATCATAATCTATGCCCTTTTTTTTAGCATAACACATTACAACAAGCCATAATTTTTGTTTTTCAAGTGTGCCATCTATTTTGTGTTTTTTTCTTAAGATCCACATGCAACCAATAGGTTTACAACCAAGCAGTGGATCAACTAACTCCTATGTACCCATTTTTAAAAGTGCATCGCAGTCATTTAGCATAGCTTGCCTCCACAGTTCAATATCCTTATCTTCTTCATAGGAAGTTGCTTTGCCCTCTTTTCCCAATTTTCTTAAAATCTTAAATTAATCTACTTGGGATATTTGAAGGAAACTCAATGCTCTAAATGCAATTTTTAAGAGCTTACATTTTTTTAGGAGACTAGCGAAAACTCTCTTTTTTTACATAAGTTATTTAACTAGCATTTCATGGGATTGAGGATTTAGCCTCTTTGACTGACATAATTTGGAATCAAGTGCTATTGTAAGAGAGATAACAAACATAATTTAATTTATCCAAGAAAAATAAATTTAATTATTTAAAAGTAAAAATATTTATATTCTAACCAAGAATTAGCAATATAAAGTTTGTTAGAAAGTGATGTTTTGGATCATAAGGGATCACTTGAAGCTTGTCATTTATGGCAACACTTATGTTGAAGTGATTGCATGTTGATGAGTTTGCCGCTATAGTCTTAGTCATGAAAATGACTAAGTCCAGAATCACGATAGCAGGGAACAATGCTACAGTTTTGGTCAGCGATGAAGATATATAAGGTATTATGGCTTGTGAAGTTAACTGAAGGTATTTTGGGATGTATACATGCTTCAGTTAAGAGCGCATGATTTTTGGTTATCATATCATTGAGATACAATGTTTGGAAGGTATGCGAAGATAGTAAATCACTATAAGAGGGTATATGAACAGTTTTGAAGATCAAGGAGACTATAGTGGATATGGTAACGTGCTAAGACAGGTGAATAGAGTATATTGCTAACTTTTTAGTAATATAAGATCACTGACTCCATAATTATCATTTGGATAGGTTATTATTATATTTTGTATGATATTTTTAAAGTCGACCTGATGGCACATTTTGTATAAGTATAGAGTGCTTTTGTGAAAGTGAAGTATGGACGTGATTGTGATGATGAAGCAAGATTGTGAATCTGAGAGCAGATATCAGATGCAAGATCAGTAAGAGGCAGAGCTATAACTGGAACTATCTAAGCAAGATAATTTCTTGTATTGTTCACATTTTAGAGAACTCTTTTAAGAAAGTTTTGATTGTAAGAGGAGTGTGCTCACTACCTTTAACTAGGTGTTTTGTATACCCCTAACAGGGTTTTGTATTCCTCAAACAAGGAAATGTACTATGTAACAATCAGCTCCTAACATGGCTAGATCTCCTAATAGGGATATTATATTTTAGTGCATATTTGTGGGTACCATCCCCACCGCGATTTTCCCTTGGTTAGGGTTTCCTCAAGAAAAAATTATGGTGTCATGAGTAATGTGTTATTCTTATATGTTCTTTTCATTTCTTCTTTACTGTGGATTGTTTATAATTGTTTAAAGTTGAGATCAAAGTTTAGTAATATTGATTCACCCCCCTCTCAGTATTACCTAATCATAACAATTGGTATCAGAGATTTTGGCCCTTGGAGAGAAAGCCTAACAACTTAAGGGAGATCAGAATGGATTCAGAAGATTTGCAAGAGAAATTTGAAGCTGCACTTGAAGATCTAGATAAAGTGAAGGTTGACAATGGTGAATTTAAATTTTAATTAAGAAGACTAGAAGGTTTCATCAGGAAACTAAGAGAACAACTTGGGATTGTAAAAAGTCAGAGACAAGACCTTATGGAGAAGATCAAAGAAGATTCAAACAATGATACATCAGACAAAGTGAAGAAACGAGAGCAAGAAAAAGAACAAATTAATCTTTTGATGATTAAAGAGATTCATCATGAAAAGGATGAAAGAAACAAAGTTGAAGAGTCACTAAAAGAACATAATATGCAGATAGGACAAATGGAGACTGAACTTGACTAGTACAAAGATAAATATCAGGAATTGGAGAAATATAATCAGATCATTAAAGGTGAACTCACTCAAGCCAAGTTACACATTGAGAAGTTGCACATGAGTAGTGTTAAGCTTGATGAACAAAGAGAAAGACAAAAGCTTAAAAGAGATATGACTGGAGTTGGATTTAATGAAGCAGAATGTTAAAAAACCCAAGAAGAATCAAATGAAGCACAGACTGATGAAAGACCTACTTGTGAAGAACCTAGAGAATAGTTCAGACCTTTCAGAGGTAGATGTTTTGGATGAAGGAAAGTTGGTCACATGAAAAGAGATTGCAGAAGTAAAGGTAACTCTAAGCCCTTTACTAGTTACTGTTTTAACTACTATGAATATGGACACAAAAAAGTAGATTGTAAAAAACCTGATCAGTCTAGGTATAAGAAAGATTATGTCAGAGAAGAATTAGTAGCCAAGATCACATGTCAAAAATGCAATAATTTTGGGCATACAACAAGGTATTGTAAATTAAAGACTAATCAAGATAGAAGGAGACCACCTAATAGTTACAAATGTAACAATCTAGGTCACATTGTGAAGTTTTGCATATATAATGGAGAAGACAATAAAAAAGGACCAAGAAGATCAAGTGAACCAAAAGGACCATCTCATGTGGTTATAAGGAAGAATATTGGTGACAATGGTAAGAGTCTTAATGACTACATGAATGAATTTGAAGTCATTTCAAGAAATCAGATGATGAGAAGATATGGAAAGTAAAAGTTCTAAACAAAGCATTGGTTCGGGGAGAGACAGTGATGATACTGTATCTTGGCATGATGAGTTATTTAAGGCATCGATCAAAAAGGCCTCATGGCCTTATGGAGAGCATTAGATGTAGTGAACAGAAAATATACAGCCTTTATGTATGTAAAGTAAGCTCATGTGAGCTTAGGTATGATGTGTACAGACACCGAGGAGTCTGTGGATGAGAGCACAACACTTGGAAATTCATCTTTTGTGTTCACAAATTTTGTATCAATTGGATGGCATGCAAAGTTGAGCTACCTATTTTTAACACACATACTCAACTTGCAATGGATAAAGGGACTCAAAAGACCTCATAGCTACACCATTTGTTGATCAACATTTAAGGAAGAGTTGAGAAGATTATCAGTCATCTAGCAGAGTGATTGCATGATTGCGTGAAGCAAAGCACATTATTCAAGCATGTTTAAGGTATTTAGACCTAATCTCATTTAAAAGTCATGGATGCACTAGTATTTTATGATGTTGTGGACAAACCTAGGTATAAGTTCAAGAGAAATCCTTTTAAATCTAGTGAGGATGATCCAAAAGGAGCATTTTCACAAACCCCCATAGGTGTGTTACACGTAGAAGACATTAGGGAATACATACACTGCAAGTATGAAATAATTGGAGAAATTAACATTTACAATGAAATGGATAGTATGATAGAAGTTGATGGATCCATGGTAGAAGAATTGAAACACCTACAAGATCAATATATCATTAAGTTAACCCTAGTCACAAAATTCACGGAAGTTGAATGGTTTAAGATCATTCTTAGTAGAGATCATGATTAGTTTTTGTGGATTGGTGAACAACTTGTGAAAATATATGCACAATTGATTCACGAGATCACATGCCTTGACAATGAAGGAGCCCTACCTGTAGCAGAAAAGAACCTATGAAAATAGGAAGAAACCCTAACCCATTCCAAGTGGGATAAGAGGGTGATGACAGTCAATGACATTTATTTGAAGGATGTTAGATTGGTAGCAATGTTGCTCAGCTACAAGTTATTCTATAGTAGCAGACCAAATTCTATATCTACTGTGGTCATGATGATGGCATACAGAATGGTGAAAGAAAACAAGAAAGATAACCTCTATGAAATCCTAGCACAACAGTTTATTGAAAATGTTAAGGCTATAAAGAAGGATAAATCTAAGGCATTTAGGTTTGGATCATTGCTAGTCCATATGCATATCCATATCATTCAAAAGTTTCCTAGCATGCACCCTAGGGCATGGAAGGATAATGTACCCACATGAATTCAGATTTTAGAGTACTATTGAAGACATGATAAAAATTGGGTTGATGGTGAACTATTTGCCATGACTAAGATATTACAGAGGCAGATGAAAGAAAAGTATAGGATACCAGAGAATATAGTGGAAAAATATGAAGACACTATATGTTTCATGGTTGAAACTGATTCTATCTACTTTGAGGCATTTGAACCAAGAATGAAGTGGTGCTATCCTATGATATATGAGCTAAGTGCTGATATCCCAACTATGCAAGTGGAGAATGTACTGGTAGAGGAAAAAGACCACACCCAAGAAAGATGGGGAACATATAGGGAGAATTATGAAAAAGCCAGAGAAGAGAAAGAGAAGGTAACAAGGAAAAGGAAATTCAAAACAATTGTTGAAGATATCATTGCGATGGTAGGAATCACTAACAGGTAGTTGATAGATATGAAAAATAAGATGGAGGCATCTTCTAGCATTTCCACCAATGCACTAATTCCTTCAGAGAGAACAAAGATAGTAGCTCCTACTATTAATATTGTTGATTTATCAGCTACTCAAGAGGAAGAAATACAAGATGTGCCTACAATCATTCCCAGAAGATCTAGAAGAACAAGTAATAAGGATAGTCCTAAGGGGAAAGAAATAGAAGTAAAGAAGAAGAAGAACGAGGAAAAGACAGTTGAGAAAGCAGAAGAGAAAACATCTCAAAAGGATCCACAAACCTTGTGGAAACCAGACCTTAAATCACTACAGAAGAGATTGATTATAGATGAAAATTTGATAAAGATATAAATAATATACTTTTCATAATAAATATTAATATATACAAAATACATTACAAAATCCTTTTTATTTATAATATTCACTAGCCATCTTGGAATCCTGGGAAAAATGGGATGAAACAAGCTTCAAATGGCTAGGAAAAATAAAAGACACTAGAAGAAAAAAATAGTTACAATCATTTCCATCAGTGGAGAATAAAACTTGAGTAGATTTTTGCAATCATTCTGAAACTTTAACAGCTGGCAACTTTTTCTATAGATGTTCAAGGTAAGTTCTGAAAGTTGTTATGAGAATAGTGACCACCTACTTGGCTAACATACACTATTCTTTTAAGATAATTTCCCTCCCTCTGCTCAATGTTCAGGTGCCAAGTGTCATTTTAATCCTCCTCCATTGCCTCCAATTCTGTTATTTCTTTCTTCTTCTTTTTGGTATTTGTACTTTTGTCCCACTGTGCAACCTCCTCCTCTGATGGCCACTCAAAACTCTTTATACTTTGTAACTACCTTAATTTTCTATCCCACCTAGAATCAGTTATGGCCCTTGTATGTATAAAAAAATTAGTACAGTCTATTTCAACCTTAAACATATCATCTGAGACATTATTAAACATGTCCATGTATTTAGGGTATTATCCTCATTTAGGAAAGACTCCCACTCTATCAGTAATGCATCCAACTCATTTTTTCACTCCACAATACCTTTTACTTCATTACTCTTATTATGTATGGGAGGCATGTATTTTCTAAAGTTGGGGCCAAATATGTCCAATTTTGATCTTACTCTTCCTCCAATACTTTAATTTTAATCAGACCCTTCTCCCCATCTTTGGCCAAAGCAATTATTTCGCCAAAAAGCCTTCCATAACTATTTGACAATTGTGATGTCTTGGCCTCATTTATATGGGAAAAATGTGTAACATCCTTAGAAACTTCAAAGTCTGTTGTATTCTGCAGTGTCCAGATTATTTTATCCCCTTCCATATTCTCTACCACACTTATTAGGAAAATCTTGTGTGTCCTTGGAGCTAAGGGCCACATGGAAAGAGTTTGAAATATTGGGTCATAACTATAGCCTCTGATCATATCCCTTATCTAAGTCTCATAAGATAATTTAGCCTCAGGTTGCCTCCTTATTTGATCTATGATAAATGCTGAGGCCAGATCCCACCCTGGGACAAGCAACATCCTACTAGACTTTACCAAATGTCTGGCCTCTTCCATTGTGATACTTTCTGCGCTAGGATCATAAGCCACAAGGGCTTGTAGAGCCTCATTTCCTGGACCAGTGCCATTAGTGACTTGTAATTGACTACCTATTTCTTGCTGCTTTCTCCAAATGAGAAAATTCTTGAACTCATCCCTTTTGATGAAGTCCTCATCACTCAAGAGATCCTTTTAATTACACTCCCTCTCATCTCTACACATTTGGAGGGGAAATTCAATCTCTTCTCAGGTCTCCATCCTCTTACCCTCTCTGATGCTCTTTCTTAATTGGTGATGGTAAGGCTTATGACCAAGAACCAATTCAGCCACTATATCCATTTTCTTTTCATGCCCCTTCTACCTAGAGGACTCTCCCTCATGTATTTTTTGTTTCTTTTGTGGAGGCTCACTAGTTACCTCCGTGTCAAGGACATTTGGCCCTTGCTCAATACTAGGTGGCTCAGTCACTTGGGGAAGGCTATTCTACCTGGAGGATTCCTCACTATCCTTGTCATACTCAGAGCATGAGTAATCTCTTGGTATTTCTTACTTTTCCTCCAACTGGGCTTCAAGTTGATTGTATAATGTGTCACGCATGCCAATCATCATGTTGATCCTAGACATGTAAGGGAGGTCAGGGAAGAATCTTCCAAATATAATCTCTGCTTTTTCAGTTGTGTTTCCAAATTCATTAAGTCCTAGAATTTCCCAATTCTCTGTTCAATTTCCTTCTTATCCAATATATTTCTAATGATATCCTCTTCATCACATCCATCATTCTCATAGATGGTGCCAATACTAGGAATCAACAATTTCTTTGCATTCTTAATAAAGTCCTCTGGGTCCACATATCTGTACTTAGGAGTAGCCATCTTCAAGTACCAATTTATCCACTTGTTAATCTCAGGAAGATAACTTCTCTCAACAACAAAAGCATTGATTTTGAATTTCCTGGGGGTAAATGTCCTCTTTCTATGGGGAGCCAGATGCTCCTTATTTCTCTACACCAACTGCCAAATGAATTCCATGAGAGAAACCCTTGAGGGAACAAATTTCGGTAGCACATGTGGAGGCTGAGGGAATCTATATACTCTAATCAAAGTGAATGTCTACCCCAAATAAAAATCACCCCAATTATGGTCTTGAGGCCACTTATCTACATACCCATTACTCAGAAGGCCTTAAAATCCTTAGCATCTTAATAGACAATCTAGTAATATTAACCCCAATAAAATTAAGAATAGGATTAACAATCCAATTCTAAATACTATAGAATTCATGCTGATTTGAGGTGTAATTCTAGACCCTAATCCACCACTACACAATATTTGGTTAGCCATTCATGACTGTTCTGGGTCTCAACATCTGTACATCAAAACTATTGACATTATAGAAAAAGATTAGATGCATCAATAGGGAATAATACATAAAATGGGGCTTCTTGTTCTCTTTTATACTCATTAGACCCTCGTGCATCCAACCAATCACATATTGAATATAGTCATAATCAATATTTACATGGGAGTTCAAGGTATGAAGGATAATCATTAATAGGTCAGTAAGCATTCTCTCAGCATCTCCACCTATTCTTAATACCCTACACAACACATATGCCAAATATATCATGTAGAAATCCAGGTCCTTAAACTCATAAGTTGCATTCATGCGGTTGGGTAGAGGGGCTATATATTTTCCCATTTTTGGCATGAAATTGGGGATTAGGGTTTTCAGCAAATTAACCTGTCGAAGGCCTTCATAAGGGAACCTATATCTAGGATCACTAGGGTAGACTAATCACTCTTTTTGATAGTCTTAGATACTAGGTCATACTTTCCAGCCAATTCTATCATCAAATCAACATCCAAGAGTACATCTGGGACAATTAACTTTCCCAAACCTAAATTCCAGGCATTGCAGATTGGGATTTTCTTAACAATGTTTCTATAAAATTAATTGAAAAGATAATATCCTGAACAAGTAGGAGTAATTGGGTCTCTACAATTCGCTAAGTAGTCAGAAAAACCCTCATCACTAACTTTTTATTCTGAGTTGACCCAGGGAGCAATGTGATGGATTCTTCTAAGAAATTATGTTTTACCTTATGTTCTTCCCCTAAATCTTTGATTCCTTCACTTGATGAGGCCTTGCTGGACTTTGGTTGACTCATTTTTCTTCTTCTTCCTATCCTTTTCTCTAAATTATATTCTACATATTCGCTCTTTACAAATGCTCTACTTCCTATCACAACTCATTGGAATTTGGATAAGTAGAAAGATAGCAATGTCGTGTCTTTATAACATTCAACAATGAATGCAACTAGCATGTCAAGATCACAAAAATCTTTCTTCAATCACTTCAACATTCATTCTACATGTATTCAAGTTCAAATCTGAGCTAATCATAGCGTGTGAAGCTAACATGCACATTCAATTCTTGAAAAGAAGGTAGAAATGGCCATTATTACATCTTTTTCCTTTGAAACCCTTGAAGTATGTCAAAAAACCCCAATTGGAATTGATTGGCTACTACTCATTCACTTTTTCCACCTCATCAGAATACTTTAACATGTCAAGATCTTCTATTTTCCTTATCTCCATGAGAATTTAACCACTCATCTTTTGGAGATCATGCAATAATCAGTTAGTTCAGAATCTCTAAATGCTTGTCTTGACTATGGTTTCATCTTGAGATTGAGCGACCAATACATATCTCATAATCTATGAATTTGAGCTCTAACCATAGTTCCATCATGAGATTTAGAGATAAAGGCCACCTCAAGGTCGCTAGATGTTTTACTTAACTCAGAAATGTTCTTGAGATTAAGAGATAGCCTTTGATCTTTACCATCATCTACAATTGTCGCCTAATCCCCAAATATTTTATGACTTAACTGTGACTTTATGAGATTGGTAGATATAACAACACTTGTCTATTTCTTAACCTTTTGCCAGACCTCCAAATGTTAGATACTTAACAACAAACATTGAGAGATTCAGAGATAGCTGCAACTGTTAAGTCTTTCACTTTATTACTTGATCTCCAAATCTTTTATGGCTTAACCACTATTTCATGAGATTGGGAGATAATTGTTTCTCTAGATCGCTGAACATTTATACTTCACTACCAAACTTCAGGAGACTTAGAGAAAGCCTTTTCGCCAAGTCACTGAATCAAAAGAACTAACCATTGACCTTCATAAGATAAAGAGATATAACATCAACCGTCAAGTCTTTAGTTTGTCATCCAATCTCCTCATTTATCAGATTTAATGGCCAACTTTACGAGACTTGGAGATACAAAGGAAAATAACAACCAAGTGTAGAAAAAGGGGAACTAAGTGACATGAAAAGGTAATGTGAAAACATAAGAATCAAGGACCACATTGGAAAATTTCATAGATAAAAAACCTACTAAAGAGAAACAAGACCTAGGGTTTAGGGGTTCATACATTTTTGAAGAAGAATTACCTAGAGACACAGACATTCTTATAAATTTTGTAGGAACACCAAAATTTTTAAATGTAGAGGCACAATTTATTTGACACCAAGAATAATCATTTGACACTTCTATGAAAACCTAATATATGACCCAACAATGTCTCTATGTGAGGATTCTTGAATGCATATTCATAGCAAGGATCGAGGATCTCTAGGAGGCAGACCACAACCACACTAACCTATTGCAAAAAACAAACATACAATGTGAGTCAAACAAACTTGTACATACATTAAAAAACTACTGTACATGGAATTGTTGGGTTCAATTGAAGAAATACTTCAGAAACTCTCCATGCACTGGCAATTCCTATTCTTCATCATCTAGATCCTTTAGAAAATAGGAATCCTTTCCATGGATTTGATGAATAACATAAGGGCCCAACCATAGGGATTCAAATTTCTTACGATTTCCCTTATCTTCGGCCTTGACATTCCATTACAGAACCAAGTCACCAGGTTGGAACTTTCTAAGGCTTGCTCTTTTTTCAAAGAGATACTTCATTTTCTACTGCAATTTGACATTCTCCTCTTGAATTTCTCTTCTTACTTCATCCAATTCCACCAATTGGACCATTTTGTCCTGCATAGGTTCAGAGACTTCTAAACCTTCTTCTTGGATGAATTTATAGACTAGGAGCAGATTTTTTACATGCATCCTAGACTAGATACCATACACCAGTTCAAATAGGGATTTTCCTCTAGTCCTTTTCACGATAATTTTGTCTGTCCATAATGCAAGCTTCAACTTTGCATGCCAAGCCCTCTTCCTATTTTCTAGGGTTTTCTTCAGAATTTGCAAAATGCTTTTATTGCTAGATTCTACTTGTCCATTTTCTTGTGGCTGATATGACATAATAATGCCCATTTTAGACCATAAATTAACAAACTCCTCTAATATGAGGAAAATGGCATTTTCCATTACTAATTTGATAGGAACATCAAACCTAGTAACTACATTGTTCATCAAAAAGTCAATTATCACTGTGCTTGTGACTTTTTTTGTTGGAATTGCCTCAATCCACTTGTTAAAGTAGACTGTAGAAACCAATATCCAACTATGTTCCCCACTGGATTTTTTTTGTAAATTCCCCAAAGAAGTCTATTCCCCACAGAGAAAAGGGTGCTTCTACAACTATAGGGTTTAGTAATAGTGCACCTGAAAACTTTAACTTACTGGAGAATATTTGTCATAGTTCACATCTTCTGACAAAAGAGTGGATGTCCTTAAATAGACAGGGCCAATAATAACTAGTCCTCAAAATTTTATGGGATGTTGCTCTGGCTAAATAGTGTCCTCCACATTGTCCATAATACATTTCTTTTCAAACCTTTTCAGATTGCCCTTTGTCTAAACATAATAGTAGTACTCCATCTTTGTCTTTCCAATACAAGTCACCTTGCAACAGTACACACCTCTGAGCTTGCAATGTTAGACTCCTCTTCTGATTATGTCTCAAGCCTTCTAGGTAGCTTGCATTTTTAAGAAAATGCACTATATTGGTGTACCATGGCTTCATTTCAATGCTTGTAACCATTCCTTCATGGGTGGTGACATTGCTCACATAGACTAAGTCCAAATTTCCTTATGTCATCAATTTGGCTAATACCAACCCTCTTACTGGCTTAGTAATGTGAAGTTCTAGGTCAAACTTTTTTAATTCTATCAATCCACTTACATCTCTTTCTTGTGACTTCACTTTGAACCAAGATTTCTTTTACTACAACATGAGGAACATATTGTTAAAATAATAACCAAAATAGAGAGATAGGAAATTGTTTAACGCTTTGAGCTAGGAATAAGGAGATTTAACATGAATAATCACAACTCTAGGAGCATTCACCAAAGAAAGAAGCAACAAGGAGACAATATTTTGAAAGGGGAAAGCATAAAAAAACCCTCGTGATATAATGAAAGTGGAAAAAAATGCCTAAGAATGAGAGATAGAGATAGAGTGAGAGCTTAGCTCATACAATGTTCAAGAAGAAGAAGAATCTCATAGGATGAGAGAAGGGGAGCCATCTCTTAATAGAGATGTGAGAAAGGAGTTACATTGTAACTCCCATTTCTGTGTATGCCACATTTCACTAGTGTGTGAGACAAGTGGAGGATTCCTCATAAGGAGGAATATCTATTTTCCTTAGTAAAGGAAATTACAAATATGACATGTCCTCCCACTTGGACTAGAGGATGAATACAATAGGATACCTTGGTTTATCCTTACATATTTACCAAGGAAAGATTAAATTCTAACACCCCCCTTTAATCTTTACTTCGGGGTTTACAATCAAAGGGTTTTAAACCCAAATTTGTAGAATGAATCTAGAATTTCTCTCTAGAGAGAGGCTTTGTCAAGATATCTGCAAATTGATCTTCTCCTCTGTAGAAGATGAGGGAGACTTGTCTATCTTGAATGTGTTCTCTGATGAAGTGATGATGGAGAGAAATGTGCTTAGATCTTGCATGGTAAACTGGATTCTTTGCTAAGGCAATTGCACTTTGATTATCACAATACAAGGGTGTAGGTTTTTGTTGAGGTAGACCCAAATCTTCAAGTATTATTCTAAGCCATAGAGATTCTTTAGAGCTAGTAGTGCATCCTTTATATTCAGCCTTAGTAGAACATAATGAAACTAATTGTTTCTTTTTACTTAACCAAGAAATTGCACCTGAACCAAGGAAAAAATAGTAACCACTAGTGGATCTCCCATCATTGGGGTCACCTCGTAGATCTGAATCAGAATAACCTTTAAGAGTAAAATCAGCATTAGAATCATAAAATAAAGCATAATGTAGAGTACCTTTAATATACCTTAGGATTCTCTTAGCAACTTTTAAGTGAGATTGTTGAGGTCTAGACATGTATCTAGAAAATAAGCCTACATTATAAGATAAATCAGGTCTAGTGAGGGTTAGATAAATTAAACTACCTACAAGTTCTCTATAAGAAGTAGCATCTATGAAAGGAGATTGCATATCTATCATTAACTTAGTTCCTAATTCACAAGGAATAGAGACATCATTAGCATGAGTCATATCAAATCTTTGTAAGAGATCTTGAGTATACTTAGATTGAGAAACAAATATACCATTAGAAGTTTGCCAAATTTGCATGCCTAAGAAGTAGTGCAAGATGCCAAAATCTATCATTTGAAAGTTTTGATTGAGTTGAAATTTATTTTCAGAAAGTAAAGGAGTAGAGCTAGAGGTAAGGATTAAATCATCAACATATAAGATAATAATAACAATGTCAGTTTCAATATGCTTAATATACAAGTTTGGATCATTTTTACTTCTATCAAAACCTTGAGAAATGAAGAAAGAATTGATTTTAGAGTACCATTCTCTAGGAGATTGTTTTAAACCATAAATAGACTTCTTGAGTTTACATACTAAATGTTCATTACCTTGTTGAATAAAGCCAGGAGGTTGAGACATATAAATTTCTTCATGCAAATCACCATTTAAGAAGGCACTTTTAACATCCATTTGGTGAATATGCCAATTCATTTTAGTAGCTAAAGCAAGGATAACTTTAATGGTAGGCATTTGAGCAATAGGAGCAAAGGTTTCATTATAGTCTATTCCTTCAATTTGAGAAAAGCCATGTGCAACTAGTCTAGCCTTAAATTTACTAATTTCATTATTGGAATTTAACTTAGTTTTATATAACCATTTACAGGAAACTAGATTTTTACCATGAGGTAAAGGAACAAGATCCCAAGTGTTATTAGAGATCAAAGAGTCATATTCTTATTGCATAGCAGTTTTCCAATGAGGTTGATTTTTAGCTTGATCAAAGATTTGAGGATCATTAGATTTAGAGAGAGAAGTCATAAGAGCATAATTGTAGTAGTTTATCCTTCTAGGTTTAAGTCCACCCATTCTAGCAATGTAATCATCACCTTCATTAAGTAAATCTTTAAACCATTTAGGATTTCTCCTAGAATTAATAGAAATAGTACTAGGAGTAAACAGATTATTACCATCATCATCATCATTATCACCGCTACTACTAGAAGGAACAAAATCATTAGAATGAGTATCATTACTATCTTTATGTTCATCATTATCCTTAGTATTATCCTTAGAGTTAGGAGCAAAAAAAAAAGGAACAATAACATTAGGAGCAACAATTTAAGGAGTAGGGTTGAGAGACAGAGGTTGGTCCTCCACAAGAACTATGTTGCTATGACTAAAATCAGAATCTGAAATTTGAGAATAGTCATGGACACCATTTTCAGCAATGCAAACATCTCTAGCTATGTGAACTTTATTAGTAAGAGGATCATAAACTCTATAAGCTTTAGTGTTCTCATAATAGCCAACAAATATATGAGGTGAGGATTTAGGATCTAACTTTTTTCTTTTCTGTTTAGGTGTGTGAACATAAGCAGTAGAGCCAAAAATTTGTAAATGAGACAAATTGGGTTTTCTTCCTTACCAAACTTCTTCAAGAGTTTTATTTGGTAGGGCCTTAGTAGGAGTTCTATTTAGAATATAGGTGGCACATGCCATGGCTTGAGCCCAAAATTTATAATCCATATTTCTAGCATGTAAAAAACATCTACCCATTTCTACTATTGTTATATGCTTCCGTTCTGCCACACCATTCTGTTCTGGTGTATAAGGAATAGTAAGCTCATGTTTGATACCAAAGGATCTTAAATAAGAATGGAAAACATGATTAACATATTCAGTACCATTATCAATCCTAAGAATTTGAATTTTACAACCACTTTGTCTTTCTACAAAACATGAAATTCAACAAAAATATCAAGGACTTGATCTTTACTATGTAAGAAATAAATCCAAGTTCTACGAGAATAATCATCAACAAAAGTTAAAGCATATTTAGAGTCTGAAATAGAAGTATTTTCCATAGGACCTAAAAGATCACTATGAATCAGAACTAACTTATTATTAGCTCTCCAAGATGATTTATGGGGAAAAGATTCTCTATGCATTTTACCACTCATACATCCATTGCAATCAAACTTAGAAGTAGTAAACTTAGGTAGCCCATCTACCATATTTTCTTTTTGCATTAATGAGATATAATCAGAATTTAAATGTCCTAGCCTTTCATGCCAAATTTGAAAATCAACAGTAGTGAGTAATGAATATCTAGGAGAGACAAATTGATAAAATTTAAAGAGATTATCATCATCCAATTTAGCATCAACAACTATCTGATCACTATTGGGATCAATGATATGGCAATTATTTTTATGAAACTCAACCTTATAATCTTGACATAATTGAGGAACATAAATAAGGTTAGCTTTCAAATCAGGAACATAAAGCACATCATGTAATTTACCATTTGGAACAGAAACATTTTCAACTTGACAACAATGATTATCAGCTAAAGAAATAGGAATATTCATAGAATCAGGTCGCAAAGAATAAAAAACTTCCTTATGAGATGTAATATGTTGAGATGCACCACTATCAATAATCCATTCAAGTGGTTTAGAAGCATTAAAATAGACAGTAAAAGAAGAACGATATTGATTTCCATTAGGTTTTCCATTATGTTGATCATCCTTTTGTTTCTTAAAATAGTTATGTATTAAGTGACCATTTTTACCGCAATAGGTGCAATGTGGCCTATTTGACTAATTATTATTATGATAGTTATTGGAAGGCCTAGAATTGTAATGATCATTAAATTGTTGGCCTGAGTTATTATTTGAATTATTAGTATTGTTAGATCTTTGATAGTTTTGGTTATTTTGATTAGTGTTAGAAGATCTATTGTTATTGTGACTTTGAGAGACATATGCATGTTTGTGAGTTTTAAGTATGCCATATTGAATTAATTTTGCTTCTTCTTGACGCAACATATTTTGAAAGATGACATAAGTTAATTGAGATGCTAAAGAAAGAATAGCTAACTAAGAGTAAATATTTTTAATAAACTGTTGGAACTATCTAGGAAAACATTTACGAATAATTATGTGGGTTATCCTTAAATCAGAAAGAGGAACTTGTAAACCAGTTAGTAAAACTTTAATGGAATCAAACTTGAGCAAGAAATCATCAACAAAGTTGAAATTGGTATACCTGAGGTCTTCAAGTTGGTCTTGAAGCTAGATTTTTTGAGTCTCATCTGCACTGTCATAGGTATTTTTCAGGTTGTCCCAAGCCTGATGGGCTTCTGTACAAGTAGAAATTAAGACATACAATTCAGGACTTAAGGAGATCTTGATTAAACCAAGTGATTCCTCATTTTTAGTCTGCCAAGCAGTTTGGTCAGCTTGAGGAGCAGAGGCTGTGGGTTTTGAACTGGCATCAGTTGCAATATCTAAAATATGTCTAAATCTAAAGATGAAGATCATGTGCATTTTCCAGGCATGGTAATTTGTACTAGTTAACTTTATTTCTAGCACCAAGGTAGTCATGGTTAAATATAGAGATTAGGGTAACGAACACCTAAACTAGAGATAAATAAATGAAAACTTTAATAGAACTCAGAAAAGAAACTTAGATCAAACTATATACACTTGCATGCAACAACAGAAAGCTATAAAAGCTTACGCCAAGGAGGCATGCAAGGAAAAAAATAATAATAACCTAAGGTAAAATAGAAACTAAGAACACACAGGAGAAACCAGATCTTGGTTAAGCTGTTATTGATTAACAGATAACACAAGAATCTCTTGCATGCAAAGAGAAAGAAAACTAAATAACCTAATAACACAATCTTGCAAAACAGATGAGTAAAAGAAAAGAAATTAGATTAAACTAACTTAAATGAACAAAGATGAACTTGCAAAAAAATGATTAATATAAAGAGAGAGAGAGAGCTAAATCTAATGAAGCCTGTTTGATTCAATTAAAATGATGCACTTAAATGATAGCAATTTAATATGTTTCTAACTTCTTTTCAATGAAAAGAAAATTATTTCAACCTTGAATCAAACTGAGAATGCTAAAAAATAATGAATGGTAATAAACTACTGAATCTAATAAAGCTACTAATGATTTTTTTGCGATACACTATTTCAATGAATATTTGTGACAACATGCAACTGATATTAAGAAGATTGAAGAAGCACAAAGAAATTAAGAAAGAATAAAGAACCATTAACTAAAACTAAGAATAAACAAATAACTATAAACTATTAATTATTAATCGTTAACCAAAAACTAATAGCTATTAACATGAACCATTAACTATTAACAAGATATTAGCTCTAATAACTATTAACAAGCTATTAACGTGATACCGCCTGACACTAATAACTATTAACAAGTTATTAGCTCTTCGGTTCAAAAATAACAAAATAAGAACTGCTATAAAGAATGCTTGCAACTGAAAACAACTAACAATGCATGCAAAAGACTAAAATTGATAAATAATCGAATGTTATATAAAAAATAAATGCATGCAAGAGGAAAGAATAACGATGCAAAAAAAACTAGACAAGATCACGAATGGAAGAGAGCACAAGGCCTGATCGATCTTAATGGATAAGGAATGCAGAGAGATAGATTAAGAAATACAACGATAACTATAATCTAATACCGGGAGAAAGACAACGCATGTAACACTGGGAGATTGCATAGCCCTTGTGCACCACCATTGGTGTCTGCCGCTATGATCTTGAAAAGAAACTCAACACAAAGCCAAAATAAGAGGAGAGAAAAAAATGGCAAAGGCAATCAATAACACCACCATCGAGATCGAACAAACCCTAGCAAGGGGAGATGGCGATGGTGCTACTGGCAGATCGTGCTAAGGCAGTGGCGGTGGAGGAACACATTACAGTGGTAATGAAGGGTGAAGGGATGCCAGATAATACATGTAGCGATAGAACTAATAACACAAATAGATCTTGGAAGCTCTTCTGATGGTATGCTAACTTCCTCGATATTAAAAGAAATAATAACTGCTACTTTCTATACAATAGCGAAAAAAGTTCCAGTATATATTGTGATGGAGTGAAAAGCAACTAGATGCGTAAAGAGGGCGGGGTTTTGAAGAGCATGCCACTGCACCGCGATAACGTTAGGAAATGATAACAATAGAAAGAATAAACAAAGAACTATAAACAAATAACTATTAACGCTATCTATGCAGTGATAGTTACAATAGTAGTATTAGGAATAAGGTGTCTCAACCTTGGATAATTCCTATTCTTATTATTTATTTTGTAAATGTATTTTTTGCAAATAATGTAATTAAGTGTGAGTGTAAATGTCTAGTTGGCATGTTGATGTGTCACTCCACTTGATGTGTCGACATCTTTTGCATAAGGAGATCATGACTGAAACGGTCATGACAGATTCCTATGACGCGTAAGAACTATTTAAGGAATGTGCTATGACAGGTGTAAGAGCATCTTATGACTTGGGCCTATTTGGGCACCCAAGAAGAAGTGGTTGGTGTGTGTAAGAGAATATGCCAAAAATAGGTTGGTATGACAGATTCTCTTACACTTCTCTTGTGACCGTTATTTTTGGCAGATTCTATGACAAGCTATCATAGTCTATTCTAGGGATGGACACCTATTCTTGGGATTGCATGTAACAACTATGTACATGTGGCTTTGTGCATGGGTCTTGGTGGTTGTGCCTATTTTTGGGTCCAGAGGAGTCTATATATATGATGCTGCTCCTATGGGAGAGATATAACAGAAATTTAAGTCTTGTTGGCTTTGTCTCTCATTTCCTGAAAGAACTTGCATTGCAAGTGTATTGTAATCTTTGTGTTGAAGATAATACATTGTGCAAGTTTTGGAGTGCTGGGGTTTTTACCGAAAGGTTTCCCCAGGGTATATCATTGTGTCATTCTCTATTTTTTTGTATGTATGGTATGTGGTTGCAATATCTTTGCTAAAGTAGTTAATGAATCTAAAATTGTAAGGATTTATAAGAATTTGCACAATACTCTCCTATAGAGATTAGCGTAGGAAGCTATTTCCGCACCTGCGTTTCCTTACAAGTGGTATCAGAGCTTGATCAACTTTTGATCCTAGTTGTTGGGTAGGGTTTTTTGAGCTAATCTCAAGTTTGAGTGGGAGTTTTTTGCAGAGCATTCTGAATCTTATTTGCAGATTGAGATGGAAAGTTCATCATATGGAAGAATGGAGGTGGAGAAATTTAATGGAACTAATTTCGAGTTGTGGAAACTCAAGATGGAAGACATGTTGGAAGATCGTGACCTATGGGAAGTGACTTCAAGTGCTACAAGACCAACAACTATAGCTCAAGCAGATTGGGATATCAAAGACCGTAAAGCTAAGGGTCTCATAAGACTCTGTTTAACCGATGCAGTTCTTCTGAATGTTCTAGATGAGAAAACTACAAATAGTTTGTGGGAAAGACTTGCGGCTGTGTATTAGGCCAAATCTCTGGTGAACAAGTTGTTCTTGAGGAAGAAGTTGTACTCTCTATGAATGGAGGAAGGTGGATCCTTAACGGATCATTTAAATGCATTTAATCTGCTGGCTGCACAATTGACATCAGCTGGTGTCAAGTTAGAGGAGGAGGATTGTTGCTACACACTTTTGTGTTCTTTATCAGATTCATGGGACCATCTTGTGATGGCTCTTGGAAGCACTTTAGTCACCTTCAAAATGGATGATGTGGTTTCTTCACTGCTATCAGAGGAGATGCGGAGAAAGGCTTCCATTTCAGAAAAAGAAGCCCTTGTTGTTCGTGGGAGATCCACTGAAAGAGGGAAGAAAAATGACAATAAGTCTGGCAATAAGGGTAGATCCAAATTCCATGGGAAGTCAAAGACTTCCAATAAGTCCAAGGTAAAATGTTGGAACTGTGATAAATCTGGGCACTTCTGTAAAGACTGCAAAGAGTCGAAGAAGAAGAAGAAAGGTTCAGATTCAGCTTCAGAAAGATCTCAAGAAGATGGTGATGCATTCATCGCAGCTTTGGCAGCCCATGCATCTGATGATGTGTGGTTGGTTGACTCAGGTGCATCTTTTCACATGACCTCTCATCGAAATTGGTTCTCAAAATATGAAGAGTTTGATGGTGGAAAGGTGTACTTGGGTGATGATTCTCACCTAAAGATAGTTGGACACGGAAGGGTCACTATCAAATTTGCTAATGGATGAGTAAAGGGAATCAACAGAGTTATGCACATTCCAAGTTTGGCACAAAACCTATTATCTGTAAGTATGCTGAATGATGTAGGTGTGCAAGTTGTTTTTTTGAAAGAAGGATGCAAGATGATGAGAGGATCGATAGTGCTTGCAAGGGGTACTAGGAGAGGTACCTTATTTCAGCTAGATGCATGTATTCCTCTATGTAATAGTTCTTCATCCTCACCATCTGAACAAGCAGTGAAGAAGTCTGTGGCTATTGGTTCCGATGGTAGTGCAAATACTTTGGAAGGTAAGCTTCCTGCAGAAAAGACAATGTTGTGGCATATGAGATTTGGCCACATTGGTGAAAAGGGTCTCAGAACCCTAAAAAATAAAAATCTCGTTGAGGGGTTAAATGATTACAATCTCAAGTTTGACTTTTGCGAACACTGTGTCTATGGTAAACAAAATCATGTTCAGTTTTACTCTAGTTCTCACAAATCTTCTGATGTTTTGGATCTTATTCATTCTGATGTATTTGGTCCTGTAAAAGTTCCTTCAATCTCCAAGTCTATATTTTTTGTATCTTTCATGGATGATTACAATAGAAGGACGTGGATTTATTTCCTTAAAAGTAAGACACAAGTCTTTAGTCGGTTCAAGGAATTTAAAGCTCTTGTAGAGAATTAGACTAGTAAGAAGATTAAGTGTGTGAGAACTAACAATGGTGGTGAGTTTTTCTCAACAGAGTTTGAACAGTTCTGTAAAGAACAAGGTATTGAGAGGCATAAGAAAACTCCTTATACCCCACAACAAAATGGAGTTGTAGAGAGAATGAACAAGACACTGATGGAGAAGGCTAGGAGTATGCTTAGTGGAGCTGGTTTAGAACAAAGGTTTTGGGCCGAAGCTGTGGCCACTGCTTGCTATCTGGTTAACAGATCTCCTACATCAGCCCTTGTTGGTAAGACGCCCATGGAGGTGTGGTTTGGTAAGAAGCCTTCAATTAGACATCTTCATGTTTTAGGTTGTGAAGCTTATGCACATGTTCCAAAGGAGAAAAGATCTAAGTTGGAAAACAAAGCTGTTAAATGTATTTTCATTGGATACAGTGCTAGTGTGAAAGGATACAAGCTTTAGGATCCTGTGACTAGTAAGGTGTTGTATAGTAGAAATGTTATTTTCAGAGAGCCAACATCTTCTCCTATTTTGCTACAACCAGATGAAAAAGAAAAGGAAAAATATGTTGTTCAGTTGCCTCCTACCCCTGAGAAGACTGAACAGAGAGACCATGTTGGGCCTAATGATGAGGAGAGCTCTAGCAGCTCTGATAGTTCAGAAGAAGAGGAAGAATAACCTCAAACACAGCCCTTGAGGAGATCCATGAGAGAAAGAAAGAAACCAGAAAGGTTTGGTTATTCTATGTTAGATTCCAGTTGTGCCTTTGCTTTGATTACTAACACTGATGAGCCTAGATCTGTGAAAGAGGCTTTGGGCATGGAAGATGCAGGTTCCTGGATTGAGACTATGGATGATGAGATGGCTTCATTGGAGAAAAACAAAACTTGGGACCTTGTACCTTTGCCTAAAGGGAGAAAATTTGTTGGCTGTAAATGGGTGTTCAAGAAGAAATTCTATGCAGATGGCAGTGTTGAAAGGTATAAAGCTAGATTGGTTGCAAAGGGGTATTCACAGGTAGAGGGAATAGATTATGGTGAAATATTCTCTCCTGTTGCAAAGTTGACATCCATTAGATTTCTATTATCTCTTGCTGCATCATATGATTTAGAGATAGAACAGATGGATGTGAAGATAGCTTTCCTTCATGGTGATTTGGAGGAAGAGATTTATATGTCACAGCCTGAGCACTACATTGTTAAAGGTAAAGAATCCTTAGTTTGCAGATTAAAGAAATCTCTATATGGTTTGAAGCAATCTCCTAGGATGTGGTACCTTAAGTTTGATGCCTTTGTGTTGTCAATAGGATTTGTAAGATCAAAATCAGATCATTGTGTTTATTTCAGAGTTGAAAATGATCACCTTCTTATTGTTGCATTATATGTTGATGATATGTTGATGTTTGGGAAGGGTAAGGGTATGATTTCTGATTTTAAATCTCAGTTGTCAGCACAGTTTGAGATGAAAGATCTTGGGGAAGCTAGGTACATCTTGGGTATGGAAATCAATAGAGACAGGTCTAACAGAAAACTTTGGTTGAGTCAGAGTAAGTATGTGAAGTCTATGTTGGATAGGTTCAGCATGGCAGATTGTAGACCACTATGTGTTCCTATTTCTGTGGGAACAAAGTTATCTGTAGATGATTGTCCAAAATCTCCTAGTGAGGTGAAGGACATGAGTAGAGTACCTTATGCTAGTGCAGTTGGCAGTTTTATGTACGCTATGGTCTGTACTAGACCAGACATTGCCCAAGTAGTGGGAGTCCTGAGTCAGTTTATGGCTAATCCTGGATGGGTACATTGGGATGCAGTTAAGCGAGTATTCAGATATTTGAGGGGTACATCAGATTACTCCATATGTTATCATGGTAACTCTTCTGGATCTCCACATTCAGTTTGTATTGATGGGTTTGTGGATTCAGATTGGGCAGGTGATATTGACAGCAGGAGATCCACCAGTGCTTATGTGTTCACTATGTTTGGTGGTGCCATCAGTTGGATGAGTAAGCGACAACTTGTGGTTGCTTTGTCCACTACAGAAGCTGAGTACATGGCTACTACTCATGCTTGTAAAGAAGCCATTTGGCTTAGAAGATTATGTTCTGATGTTGGTGTTGATGCAGAACAGATTACTATTTGGTGTGACTGTCAGAGCGCTATTTGCCTAGCAAAGAATCCAACTTTCCATGCCAGAACGAAGCACATTGATGTGCAGTTTCACTTTGTGAGAGATATGGTGGAAGATGGAAAGGTAAATTTGGAGAAGGTAGATACTATGAAGAATGTTGCAGATGCATTAACAAAACCAGTGGGCAGTGAGAAGTTCAGATGGTGTTCAGAGTCTATGGGCCTTTTGGCCTATAGCGGTTAAAGTTCCTGTTATGTTCCTGTTGCTCTTACAAGGTGTTTGACAAGTGGGAGAATGTTAGGAATAATGTGTCTCAACCTTGGATAATTCCTATTCTTATTATTTGTTTTGTAAATGTATTTTTTGCAAATAATGTAATTAAATGTGAGTGTACATGTCTAGTTGGCTTGTTGATGTGTCACTCCACTTGATGTGTCGGCATCTTGTGCGTAAGGAGATCATGACTGAAATGGTCATGACGGATTCTTATGACACGTAAGAACTATTTAAGGAATGTGCTATGACAGGTGTAAGAGCATCTTATGACTTGGGCCTATTTGGGCGCCCAAGAAGAAGTGGTTGGTGTGTGTAAGAGAATATGCCAAAAATAGGTTGGTATGACAGATTCTCTTACACTTCTCTTGTGACCGTTATTTTTGGTGGATTCAATGAAAAGCTGTCATAGTCTATTCTAGGGATGGATGCCTATTCTTGGGATTGCATGTAACAACTGTGTACATGTGGCTTTGTGCATGGGTCTTGGTGGTTGTGCCTATTTTTGGGTCCAGAGGAGTCTATATATATGATGCTACTCCTATGGGAGAGATATAACAGAAATTTAAGTCTTGTTGGCTTTGTCTCTCATTTCCTGAAAGAACTTGCATTGCAAGTGTATTGTAATCTTTGTGTTGAAGATAATACATTGTGCAGGTTTTGGAGTGCTGGGGTTTTTATCGAAAGGTTTCCCCAGGGTATATCATTGTGTCATTCTCTATTTTTCTATATGTATGGTATGTGGTTGCAATATCTTTGTTAAAGTAGTTAACGAATCTAAAATTGTAAGGATTTATAAGAATTTACACAATACTCTCCTATAGAGATTAGCGTAGGAAGCTATTTCTGCACCTAAGTTTCCTTACAAGTAGTTCGCATACAGAATGAGAGCACTCTCAATAATAAATGAAATATATTAAACCTAGCAAGCATAACAAGATTTTCCCAGCTGCCGATGCAATCAAATAGAGGAAAGAGTTAATCAAGAAGGAAGAAAAGATAATAATAATGGGAGTTACGTTCCAAGCCGTTGCATGCAGCAAATAAGCAAGTGGAATTTGTCGATTCTTAATGAGCCATGCCTCTTTTGCTTCTTCAGCATGAATGAACACATCCAAACCAGATAAGAATCATATTAAAGTTATCGAGAGTGAAATACAAGAAAAAAACTTTGAATCTCATGTGAAAGATTCTCTGCACAAGAAAAAAACCTTAATATACTCAAACATGCAAGAGCGACGAACGATGAGAATCTATTAAAATAGCAACTATAAGAAATTTTTTAGAAAAAAAATAAAAATAAAAAATAAAAACGCATGCATGCAAAATGCAATGATTAGAAATTAGAAACAAATAATTGCAATTTGAAAAAATATTCTATACATGCATGAACCGATATTAGACCTAAAAAAAGTAAACTTTTAAACTTTAAATTAGAATATTAAAAACAAAATTTAATATTATAATCAAAATTTAATATGATAATATTAAGATTTTGATAAATTTAAATTTGTATTATTTTCTTTATCAATAATGTATCCAAACCTACACAAAACAAATCAATAATGTATCCAATAGATAAACCAGGTTTGGCGGTAAACCAGTCAAAACCAAAAAAAATAAATTTCTCTCTTAATCAGATTAGTCAAAAAAAATATATACTAGAAATAAGCTCTCTCAAGAGTCTCTGATATTGGAGTGCTCCAAGATATGGTAGCTCGTTCACCTGTACACTCAATAATGGATTAAACCAACCTGCTCTGATACCATGTTAAAATAATAACCAAAATAGAGAGACATGAAATTGTTTAATGCTTTGAGCTAGGAATAAGGAGATTCACCATGAATAATCACAACTCTAGGAGCATTCACCAAAGAAAGAAGCAACAAGGAGACAATATTTTAAGGGGGAAAAGTATAAAAAAACCCTCGTGATATAATGAAAATGGAAAAAAATGCCTAAGAATGAGAGAGAGAAATAGAGTGAGAGCTTAGCTCATACAATGTTCAAGAAGAAGAAGAATCTCATAGGATGAGAGAAGGAGAGCCATCTCTTAATAGAGATGTGAGAAAGGAGTTACATTGTAACTCCCATTTCTATGTATGCCACATTTCACTAGTGTGTGAGACAAGTGTAGGATTCCTCATAAGGAGGAATATCTATTTTCCTTAGTAAAGGAAATTACAAATATGACATGTCCTCCCACTTGGACTAGAGGACGAATACAATATGATACCTTGGTTTATCCTTACATATTTACCAAGGAAAGATTAAATTCTAACACATATGCATTGACCTTAGCACATACCAAATAAGGTCTGAATACTTTGAGTGCTTTCACCAATGCATAAGCTTGCTTTTCCATTATCTCATAATTTAATTTAGTTTATTGCAGTTACTAAAAAAACTATGGGGTGTTCAAACCCTTCCTCATCTTTCTACAACAAGACTATTGCAATGGTGTGAAAACATGCAAATGAAAATTGAGAGAAAGGTTAGGTATAATCTGGAGTAGTTAGAACATGAACCTCTTGAATTTCTTATTTATTTCTCTCAAAATATTTTTGTGGTTCCTGATTCCAATCAAGCTTTACATCTTTTTTTAATAATTTGACTATTGGCTTGATCGTCTTTGCAAAGTTAGCTATAAATCTTTTGAAAAAGGTTAATTTTTCTGAGGAATGACTACACACCCTTAAGGTTTTTAGGAGCATAGACCTTCTGAATAGCTTTAAGTCTTTCTAGATCTATCCTTACTCCCTTTTTAGACACTACATACCCTAAGAGATTTCCCTCTATAACAACAAATTAGCATTTTGTAGGATTCAGTGATATGCTGTATTGCAATGCTTTAACCATAACCTTTTCCAAATGACTGCAATGATCTTCAACTTTCTTTGAATATATAGTCAAATCATCTTGGTAAACTCCCATGAGAATATTTATGAGGTCCTTAAAAGCCACATCCATTGCCTTTTGTAGCTCCAACATTCTTTAATCCAAAAGGAATACAGATATACACATAGGTTTCCCATGGGGTAGTAAATGTTATTTTAAATTATTAAGATTCCTTGACTAACACTTGGTTATATTTAGAGAGCCCATCCATCATTGATAATAAATCACATCCAATCACCTTATGCAGCATAGATTCCATGTTAGGAAGTCCATAATTTTCCTTTAATGAGGTTACATTCAAATTCCTGAAATCAACACACAGTCTTAAGTCCCCATTTTTCTTCCTGATTGGGACCAAATCTGAAACCTAGGATGAATGTCTTATGGGCTCAATTATGCCTGTATCCCTTAATTTTATCAATTACATTTTCATCTTGCTAGCCAATAATAGATTGATAGGCCTATGTTTCTACGTAAATCATTTTGTATCTTCCTTCAATGGGATCTCATGTTGGAATAAGTCCTCCCTATAGGCTTTGAGATCATCATAGGACCAAGGAAAGAGATTCTTATATTTTTTCAGCAATTTATCAAATTCATCCTCACATCTGTATTTAGTTTCTTTCCAACATAAACCAACTGAGGGGATGTCTCTGATCCTAAATTTATTTCTTCCAAGTATTATAACTTAGCATTGGACTATTGTGACATGTAATTATCATTGATACTAAACATGCCCTCTAGCTCAAATAATCCATTAGGAATGTGGTTAGAAGCTAACTAAACAATTTCATTCCCAAAAATGCACTCCTTACCATCAACAACTTTTGTTGAAGAGTTACAATCAATCTTTTGGCTATCATACTAATCTAGGCTTAGGACAAATCTGAGGATATCATCATTATCCTCAAAATCTTGCCAATTGTGAATATTAGCAGGCACTCCAGGGCTACCCTTGACTTTCGGTATAGATATACCAACAAGTGTAATATCATCAATTTTCAATAAAACATTTGCAAGGAAATATACCATGATGTTGTTTGACCTTTCTACCCACTTAATATTGAAGGCATCAAATAGCTCTATTCTATCCCATACATCATACCTATACAATTTTAATCTATCATCCTTGGCAGCATATTTGGATCTAATGTGAGCTATGATTAATTCAGAATCACCATGAACTTTTAAGCAATTAGTACCATGTTCTATGAAAACATCCATTCCCAATATCAATGCTTCATACTTAGCAGTATTTTTGGTGCATTGAAAAGTTAATAAAAAAGAGTACTTAAAGGTAATACCTGATAGATATATAAACAAGACACTAGCTCCTCATCCTTCCTTAGATCATCCTACATCAAAATACATCTACCATAACCCATCTTTCTGCAAAAAAAACTCATCAATTATTGGGTCATTGTTTCTTAGTTGTGGCTTGACTTCTTCAATAACAAAGTTCTCCATGTCAACATCTACACAACAATTTAGGTCCTTAGGTGATACCATTTCAACTATGATAGAAGAACAGGGTTGTCTATATAGCTTAACCTTAGTACCAATCACAGGTATTGTAGCATATGAAAAATCCAATTGTAATATTTCACCCACTGTTTCTGCCCACTGTTTGGATATTATCATACCATAATAAGGCTTGGTATCAACAACAACCACATCCATTTTATATGTGTCTTCAAGAAATGCAACAATCTTTTCTTCAATGCCTATTAAGGTTCTCACCATAGGAACCATCGTATTATCCATTGCATAGCATCTTCCATTGGAAGTGTCAACTTGAAGTCCTATCTCTTTCATAACATGATATGGCATCATAGTAGCTGCAACACTAGAATCTATCATGCAAATTTTTAACTAGAAGTTATTTACTATCAAAGTGACATAAAATAGATCGATTAATGATGGTTCTTGAGTAACAACACTCCCAACACACATAGTAAAAGTTTCCTTGCTTGTCTCCAAGCCTTTCATTGGTTTCTCCTTTTCAGACATAACAAGAGCATCTCCTTGTTCATTTATTAAGGTCAAGGTTGCTTCCTTGTGTTCTTTTACTTTTAGCATTTCTAACAATGGGATCGAGACCTTCATTTGAGATAAAGCATGTCTCATATCAAAGGTTGGGGGTTCATAAAGGAGATTAGACAAGTCCTTACCCTTATTGGATTTTTTGTTTTTCTTATGTGTTGTAACTTCTTCATTCCTTTTGATTTCTTGAACAAGAATTGGATCTTCTTTTTTATCATCACAACCCTTACCTTTGGTTTCATTCACCTTTTGGGAAGCTTTACTTTGGGGATCTTCTTTTAGAAATATTGATCTTGGTACTCCTTGATCAGGGTCCACTCTTTTGTTCCTCAAGTTATATGAAGATATGGCTTGATTAATTGAAACAACAGTGAGACTTATAACTTCTTCCTCACTTGGCTTCCTCCAATGAGAATCACCCTACTCTGACTTGACCACTTTTACTAACTTGTGAATATTTCTTTTAGATTCTTCCTCTTGACCAGAATGAGTGAAAAATTGTTGTTCAAACCTTGGAATTTTTTTTCTTCTATAATCTACATCAATAAATGTTTCTTCATCTTCTGAAGATGAAGGTTCTTTTACTCTCACAATTGTGAACATATCAACTGTAGGCTTTTCAGATACCTAACCATCTCCTACATTTGCATCATCTACTTCCTCTTCCAAAGCTTGGGCCACAACACATTGATAAGGGGAATGAGGCATATTTCAAGCCACACACCATGGATTATTTTCTACATTGTGTGTTGTATTCTTCTTCAAAGGGTCTGGTGTATATTTTCCCTTTTGATCTTCATGAGCATCAAAGACAGTCTTCCCATCCTTCCAATTTTTCTTATAAGGTTGATCACATAACCTAGAAAATATATCCTACCTCTGAAACTATGGTCTATTGTCCTGAAATCCTCTCTCATCCTTTTCAATCCTGGCTGAGAGATCTTTGACAACATTTACTAGCTTATCAACCTTATCTTCTTCTCTAGCTGCCTTACCAGCCTATCCTTTTGTTTCTTTTCATAGCTTTCCTTCTTCTCTCTTATGCATCTGACTAGATAATTTCCTATTACTTTCAATGTTAATTTATAATTTTAAAGCATCTCTTAAAGTACGTGGAATTTTATCTCTCAAGAGATAAGACATTTTTCCATCCATATTGTGTGTTGTATTCTTCTTCAAAGGGTCTGGTGTATATTTTCCCTTTTGATCTTCATGAGCATCAAAGATAGGCTTCCCATCCTTCCAATTTTTCTTATAAGGTTGATCACATAACCTAGAAAATATATCCTGCCTCTGCTACTGTGGTCTATTGTCCTGAAATCCTCTCTCATCCTTTTCAATCCTGGCTGAGAGATCTTTGACAACATTTACTAGCTTATCAACCTTATCTTCTTCTCTAGTTGGCTTACCAGCCCATCCTTTCATTTCTTTCCACAACCTTCCTTCTTCTCTCTTATGCATCTAACTAGATGATTTCCTATTACTTTCAATGTTAATTTCTAATTTGAAAGCATCTTTTAAAGTACATGGAATTTTATTTCTCAAGAGATAAGACATTTTTCCATCCATGACATTAAAATATGTAGTCAACATACTTCATCATCTAATCTTAAGACTTAGAATAGTTTATACATTTCCTTTTGAAACCTATTATTAAATTTACATATACTCTCATTGGGAAGTTTTTTGATATTGTTAAACT
Source organism: Chamaecyparis obtusa (assembly GCA_027943335.1). Classification (NCBI taxonomy): domain Eukaryota; kingdom Viridiplantae; phylum Streptophyta; class Pinopsida; order Cupressales; family Cupressaceae; genus Chamaecyparis; species Chamaecyparis obtusa. Next base: position 659,195 of record BSBK01001896.1, on the reverse strand, counting down.
CATTGAGCATATAACTAGAATTGATATGCTCTCCTTATTACTCCTTGAAACTTTTCACAAATTCCTCCCAAGATGCAATACCATTTTTAGGCAATCCCCTATACCGATCCCTTGCATCTTCCACCAATTATTAAATAAAAAATTTCATAACAACATCTTCATTCTCAATCTCATAATGATTTATTTTATCTGTGAAAGATTTAAGGTGTTCTTACAAAGTAACAACATTATTTCCTATAAATTTAGGGATTTGGTCTCTTAGCTCATCTGGGATAGCATTTGACTGGCCAAGAATACCACCAAAGAACAATGGACGGTATCTATCTAGGTGAACATGTCTTCTCTAAAAATTATTTGAGTTCTGAGCTCCACTCCCTCCAGCCAAAGCACTTTGATTCAACATATTTCCCATGGTATCACCAACTAGCTGAACTCTAGAACTCTAATTTTGGGTGGGTTGAGGAACACCTTGCTTAGAACTAAAAGCATGAAAATTTCGATTTGAACCACCTGGTGAGTTTTGTGGCACTATCCTAGTGGTTACCGAGATTGAGCTACTGGCAGTAGTATTTATAGTCGCATGTAGGAAAGCAATTTTCCTTTTCATCTCATCCATAGAAGCTTCTAACTCCATTTTTTCTAATTGGATAACCAGATCTTTCTTGTCTTTTCTAGCCTTCTCTAGTTCTATGGTAACTTGAGACATACCATTAGGGGTAATTTTTCCCTTCTTGGGTTCATTTATACTCATTCAACCCATTTTTTTCTTACCCTTGTCAGATGCACCCTTGTTATTGTTCTTGATCTCATCACTTCTCTTAATCTCTAATGGATGCAACTGCCTCAGAACATGGCCTTCTCCTTTAAACTCATTTTTATTAGAATTTGATTCATTATTGTTGACTTTCTGTCTCATAGCTCCAATATACTAAACAGATCCCTGTCCAAACCCTGTAACTCTTCATTGAAACTTTTAGCCTTAAGCTCATTGTTCTTGGTTTTCCTCAAGAGTTCTTGTCTTTCCATTAAGAACTCATAAATCTCTTGCTCGTACTTATTTATTCTATTGTCTATCTCCAAAAACTTCTCACAGTCCTTTCTTCTTAAAGCTATCACTTCATCATATAATTTATCAGAATCATGAGATGTAGTTTCAACAGCAGAAGTTTCTCCTAGTTGGTCTAGACTTTCTTGTGTAGGGAAGTAACCCACATCAGTAAGTTCTTCATCTGGGAGGGATCAAAATACTTGTTAGCTACATTAAGTTCATCTGAGCTAAGAGGCTAAGGAATCACATAGGAGGAGCAGTCTTTCTTAGGGATAGGGGTCAAAACTCTTCCTCTAGAGGTTTTGGAAAAATTTGGGTAGGACACACCTCTCCTAGACCATTGTCTTCTACCAGGTGTATGATTCTCATCTCCTATATTACTTTGAGGATGATCCCTATAATAAGACCTGGTATTTCTTTGTCGACTCATTATAAATCTAATAAAATACTTGTATAATTTCAATATGCTATACTAGCAACTGGAATACACAGAACTCAGAGTCACCACACACAAAATGTATGGGAAAAATTACACAAACTGGTAAAAAATGAAACAATAGACAATTAAACGTGAATTTTAACAAGCCTATTGCTAAACATTAGAATCCCCAATAGAGCCACCAATTTTTTAGTGTTTATTTTTATTGAAAATGTCTATAATAAACCTTACAAAGGTTCATCTAACAATAATTAACACTAATGCAATAAGGATACTCATCCTTCTTAACTTTGAGCTTCAAGCTCAGGTGGGTGTAGCTTATTGAATCACGTCTTCAAGGAATCAACAATAGTTATTTGTATTCTTCAACACAAATAATAAACATCTATGTTCTTCAAACATAAACTAAAAGATTATTTATCATTTAAGGATTGATGTTGATAATTGCCAATCAAGTATAGACTAGTGCCTAATTCTAGGGCAAAGTGTCAAATGAGCATACATTCATAGAAATCTTTTAAATTAAACACACATAGACCCCAAATGAAATGTGTTACAAATCATTCTTCTCATTTTCAACCTCAGACATCAAATTGTCATATAAATCATGAATCCCCTGAAACCACCCTTAAGAATTACCCTTCCCTTGAAAGAAACTTAAGAATAATCTCACAATTTACCTTGTAAATGATATATTAAGAATGCCTTGAAAATTCAATACACAAGAACTCAGAATTAACACAGGAAGACATCATAAATTTGTAGAGAAATTCAAATGTATTCTCATTAAAATACTCTCTATTTCAGTACATTTAGATTGACAAAATTATAAAAATAAGACTCTAAATCAAGAAAACACTATTTGCAGTTGTAAATTGGCCATACTTAAATACATTACAAAAGCCTTTCTATTTATAATATTCTCTAGCAATCTTGGAATCTTGGGAGAAACAAGATGCAACAAGCTTCAGATGGCTAGGAAAAACAAAAGACACTAGAAGGCAAAAATAGTTACAATCATTTCCATTAGTGGAGAGTAAAACTTGAGTAGATTTTTGCAATCATTCTGAAACTTTAACAACTAGCACCTTTGTCTGCAGATGTACAAGGTAAATTCTGAAAGTTTCTATGAGAATAGTGACCACCTACTTGGATAAAATATAGTATTATTTTAAAATAATTACCCTCTGTGTCCACATTGATCAGGTGTCAAGTGTCATTTTAATCCTCCTCCATTGCCTCCAATTTTGTTGTTGCCTGCTTCTTCTTTTTGGGCTTTGTGTTGTTGTCTGATTGTGCAACCTCCTCCTCTAATGGCCACTTGAAACTCTTTATACTCTATAACTTCTTTACTTCCCTGTCCTACCTAGAATCATTTTTGGCCATTGTATTTGTAACAAACTTAGAATAGTTTGTTTCAACCTTAAACATATAAGCCAGGACATTATTAAAATTATCAATATTTAGGGTATTATCCTCATTTAGCAAACACTCCCACTCTATCATTAATGCATCCAACTCATTTTTCCACTCCACAATACATTTTACTTCATTACTCTCATTATGTATGGGAGCTATGTAGTTGTTTAAGTTGGGGCAAAATATATCCAATTTTGATTTTACCTAATTTTCCTTTCCCTAAAAGAAAGATAGGGATGTACCAATCTGTTCAATCATTTCCCCAACCTGACTAACTAACTCAAGAATGTCTAACCTGTGGGGCTATAAAATTTCTAATTTTTCAAATAAGCGGCCCTTGCATGACCATATGTTGAACAAGGGATTGAGAGTTATCATTGTATCCTTTACATCACTGTCAATCTTGAGCAACATATTATATAATTCATGGACTATATCCAACTTTCCTTTTATTACCTTAGTTATGTGTTGCATAATATTTATCGAGGCAATGAGAGTAACCTCATTTTTGTCTCTATTAGACTTCTCAACTGACTGAGAAGAATCCTCTATGACAGGAGGCACAACAACTTCAATTTGTTGAATAGGAGGGGGAACAACCTTGGATGCATCTTCCAATGTGATCCTTAAGTCTTCCAACTCTTCCTCCAATACTTTAATTTTCATCAAGCCCTTCTCCTTGTCTTTGGCCAAAGCAATTATTTCATAAAAAATCCTTCCATACCCATTTGACAATTGTGTTGTCTTGGTCTTATTTAGATGGGAAAAATGTGTAACAACCTTAGAAACTTCAAAGTCTTTTGTATTCTGCAATGTCTAAATTATATTATCCCCTTCCATCTTCTCTGCCACACTTACTATGGAAGGATTTTGTGTCCTTGGAGATAAGGGCCACATGGAAAGAGTTTGAGATATTGGGTCATAACCATAACCTCTGATCATATCCCCTATCTGAGTCTCAAAAGATAATTGAGCCTAAGGTTGCATCTTATTTGATCTATGATAAATGTTGAGGCCAGATCCCACCCTAGGACAAGCAACATCCTACTAGACTTTACCAACTATCTGGCCTTTTCCACTGTAATAATTTTTGAGTTGGATCATAAGACACAAGGGCTTGCAGAGCCTCATTGTCTGGATCAATTCCATCAGTGACCTATAATTGACTACATATTTCTTAGTGCTTTCTCCAAATGACAAAATTATTGAACTCATCCCTTTTGATGAAGTCAACATAAATCAAGAGCTCCTCTTGATAAATCTCCCTCTCATCTCTACACATTTGGAGGGGCAATTCAACCTCTTCTTGGGTCTCCATCCTCTTACCCTCTCTGATGTTCTTTCTTAATTGGTGATGATAAGGCCTATCACTAGTTACAAATGCAGTCACTCTATCCATTTTCTTTTCAGGACCCTTTTTCCTAGAGGACTCTCTCTCATCTATTTTTTGTTTCTTTTACGGAGGCTCACTAGTTAGCTCTATGTTAGGGAAATTTGGTCCTTTCTCAAAACCTGGCTACTTAGTCACTTGGGGATGGCTATTCTTCATCTAGGATTCGTCACTATCCTCATCATACTCAAAGCATGAGTACTCTCTTGGTACTTCATGCTTTTCCTCTAACTGGGTTTCAAGTATATAATTAAATGTGTCATACATGCCAATCATTTTGTTGATCCTAGACATGTAAGGGATGCCAGGGAAGAATCCTCCAAATCCAATCCCTACATTTTTCAATTGTGTTTCCAAATTTATTAAGTCCCAAAATTTCCCAATTCTCTTTTCAGGTTCCTTCTCATCCAATATATTTCTAATGATATCCTCTTCATCACATCCATCATGCTGATGGATGGTGCCAATACTGGGAATCAACAATTTATTTGGATTCTTAATTAAGTCCTCAGGGTCCACATATTTGTGCTAAGGAGTACCCATCTTGTACTGATTTAACCACTTGTTAATCTAAGGCATAACCATTTTCCCAATAATAAAATCATTGATTTTGAATCAAGCCTGGGTGTAAATGTACCCTTTCTATGGGGAGCTAGATGCTCCTTATCTGTCCACACCAACTAGAAAATGAATTCCATGAGAGCAGCCCTTGGGGGAACAAATTTTGGTAGCACATGTAGAGGCTAAGGGCATCCATATACTCTAATCAAAGTGCATGTCGGCCCCAAAGAAAAGTTACCCCAATTGTGGTCTTGAGGCTACTTATCTACATACTCATAAGGCCTTAAAAGCCTTAGTACCTTGACAAACAATCTAGTAATATTAACCCCAAGAAAATTAAGAATAGGATTAAAAATCCAATTATGAAAACCACATAATTCATCATTTGAGGTGTAATTCGAGACCCTAATCCACAACTGCATATGATTTGATTGGCCATTAATGATAATTCTGGGTCTCAACATATGTACATCAAAACTATCAACATTATAGAACAAGATCATATCCATCAACAAGGAATAATGCATAAAATGGGGTTGCTTGTTCTCTTTTATACTCATTAGACCCTCATGCATCTGGTCAATTACATACTAAATGTAGTCATAATTAGTATTGATATGGGACTTCTGGATATCAAGGATAATCATTAGTAGGTCAGTAGGCATTCTCTGAGCATCTCCATCTATTCCTAATACCCTGTACAACCCATATGCCAAATATCTCGTGTAGAAATGCAAATCCTTAAACTCATAAGGTGCATTCATGTGGCTGGGTAGAGGGACTATATATTTTCCCATTTTTGGCATGAAATTTGGGATTAGGTTTTTCACTAAATTGACCCGTTTCTTATATTTTTCCTTCTCCCTGCCCAAGTCAATCTCTATAGATGAAGAAAATTAAGAGCCGAAGGCCTTCATAAGGAAACCTTTATCTAGGGTCACTAGGGAAGATTGATCACTCTTTCTGATAGTCTTAGATACTGAGTCATACTTCCTAGCCAATTCTATCAATAAATCAACATCCAAGAATACATATGGGATAATTAACTTTCCCAAACCTAACTTCTAAGCATTGTAGATTGGGATTTTCTTAACCCTGTTTCTATTAAAGTAATTGAAAAGATGATATTCTGAACAAGTAGGAGTAACTAGGTCTCTTCTATTTGCTAAGTAGTCAGAAAAAACCTCATCACTAACCTTTTTATTCTAAGTTGACCCAGGGAGCAATGTGATGAATTTTGCTGACGAATTGTGTTTTTCTTTATGTTCTTCCCTTGAATCTTTGATCCCTCCGGACTTTGGTTGACTCATTTTGTTGCTTCTGCTTATGCTCTTCTCTAAATTATGTTCTACTTATCCGCTCTTTGCAAAGGTTCCACTTCCTACCACAACTTTGAAGTTATGATAAGTAGAAATATAGCAACATCGTGTCTTTATAACATTTAACAATGAATGCAACTAGCTTGTCAAGATCACATAAAATATTTCTTCAATCACTTCAGCATTCACTCTGCAATTATCCAAGTTCAAATTTGAGCTAGCTGTGGTGTGGGAATTCGACATGCACATTCAATTCTTGAAAATAAGGTGGAAAAGGCCATCATTACATCTTTTTTCTTTAAAACCCTTGTAGTTTGTTAAAAAACCCTAGCTAGAAATTGATTGGCTACTACTCATTAGCTTTTTTCACCTCAGCATAGTACTTTAACATGTTAGGATCTCCTATTTTCCTTATCGCCATGAGACTTTAATGACTCATCTTTTGGAGATTATGCAACAATAGGTTATTTTAGAATCTCTAAATGTTTGGCTTGACTGTGGTTTCATCTCGAAATTGAGCGACCAACACATATCTCATAATTTCTTAATGTGAGCTCTAACCATAGTTCCATCATGAGATTTAGAGATAAAGGCCACCTCAATGTTGCTGGATGTTTTACTTAACTCAAAAATGTTCTTGAGATTAAGAGATAGCCTTTGATCTTTACCATCATCTACGATTGTCCCCTAATCTCCAAATATTTTATGACTGAACCGGGACTTTATGAGATTGGGAGATATAACAACACTTGTCTATTTCTTAACCTTTCACCAGATCTCCAAATTTTAGACACTTAAAAAAAAAACATTAAGAGATTCCGAGATAGCTGCAACTATTAAGTCTTTCACTTTATTGCTTGATCTCTAAATCTTTTATGACTTAACCGCTATTTCATGAGATTGGGAGATAATTGTTTCTCTAGATTGCTGAACATTTAGACTTCATCGCCGAACTTCAGGAGACTTAGAGAAAGTGTTTTCACTAGGTCGCTGAATAAAAAGAACTAACCACTGACCTTCATGAGATTAATAGATAGAACATCAACCGTCAAGTCTTCACTTTGTTGTCCAATCTCCAGATTTCTTAGATTTAACAACCAACTTTACGAGACTTGGAGATACAAAGGAAAATAACAACCATGTGCAAAGAAGGGGAAACTAAGTGACATGAAAAGGTAACATGAAAACATAAGAATCAAGGCATGACTTGGAAAATTTCAAAGATAAAAACCCTACCAAAGACAAGCAAGACCTAAGGTTTAGGGTTTCAGACATTTTTGAAGTAGAATTTCCTAGAGACACAGACATTCTTAGAAATTTTGCAGGGACAACGAAACTATTAGATGCAGAGGCACAATTTATTTGACACTAGGAACAATCATTTGACACTTCTTAGAAAACCTCAAATATGACCCAACAGATCCATAATTGTAAGACCTGTTTACTCTTTACAGCTAGCTTGATTTTGCATTTCAGGTGATGCTAGATAGTCCTCTTTCAGAATACTATGTTAAAGCACCTACTAAATCAAATTGCACCTTCTAATTGCCTAGCTAGCAAAAGAAAATATTATTCTAAGAAAGACTATTCTTCTGGTTGTCTTAACCTAACACTATTTTATAAAATAGGGCATTATTTATGCCACCAAAGTGCATCATACATATTAACAAACCCACAAGAGAAGACTTTGATAACTCATTGCATAAGCCTACTTAGCTTAATAGCCTAATAGCTTACTGGGATAACAATTTAATAAATAAAAAACAATGCAAATCATCTAGCCTAACAGACTATACCATCACAAAACCCATTAGAGGCCCAAGCTAAAATAAACCTTAAAACATAAGTTCCGAGTAAGGCTTACCCAATACGTCACCAGCCTTGAAGTGTTTCCTAGCAAATTTAGTTAGCAGAAAAACTCAACTGGAAAATGCTACAAAAAAGTCCATTTGCTGAGGGAATCTAGTGGCGTCCTGGCATATGGAAGAAGATAATTTTTTCACGACCTATGGCATGTGTTTTGGTGTTTAGGTTTGTGGACACGGGGGATAACTACTAAAGAATCATTTTATTTGGGCTTTTTGTTTGTTGAATCTAGGTTACTCATATATTAAATTAGCTCATTTCATAGCCAACCAAAGCATTCTGGAAGACATTCTTGCTCAAGAAAAGAAACCATTCCTGTTGCATACTCTTGATTTTGAGATAATGAAGGGTTTGTAGTAGTCGCAATTAATGGAAGTTTTGAAAATTGATTTAGCCCAAAAGATTCATGCCTCAAACTCACAACAGTTCAAGACAAATTTGTTGGAAAAGTCGTACATGAACCTTGTGTGAAAATTCTATATTGCAGTCACTGGTTATTAATCTCCTATCTTACAAAGATTATTTGATTAATGAATAACGAAAAATAACACAACTGCAACTTCACCAAAAATACAGAAAGAAATATGCCACACAATGACACAATACTTTTGGACAAATCATCCCTAGAAAAAACCCCGAAGGGAAAACCAGTACTATAGATGAGAAATATATTAATCTTCAGCAAATTAAGAGATACAAAATTCCTTTCCTCTCACTGGTAGAATTCCAACAATCTCCCAATTTCTCTTGCTGATATTCCTCAATTGCTATCCCCAAATACTATCGCTACACCCTTTCTAACATTACAAGACTACCCCTTGCTAACACAGAAAGACTACTCAAGCTTGTTCTTGCAAACACTGCAAGATTACTCAAGCTTGTTCTCAAACTTGATCTCAAACTTGATGTTCTCTTCATTTGAAGACTACTCAAGCTTGTTCTTGCTAACACTGCAAGACTACTCAAGCTTGTTCTCAAACTTGATCTCAAACTTGATGTTCTCTTCATTTGAAGACTACTCAAGCTTGTTCTTGCTAACACTGCAAGACTACTCAAGCTTGTTCTCAAACTTGATCTCAAACTTGACGTTCTCTTCATTACCTCCAAATGCCCCTTGACCCCCTTTTATACTAGTCCCATTGTTTCTAGTTGCTTCTAGTTGCTGGAAGTTTCCCCAAACTAGAGGTTTCTAGAAGTTTCTACAAACTAGAAGTTTCTGGAAGCTAGAAGTTTTTAGGAGTCAAATAATTAATAAATAAAGTTATTTACTAATTATTAGCAAATGGACTAACAGTTGTTCAAGCTACCAAACTAACACTCCCTCTTAGCAAGGAAGCTGTTCTGCACAACACCCAACTTATCTCTGAAGAAGATGAATTTTTCCTTCCCTAATGCCTTTGCAAGAATGTTTGCTACCTACTCCTCTATAGGTATGTACTGTAGCTGAACAATCCCCTACTATACACAATCCCTGATGAAGTGATACCTGATGTCTATATGTTTCGACCTATCATGAAACACTAGATTCTCAGTCATCATGATACAACTCTAATTGTCACAGTGTATCACCGTAGTCTCAACCTTTTGACCAAACAAGGCTACTAGAAAATTTCAAAGCCATATAGCTTCACATGTCACCATGCTAGCTTCTATGTATTCTGACTCTACTGAACTCAGAGCCACAGAATTCTGCTTCCTGTTGAACCAAGAGAAAAATCCTGATCCCAAATTGAAACAACACCCTAAAGTGCTTTTCTTGTCCATTGTACTACCTGCCCAATCTGCATCAGTATAGCCCATCAACCTAATTCCTTCACCTCAGGCATATCTAATCCCATAATTGATTGTACCTCATAAATATCATAGCACATGCTTGATCACTGTCCAATGTACTCTCTTTGGCTCAACCATGAACTGACTAAGAGAGTTAACTGCAAAAGCTATATCTAGCCTAGTGTTGACCAAATACATGAGAGAATCAATCAAGTAATTGTATAAAGTGGGATCTACATCCTTCTCCCTAGATGTTTCTACCTTCCTCCAATTCCCAATCATAGGTGTAGACATGGCTTTGCAATCCTCCATCTTGAATCTCTTCAAGATTTCCATGCAATATTTCCCTTGCCCAAGGAAAATTTCTCCATCTATCTACCACACCTCCATACCTAGAAAGTAGTGCATAAGTCCCAAATCCTTCATCTCGAACTCTACTGCAAGGTCCTTCTTGCACTCATCTATGAGCCCTGGTGAACCTGTTACAAACAAGTAGTCCACATATAGAACAAGAATGAGTATCTCACCCCCAACCACCAAGTAGTAGAGGTTAGCATCCACATCACTCTTCACAAAGCCTAGTTCCTACAAGTAATTATCAATGTACTCATACCACACTCTGGGAGCCTTCTTGAGTTCTTACAAAGCTCTCTTCAATCTGCACACGTGGGTTTCTTTGCTGTGTGCTACAAAGCCTTCTGGTTGTTCTATGTATACCTCCTCCTTCAACTCACCATTAAGGAATGCTATCTTGACATCCATTTGATGGATTTTCCATCCCATCTGTGCTGTAATCAAGATTATAGCTCGTATAGAAGTATATCTAGCTACTAGAGCAAATGTCTCCTCATAGTCTATTCCCTCCTTCTAAGAGAACCCCTTTGCAAAAAACCTTGCCTTGTATTTCTTGATGCTACCATCTGCACCATGCTTAACCTTGTAGATCCAGTGTGATCCAACCACTTCCCTATCTGTTGGTCTAGGCACTACCTCCCACACACCATTATGCATTATTGAGGTATACTCCTCAACCATCACATCTTGCCACACTTGATGTTGTATAGCCTCCTGATAGCTGGAAGGCTCACTGTCTACCAACTAGCTGACTAAAGCAACATAGTCATTGAACTTGGCTAGTTGTCTTCGCTCTCTAGTGGTCTTCCTAGGAGTTCCCATAAATTCCTGAGTATCCCTTTATGTTTGTTGAACTTCACAGTTCCTGCTACCAACTATAGAAGATGATGTATCAACCTCCATATCTTGTCGATGCATTTCCTGCTGCACTAGTTGCTCCATACTATGTGAACTCTCACCACCTAAGTCTATGCTAGTACTAGTAACTGTACTCAACCTTTGCTTCCCTTGACCCGGTTGAGTTTTCCTTGGAGCTTCTGTTGGCTTCTCACTCTGATCATTTGCTGGCAAATCTTTGGACCTCCTGAATGCCTTATCTTCCATGAACTTGACATCACACCTGATAATAATCCACCTAGTCCTTGGAATAAATATCTGATATGCCTTTGAGGTTTCACCGAACCCCACAAAGTACCCTCTCTCTATAGTTTGATATAACTTGGTATGTGTATCACCTGGAATATGACAATAAACCAGACTTCCAAATATCCTAAATTGATTGACATCTAGCTTCTTTCCTGTGAAAGTTTCCTCTTGTGTCATCTTTCTTAGCACCTTATGTGGAACCCGGTTCTGTATGTACACTACTGTACTACATGCCTCTGCCCATAAGTAGTGGGGCATGTCTTGATCATGTAGCATAGCCCTTGCTGCCTCTGATATAGACTGATTCTTCCTCTCAGCAACTCCATTATGCTGTAGATTGTAAGGAACAATCCACTCTCTCTTGATTCCTTCCCTGGTACAGAACTCCTGGAATTCATTACTCTTGTACTCACCTCCATTGTCTATCCAAAGAACCTTTATCTTCCTTCCTATTGAGTTCTCCACAAGAGCCTTGAACTCTTGGAAATGATTGAAAACTTCATCCTTGGTCTTCAAGAAGTATATCCAGGTCTTCTTGGAGAAATCATCAATAAAAGTAACATAGTACTCATTGTGTGTGTGAAAATTGTACCTGATCTGTAGACACAACACTCAGTAAAACATTAGAGGTTAGTGATAATCAAAATCATGCAAAATTGAAATCTAATCTAACCAAGTGATTTACTGCCTTCTAATAGGTGCGAGATTGATGTTCTTAGATTGTAATCGAGATCAGTGACCTAGATGACACCTAAATGAAGGATTTGAATGCAAAAGATGGATATGAAATTGAATGCAATTAATCTATATTTTTGATATTTTCTATGCAATATGAATGATTAATCTGATATGCTATGAATGCTATTGAAAACTGATATGAAATGAATGCTAAATGATCTAACAATGAAGATTCTAACAATGATATAAAAACTATGAAATTCTATGCTAAGATATAAAAACTATGCAATTGAAATTGATCTCACAAAGCTTTGAATTCACAAGTTGATTCCTCAGCCTCCAATTCTCCAGCGTGATTGTGCAAAAATATGAGATGAATTATGAAGAGCTGAAGCATTTAATTTATAGAAATCCAGGGCTTTGGAGGTGCATGGATAAAAGCCATAAATCACTCAAATTGATTTTTGAGTTATCTGATCATGAAAGATAGTTAATTCTCAAAATCATGCAAAAACATGCAAAAATAGCTTTTTAACTCAAATTAGAGTTTAGATCAGCTTTTTGAACTCCAAAAGGATGTTGAGTTCCAAAAAGTTAATAACTTGCATTGATTTTCTAATTTTGAGTTTAACTGGTCCTTGAATGTGCACATGGATAATTATGATTTAATAAATAAATAAAGTGATTTATTCTCAACTTAACTACTTTTTGAAATAAAATAATTAATTTATGGGTTAATTAAATATTTTACCAAATTTTTATTAAAAATTATATTATTAAATAATGACAACATGCTTTAATTAATTAAATAAGAATTTAATCAATTATTTATAGAAATTTTGATTTATTGTCAAAATTAAATAATACAATTAATAATAGATAGAATTAAATTTAATTAAACAATTAAGTGGCAAATATTAAATCTAATTAATTAAATATACAAAATATTTAATTAATCAAATTTTTAGGATAAATGTGATTTATTGCCAAATAATCATTAAATTAAAGATAATTATGATAATTAGGAATATTACTAGGAATATTCCCCGATGCAGAATTTAAGATAATCAATTATGATTCGATGATGTTTAGATGTGCCTTAGGTTAGGACTTCGATGTCGATTTTATTTGATTTGTCGATGTAGGAGGTTAATGAACTTATAGCCCATTTTTGGGGTATTACATTTTGCCCCTCTTTGAATTACTGTGCGAAGCGCAGTGGTTCAAAGATAGTCTGTGTTTGATAAAGATATGAAACTAATGTTTGAAATTAATAATTGATATGAGACAGAAGCTGATTGATATTGATTTAAGATGGAGATAATAGGTCCTGAATGACCAAAGATAATGTTCACTGTAGCAGCGATGAACCTATGATAGCGAAAAAGTGTCAAAATGCCCGATTCTAAACCTTAGGATTGATAAGAAGTGAGTGACCCGTTCTAGACTCGATTGTCTTAGCAGAACTAGCAGGTATCACATCTGAATCCTTTAGTTGCCGAAGAACCAAGGAAAGAACACTATGATCTGATGGTTGCAAAAACTGATACAGTTTACAAGATTAAGAGAATACCAGATTGATATGGATCTTGATGAATCTGATATGCCCCAAGTGATGATAGATTTGCCCCAAGCAATGAGGACTTTTGATGAATCAGTAACTAGACGTGATTGTTTGTCTTGATCACTGATGAAAGATATTGATAGACTTGATCGATAGAATTTGATTTACAGACTTTGAATGATGTGCAATACCATGCCCCCTTCGGGATTAAAATTGAAATCTGATAGGAAAAGTCAGCGTTGATAGTTCAGAAGCATGTAAATTAAGTTGAGAAGTGGTTAAACACATCCGAGAATGCATTTTGCATCATTTGGAGGTCTTGGAGACCGAATTTGACTAGGTTTGACCATGAGTTGACCATGGTTGACCAAGTTGAAATTTTGATAGTTTGATGAAAGCTAATCAGTTAAGTTGAATACTAGATTTTTGTGATAATTGAAGGTTGATTATGCAAGCAATTAATAATATGAATGATCTCAGATTTGAATTTTGATCCCGAAAAAGGATTCTACTTGCTATTTCATTAGAGGAACCTTCGTGTGAGATTCAGCTCTTGTTAGACTTGAAGATGCGATTTGAAGAATCATTTAAGCATTGAAGTTCATTTAATCATTGTGAGATCATGCAAACATACAAAATGCAATGAGACATGCAAAATGAAATGAGACATGCAAAATGAAATGCAACCTAAGACCTAGGACCTAGTCACTGATCATATGTCGATTTGTTATCATCATTGAACTTTTAGGTAACCGGATAAATCAATACAATGCCCACTAGCCATGAAACCATAGACATATGAATATCGATTTGTATGCGCAAGAATCAATACAACACCCACTGGTTATACAACCATGGACATATGAATATTGATTTGTTTTCGGAATGTTGGATTAGATATAAGCACCAAGGCACAAACGCCAGGATGACCTGAATATCATGACCATTTTGATATAGCAATTTGTAGAAGCATCAAAACATAAATGTCATGATGACCTGAGTATGCCTTGCATTGCAAACATATCAAACAGTCAAGAGATCATTCTAAATCCAGTGTGAATTACCTGTAGTGACCCTTTATCATTCACATCCTTAGGCAAGATCGCGTTCCACAGTAGGAGAAAGAATTCACTTCAAAAAGACAATAGTTAGATCAAACTTCCTTGAATTGTCTGGGTATCAATGGTCAAGGTACGCATGGCCATCCAATTCGAGATAGAGGCTCTTACAGTCGGACACCATTTCAATCCAGAATTTCCAAAGTTGTTAGATTTTCACATACAAGCAGAAGACAAAGAAAAGATTATGCCCCCAGTCATCACCCTCTAAATCCTGTAAAGGACATCATCGAAGAGCTCGAAGGGACACAATATGCAAAAATCTCAATGTGGATTAGCAAGCATACAAGGAGATAAAAGCATGTAAAAGCATAGATTGTTTTTAGTTTTCAGTTTGATGTTGATTGCGTTGTTGTAGATGCAAAATCCTTTCTGGAGACAAGACTGACTGATTGACTCACATGAAGCTTCAAAGGACTCTGACTAGATATGATCCATTTAAGATACATGGGAGACCATAGGATATGACATTGATTGCCCCCAAGTGTTAAACATTGATAGGATATAGACGCTTGAGTTGATTGGTGTACAAACTGACTTATTGAAAACTGGAAATGCAGAAACAAACCGAGAGATATGCACAAACTAAAGCAAGACTGAAAGCTGGGAAAGACCAAGATTGTGCTGATAGATGGAGCATTTGGAACAAGTGGCACCCGTTTGCTGGGTTTTCACCATCTTGGTAGAGATTCTATTTTTGCTACCGAGGTGCCTGTTTCCAAGTTTTCACCAAGGCACTTTTTTTTCTTTTTTCATTTTTTTTGTATTTTTCATTTTTTCAATGTTTTTGTACTTTTGATATTTTTAATTTTTTTGTGAATCATCAAGGTTCCTATTGCTAGGTTTTCACCAAGATGTTCATTTTTTCAGGACTTTTTCTAATTTTTAAGATTTTTTAGGACATTTACCAAGCACTGAATGCCTTAGGTGTAGAATTTCTTCAGATGGAGAACGTTGATTGGTTCTCAGAACTGTTCTCCTTTAGTCATTGAGAGTTGATAAGCACCAGAGCCAAAAGTAGCAGTGATTACAAAGGGACCCAGCCAATTGGGTTTGAACTTCCCCTTGCGTTCTCGATGTGATTGATTTTTAGGATTTTCTCTCAACACTAGATCGCCAACCTGAAATTCTCTATGTCTGACTTTCTTGTTGTAGCCTCTAGACATTCTTTTCTGATACACTCTGAGATGATCATACGCTGCTTGTCTGCGCTCATCTAGTAGTTTCAGTTCTTGTAACCTAGACACTCTGTAGTCTTCATCAGTGACAAGTCCATGCATTCTGATTCTGAGTGATGAGATTTCAACCTCAATAGGTAGTACCGCTTCAAACCCATAAACTAAAGCAAATGGTGTAGCCCCAGTAGGCATTCTAATACTAGTTCTGATATTGGTAGCTCTTTTTCCATTGCAAACTCCCAAGCAAGATCATATCGTGCAGTCCCAATGTCTAGCAAGGTGGAGAACAAGAGGGATTGGCAAGCTAGTGGAAGAGATGGAAGACAAGAGAATAAAGGATAATGAAAGGAAGAAATCCTCAAGGGAAAACTCCTCAAAAATACCCAAGCTAGGGAAAAATTGTCATGTAAAGGGCATTTAGACAAGTAATGAAAGGCTAGCATAGGATAAGTCACAAAAGCGTGATGCAAGAATAGGAAAGGATGCAGTCCAAAAGAGTAGACATGTCAAGAGACTTCACAACACCGTGTTTTACTCTTTCTTTCCATTAGATCAAGACCAAAGGGGAAAAGGATAGAGATAGGCAAAAATGAATGGAGGAAGATGGATATGAAGGCTAAACATGGAAGGAATGAAAGAAAGATCATTGTAAGATAGCTCACAAAATAGCCAAATGTTCGTGTATAGATCAACATTGTCAAGATCAAAGAGAGAAGATGGAATGGATGAAATATGTAGAAGAACTACGCATGATGCCTGATTGCCAGGTTTTCATCATGGTACTTATCCAAGGTGCCACAAGGAAGTGGTTTTCACCATAGGATGAATTTATTTCTCTTTACTTTTGCTACCGAGGCACCTATTTCCAGGTTTTCACCAAGGCACATTTTCAATTTTTTTAATTTTTTTTTTTCAATTTTTTGGAAGAAGGCAAACTTTTTAGATAATGCTCCTTGAAAGGATAAACCATGATATGCCAAGGATTCAAAATGATATGCTCGAAGATGCTGATAGGGAAAGGGAGATGGAAGAGAAAAATGGAGGATAAGGTTTTATGCAAAGCAAGTGAGGTTGGAAGATAGGAGGAATAGGCAAATGAGGAAAAAGGATAGGAGGTAGAAGGATAATGCATGGAAGGATTGTGAAAGGGTAGATGGAAAGGAAGGCAAGTTCAACATCAACACATACCTTGAAGGGTGGTGAGAGAATGGAGGAATCATGAATGAAGGAATATGGCCAATGGATAGCAGAGGTTGTGGTTTAGGCACATGAAATGGAAGAATATTTTTGGAGGGAGATGAAGTGGAAGCCTTTGGACGCTTGAATGTCAATTTCACTTTTTTCTCAACACCAGACTCTTTCAAGAGAGACTTTGGAATCCATATAGCCGTAGGCTTTTTATTTCCTTTTGATGATCTAGAGAGAATATCTTCAATGATGGATTTTGGAACCCATACTTGTCTTGTAGTTTTTTTCTTAGATATCTCTTTTGACTTTATGCCTCCATGTCGATTAGAGGAGACATGGTGATCTTCTTTTTTTGATGGATTCTTATATTGCTTCTCTTTCTTGTATTGAACATTCAAGTTACTTCCAAAAGACTTGGGACTTGTGGAAGAAGGAGGATATGACTGGTTTAGATGGGTGGGTGGATGAAAAGGATTCAAGGGTATGCATCTATGTTGATCTTGAGGAAAGATGGGAGATGGAGGTATGTAAGGACCCAAGATGGATGGTGAATTAGGAGAGTTAGGAGGGGAAAGTGAAGGGACATAAGGACCCAAGATGGAAGGAAGGCATGAAACCCTTAGTAGTGGTGGAAGAGGTCCAAAGATGGAAGTGGAAGATGCAAAAGGATAATCAATAAGTTCATCAGCATCTATATGACAACCAAGGATATCAGCATCTTTAGAGTGAGCATTAGGATTTTCAATAGAATCATGGACATCTTGAATATGAGCACCTTCTTTGATAGGATTGTTCAAAGCTTGCAAAGACTTAGGAATAGTAGAAAGTGGAAGTGAACATGGAATGGTAGAACAAGAAGATGGAAGACTTTGATCTTGACAAGGATCTTTGGATAACACCAACGCATAATTTGTCTCTTGATTTTCAATA
Source organism: Chamaecyparis obtusa (assembly GCA_027943335.1). Lineage (NCBI taxonomy): Eukaryota > Viridiplantae > Streptophyta > Pinopsida > Cupressales > Cupressaceae > Chamaecyparis > Chamaecyparis obtusa. The sequence goes on along the minus strand of BSBK01001896.1, from coordinate 641,224 downwards.
GGCTTAACATTGGAAATAACAACACTATTTTTACCAACCTTAATGGAAGTATCATCTTTGGAAAGTGCAAGTGTAGTCAGGTCATTTTGATTGTCAATAAGCTCAACAGTGTGAGTAGTAGCTTGATCTTGCTTAGGAGAAGACTTAAGATATGGTGGAATGCATGAAAAAGGGTGTACAGGATTAAAAGAACCCTGAGGTGGATAAGAGACATTGTGAAAAGGAGTGGATGACATGGAGGGTTCTTGATCTTGATCTTTCTTTATATTCTTTTCTTCATCATTTTTAGAGTCCTCTTGACATGGAGCCACTTCTAAAGACAAGCAAGCATGTTGGAATGGTATGGAAGACTGTTGTAGAGATGGTGAAGGACCAGCTGAAGTAGGCATTGTAGCGCATAAAGGCTTAGGCTCTTTAGGTTTATCATTATTGAAAGTATTTGCAGCCAAGTGAAGGATAGCTTGAGTTTCTTTAAGAGGTAGCCCTGGAGGATAACTATAGGGAACCACATGAAAAGTATTAAGACTTGTGTCGGATGAAAGTTCTGTGAAAGATTTGAAAGACTTGGAAGCTTTAGGAAATGTATGGGTATTGGAGGCAGTAAGGGATGGAAGGGAACCATCACCAGACAAAGGTTCAACATTAACATGATCTTGCTTGAGAGTGTAATCTTTATTTTCAGCCTGAGAGTTCTTAGAGGAGAGATCCTTATAGTATTGACGTTTCAAGCTAGCACGATGTATTTTATAGTCCTCAGCAGTAGTAGATGGATCATCATCAAGGTATTGTCCACAAAAGCCATCAAAGTCTCTTTCAAAATCAGAATCATATGGATCACCATCACGATCTATCCAATGTGATGGCCCATTTGTAGTAAGCAGGAATGAACGATGAGGAGGACTCTTAGGAACAGAGGTGTCATAGGTATCATTACATTGTCTATCATCATAGTCATCATAGTCTCCAAAGCTAGATGTGTCACTCTCCATGGAAGAGGTATCATATTGCTCAAATTTTGTCCGGGGGCGTGGTGACATGTACAAGTCTTTATCAAATGGAAAAAAGTATAGAGCTTCCATGGAGAACTCTTTAGGTTCCTTTTCTTTCTTAAGATTGTTAAGTTCAACTTGCATAGCTTGCAGCTGCTTCATCATAGTGGTGATTAGAGCTTCTTCCTCTTGTGTACTGATTCTTTGAGACATGTGTACTGATTCTCAATAGCTATTGCTCTGTTCTTGACACAGTGATTTGTTTGATAGATTCTGGAAATAGGTTGAAAAAGCTAAATATCTGGCAATTCTGACAATTTTCTGACAACTCCAAAATTTTGCCAAACGACACTTTGCAGACTCGTACGACACTGGGTAGTCTATGAAATGATAGTTGCTAAACTCATATGACAGTTGGGTAATACTGAAATGACACTTGACAAAACTTGTACAATTTTTGACTTCCTGAAATGACTTTTGACTCCAAAAAAGATTTTACGTCAATTTTTGCAAAATGTAAGGTCTTCAGTTTTGGATTGTTTGCAAATTGTACTATCCAGATGTTGAAGGTTATACCAGATTTGATTGTTTTTAAGAGCCAAGTAGATAAATAAGCACGTAGAATAGTAAGCAAGTGATTCCAAGCATGTCTGAAAATAATGAACAAGGGTAAAAGCAACCTTGCGCATGAACAATCAAGTGACCAAATTGTGCTAATCCCTGAGAGTACTAATTGTGTATGTTCTGAAAAGTTTTGCAATAACACACATATACCTGAGAATGAAAAATTGGCCTCTCTAGGGTTTTTAGTAATGGTTTGACTCTGCAACTTTTATGATTCAAAGCGGTGAACTCCAATCCCGGCGCACCAGGGTTTTGACACAGTCCGAGAACTTAATCTTCAAGAGCTGCTAGGGAGATCTAACAACCCAACAATGAACCATACCCATGGAGATTTCTTCCACAAGGACATTTATATAGCGGCTGTCACTACCATGGTGAAAATGGCTATTACCGCTTGAGGTTCCGTCAACGTAGTTTTCCTTGTGAAGGGATTATCCGCTACGGTTAACCCTCTCTAAAGGTGACTCACAGATTTATACCACAAGGGGACTTGGCTCCAGATCCAAGGTTTTTGACACCTTTTCACTTTTAACCCAAACAAAGCAAGTAGATTAATCCGACACGCTAAGACAAAGTTTTGTTCCACCAAGGTCTATGATATCAACTCCACATGATCTATCAACCTCTCCAGGGAGAGAATGTATCAATCAATAAGAGAAGATGCACTAACCAATTTTGATTCACCAAAGCTCATGATATCAACCCCACATGATCTATCAACCTCTCCGGAGAGAGAATGTGTTGATCAATAAGAGAAGATGCACTAACCAAGTTGAATGTGAAACACACTAAGTATCCTCCCTACCTACAAGGATTTCATCGTCAAGGAAGGATTTCGCTAGGAATCCAATCTCTCAAGAATCATGAATAGTGTTCATAGGGCCTAATTACTATGTGAGCACAGATATATTCCTGAAAGTAAATCTACCAAAAGTACCCAAAAAGTAGAAAGAGGAACACTTAACGCTTAGAGCGAATATGAGATGAGTCCACAAGGTGGAACACTTAACACCTCACACAAGCTAAAAATGAGTCCTCAATTTAGAAAACAAGTGAGTTCCTAAAAGCACAAAAGGGTTGCCAAGTGGAACACTTAACGCTTCTATCCTGTTGACCCCTCCCCTTTATGGCGCTGAGATTGCAACCACAGGGCGAAAATGAGGGGCCGACAGATTAGCGAGTCCAATAACCCAAGATAGCAATCAAGATCAATCACAAGTATTCTAAGACTACTTAATGAATCCTTAAGGGATCACAACCTAGTATCAATTATGCAAGTGTGTAGAAATAGATAAAAGCATGAAAGGATGCACACAAGCCAGACACATAAGAGATTTATTTTAGGATCCAAATTGAAATATTATCAGCTTGAGAAGAATACCTTAGGTCCAATGCTCTGCAATCCAAAATTTAGCACACGTTTGAAAGTACAAAATCAAGACCAATCAACAGCAAACTGTAAGCGTTAGAAATCAATAATCTGAAAGTACAAATCTACAAATTATGTGTCTTTGTAGAAAAATCTCGCGCGAGGCAGAATGCAGTCCCGTGCGAGGAAACACTGTCTCGCGCGATGAAGAATGAAGTCTCGTGTGAGGAGGTACTATCTCGTGCGACGAAGGATGAAGTCTCGCGTGAGGAAGTACAATCTCGTGTGACAAAAATATGAAGCCTTGCATGGGGAAGTGGAGTCTCGCGCGATAAAAGATAAAGTCTCGCGCGAGGAACTGCAGTCTCGTGCGAGAAAGTGATTTTTCGTGCACAAAAATGATACCAGTGAAATTTCACGCGACATAGAAAGAAATCTCACGCGACGCAAGTGAAATCTCACGCGAGAATTCATACAAAGATGTACGGAAGTATGGACAGAATGATAAAAATCACTGTGTACGGACAACTTTGATAGAAAAAGTGCCAAAAAAATTTTTTTTTTCTTTTTTGCAGGCAAAAAAGAAATAAAAAATAACGTCCTACAGAGTATACCAGGACCCTTGAAACCCTTATCCTCAAAAGATAGAAAATTGATAGAAATGAAGGGAAACCCGTTTCAGGGCCCCACGGTGGGCGCCAGAAATGTGTGTGTGAAAATTGTACCTGATCTGTAGACACAACACTCAGTAAAACATTAGAGGTTAGTGATAATCAAAATCGTGCAAAATTGAAATCTAATCTAACCAAGCGATTTACTGCCTTCTAATAGGTGCGAGATTGATGTTCTCAGATTGTAATCGAGATCAGTGACCTAGACGACACCTAAATGAAGGATTTGAATGCAAAAGATGGATATGAAATTGAATGCAATTAATCTATATTTTTGATATTTTCTATGCAATATGAATGATTAATTTGATATGCTATGAATGCTATTGAAAACTGATATGAAATGAATGCTAAATGATCTAACAATGAAGATTCTAACAATGATATAAAAACTATGAAATTCTATGCTAAGATATAAAAACTATGCAATTGAAATTGATCTCACAAAGCTTTGAATTCACAAGTTGATTCCTCAGCCTCCAATTCTCCAGCGTGATTGTGCAAAAATATGAGATGAATTATGAAGAGATGAAGCATTTAATTTATAGAAATCCAGGGCTTTGGAGGTGCATGGATAAAAGCCATAAATCACTCAAATTAATTTTTGAGTTATCTGATCATGAAAGATAGTTAATTCTCAAAATCATGCAAAAACATGCAAAAATAGCTTTTTAACTCAAATTAGAGTTTAGATCAGCTTTTTGAACTCCAAAAGGATGTTGAGTTCCAAAAAGTTAATAACTTGCATTGATTTTCCAATTTTGAGTTTAACTGGTCCTTGAATGTGCACATGGATAATTATGATTTAATAAATAAATAAAGTGATTTATTCTCAACTTAACTGCTTTTTGAAATAAAATAATTAATTTATGGGTTAATTAAATATTTTACCAAATTTTTATTAAAAATTATATTATTAAATAATGACAACATGCTTTAATTAATTAAATAAGAATTTAATCAATTATTCATAGGAATTTTGATTTATTGTCAAAATTAAATAATACAATTAATAATAGATAGAATTAAATTTAATTAAACAATTAAGTGGCAAATATTAAATCTAATTAATTAAATATACAAAATATTTAATTAATCAAATTTTTAGGATAAATGTGATTTATTGCCAAATAATCATTAAATTAAAGATAATTATGATAATTAGGAATATTACTAGGAATATTCCCCGATGCAGAATTTAAGATAATCAATTATGATTCGATGATGTTTAGATGTGCCTTAGGTTAGGACTTCGATGTCGATTTTATTTGATTTGTCGATGTAGGAGGTTAATGAACTTATAGCCCATTTTTGGGGTATTACACTCATATCCTCTGAGAGACTTCATTGACATTGGCCCACATACATCTGAATGTACTAGATCAAGAACACTCTTAGATCTAGTGTCACTTCTTGGAAAAGATGCTTTCGCAAACTTCCCCAACACACATCCCTAACATACATCATCATGCTCTGTCATCACCTCTGGAACACTTGTCATTGTCTCCTGTAGCAATTTAAGTGCTCCATGATGTATATGACCCATCCTCCTATGCCATATTTCTCTAAGATCTCTAGGATTACTGCTTCTTATCAATGCCTTAGGAGTGTCAAACTGCAACCTATAAAGGCGCCCACTCCTAACTCCAACAGATATGGGTGATTTCCAATCCTTGTGCTTGATCAACATCTGCGTCCCTCTAAAAAGTACATTATACCCTTTATCCTAAAGAACATATACATAAATCAGATTCATACCTAACCTGGCACATGCAACACATCTTGAAGAGGAATCACCTTTCCGTTCTCCCTCTGAAACTAAACAATCCCTTTCCCAACTAAGTTGAGCTTGGACAAGTTTCCCATAGAAATCTGGATACTGGTGTTCTCCTCCTTATAACTAGAGAAATATTCTCTAACTCCTGTCATATGAAATGATGCCCCATTGTCTATGTACCATACACTCTATGAGGTTGAGCTAACCATACAAGCTATGAGTGAAAACTCATCCTCCAATCTACTAGAGAGATCCTTTGCACTTGCTGGAGCTACCATCAGATTCTTGCCCTTTTTTCACTCTTCTTCTTTTGCGGGCAATCGTTGACATAGTGGCCAAATTTTTGACATCCAAAGCACTTGATCTTAGACAGATCCTTCTTCTTCTTCTTGCTTTGTGGATTTGATCTTTTGCTAGACCACTTCTTTGCTTTCCCTTTTCCTATTAGGGAACTGTTCTCTTGTTCTACCTCACTTTTCTGACTCTTATTGTTGGCTCCATTGACAAGAATTAGTCTAAGCTCCTCTCGAGTGAAATCATTCCATAGCCGATCCCAACTAGGTAAGGTGTCTTGTCCACTAACAACTTGAACAAAGACATCCCACTGCTTAGTGAACCCATTTAGGACTATTCTTACTAGCTTGTCTTCATCTGGCTTATCTCCAATAGCTACTAACTCATCCTTGACAAGTCTAAGTCTGGTGAGGTAACTTGTAACATCTTCTCCCTTGTTCATCTAGGTATTCTTCAACTTTTCTCTGAGAATCAGCTTCTGGGTCATGGTAGCATTTTGGTATAGATTCAAAATGGTATCCCACATCTTCTTCGATGTATCTAACTCTATGATATGTGGAACAATATGATCCTTGACACCATCAAGGATTATCCTCCTCGCCTTGGCATCCTCCTTGTATGCTGCAAGCTATGTTGTATATGTAGGTACAACTACAACACCGGTAGCGTATTCCTTGATACCATTCTCTTCCAGCAATAAAGAAATTCTGGCTTTCCAGACACCAAAATTTGAGGCACCATCCAATCTGTCCTGATCTCTCAAACCAGTTGAGGCCATCTCAAAGAAATGAAGAAAATAACAATTCTAAAGAGGTCAAACTAGACTTTATATACCCTCAATTTCTTTCCTCTACCTAGGGTAAACTCTTTCTACCCTGAACTTAGCTATGATACAATGTGAAAATTCTCTATTGCAGTCACTGGTTATTAATCTCCTATCTTACAAAGATTATTTGATTAACAAATAACAAAAAATAACACAACTAAAACTTCACCAAAAATACAGAAAGAAATATGCCACACAATGACACAATATTTTTGGACAAATCGTTCTTGAAAAAAACCCTAAAGGGAAAACCAGTACTGTAGATGAGAAATATATTAATCTTCAGAAAATTAAGAGATAAAAAATTCCTTGCCTCTCACTAGCAGAATTCTGACAATCTCCCAATTTCTCCTGCTGATATTCCTCAACTGCTATCCCCAAACGCTATCACTGTGCCCTTGCTAACACTGCAAGACTGCTCAAGCTTGTTCTTGCTAACACTGCAAGATTACTCAAGCTTGTTCTCAAACTTGATCTCAAACTTGATGTTCTCTTCATTTGAAGACTACTCAAGCTTGTTCTTGCTAACATTGCAAGACTACTCAAGCTTGTTCTCAAACTTGATCTCAAACTTGATGTTCTCTTCATTTGAAGACTACTCAAGCTTGTTCTTGCTAACACTGCAAGACTACTCAAGCTTGTTCTCAAACTTGATGTTCTCTTCATTACCTCCAAATGCCCCTTGAACCACTTTTATACTACTCCCATTATTTCTAGTTGTTAGAAGTTTCCCCAAACTACAAGTTTCTAGAAGTTTCTAGAAGCTAGAAGTTTCTAGAAGCTAGAAGTTTCTAGAAGGAGTCAAATAATTAATAAATACAATTATTTACTAATTATTAGAAAATGGATGAACAAATCTCCAAGCTACCAAACTAACACCTTGCACTGCATATAGCGATGACCTTTCATATGGAATTCTTTTCAGACAATTCCATTATTCTCGACAGCTTACCTTCGCCACCTTAACCCAATTTTTCCCTATAGAAGCCGAATGCACAATAAAAACATTCAATGATGCTGCGATCTTCATAGCAAAACCGTGAGGCAAATCCAAAACCGCTGCAACCCTCTTTCCCAAATCCTCAAAAAATTTGAGGCCTTGCCAGCATCCTTCACCTCCACAAGCAACTGCTTGATAATATAAATGTAAGAAATCAGTTGACTTAATTTCATCATACCTTAAATTTATTTATTTATTTATCTAAAATAAATATAATTAATTTTATTACTATATACTAAATAATTTAAATTTACAACAACATAAACATGATAATAAAAATATATCTAAAAACATTTTACATATCTAAAATAAATAATATTTATTAGTACTTGCCGATAGGCTAGCAAGTACTATTGTAATGAGTTCATTTCCTTGATTAAAACAATGTCTCTCCACCAATTAAAAAAACTACTAAATTTTTTATTGTATTATATATTTTATATTTTATATAGTAAAAATGATATATTTTTAACTTTATCATATATACAAATTATTTATTAAAATCTTGGTTGGTTAAATAATTTGAAGTGTTATACACAGAATTTGCGGAATTCTTACATTATTAATTTTAAAATCATTTAAAACTATTTTGAATAGTTTCTTTATTTTTGTTTTTAATAACTCAGATATATTATATCGTTAAATGCCCAAACATAAATTTTACCTCATGAAAATGATTGTTGTGAGCTCATAAAATAGATAAACGGGGGATTAATTCTTATAGACAATAAAGCTAAACAAAGAAAATGGTCACTGTTTAAATTAGGTTTTCTAATTATTATGTATCATAATATTTCTTTAATATTTTTGGATAAAGTTCCATTACAAATTCACTATTTTAATTAAATTTTTATGTACATATATATCATTAAATTCTCTACCCACTGATATCAAATTTTTTATGTTAAAAATAAAATTATTATTAATAAATATTTATTTAATATAAATTATTTCACATATTTTTTATTTAAGATTATAAAATTTTATAAATTTATATTTAATAATTATATTTTTTATTTTTACAATTATGACTATTATATAAAGTTTTATTAAACTTAGTAATATATTATTATATAACTATAACTATTATAAAATCTTAATAATTAATTATAGAATTAAATGCAAGTACTAGCCACTACATGGTACCTTTTTTATTATTATATAAAAAATAAAAAATGTATAACACTATAAATATTGTAATAATATTAAGTTATAGGAGGACCTATAAAGATAATAATCTAAAAATATTATAATTACGTAAAAAAAATATGACAACTACTTGTTAAATAGAATAAGTCTTATTGCAATAGAAAGTCACCTCATAACTGTGATAGTGACATGAATACATGGCAGTGTGTATCAGAGAAGATAGGTATGGCATACGATAGAGTATGGGGGTATGGAACTCGATTGATACAAATATGTTGCACCGTAGGTAATGCGTCAGGATGCTGCTATGCTCTCAACAAAAGGAACCTTCGTACTATACCATGCCATGACATGCACATGTTACCACTTCTATTGCGATGGTTAGGTGTCCTGCGGTAGTCCTACCAAATGACATCGTACAAAAAAACTGGAAGGATAAGACCACAAAAAAAAATTAACCATGGCAGATGAGTCATTGCAGTCTGAGTATGGTGCAGTTTGCATCCGCAGTTTGTTGGCAGCTGGTGACTATTATGATGGGATCACATTAGTCATAATGTAACCACCAAAGTAATGCCATCAAGAGTAACTTGGTCCACTAACTTCAGCCCAAAGAAAAAGAAACCACGTGGATGCAGACAAAGTGGAAAAAATTCCACTCAATTTTAATAACTAAATTTTATTATTTAAATTATTTTTATAATAATGTTCAAATTTTTTTGTGTTCAATCTAATTACGCTGAAGGCATTTTCTATATGAAATGCATCCTCCTAGTTTAATTACATTAGTGGTTGTTATTGTTGGATAGGCGTGCAAGACGATTGAAGCATTGTGTGCCCTTGATATTTACATTTATTCTTTTTCTATATTTATATATTTGTAGATTTAAACTTTATTTAATATCTATAAAGATTGTTTCGGTGATAAGATCGTTAAAAGTAACTCTGGGTAAGGATTTAACAAATCAGGGATTTCTTGTGAAATCTTGGGTTCAAACCCTAGTTTACGTAGCAAAAAATCTATCCAAGATAACGTTCCTTTTTTCCATTTACTTGAATGAGGATTAATTTATAGGTTGTCAACCTATGGTTTGACGTCTATTGTTACATGTGTCTAATGATGTCTCTGTTGACTATTGATGTGGAGATTACTTGAACACAGTATCCATTTGATCACAGAATACTTTCATGATAACCACCAAAATCAAGTGAGTAAGAGATAAGAACCATCTATCATGAGATTCAAAGACCACCATTGATCTAGAAATACACACTCATTCAGTCGCTTAATGTTTAAAGAAAACCGTGAAGGATCATGAGAATAGGAAAATAGACAGTCGGTTCATCGTTGAAAGAAATAGTAATCAACAATGCATAACTAGAGATCACATGACTAAAGGGAAGAAGATAGAGATCCAAACATAGTCTCTTGTTCGCTCGATGAAAAGTAACTGAACAAATACATCCATTGATCAAGAAATACATCAATGGTTGTTTCTTGAACACCAGCTATTAAAGGACTTAACTATTCAATTAAATGAATGAGCGACCATTGCATTCACTCTCTCACTTATTATTTTATCTATCATGAGATTCAAATACCACTATTAATCTAGAAAAACACATTCATTCAGTTGTTTAATGTTTAAAGCAAACCGTGAAGGATCATGAGAATAGGAGAATAGACAGTCAGTTGATCACTGAAAGAAACACTAATCATCAATGCATAATTGGAGATCACGCAACTAAAGAGAAGAAGATAGAGATCCAAACATAGTCTCTTTTTTGCTCGATGAAAAGTAACTTAAAAAATACATCCATCGATCAAGAAATACATCAACGGTCATTGCTTGATCATCAGTTATTAGAGGACTTAACTATTTCATCAAACAAATGAGTGACCACTGCATTCTCTCAATCACTTATTGTTTTATCTATCATTAGATTCAAAGACCATTGGATTGATCTAGAAATACATGCTTGTTAAGTTGCTTGCTGCTTAAAGAAAACTACAAAGGATCATGAGAACATGAGAATAGACAGTCGGTTGATCACTGAAAGAAACACTAATCAACAATGCATAACTCAAGATCACACAACTAAAGAGAATAAGACAGAGACCCAAACATAGTCGCTTGTTCACTCGATGAAAAGTGACTTAACTAATACATCCATCAATCAAGAAATACATCAACGATCGGTGCTTGATTGTCAAATACCAGAGGGCTTAACTATCTAATCAAACAAATGTGCGACCATTGCATTCGCTTATTATTTTAAGATAAAAGACCACGTGAAAACATGAAAATTTAAGTGGGCCATAACGTAAGATGGAAACATAAGGATTTAGGAAACACTTAAGACATTTTCAGGAACAAGAACCTTGTTGAGGAGAAAAAAGTAAACAATTTTAGATTTAGTAGTCACTAAAAAGTAACCTCGATAATCCAAAACATACCATTGAATTATAATATTTACAATCTTATTATATTTCATACAATTGAATAGATCCCCTTTACAAGGGCCACTAGTAAAGTTGTAATAACAGGATAATACACAGTCGCTTGATCGCTGAAAGAAATAGTCAAGGCCAACCCATGACTCAAGATCACGTGACCCAAGGGAATGAATACATTTGGAGATTCAGTGAACATGTAAACATTAAAAAGTAAGTGGTCCATAACGTAAGATGAAAACATAAGGATTTAGGAGATACTTAAGACATTTTCAGGAAAAAGAACCCTGTTGAGGCGAAAAAAGTAAACAATTTTGGATTTAGTAGTCACTAATAACTAACTCCGATAATCTAAAACATACCATTGAATTATAATATTTACAATCTTATTATATTTTATACAATTGAATAGATCTGCTTTACAAGGGCCACCAATAACTTGTAATAACAGGATAATACACAGTCGCTTGATCGTTGAATGAAATAGTCAAGGCCAATCCATGACTGGAGATCAGGTGACTGGAGGGAATGAATACATCTAGAGATTTGGTGAATACTACCAAAGACAAAAGACCACCTGCATTTGTTTAGTCGTTGTAATATTTGGTGAACACTATCAAAGACAAGATATGACCTGCATTTATTTAGTCACTGTAACACGGAAACATTTCATTTTACCTAGGGTGACATTTTATTTTCCTAAGTCTAAAGTCTTGATGACTTTATTAAATCTTGCTAAGTCCTAATTATTTTATTTCACTAAGGTTTCAGCATTGGATGAGGCATTTTTAATATCCTATGATCTAACAATTGTCGCACATCTGTAGAGCAAAGATTCACCCATTGCAATGTTGCGATAGGCGTTGATCTTGTCAACAAGTCAGTGTAGTTGTGAGGTGGGACCTTTACTTTTGATTAAGTCACAACCGTCCAATGCAGAGGATGTAATGACATATACACACTGGGCCTGGTCACTAAGCATGTCAATGGACTAACAACTTGAAAATGATTGGACGACTATCGTATGCCTGCAGTAACAAGATTCATTCATCATGATCTTGCGACAACCATTGAATCTTCCAACATGAAAACTTAAGTGGGCCATAACGTAAGATGGAAACATAAGGATTTAGGACACACTTAAGACATTTTTAGGAATAATAACCCTGTCAAGGAGAAAAAAGTAAATAATTTCAGATTTAGTAGTTCTTATTATATTTCATACAACTGAATAGATCCCATTTACAAGGGTCACCAGTAAAGTTGTAATAATAGGATAATACATAGTCGCTTGATTGCTGAAAAAAATAGTAAAGGCCAATCCATGACTGAAGATCAGGCGACCCAAGGGAATGAATAACATTTGAAGATTCAGTGAACATGCAAACATGAAAACTTAAGTGGGCCATAACGTAAGACAGAAACATAAGGATTTTGGAGACACTTAAGACATTTTCAGGAAAAAGAACCCTGTCAAGGAGAAAAAAGTAAACAATTTTAGATTTAGTAGTCACTAACAACTAACTCTGATAATAAAAAACATACCATTGAATTATAATATTTACAAGCTTATTATGTTTAATACAATTGAATAGATCCCCTTTACAAGGGCCACTAGTAAATTTGTAATAATAGGATAATACCATAGGCATCCGTTTTTGAATTTATTGCTATTTTATGTCAACACCCGCAAATTAAATATTACACTTTATATAGTAAAATAAATAAATAAAATATACATCTAGGTTCATCTAAAGACATGTCCTACTACAATGTATTTGCGGACCTACTCTCCTATTACATTTTACAATGTAGATAAAAAAATAAAAAACTAATGAGATGGTATTTTAGCTATAGATAATACATGTTTTAATGATTTAGTTAATATTTTAATAATGTCTTTTCAATGTTTTGTATAAAATGATTTTGATTACATTTCTATCATGATCTAGCAAGTAATAAATATTAGATAGTTTTTATATCTCTGAATAATTACTTTTACAAATATGTATGCCAGTGTTTCTTATGTTTAAACATGAATGTCTTTTGGATATCGACATAAGTAGCACTTCAATGATTCAGAGTGAGTATTTATTGCATATCAATTAATACTCATCTTCGTTGTTTTTGCAGTTTTTCCTTGTATACCTGACAGTTGTTGAATATGCATTAAATTTCATTCAATGATAGATGTTTTAGTTGGTAAGTGTTTATTCTTTTTCTCTTCATCATCACCGCCTTATTTGACTGCTATAATAGCCTATATAAGAACTGTTCTATAAATAGTTTACTGAACCAACAACATATTTTACAGAAATGTTTATATAAATTTCAATTTATACATTTCTATGACCATCAAGACATTTCAAGTTTATCATTATAAAGGCATTGTTAACATAGGTTCTTTTAATTACTTTTTTTATACTTGTACATTTCCTATGATTCTTAGATTTTGTCAATTTACATTTTTTTATGCCGCATATATTTCCAAAAAAAATTCACATTTGATTACAGTCTAGATATTATTTTACAAAATGACAATTTTTAAAATGAACACTAAATAAGTAATTTGTATGATTTGAATATTGGACAAGTTATTTGTCTCATAAAATGATCTGTACATATTTCTTTCAAGATTACGTATATAAGATATATACTGTTAATGTTTATGATATACTTTTGATTACTGATATCACACTATCTGCCATTAAATAGGTAAAAAAAATGGCCTTACTAACAACAGGAGCAATTAGTCAGATAATGGATGGTATATCTATCAAGGAACCATGTTTTCAAATTCTATCATTACATTGTATTGAACAACAGCATTGTGCAGTACAAAATATTGTATAGAACTTTCTGATGGTGTGCATATAGAATTTTCCCTTATGTTGGAACAATTTAACACACTTGTAGTGGAGAAGGCTTTAGTTAAAGGTTCTATTGTTTGGATCAAAGAATACTCTTGCAAGAAAATCCACAATTACATGTATGCCAATTATCTTTCTATATTCTATTGTACTTATGAAAATTCCATTATAAAACTCTACTAAATATGCATTTGCTTTATACTTGTAGGGCTATCCTAATTGATAATTTTCATGTTGTGTCAAATAATAGAGACATTATTGGGTCTCCAGTACCTATACTACAAGGTACTAGATAGATAGCATCATCTAGCAGTCGTAGTATTTTAGATGCTTCTTCATGTAACATAACTCCCATTAAACTGTTCACCCCATACCACAAGTTTTGGTCTATTGAGAATCGAGCCTTACAAAAAATCACCTATCCATTGTTTCAAAAAAGTGTCTAAAGAGGGTAAAGTATTCAGTTTTGACTTTATAGAAAAACAAGGATCTGTAATACATATAACTTGTTTCAATGAATTGGTTCATAATTTATATGATGTTATTCAATCAAATAATCTTTATTTGATTTCTAATGGGTCTGTAAAAGTTACAAACATGAAATTTAGTAGTTCTACCAATCCATATGAAATAGTTCTTTAGAGTTCTTCAAGAATCATACCTTCGACATGTGTCCAATCTACAGTTCCTGAACATGATTACCATATCAAAATCATTAAATCTCTTGAAACTTTTCCTATTGATTCACTTGTACATGTGATTAGAATTGTTGTTTCTATCAATCCCTCAAGTACCATTAGGGAAAAAAATGGTACTGAAATAAAAAATGTAATACACGAATCAAAGATATCTCTGACTACTCTATTGATGTGACTCTGTGGGGTCATCATTGTGAAAATGAAGGGAAACAAATCCTTAATTTATTCAGGGAAAGTAAAACTACTATTATTTTAATTAAATCTAGTTATTTTCTTTCATGGTCTGGTAAGTACTTTGATACTATTTTCTCAACTAGTGTTATTATCAATCCAAATTTAACTGAGGCTACTACTCTGTTGACATGGTGTACACAAATAGGAGAAGATCAATCTTCTATTTCTCGAACTAAAGAGCCAAAAATAGTTTCTAGATTTACAAATCCACAGACAATGTCTTCCATTTGTAAAAAAGACTTTCATTCCATGATTCATGTTTTTGTAATAGCACAAATATCTAGACTTGATTTGGATAACTTTTATTATCTTTCATGTCCATGAATTGTGGATGCAAAAAAATGTAAAAGAAAAAGTTATTCAGAATCATAAAGGGACATATGAATGTCCAAAATGTTGTATTCATATCCCACTATGTGATTTTAGCTACATGCTTAATATGGATTTACAAAATCTATCAAGGGAACTTCACAACGTTACTTCCTTTGAAGGCCCTACAAATACTTTATTAGGTGTTGATGCAGAAGATTGTCAGCTACTACTTGCTGAACCTGGTGCAAATAAACAACTTTTGGATAATCTGTACGATTCCAAATTTGTAATTGTAAGAATTTGCAAATAGCAAAGACTAAACCAAAGATCTAAAGGTTAAAGAAAAGAACAAGAGAGATAATATGAATGCAATGATGATATTGAATAGATCCAATGAATTCACCTTGAATGATTGATTACATAATAGGCCTCCTTATATAGGAAAGATGATATGAGAGAATGATAAGGAGCTAATAAGCTATCTCTTATGCTAGGTGTAATCACATGTCCACCAAATGCGGATCATCCTCCATTATGCAATAAAGTATGTGCAATGGATTAGGATGATAATGTGATAAGAGCACGAAAGGTGGATCTCACACACAAAGAGGTATGTGATGACAACTATCACACCTAAAGTGGAATTTCTCCTACACCATGTGCTTAATGAATGTGCACACTCCTAGGTGTCTCAATCACTAACTACTATGCAATGCATTATCCTAAGTAAGATTAAGTTAAGCGTAATTAGGAATATTTAATTACACCAACACCCCCCTTAAGTGCAACTTAGGGGAATGCACTTAAACTCACAATGCAAGATGGGTCCCGACTACTAGGCCATGTTAGGTACCCATGTACAAAATGCAATACATGAAATGCATAACTCTCATAAAGTGGAGAAAGAGGGAAAACCTCATGGGAAAAACCGTCCCCGAAAAAGAGAGAAGAAAACAAGATGCATGGATGGATGGAGTGCTCAAGACCCCCCAAGAACTACATACATCATGTATATATAAAGAATTATCTCCACATAAGAAGGATAGTTGGAGACATGATATCCCCCCCATAATGTAGAAGCTCCCATGTTGATGAAGAGTACTTGCAAACAATAGATCAACCAATGCTTGCAAGAAACATGTCTCCCCTTAGGAAGAAATAGATACATCAAATGATGAAGAAGCCAATCCTTGTGCAAATATAAGGAGGAAGAACATGTAGGTCTCCTTGCATGAATATTTGAAGACTGAATAGGAATCTCTAAACCCAAAGAATCTATCACCTTGTGTGACAAATCAAGTGAAGAAGGAGAAGAATGAAGAACAACAATCTCCAAAGAAGGTGAAGAAGTGTCCCCAACTATGATGAAACTATCATCAAGGGAAAGAGAAACCCCCTCGCGTATGTCTTCCAAATTTGCATCATGAAAATCAACAAATGCTGAAGATGCATCCAAGTAGTCATCACATTCTACAAGATTTGAAACACTATGAACATCCTGCTGAATAGTAGAGCCCATGTTTGAAGAAGCAGGAGGTAGAGGAGTAGGAAGATCAACACTTGTCTCAACAAAAAAATGATTCAAGTGCCCAAAATTCTCTTCATAAGTATCCCTTGGAAAAGGGATGAGTACATCATGAATATCATCATCAACAACAACAAAATGAGAAAAAGAATACAAGCGTGATGTATGATCAACAAATCCCATAGTTATGACAACTCTAGTCTCCATGTCCCCAATGTAGACATAATCAGAAGTGAACTCAACAATTTTACCTTGTGCCCCATGTGTAATTTGATAAATAGAAAGGAGATTAGTGGTCAAGGATGATACACAAAGAACATCATTAAATGTCCCCTCTTCGATAGGAATAGAAACTTTCCCACAAACTCTCATGAATGTGATGTTACCCATCAAAATATTAGGAGAATTACAAGGCTCAATAGAAGAAAAAATATCCATAGAAGATGCCATATGATGTGATGCACCTGAATCAAGAAGCCATTTACGTTGCTTAGGATGTGTGGAAGCCAAGAGTGCTTGTCCTTTACCTTTATCTTTGGATGATGATGGAGATGTAGAAGTTGTCAAATGTGTAGAAGACGAAGTAGACACTGATGAGGGCAACTTAAGGTTGTGCTTATGAATAATGTGATTTAGATCATCAATCTTCTTTTAATAACACTTATGCTCATCATGTCCTAGCTTCTTACAATATGTACATTTATCTCTCTTTCTTCTAGATGATTCCTTTCCTGAAGAGGACTTGGATTCAATAGTATTGTGTGAAGGAGATTCATTAACTTTGTCATGAGGCTTAGGATCCTTATGATGTTTCTTTCCTTTTCCATTAGAATCCTTTGAAGTAGACTCACTTGCAATCAATGCTTGATGTGTGGAAGGCTTCAATTGACCCATGTGTGCCAACTTTGCTTGTTCCCTTGTGAGTTGCACTATAAAATCATCAAGAGAGGGAAATTTGTATGCACTACCAAGAGAATCCATAGTAGCATAGAATGTAGAAACAAAGATAGAATAATCAGGACCAAGCTTGGAAAGAATAGAAAAGATCAATTGTTCATCCCCTTTAACAATGCCACATGTAGAAATCTCCAATCTAATAGAATTGAACTTAGAGAAAAAGTCTTGAACATTATCAAAATCACTAGGATTGAGACCTATGAGATCATTCTCTAATCTGAATTTTCTCATTCTATCAGGTTTACCAAAGAGTCCTTCCAATATGACCCAAGCATCATGAGGATGTATGCAAGATGCAATATGAAAGTGCAAGTCGCAAGAGATGGATGATCTAAGAGAGCCAAGTGCTTTATCCCTTCAATCAAACTATTTTCTACTTTTTGCAACACTTGTTTGAGGTTCTTGATCTTGTCCAAGAGTCATTCTAAGAAATCCAATACTCAACAAATGATCACTTAAAGATACTTTCCATTCATGGTAGTTATATGGAGTGAGAATTTTGACCTTTGAATTATCTATCTGAAAAAAAAAATAATGACTGATACCTATTGATAACTCCTTCAAATGACTAATACAAATCAGAAAACTGAAATCCAAGGATTAACCAAGTGCAAATATAGCCCCAAAATGACCTATTTCTAAAATTGATATGTCTACCCAAAATCACTGAAATCTGATTACAGATCTAGAAAGTAGATAAAAATCATGCACTTTCAAAAAAATTCACCTCAAAATGTTACCGTATGTGCCCAAACGAAGCCCTAGAAGTTGCAAAAATCAAGAATAGACAGGAACCGTCAACAAAATCTGCAATTTCTATAAAATTCGACCACCAAATTGCCAAAATAATACCACCACTGGATTCATGACAAAATTTTACCCAATTAAAAAAAAAATTGCTCAAAAAAAGGAGCAAAAATGAGCAAGTTATGGCCCTCTGAAGTTGGACTGTCAAAATGAAAACTCCAATGGTGAAGGCTAAGAATTTTTCAAACTTGGTTGATGCCAGAAATCTATGGGGTTAAATTTGATGTTCGTATGGCTGTAAAAAAACCCAATTTTTCCCTGTTTTGACTATTGAATGGCCGTCAAAATTAAACTTCTTAAAAAGGTGATGTCAACAAAAAAATTGGACCATCTAATGATGTGGCAATTGACTGTATAGATCCATACTATATAGACACATGCATGGTAGTGATGTGATAGTGTGACAGTGCATATGATGTGGCCTCCTACCACATGTCATCGTCTGATTACTCAGCGGGCTGCTGAGGTGTCCCGCCACCTAGCATTGACTGGGTGTCAACATGGCGGTGACGGGCTTGCATTGGACGTCACGTGGCACTGCAGATGGGTCGCATGGTGCTATGTATTCAGGCCATGTGGCACTGTCATGGCCACTGCATGGAGGAATGGGACCACATGGTGGAGGTGGCTACTTCCTGGCGAAGGTCTGCGGCGGATCTCGGTGGTGGCGAAGGGAGCTGCATCTGGAGGGAGCGACATTTGGAGGTGAGGCGACCGGTGGGCAGCCAGTGGGTGGTGGGCAGGCTAGTGGTGGGACTAAATCTTTAGTCCCACATGCGCTAGAATAAGATTTTGTTTGTTATTTAAATAACAAAGCCCCCACACATAAGGTAAACAAGAGTTGTCGACAGGGCTGGGCACGGGCCGACTATCTGAACTTGCTAGGAAATGGTAATGACGTCAGCTACTTGGTGAGGTAATGTGAAGTCTGACAGATTGAACTCTCACTATGATAGATGTAGAGGGATGTACTTTGCTCAGAAACCAAATTTTTTGCATAAAAAATCTTGATAATGCAGAATAAAAAAAAATAATTTTTTTTTGTTACAAAATTGTACCACAGAGGTGCAGATCGGGCCGTACGGTCCGATTTGAAAAAAAATTGCCTCAATTTTGACTTTCACCAAATATAGGTGAATTTATAGTTGATTTTAACCGAAATAGCCTCCTGGATGCAATGGTGAGGTCAAATATGCTCCAAGACACCTCTATCGCACATTGGTTCCCATATCTAAGATTTGGACCTTCAAAGCTTTCATCAAGATCTCTTCAAATCAGCTAATCAAAACACTCCAATGGCTCTGATACCATGTAAGAATTTGCAAATAGAAAAGATTGAACCAAAGATCTAGAGGTTAAAGAAAAGAACAAGAGAGATAATATGAATGCAATGATGATATTGAATAGATCCAATGAATTCACCTTGAATGATTGATTACATAATAGGCCTCCTTATATAGGAATGGTGATATGAGAGAATGATAAGGAGTTGATAAGCTATCTCCTATGCTAGGTGTAATCACATGTCCACCAAATGTGGATCATCCTCCCATTATGCACTAAAGTATGTGTAATGGAGTAGGATGATAATGTGATAAGAGCATGAAAGGTGGATCTCACACACAAAGAGGTATGTGATTACAACTATCACACCTAAAGTGGGATTTCTCCTACACCATGTGCTTAATGAATGTGCACACTCCTAGGTGTCTCAATCACTAACTACTATGCAATGCATTATCCTAAGTAAGATTAAGTTAAGTGTAATTAGGAATATTTAATTACACCAACAATATTTGATCTAAGTATCAAAACATCTTATTTTGGCGGTCAAGAAACTCAAAGCATAGTTTTTCTGGTTTTGGAGCTTGCTTAAAACCACACTTTACTTGTAATATTGAACATATGTATTCACATGTTTTTGTATATATGTATATTCGAGAATATAATGTGCATATTCATACTATGCAATACATCAATTTTTTCTTATCTATTAATAATTTAGTACATCTATATTGAATTTCTGTAAATATTTATATTATTTAGTTTAATATTAGTATATGTTATCATTTTATATTTACGTTATATCTTGTGTAATAATTTAGTATTTACTTTATGTCAATACATTACGCATTTTACAGTATAAACAACCAATATTTCCAAATTTACCATGATTCTTTTTAGATTACATTTCCATATCTCAATATTGTTTTTAACTTTATGATTTTCAAATATTTCAGATATATAGAGATGATTATGTATGTAGTCATAGATAATGCAAATAATGAAAGAGAAGCTAAGTGCAATCACAGAAATCAAATGCAGAGAGCTAGATATCATGCCAAAAAAATAGTTATTAACAAAAGAAGATGAGAAGCCTCTCAAAATATTGAACTCACATTATCTGCATCCAATGTACTTTCTTCCAACACATCACCTCAATAAGAACTAGTTTAGCTTCCAAATTCATATCCACTAAAAAATTCTATTCTTCAAAATCCTTCCTTACTATAGATTGAAATACCTGATTGCAATGAAGAACATACAACTTCTTTGAATACACCTGACCATATTGTTAATTCACCTTTCTGTCAAAATTATTACAATGCCAAAAAAGAATTCCATACTAAGATAGATGCTATTTCAAACTGTAGAAAGTATTCTATTTGTATGGAAAGATATCCTGGAATTAAAATATGAATATCAGATGAAAATTTAATATGCTATAGACGCAATTCTGAAAAAGATGGCCATTGGTTCTCTACATGGAACAATATGGATCCAGGTGAACAACCAATGTGTTTGAAAATATTAACACAAATTGAACAGATGTTGATAGCCAAAATAAGTCCTATCTTGCAAGTTACATATGTAAAAGGTGGTCAACTAAAATATAGCAGTCATAATATTTGTTTTCCTCAAGATATTTCCACTATAACAACATTGTTGCCAAGAGGAATAGATGCATTGGATATAATCATTGTTAACAAAGAGAGTATATGAAATAAAAAATATATTTTTTATGTTAGTAGATGTCATGTTTATGAAGCATTGAAATATAAAACATTGAATGACCCATACTATAGGGATGTACAATTAGATGAAAATGCTTTAGCATCATTGCCCTTTCAATCTACTGATATTTCAGACCTTATTTTTAATGCAGTGGAAAATACTCATCCAATTGAAGACAACTCATCCATGTTAGATGAGATAGAAGAAAATGCATTTGATGAGAATGTAGAATTTAACAGCTCATTTATTTGTAATCTACGTGCACCACGTAGAGAAATAGATGAAATACGTTCTTTATTTCATTTAGGTGAAGGATGAACAATAGAATCTATTGCATGGCCTCCCATTTCACCATCTCCTATAAATGACTACAAAAATGAAGGTTTATTTGTAATGGCATTCCCAACTTTGTTTCCCAATGGAATGGCTGCATTCAAACAACCACGTATCAAATAAGTCAAACTCCATGATTATGCTCTTCACCTTCTACGGTACTATGATAACATATTTGGGAAACATTCAAGATTCCAGTACTTCATATTTAATATTATCATGTGTCATCAAAGCCTAGCTACAACATCTATTTTTGTTCTCAAACAATTGGATGGATCTTTACCTGTAACAATTGCATATCTTTGTCAAAGGTTGTGAGATGTACTTGATGATAAATTGGTAGATCAGCTAATGAGATTTGGGTCTTCTATATGTGGAACTAGATCTTTTTGGAATCAACAAAGAGAAGAACTAATAGACATGGTCCTACACTTTTCTTTACCCTAAGTGTTGTAGATATGAAATGGCTGGATTTACACAATGTCATGCCATCCACTACACCAACAAATCCATCTATGGCTACAAGATGGTGAATACAAAATAATATTCAAAATCCTCATCTGA
The DNA here is from genome assembly GCA_027943335.1 of Chamaecyparis obtusa. Classification (NCBI taxonomy): domain Eukaryota; kingdom Viridiplantae; phylum Streptophyta; class Pinopsida; order Cupressales; family Cupressaceae; genus Chamaecyparis; species Chamaecyparis obtusa. Next base: position 618,755 of record BSBK01001896.1, on the reverse strand, counting down.
CAGATGTGTATATGCATCATAGATTCACTGCATTTCAAGAGGAAGTCTTGCAGAAACTGCTCGGTGCAACTAACTATTGGTACAAGTAAACTATCTACTTAAAATGTTATTAATTCCTATGTAATTTCATCTTATATTTACTAACTTAAATATATATTAGGTCTGAATGGAAAAATAGAGGTTCTCCACATATTCATGGGTTCATCTAGTTACCACATGCACCAGATATTAAAAAGTTATAATGGAATAACGATCTATCGGTCTAGCATGCATTAGATTACATAGACCAATATGTATCTGCATGGAATCCACAAAGCATAGAACAAAGAAATCAAGGTATCCATTACAATTCACTTCAAGATCCTTGCCTGATGACTACACAAATGATATATGCAATAGATGTGGCTTCTGATTACTGTGATTTGGTTAATCGTGTTCAAATTCACACAAAATATTCTCTACAGACATGTTTAAGAAGGAAAGGTCATGCTATTACATGTCATTATTAAGATCCATGGACCACATAAGAAAAATAACAATTAACACATACAAATATGGGTGAACCTAAACATACAGCAACACAAAATGATGATCGACTAAACTTACATAACATTCAAATACTCTCCATTTGGAGAGGTAATATAGATTGTGAACCTATTCTTTCAATTGATGTAGTTATCAAGTACATAACAAAACATGCAGAAAAAGCAGAGACAAAAGTAGAAACATATCATGCAATATTATGTAGAATATCATCAACTTTCAATGGTACAATGCCCGCACCAGCTGCACTTCAAAGAATTCTTCTTGAAAATCTTGTTGACCATGATATAGGTACCCAAGAAACCCACCATCTACTACAAAAGCTTCCCTTATCATTGTGTAGTAGACAATTTCTATCTTTGAATGTGAACCAAAAAAATATTCAATGTCTACCTATATTAGACATGCCAACAAGTTTATGCCATAACCAAATTGAATGTTATATGGCATGTCCACAAAATTTAGAAATGTTTTCTCTTATTGACACAACCAAAAGATGGACATTTGGACCTAATCAAATGCAGGACAAATGAAAAAAAGAAGATGAGCTTCTATAGTTAGAGTCTCATGTATCTTTATTAGTATTCCTTCCAGAGAGGATATTTCTTATCCAATTTTTTGATGGAGTGAACTTTTATTATACAAACCATTCCACAGTATTGAAGTAGAATTTGCAACACCAAATGAAGGAATAATAGAACAATGGGAATCCTTTTCAAGATTATATGAGCCATGGCATGTACGAAGAACACATTCAGAGGCAAAAGAAGTAAATGATCCTACAAGGCCTTCAACAAATCCAGATACAATGCAAGATAGTATACCAGATGAATGACAAGTTTTATCTCGATTATATCCATGTATACCTATACATTTAAATGATTTATATATGTTTGGATATCAAGAATCTGATTCAGCAAATAATTGGTTGCAAAATAATATTACTCCTTCACAAAAGGCTATAGCTACAAATTTCATTCAATCAAATCAACAAATATTTCAACAGAATCCAGTTATGCATCAATTATATCATTATAAATTGTCTATGCAACAACAAAGAGCATATGATATAATTATATCACAAAGACAAACAAGTACTGTACAACAACCATTACAACTAATTATACAAGGCACTGGTGGCATTGGAAAATATCATCTGATCACTCAAATCAAAACTACTCTCAGTCAATCAGCAACCAATTGATAGTCACCTATTCTACATCTGGCACCAAAAGGAGTTGCATCATTTAACATCAAGACATCTACACTTCATTCTTCTCTACGCATTCCAATCAAAGAGATGGTACAACTACAAGGTCAATCACTGGCAATGTTACAGGAAAATTTGTATTATGTTCAGTATATTATTATAGAGGAAATGAGTTTTATTGGTCCTAAATTATTTGAGAGAATTGATATGAGATTGAGAGAATCATTCCCAAATAGAAACCATATTCCTTTTGGTGGTCGTTTAATGATTCTATTTGGTGATTTAGCTCATCTTCCTCCAGTTAAAGACATTCCAATGTATGCTTCAAATTCATATGGCGGACAATTATTGCAATCATTCAGAAAAGTAATCACTTTAGAGGCTAACTTTCATCAAATTAGTAACACAGATGTTCAGCTACAATTCTGTTATCTTCTTTCAAATCTAAGAAATGCAGAACCAATAATTACAGATTGGAATCTGCTCATGTCACAGACAAGTACTAGTCTAAGTAAAGAGGAATAAGAATATTTTCATTCTAAAGTACACCTTTTTAAAACTAATGAAATGGTATCTCTCCATAATAAGTATATGTTACTTTTTCTACATCAACCTGTGGCTCTTTCAATTGCAGAACGACAAAAAGATTTTGAGAGCTCGAATACTGATGAAGAACAACTTCAGTCTCACATTCTTTTATGTATATTGGAAACAAGTTATGCTATGAACTAATTTATGGGTCCAGAAAGGGCTTGTTAATGGTGCTATAGGAGAATTCGAAGCAATTGTGTATAATGATGGTGAAAAGCCTCCCCAACTACTATTGATAGTTGTGGTTCAATAATTTAACTACATTGGTCCATCTTGGGTGAGACTAATCCAAAGAGTATTCCTATCACACCAACCAATAGGGGTCACCACCATCAAATACCTCTACAAATGTCATGGGTTTTAACAATACACAAATCACAAGGTTTGTCACTTGTAAAGGCAACAATTGACATTGGAAACATAGAACGACAAGGATTAACCTTTACAAGGGTAAAAGTACAAAGTTGTGTCACACTTTTATAAAGGAAAAGGTCAACAACATGCAAACTTTTTAACTTTAACGACATAAAAATGACATTTATGTTTAGAATTTGGAGATGATGTAAACTAATGAAATGTGTAAAAGTGGATGAAGTTTATGCCTATAATTTTTTTTTTTAAATTTGAACAAGAATTCACATAGTTTCTTACTTTTTAAAGTCCATATTTTACTTGCTGAAAAATGCTAAAAAATGAGGGTCTTGTTCGCAACAAAAAAGTATATGCAAATAGTCTTTTTTTCCTTTGATTTCAAAATATGTTGTAGATGAAATGTATAACTAGTGCAGAAAAGAAGAAAAAATAGTTTTCAATTTATATTTTCTCCATTATAACCAGTCAAAGTCGAACATACCTGAAAATGACAGTTTTCATCTTGCACCAAATTTCCCCTATCAAATCTACACCATTCCAAAAAAAAAATTACACATCCTTGAAGAGAACTCTCTCCTCTAGTGTTAAATATAGAATTTTTTTTTGATAAGCTTTACTTTTTTTTTCTATTTTTGAAGAAGCTTGTTCTCGAATGTTAAAATACCTACCTGCAGTATTTTGAAATTATAACATATTAGATCTAATTAAAATAATACAAAATTATATGATGATAATCTTGACTCTGCACTCTAAAAAAGGGTATTTTTATATTTGTAAAAAAATATCATTAAAAAGAGTAGGAGTTATTGAAACATCACATTTCTGAAATAATTTTATTTCTTTATTAATTGGTATAAAACATGCATTTAATAGATATTTCCAATTGGAAAAGTTGAAGCACTTATCTAACTTAGCTAGAATGAATCTAGCTAGACCATATGTTTGACAAAAAATAACTTTAGTTAGAAATATTCAACTTCAGCTATGCTAATAAGATGTCCTAAAACGTGACACAACTTTGTGCTTTTACCCACAACTCTTTCAAGAGTTCATGAACTCTCAGGACTTCACATTCATCCAACTTTTAGTTTTGAAAGATATTCATGCATGCAACTAAGCCCACATGTTACAAGATGAAAAGAAGAAGAAACACGCTTAAATGAATTAATAGAATGGTAACACAATTCATGGATGTTGTATGTTCTTCATTGGAATCAGGGATTTCAATTTGTAATAAGAAAGGATTTTCAAGAATAGAATTTGTCAGGGAATATGAATATGGAAACTGAACTATTTGTAATTGAGGTGATGTGTTAGAACAAAGTACATTGGATGTAGATAATGCAAGTTCAATAATTTGATATGCTTTTCATGTTTTTTTATTAATAACTTTTATAATTACATGATATTTTTCTTTCTAAATCTCATTTATGTGATTCTGTTTAGTTTCTATTTAATTATTTGCATCATAGGATATTAGAAGATAGGATATTTCTACTTCCAACAGAAAATCTGTATCCATGAAAACAGTCAATATGACTATTTTCTCAACATAAAAATCGCTATATCTTAATATTGCATTATGAAATTTGTTTATGTTACAATTCAATGTAAACTTGTAAATAAAATCTTGAAACACAAATAAGGTTACATGAATGATGACTGCCATTTGAGGGTAACCTAGATCATTCCTTGTATGATAGTTACACTTCATGTATTTAAAGATCACATGCCATCCATAATTCACATGTTTTCATCTGCTTCTAATTCGATGGCATCTGATTTCTTCTTCTTCAGTTTTGTGATGCTATCACAAGCTGCAACATCATCTTCTGATGGCCATGTGTACCCCTTCAAATCCTACAATAGCTTGATTTGTTTATCCCACCCAGACTCAGTAATGGATTTTGTGTCAACAACAAACTTGGTGCACTCATTTTCAAGTTTTATCATATTATCCAAAGTGTTGTTTAAACTTTTCATGTCTAAGGAAATATCATTATTGAGAAACGCCTCCTGCATAATTACCAAATGAACCATGTCTGACTTCCAGTCTTCTAGACTTATAATGTTACCATCATTTGCATAAATTGGATTCAGATATTTACTGTAACATTGGCCAAACATGTCCATCCTAGATTTTATCTAGTTTATTTTACTCTTTAAGATACTCCAAGTGGTGTCTATCAGCTCCATCTTTTCTCACACCTCAACAAAAATATCTCGAATGTTTGGTCAATGTAATTTTAATACCTCAAGCTTCTCAAGCAAGGCATTCCTACTAGACCATATATTAAAAATTCACTCCAAACTAGCCACATCATGCTTTATGATTTCATTGATATTTTATAACATGATACATGAATTATGGACTGCATCCATATTTTCTTTGATCATTTCACATCTATGTTGTGTAATATCACACATGGCGTTTAAAGCTATATCAAGTTTGCTCTTCTCTAAGTCATTCTTGTAACTTACATATAAATATTAAAATGTGTACTTCATCTAACTCATGCCTATAAGTTAAAACTAAATCTAGTTAATATATTTATATCCACTAGGATACCTAGACTGATTAAAAAACTTGTCCAAGGAGAACGAAAATTTAAAGAAAATTTCAAATTTTAAAAACTCCTTAAATAAAATAAAATTTAAATCAAACTATTATTAATTAATACTTTAAATATAATATAATTATATTATAATAAAAACTATTTATCTGGTAAATCTATTATAATTGAAAAATAAATACAAAATTGGCAATGATTTATTGTCTAATACTATCTTTAATTCATACTTTTACGAAATTGAGGCATCAAACCAAAATAAATTTGACTTTGAAAAAATTGGCTACATAAAAAATATCCTGAATACTTTTACAATATTGGCAAGATCCATTTTAAAGTCCAAAAAATCGTGAATGTTTCTGTATTTTTAAGAAATAAACCCTAGGTCACTTTTATGTTTTTCTATTTGGACGTTATCCTTTTACAGGTCACTTAAGTCTCTATAACGCATATGATTTATTATGTCATCGAGTGGGGCCATATTTTTAAGACTTTCTTTTTAGCTAGGTCGACATTTTATTTTCCGAAGTCTAAAGTCCTGATGACTTTATTAAATCTCCCTAAGTCCTAAGGGTGACCCCACAATAGTGGGTTACACTTTTTTAGACATGTTGATTTTTGTTGAAATAACAATTTTTTTTATAAAATATGATGATTCAAGCCTTGAAAGGTTCCATTTAAAGGACTTAATTACAAATGGTTATCTCAAAGCCTCTTACATAAAAAAAAACATTGATATAACATCTATACTCCTCATTCATACCTACAATGGAGTCTCCTTCGCACTTATTAAAATGCTGACAAAAAATCACTCTGGCTTTATCTTTTAGTAGATCAAATGAATCCATTTGAAAAACCTATCTATGTAGTAAGTTACTACTAAGAAAAATCTTTCCAATTATTATAATGTTGATATATATTAAGTTTATTATGACTTTTTATTTTTAGTTTTACTAAACATAGATATTTCACCGCATGTCTACCTCTATGTTTGACACTTATGGAAAAATAGTAAATGAGAGAAAAAAAATTCTAAAAAATATCTATGCCCTACATATTGAAGTTATCTTTCTATTAAAAAAATTAAAATGAAAGTGGACAAATACATGATAAGTTATAAGCTATGTAGTCAAGGTATGTCAAAATTAAGGTTTAGTTAACTTCAAACGTTAATAAAATATGTAATAATCATGATAATTTCATCAAACCAATTGCATGCCCTCCATATGGATGTTACAAAACTAAATTCTAAAGAAGCACATTGATATCTATTTTAGAAAAAAAGTTAAACTCTACGAAAATAATGAAACTCTTTGAAAATGATGTTTTCAACAACATACCAATTTTCGTGGGAGAAAGAAAAAAGAATTCAAATCAATTCAAAAATAAATATAAAAAAATATATTTATAATCTAGACAGAAACTCTTAAAATACTCTAATTTACTTCATCTTTTGAATTCAAATGGTTTAGCAACAATATGCATCCGAATCTGAATTTTTTTTCCAAAATCTAGAGTTCAGTGCCCGTTCAGGCAAAAAAGTGTAACCCACTATTGTGGGTTCACCCCTAATTGTTTTATTTCACTAAGGTTTTGTTATTGGATTAGGCCTTTTTAATCTCCTATGATCTAATGGTTTTTGCACATCCATAGAGCAAAGATTCACCCATTGCGATGTTGCGACAGACGTTGATCTTGTCGATAAGTCAACACAGTTGTTAGGTGGGACCTTTTCTTTTGATTAAGTCACAGTCGTTCGATGCGGAGGATCTAATGGTGTATGCACATTGGGCTCAATGACTAAGCATCTCAATGGATTGATAACTTGCAAATGATCAGATGACTGTCGCATGCCCACAGTAACAAGATTCATCCATCAAGATCTTGCGACAGCCTTTGATTTTGTTTTAAGCCATGATGTACTACTATGGGTCTAATCGCAAGAATGAAGAACAATGACTGTTTGATGAAAGATCTAATGGTAGTAATATGTCTGGTTGTCAAATGCAGCCTGTATGCTATAGTTTTAAATTCACCGTTGATCTATTTTAATCGAACGGTTGTCATGTGATCACAAAGCTAAGATGAATGAATTTTAATTCGTCATGATGCTGCGGCAATTGTTAGAACTTTATTTAATGAAGATCAATGGTCCAAATTTAAAATTGAAATAAAACTCGTGCGAAGATGTATTTTCCTGTTCAATAAAGACAGTTTGAATTTGCAGAGAAGTTATGGCCGAATCATGTGGAGTAGATTGCCAAAGGCGTTAATGTTTTAAATGCTAATATATCATTGATTATCTCATTTCCAGAAAGACGATGTCACATAATTTGCAGAAGCCTAGTGGAAGAAAATTGCAAAACTGGTTACTGTCTCCTGACGAATTTTTTGATATTGGTTAGTATGTTGTCAAATTTTGCACCTACTACTATCTTTCTGGTTTTTCTCTTAATTTCTTGCATAATCGTAAAGAATTGTAAGCCCTAAAATGGCACCGAGGAGATAATTAACTAGGAAAGTTGAATATCATGACATAAGTGTACATGAAGACCTCCTAGAACATTTTGATCACTCAACCACTGATACAGTTAAGGCTAAAGGTTTAGTACCAAAGGAGCCTAGGGTTAAAATAGTAGATGGTCTATATGATAAAGGAAATTATATGAGAGATGCCAAAATTGGTAGCACTGGCATCACTGGTTTAGGATTGTTCAAAGTAGGGTCTGGCCAAAGACATGCCCTCCCTCCCACTAGCAACATGTGGCAATTTGATGTAGGGAAACTTGTTGTGCCAGGTGTATTCATGGATGTAGATATTATGATCCAAATAGCATGATATTATGATAAATTACTAGGGTTGTAGGGATGCAAATAGAAACCTTTTGATTAGTATTTGAGCTAAAGAAATTAGGAGGGTTTTTAGGTTAACAGATCCATCTAATGACCTAGAAAGAATATACTTTGAGGAATTAAGGAAAGTCTATAATTCTCAGAGGGATCATCTCAGGAGTGGTCCTCTGAAGGAATTTTACAATAAAATTGGTGGTTTGGTCACAGTGGGACCAAGTACATAGGAACCTTTCAAAGTAGATTATTTTAACCAAAGGGAAAAGGGTGTATATTGGTCACTATGCCAAATTTTTGGAGAAGATGTTTAGGAAAGAATTCCAGTGCACCTGATGTATATGATGGTTAAAATATTTCACCCTTTCTTGGAAGTTACATTTGACTTTGCCCCTTTCATAGCTGAATTGATTCATGAGGGATTAGTAGGAATCCAAAAGAATAAAGTGGATAAACCTTTTTGTTGGTATTCCCTATTGATATACATGTTTTTGTACAAGGGTGCAAGTTATTTTGAGAAATAAATAGACTTGATGAATCAAAAGGATGCTGAGGAGATGATAGTGCAATTATGGAACCTCAACATAACCTAGGATAGGAGCGAGAATAGTTTTGTGAATTTTGACAAATGTTTTGCATCAAGGGTCAGGGCTTTGTTTTATCAAGAAAATCCAAGAATCCCAAAGGCCTTATCTAAACTCATTAGGCCAAATAAATTTTCTAAGGACATTAAGATTGTGCACAATAGGGGTGATTTCATATTTTATCCAATATCTACTATAATTAGATTGTATGGTTTTAGAGGCACCCCTTTCATATTATCATATCAAGTCCCCCTCAAGATTGGTGTTGTAGAATTTCTAAGACAATTGGGGGAATACAAGAAAATGTTCTCATAGGGAAGGGCATAGGAACTTTTTTCCCCACTATCACAATAGCCCACCATTTTGTAATCACTAAAGGTGGATGGGTTCATATGGATAAAATCTTGCAACCATATCATATGGTTACTTCAATTGCTAGGACAATAGATCCTAAGGGTTTCTACAATGAGATGTTCAAGAAGAGGGTTAAATGCCCATTAATAGATCATATCTTTAAATTTTCCTAAAGATATCATTAGAAACATTCCCAACATATAGGAATAGGAAATCAGGAAGGAGAAGTGGCTAGTGTATAAAAAGATAGTAGAGTTTGTGCAACATTTTGACAAGGATTATTATCCTCTAAAATATTGCTCCCCTTTTGGAAGAAAAGTAGAAAATCTTATGAATCACTTTGAAGGTATCATCCAGACCTTGAGTGACAAGAAGGAAAAGGTCATGCAAGTTGAGCCAGAAAAGGCTAGATTGGTGTTAAGAAAGCCTACATTTGTCAAAATGTTACCCTCAGGTAAATACATGGTATAGAAAAGGACTGGATATAATGTGGTTGTACCAAGACCAAGAAGCCAAGAAAAAAACAACAAAAAAGGAATCCTTTCCATGTCAAAGGAAGTAGAAGTACACAACAAGACTTTGGAGATACCACATTCACCAGATGATCAACCAATTGGAGTTGTTCTTGATTCTCCACCTCCACCAAAGAGGCAAAAACTAGAAGAAAGGCCTATACATGTTGAGGAGGAATACTCTCCCTCCCAATCACCTCTAAACCTTATGGATCATCAAGAGGCTATAGAACAAGTACACCAATTGGGTAGTCTAGGTCAAATCTTTATGACCTATGAGGAAATAAATGAAGGAGTGCGAGAAGCACCAAAGGAGCCTAAATCAGACTTGACAATAGGAGAAATGGTCGGTAAAGAGCTGGACCCCATAATTAAGGAGGCATGTGATTAATTCCTAGTAGATGATGCTTTTGTAAAGGCTAGAGCTTGCATTCAATTTTTGTGGAAATTCCACATAAACCAATTCTTGGAAACGTGTGATAAAAGGTGGGAGGAGGACCCAAAAAAGGACTTCAAGGTCATAGAAAGTGAATTTAGAAAAGAAATGATTGAAAGATTTGAAAGGATCACTCTAGAACATGGAAGAGAATTGGTAAGAAATTGACGAGTAATTATTCTCCCAAAATGGGACATTGTTGATGCAATAGACCTAGATGCTGTTAGAAAGCATACAACACCAATTAGTAAGAACAAAGAAGAGGTAGAGAAAGTCATCAAGGGAGTCACTTTTAGTGATGATCATCAAGCCTTGGTTATGTGGTCCATGATAAAGAATGAAAATAACAACTTAGGAAAATAGATTGCCAAGGGAGATCTTACAGGTAGCCTTCTGATAAAAAGGGTTAGTGAGACCTCATTAATTCAAGCAATAGGCATGGTAATGGAAATAGCCCAGCTTACAGCAAAGGTGGCACCAAAGGAAACCAAGGAAAAAGAAGAGCTCACATTAATGCTTGAAATAGTAATGAAAGCTTATGGGGAAATGAAACAGGAGGTAAATGAGAAGGATAAAACAATAGCAGACCTAAAGAAAAGGTTAGGGTAACAAGGCCCAATCCTAGTATCAAGACAATTGCAACTTTCTTCCTCCCCTTCTATACCTCCTTCATCTAGTCCAATAATTTAATACCTCCCTTCCCCTTTACCCCCTCATATGGAGGATGAAAACATAATATAAAGAGAGAAGTTGAAATATGAAAAGAAAATAAGGGACATAACTTTGTAATTTGTTGCAAATATAAAACCAAAAGAAATTTACAAGATTGGTGAATAGTTATCCAACATTTTGATATCTTTTAAGGAAGAAGAGGCCACTGTGAACCCAATTTTGGATATGTGGGTTTCCAAAAAAGGTAAGCTCAATTCATTCTATTCTTTGATTAAAACTCAATAGATTATGAATATCCATTTAACAAATGCATATAGGTTTTTTAAAACCATACTTGAGTTTGAAATAAAGAAGAAAAATTTAAAGAGAAAGGCAGAGATTCTGAGGGAAAGATATTTCTAGGATAGTTTTAGAATGTTTCCCGGTCTTATCAAAGAAGATGGAGTCATCAAGGAGAAAGAGAAATGGTTGCGACAAATTAATCATGAAATATCAGTTAGAATAAGCACCATTTTGGATACAGAAAACAATATGCATTTTGTCCAAACATTTGAAATATTACAAGATGCCAGGGTGCATTTTACAACCATAAGGAATGAGGTACATCAGGTCAAATTTGAGTGGGACATTTTGGCACCTAAAAGAGATGAAGTAATGGCTTTCCATTGGCCCAGTGAAGATATTTACACATCTTGGGAGACAACATATTCTTTGCAAAGTGCTAGAAAAGAAGAGACATCCACTAAGGCTACAACAGATGACACTTCTTCAACTCCTTAAAACAATCTAACAATACAAAAGATCTCAGATAGTTGAACCAAGCATAGATTCTACACCTGGCAGGAGTTGAACTAACTTTGGGAATTGTTGCAAATTTTGGCTCTCAAAGTCAATGACCAGCTTTTAAAAATATAACAAGAAAGTGTTGTATTAGTCAAAATTTAGTCTTTTATCATTGACATTATTTTATCTTTTGTAAAAGATCTGAATCTTGTATGCAATCCTTAATTTCTATAAAAGGATTACCAGGACCATTTTGTACATGATATAGTATTTAATAAAATCTCATGTTCATATCTCTCCTTTGTATACTTTTATTTGACTTATGAGTTGTCAGATTCATTACATGGATATTTTCTATGTATGTGTTCATATTCTTTAGCTTTCATCTAAGATCAAAATAAATAAGCTCTAAAATATAGCACTAATTCTTCAAAGTTTGCATAAGGATATAAATAAGTAGTGTGAGTTCAGGAATCCTTTGATTAGAATCATCACACAGTGATAGTATTTTCTAAGGATGTGTAGAGATCATTTTATGAGATAAATAACCTGTCCAACATTCAAAGTAACATTTCATATATTACAAAGAGTTAAGTTTTAGTTTTTTAAATATTAAAAATTAGCAATCTAGACCATGTATAATTGTCTTGCAACAAAATGATATATTCAACCCTTCAACAAATGGAGATATGATGCAAGATAGTATACTTGATAAATGTCAAGTTTTATGAAAATAAGTAAATGTGGACTTAGAAGCATGGATTCAAAATGTAAATCTTTTCTTTTCATTTGCTCAAAATGCTTGCTAGCAGTAAGGCCACAATAGGAGAAGTAAGGGCTAAGAAAAGAGATCCTTGTCTCATGACTATTCAAATGATATATGCAACAGACATGGATTCTAATTACTATGATTTGATTAACAGTGTTCATTCATATGGATCTCATACTGATGATCAACTAAACTTGATAACTGATAAATTATATATGGATTCTAAATTGTATGCAGACATAACTATAGATCCAAGATAGTGTACTTGATAACTAGCAAGTTTTATATTGATTGTATGCAAGCATAACTATGGATTTAAATGAATTATATATATTTTCATATAACATTTGAATATAAATGTTTTGTCTTATTGAAATAACTAAAAAATGAACATTTACATGTAACCAAATGCAAGACAAATGGAAAGAAAGAGCATTACTTTCTATAGTTAGAGTCTCATCTAGATTCATCAGTATCCCTTCCAAAGAGGACATTTGTAAAGATAATCCATACATATAATAGTGGATGAGGTTACTCCAAAGTACATGGAGAAGATGCAAGGAGATAATAAATTATTGCTCTGCAGATGTGCGATAACCGTTGGACCAAAGAATATTTAAAAGTCTTAATTGAATGCTAAAACCTTAGTGAAATAAAACAATTAGGACTTAGGAATATGTTATAAAGTCATGGGGACTTTAGACTTAGGAAAATAAAATCTCAACTTAGGTAAAAAGAAAGTCTTAGGAATATGGCCTTGTGTGATGACATAATAAATTACATACATTATAGAGACTTAAGTGACCTGTAAAAGGGTAACTTTGAAATATTAGAAAATTTTAAAAAGTATTTAGGATATTTTTTATCTAGCCAATTTTGTCAAATTCAAATTTATTTTGGTGATTGCCTCAATTTTTTAAAAGTATGAGACTTATGGTTGAAAAATTCAATGACTGACCAAATGCATCAATCTATAATGCATAGGTTTTAGGCTAGCAAGCATTTTTGAAACTTTTAATGAAACACATGAATCTTTTTTCTCAGTCCTTCCTTACCTATTTGTGTCGTTATTTAAATTTTGAAATATCTTAAGTTTTTGTAGAGTCCAAAATAGTATTTTTGATTGAAGAGAGCAATAGTAGATAGAATCTGTAGTCTATAGATCATTTAGTGAGACAAATAGCATGTCCAACATTCAAAGTAACATTTCGTATATTATAAAGAATGAAATTTTAGTTTTTTGAATAAAAACTTAAGGTGTTCCTTTAGTTTTTTTACTAGCATTAAGGCCAAAACATAGGAAGCAAGGGCTGAGAAAAGAGATCCTTGTCTCATGACTATTTAAGTGATATATGCAATAGATGTGGATTCTAATTTGATGTGAATTGTATACAGACATAACGATATATATAAGATAGTATACTTGATAACTGACAACTTTTATATTGATTGTATGCAACCATAACTATAGATTTAAATGAATTGTATATAGTTGCATATAACATTTGAATTGAAATGTTTTGTCTTATTGACATAACTAAAAAATGAAAATTTAGACATAATCAAATGCAAGACAAATGCGAAGAAAGAACATTACCTTCTATAGTTAGAGTCTTACCTAGATTCATCAATATCCCTTCCAAAGAGGAAATTTGTAAAGATAATCCATACCTATAATAATGGATGAGGTTAGTCCAAAGTAAATGGAGAAGATGCAAGGAGACAATAAATTATTGCTTTGCGGATGTCCAACAACCGTTAGATCAAATGAGACTTAAGGATATTTAATAAAGTCGTGGGGACTTTAGACTTAGGAAAATAAAATCTTAGCTTAGGTAAAAAGAAAGTCTTAGGTATATGCCCCCGCGCGATGAAAAAATAAATCACATGCATTATAGAGACTTAAGTAAGATGTAAAAGGGTAACACTAAAATATTGAAAATTTTTAAAAAGTATTTAGGATATTTTTTATCTAGCCAATTTTGTCAAATTCAAATTTATTTTGGTGAATGCCTCAATTTTGTAAACTTATGAAACGTATGCTTGAAAATTTCAATGACTGACCAAATACATCAATCTGTAATGCATAGGTTTTAGGCTAGCAAGAATTTTTGAAACATTTATGGATTCATATGGATCATTTTTCTTAGTCCTTTCTTGCCTATTTGTGTCATTAATTGAATTTTGAAACATCTTAAGTTTTTGTAGAGTCCAAAATATTAATTTTGATTGAAGAGAGCAATATTAGATAGAACCTTTATTTTGTTTCTTTATAATATGTAAGTCTTTAACTCCTTCTATACATTTAATTGTATAATTTAAGAAAAAATATTTTAAAACAAGAAGAATTAACAATCTAGATCAACAACTAAAAATGTAACTCTTTACAGTATATGATATGTTACTTACAATGTTTTGCTCTCAAAATATATTAAAATGAAAGAGAAATGAAGGAAATGGCACCAAAAAATATTTCTTGTCATACTGAATTCCCTTTGAATTGCACTTTTGTCTGTTGGTATTTAGAGTAATTTCTAAAGTTGTTATGTGAATGATGACCGCCATTCGGCTAACCTACATCATCCTCTTTATACTACTTACTCTTCCTGTGTTCGTAGATCAGGAGCAAGGTTCAAATTCAATTTTCCTTTGTTTCTTCTACTACCATTCTTGGAATCCTTCAGAAAAGGATGCAACAAGATTCAGAAATCTTTCATAGTAACTTGCATTACAATACAAAATATATTTAAAATGAAACAAAAAAAAGAAAATAGTGCCAAAAAATGTTTCTTCTCATAGTGAATTCCCTTTTAATTACACCTTTGTCTGTTGGTATTCAGAGTAAATTCCAAAGTTGTTATTTGAATGATAACCATCATTCGGCTAACCTACATCATCCTTTTTATACTAATTAGTCTTCTTGTTCTCATAGATCAGATGCAATGTTTAAATTCACTCTTCGACTATTTCTTCTACATCAATTGCTACTGATTTCTTCTTCTTGGGTTTTGTATTGTTGTCACATGAAGAAACTTCTTCTTCTGATGGCCACATGTACATTTTAAAGTTCTCTAACTAATTGATCTTCTTATCCCATCTTGAATCAGTGATAGCCTTTGTGTCAACAAAAAATTTGGTACATTCATTTTCTATTTTGAACATGTCATCCAAAATTTTGTTGAACCTATCAATATCTAAAGACCCATCATTATTAAAAAAATGCCTCATGTTTAATCGTCATTTGACTCATATTTGATTTCCATTCCTTAATTTATATGATGTTACCATCATTTGTCAAAATTGAATGGACGAACTTGCTAAAACCCAGGCCAAACATATTCATTTTGGTTCTTACCTGATTGGCCTTCCCTTTGAAGAATCCCCAAGTTGGGCCAATTTGTTCTATTTTTTCTCCCACCTCAATGAATGATTCTGGAATATCTATCATATGAGGTTGTAATGCTTCAAGGTTTTCAAACAAAGCTTGTCTACTAGACTAAATGTTGAAAAGTGGCTCTAGAGTAGCCATTGCATCTTTGATGGTGTTATCTATTTTTTGCAACATAGAGTATGATTTATTGAGTGAGTCCATTTTTCCTTTAATTTTTTCATACCTATGTTGTAACACATCATCGAGTGTCTTGAGAGCTACATACAACTTGTCCTTTTCTAAAGTTTTTTCTAATTCAACATGAATTTCTACCACTGTTTGAACTGTAGCTTCAATTTGTCATGCTCAATGAGGAATTTCCTTAGAAAGCTCTTCAAGCTTTAGCTTTAACCATTCCAATTCATTTTCTAGGACTTTGATTTTCATTAGTCCTTGATTCCTATATTTTTCTATAGTTGTACTTTCAAATAATCTTGCATATCTATTTGATAATTGAACTATTTTGGCTTCATTCAGATGTGCAAAGTGAGTCACTACCTTAGATACTTCCAGATCACTGGTGTTCTAAATAGTCCACATGATCTTGTCCCCTTCCATCTTATCTTCTATGCTGAGAAGAGATGGTTTTTTGGTTCTTGGTGGAAGTGACCACATTGTTAAGGCTTGGGATTTAGGGTCATACCCACTCCCTCTTATCATGTCTCCAATTTGGACCTCATAACATAGATTTCCGTTAGGTTGCTTTCTGATTTGATCTATGATGAAAGATGATGTAAGGTCCCAAATGGGTAGTAACAACATACCACTTGACTTAACCATTGCCCTAGCTTATTCTAGAGTAATATTTTTAGATTTAGGATCATATGTTGTTAGGAATTTCAATGCCTCATCATCTAGAGTACAACCCTTAGGTACTATTTTTTGAATCTCTTGTTGCTTCTTCCATATAAGGAAATTCTTAAATTCCTCACTCTTAATGAATTAATCATCATTGAGAAATTCTTCCTGGAACATTTCTCTTTCATCTTGACCAAGAAAAAGTGGTAATTCCACTTCCTGTTGTGTGGCTATCTATTTTCCAAGTCTGATAATTTTCCTCAAATGGTGATGATATGATCTATTACCAGGCAGTAAAGCTTTGATCTTGTCAGCTTCTTTCTTTGAGAGGATTCTCCTTCCTCAAGCCTCTTCCTCTTATGAGGTAGTTCAGACACATCCCCTACCTCACAAGTGTCCTGAGTTATATCAATCATAGGAGATTGAATGCCATCACCTGGACTATTGCCTTCCTAGGATTCATCAGTGTACTCCTCATAATTAGAAGAAGAAGAATCCTTCTTTAGTTCCAGCTTCTCTTCAAGTTGTTTCTCCAACAAGCTAGATAAAGTGCCATACATCTCTACCATTCTATTAATTATGTCTAAGTATGGGAGGTATGGGAAGAATCCTCCAAAAGAAATTTATTTTTTCTTGAGCTGACCTTCCAAATTCAACAAGTCAAATAATTTGCTAAGTTTTCTTCTTATTTCATCCTCATCCATCATGTTTCTAATCAAATCTTCTTCATCACATCCCTCATGCCTTCTTATTACACCAATATTTGGGATTAGTAGCATTCTGACATTTCTGATGAAATCCTCTGGATCTGCACACCTACACAGAGTAGTAACCATCTTAAAATGATTTAACCACAAACTGACTTTTGGAAATGCCCTTTTTCCTATCAAAAAGTTCCCTATCCTAAACACTTGATGAGTAAAAGTTCCCTTCCTATGAGGTGCCAAATGTTCTTTATCAGTCCACATTAACTACCACAAAAACTCCAAATATGCTATCCTTGGTAGTACATATGTTGGTAATATATGAGGGGGTTGTGGGCAACCATAGACCCTGATCAATGTAAAATTCTCACCAAAATAAAAATCTCCCCAATTCTAGCCTTTATTACATGTACTCATAAATTATTTAGGTCTTAATAGTTTCAACACCAAAACTGGAAGTCTCACAATGTTTGTTTCCATTAGATTCAAAAGTGGGTGAACTATCGAATTCTAAAAAGCACAAACATTATTTTCATTGGAAGTATAATTCCATACCCTCAACCAAAACTGCATAGGGTTTTGGTGTCCCTCAAACATTTTCCTTGGTCTCAACATTAGCACATAAAACTATCAATATTGAAAAATATAATTAAATACATTAACAAAGAGTAATGCATGAATTTACTTGGCTTCTTCTTTGCTTTCATACATGACAAACCCTCATCTATCTTGTCAATTACATATTAGATGTAATCATAGTCTGTGTTTACATGTGAATTTTGAATATCTAGAATTATCATCAGTAAATCAACTGGCAATCTTTCAGTATCTCCATCTATCCCTAGGACTCGACATAATCCATATGCCAAATACTTCATGTAAAAATTTAGGGCTTTCTACTCATATGGAGCATTCATGTGCACTAGGAGAGGAGCTATATATTTACCACTTTTGGGGAGATGTCTCACCATTTGGCTCCTTACAAGCCCTAATTGTTTTGAATATTTTTCTTTCTCCTTCTTCAAATCAATCTCTATAGATGATGAAGTGTAGATATCAAAGGATTTCATGAAGGATCCCTTGTCAAGAGTAACTAAGGTAGATTGGTAACCTTTCCTAATGGTGTTTGATATCGGATCATAATTTCTAGCCAACTCATATATGAGGTCAACTTCTATAAAAACATATGGGACTATTAATTTGGCCATGCCTAAAACCCATGCATTATAGATTGGAATGGGTCTATCACGATTCATATAGAAGTAATTAAAAAGCATAAAACCAGAGCAAGAAGGGGTATCAGGATCCCTACAGTTTTCCATTTCAACAATGGAGACTTCATTGCTTGCCTTCTTGTTTTGATTTGATCTTGGGAGCAATTCGATGAATTCATCAAAGAAATTGGGCTTGCCTTTATGTTCATCTCCTTTTTCTTTTGCTTCCCCACTGGAAGAAGCTCTGCTTAATTTAGGGTGGCTCATGTTTGCAATTATTTTCTAATTACTTGACTCTCAAACTTTTCTCTGCAACACACTTACTGCAATTTTTCAGAAATCTCTATCGCTTTGAAATATCAATTATTGTTCTGAACATTAATAAGTGTACTTGAAAGAATGTCTTGTTAATATAACCTTGATCATTTAATGCATAGGAGTTATCAAGATCATTACAATCTTGTGTATTCATCTCAACATTCAACTCTACACAACACCAGTTTTAAAACATGAGTAGTAGTGTAAGATGTTGACACCTTATATTTAAAAAAAGAAAAAAGAGTCGAAGAATGATTACTGTGTCACCATCACAAAACTGTTGAGTACTGACAAAAATCCTCCATGATCTCATAACCCTTCCTTTAACTGATCCTTTATCTATAGATTGAGTGAGTAGAAGATTTCGTGTGATCTCCAGATCATTATACTAACTTTAGTTACATCGCAAGATCGAGCCACTGAAACCTTTATTTGCATAATCTTTGAATAAAAAATATAACTCAAATTTGACCTTTAGATCTAGTGACTATTATATTGTCATGATCTCTGGAAGATTATATTAACCTTGGTTATATTGGGACACTCAGTGAACAACATTATCTCTAAATCACTGAATAAAATCCTTAACCTTTGTTCTTTTCTGAGTTTCTAAATAAACATATTTTATTTGAAAATAATTATAAATATAATAATAAAATTAATAATTATAAATTAGTCATATATTCAAAAAATAATGCATGTTTATAAATAAATAATAATAAACACTAAAATTTAAATGTAAGAAGTTATTATTTGTGATGTAAAATCAAAAAGCCACATTGAAACATGAAAACTTAAGTGGGCCACAAGGTAAGATGAAAACATAACGATATAGGACACACTTGAAACATTTTCAAATTTAGTAGTCACTATCAACTAACACCGATATTCCAAAACATAAGGATCTAGAACACACTTAAGACATTTTCAAGAACAAGAACCCTTCCCAGGAGAAAAAAGAAAACTATTTTGGACTTAGTAGTCACTTACAACTAATTCTGATAATCCAAAATATAACATTGAATTACAATATTTACAATCATATTATATTTCATACAATTGAATAGATCCCCTCTATAAGAGCCAATAGTAAAATTGTAAGAATAAAAACATACATAGTTGTTTGATCACTCAAAGAAATGGTAAAGGTCAATCCATAAATGAAGATCACGCTACACAAGCCAACAAAAGCATCTCGATAATCAGTGAACACTATGAAACACAAAAATTACCTACAAACATGAAAACTTAAGTGGGTCATAATGTAACATGCAAACATAAGGATATGCAACACACTTAAAAAAATTTCAAGACCAAGATCCTTGCGGAGAACAAAAAAGTTAACAATTTCGGATTTAGAACTCACTATCAACTAAATCCAACAATCCAAAAGAATACAAGAAATATTATTATTTATTTATGTTAGAATCACCAAAACCATTCAATCAACATGCACTTGAACCATCACGTTAAGTGACCTACATATTACAATTAACAAATATATCGACTATCGAATCTCACAAAACTTAATGCTCTGACAGTACTTCCATAAACACACTAATAAAAAAAAAAGAAAATAAAGCCATATGTCATTCTATGAACCAAATTTACTAATACCCACTATATTCGAAACATATATCGTTCATATCTACAAGGAAAAAGTATTATCCTAGAAAACAACAACATTAATACCATTTACCATTCAATCTTTTAAGACTATTCAATTATCACCTAAAATTAATAAATGCCCACTATCTATCACATCATTCTTTGAACTTAGTAAATATCTTCAACACCAAATGTATAGAAAATATTGTATACATAGCTGGATCCAAATAGCCAAAAACTAATAAAACCATCGCTGCAACATCAGAAGCACTTTATGAAAACTCCACATTGCAATCTATAACCCTTTATAGAATTACTACCAAAATAAATAGTTATGATCATCTTGATGGAATAGATAGTGCATGGAAAGAAATCATAGATACAAACCTACATTTTTACGATTTAAATGATCTACATAGAAGAATAAAATAACAACCAGTTCATCACATTACACAAAGTCTCATTAATAGTGGATTAATACAAGTTGCAGGATTTCCAATTGCTATTCAGGTACCGGAACTCATTATGGAATGCATTCAGAGATTTGACCTAGATAGCAAAGAAATAAAGAAACAAAATAACGAAGATCTCATCAGTTTGAATAGAGATTCAATACATAAATTCTTTGGTTTACCTTTGAGACAACAATATTCATAATGGAATTTCTCTCAGGAAGCTTCAAATTTTAATGAGAAAATGTCAAAATTCCAAGCTACAATTTCAACAAAATGGTTTCAAACCATCAGAGCAGCCAGATCAAAATTACCAAAAACCCTATACGGAACAAGTCTTAAAAAATAGATTGTAGACATACTAGTACTTCTGCATAAAATCAGAGGAAGTGAACAAGCCCTAAATTTTGAAGAATGGTGGTATTTTCTTGTGCAATCTATATGTGCAGATAATATTTATATAGATTGGGCACAACTAGTAAGTGATAGACTTACTGAAATGCTTATCTTAGCAAAGCATTCATACAAATTTGCAATGTCATCTTACCTCATATATGCCCTAGCATGTCAACATATAGGGAACAACCTACCCAGTGTTACTGACTATGATGAAAATATCTAGGTTTATGATTTCTACCCTTGCATACAACTTGAAAACAACTATGCACATTATAGAACGGTTAATGATTTTATTACAATGAAGATATTTCATGAAATTCAAGGTTGTCCAGAATGTAGATTATCAGATGTAGTTGCACAAACAATAATGCAATTTGGAAGCTATTATACACAATATCCTACATTTACATATTTCAGGATTAGAGCTTTGGATGGATTTCCATTCAAGTTGCCAAAATATATAGATGATAAAATAGTTTTGATAGAGTTATGCTGATAGATCATCGAGGTAAACAATAGATGCAATGAATGGCATAAATAATGTATTCATTTTCAAATTTCCATAGGACCATATACATGCTTTTCTAGCTATTATGCAATGAATCTCATCAAATCATGTCAAAAAAAATATAAATTTGATGAATATAATGTTATTAGGCATCATTTTGACCCTTCCAATTATATAAAACAAAACCTACAACTAGGCCCTAATTTTAATCACATACCTTCATTAGAATATTTCTAGGCTAATTGTAAAGATGACTTTGAAATGAGAGAAAGATCATGGTCTTACCTCACAGTTGAATAGATTTGACTATATAATATTGTAATAGATGTGAATGATTATATGATGATCAATATAATCTTCTTTCCAATCATTATTTGGCAAAAATAAAAGGGACACCTTTGCAACCAGTAAAATATGAAGAACTAGAATTAGAAAATCTTGAATATAGAATGTAACAGATAATTAAAACATCAAAAAGATGGGTACAGTACAAGAAAACAACAAAGGATAAGTCAAACACAGAAGGGTAATAATCAACACAAGCTCAACCAATAGCTCTAGCTCACCTACCATTATCAACAATGTAGACAATAGTTCAGTCCAGTCAACAAAACACAGGTGGGGATGATCAACCACCAGAAAAAGACAAAGCTATAAGAAGCACCTTCGGAAGTGGTTCACTTCCATTGATCAACATGGACAATCAACAGGAACCAGAGAAGATAGAACAAGAAGAAGAAATAGGTCAATCAGAACATAATGCAACAAACCAATCTTTTGAAGAAAACCACTAAATCAAATAATAGATATTGTTCAACCTACTATAACATGTAGTCAAAATATACGACCAAAATTTCAAAGTTCAGCTCAATAAATACAAAGCCCTACAATAGTCAGGAAATTATTTGATATTGAAACTTAGCCTCTGCCTCAAAAATTCTAGCCACTCCTTCATGGTTAGAAGAAATAATACAAAGAAAAAGAAAAAGGAGAGATGATAGAGTTCCTCCTCAAGATTTAGTTTCTCAAATCATTAACGAAACTACCAGTTCAAAGAAAAAAAAGAAATAGGCAAACTAGCTTCTCTTCAATAACATCAAGAGATAGGGCATGTACTAATGCAAGTTGCAAAACCAAAAAAAGACATCAACCTTTTAGATCTAAATGCAACAGATTTCCATGTCAATCAAATTGACAAAAGACATGCTTTCCATGATTATACAGTTCATATGTGGTAATTCACACATCCAAAGGTAAGAGACAAGTTGGACCAATTGAAAGATGAAAAGAACATACTCAAATATATTGTCAATCATCTATTTGATTATATCAAGAAAATACTAGGTCCTATCTTTTCCCAAACATCAAATTAGATAGAAAATATTTTTGATCCATCACTTCATTCTAGTGAATAAATAATCAAGCAGATGCATGAAGACAGCCACATGGCACAAATATCTTGAGAATAGATACAATACCTCAATTCAAGAGGTGTGGACTTCATCGACTGCCAAGCTAGTTATTAAAAAATATATATTGATCTCGAAGATATAATCTACACAAAATTTTAGTTTCTCAAAGAACATAAAATAATATATAATACACAAGAAAAGCTATTGCAAACAGTAATAGATATGGACAGTAAAGAAGATCTCAATCTAAGAATTATCAAATCCATTGACAATCCTCTACAAAAGTGGATCTTTTGAATCAATTTCAAAATAGAGATCAACACAGAAGAAGTTCAAGAACTACATAATCTAATCAAAACACTCAATACGGGAATTACACATATGGAAAAGATCTTTATAGATATGGGCTGCAATTTCTATGAAGCAAATGCTCAAGATACTCTAGATATAGAAATCATGAAGAAAAACTATGAATTACATCTTCAAAGTATTAGCAGAATAGAAACATATGTGGAAGGAGATATCTGCAAATTGACTACAATTGGAGACTTATTAACAACTGTAAAAGAAGACACAAGAAGCATTTCTAAACAAATCAATGAAATAAAAAAAATCATGAATACTGGATGGTAAGAAATGACAATATTACCATACCAGAGGAACAAGAAATGCTCAATGTAATCACAACAATGGAACAATATAACAGTCAAAGAAGAGAGGAATAAACGTAAGTATAGAGATCATGGGTATCATAGACTTTGTTATTATGTACATCAAAATTATATATATATATATATATATATATATATATATATATATATATATATATATATATATATATATATATATATATTTCAATTTAACTACTCTATTTACTTTTTCATTACAAATTGCAATCATTGTATCAAATATGAACACATATAAATATCTAATCAAAATTATTACAATGACTACTACTTTTCTTACATTCATGTCTATGATTTGAATACATTGCTTATTGCAGTTAATTAGATTTCAGTTTTGCCTAGCTTCTTCCATAGTAAAGTTTTTACATTCTTAATTATATGTTACTAGAGCCTGTAATGAGTCAACATCTTAACTACTACATTCTGAGTTTCTCTTCCTCTATTAGTTAAGCCTACTTATTATAGATCACCTATCTAGGGTCATCTAGTGTTATCTAGGAACAATAGTCACCTTAACCTTGAATGAAAATTCCTATCAAACATAACATATCTGGCATTAGTTCTGTCCCAAGACAAAATAATGACAACCATATTAGGACAAAAAAGATAAATATAAAACTTTCTTTGTATATTTTTACAAAGTTGTTCATTGACTTGAGTGCCAAAATTTTGTAACAATTCCCAAACTTAGTTCAAATCCTACTAGGTGTACCATCCATCCTTGCTTCAACTATATGAGATCCTTTGTACTATTTTCTTTTCTTTAAGGAATTCAAGAAATGCCAAATTGTCCAATTCAAACTTTACCTGATGTACCTCATTCCTTATCATTCTAAAATCTACCCTGGCATCTTGTAATATTTCAATTGTTTGGACAAAAGGAATATTGCTTTTTATTTTTAAAATGGTGCTTATTCTGATGGACATTTCATTATCAATTTTTCTTAACCATCCTTCTTTGTCTTTGATGGCTCCATCTTCTTTGAAAAGACTGGGAAACATTTGAAAACTATCCTGTAAATATCTTGTTGTGAGAACCTCTGCCTTTCTCTCCAGGTTTTCCCTCTTTATTTCAAACTCGAGTAGGTTTTTAAAAAACTTATATATATTTATTAATTGTATATCCATAATCTACTGAGTTTTAATCAAAAAGTTTGTGTTAAGGTTGAATATGAATGATTGAGAAGGTTCTGTTAAGCTTTTGGTTTTTTTTCATGTAGGTCAAAGGTTTAATACTCATTGGCTGAGTTTACTTGGTTGTTGGCCTACTCAAGTTAGGTCTATAATTCGAAATGGTTTTCTTTTCTCTTCTTTTTATTTTATTTTCTTAAATGTTAGATCTATACTAATTTATTAAATATGGTTTTCTTTATATAATTACTAGGGTGACCTAGATATGAAAAATTTCCTTGCAAAAGCTTTGGTTCTCCATAGAGCTTACAACATAAGATTTGCATTTAGTTTGGATGAAAATTGTTACTTGGAGGGATTCAACTCCTCAATTATATTATTAAATTTAGCATTTATTTCTATTTTTCAATAATTTTTGGGACTACGTAAAATGTATTGATTAAATAGTATTTAAAAAAAAATGACAATATACTTTTACTGTTGTGAAGTAAAGTGTTGTTTATAACTATGTGAATCTTTCTCATACCAAAATGAAAAAAAACTCTTTTCTATATATTTACTTTGTGTTAATGAGATAACCACAAGAGAGGACCTGAACCCTTTAGGAATCAATCATTTTAAAAGAAAAATGAAAACCCACTGGAACATTCCTAACATACTTGAATAGGAGATCAGGAAGGAAAAGTGACTAGTATATAAAAAAGCATTAGACTTTGTAGAACATTTTGTTAGGAGATATGATCCCTTAAAAGAGTTGACTGCTTTTGTAAAGAAATTACAAACTCTTGTGAACCATTTTGAGGGAATCATCCACAGCCTAAATGAGAAGAACCAATAGGTGATGAAAAGAAGGAATGAGCCATTTTTAAGGCATCATCCAGAGCCTTAAAGATTCTGACTTATAGAATATGGATTATGTTGATCTATATAAATATCTAAATTTCATTCTAAAATTTGTGATTTTATGGATACATATATTCTATAATTCTACTATTCATCTTCATATCATACCTTATACATTAGTTATTATATAAAAAGTTATTCCAAAATCCTAAATACTCTTTTCGATTCCTATTAATCCTTCATAAATTAATTCAGCTACAAAAGAGGCAAAGGCAAAGGTAACTACCAAGAAAGGTGCAAGATTTGAACCATGTCAAATACACTCTTGCACCTAGTTTGATCCAACATTAAATAATAACCATTGATCTTCATTTAAAAGAGATCTAACGGCTCTCAGAAGATTGCAATGAATAAAACTTCATGCATATTCTCTTTGCGATCATATGACAACTGTTAGATCAAAACAAATCCACAGTGAACTAAAACCTATAGCATCCTGGCCCCACTCGACAATTGGATATATCACTATTGTTAGATCAAAAATACAACCACCGATATTCTTTCTCCTTCCGACTGGACCCACAGTGATAACTATTAGGAATAGTGCCAAGAGATAACTGAGAGGGGGTGAATCAGTTATCTACAAGTTTTAATTCTTTATCCAATTAAGTATACTTAAACATAAAGCATAAACACAATGAAAGAACACATGAACACAACAATATTTTGGTTACGGGGAAACCCAAATAGGTAAAAACCCCAGTGGGAATTGACACGCACTAATATTCTGTACTAGTGTATTATGATCCTTGTTAGAAGATCCTTTACCCTGTTAGGAGTAGCTTTACAATGCATTAAGTACAGTAGACCTGGTCAAGGGTCAGACCCTGTTAGGAGTCTTTTACAATTGTCCCTGTTAGGGGAGAGGACGCATTATCCAAGAGGTCACTACTCAAAGGGGCGAAGCCCACAACCTTCTGAACAATAGATACACACTATATCTGGAACTTGGTGAATTGCACTTAGACTTGCTACCTGGATCAGTTCCAATGAATAGCACAAACACTCTACTTGGTCACATAGACCTTCCTCTGATGGTTCAACAACTTGCACACTCTGCTCTGCTCTACTTAATCAACCATGAACCACACTCCTGCAATCACAAATGACTACCTATAAATATCTTCTCTCTAAATGATATAATCAAGTTAGCCTATTAGAACCACCTTGAAATCATATTAGAGAAATCATAACAACTTTACATAAACATTATGTCAGCTCTACTATGCATGCAACACATTTTGGGACCTATCCAAATAAGATAATTGTAGACGCATGCTACACATTGTCGACTCTACCAATACAACTGGATCTTTCTCCTCAAGATAAATTACTTCATGCACTCTTAACCAAACATCAATAACTCTTCTCTAAGCTTAACTCCAAGAGCACATACCCAAAAGATGGGCACAACTCTGGAACCAATAAAATTTATGTTGGCTCTTCTGAATAAACATAGGAAACTGCTACTGGTGAATAGCGACTGCATAACTTCACTTCTACTAAATATCAAATTATGCATCTGTAAGTGAAACATCACTAACATGTCTTCAACATATATCCAAGTGTGCAAGGCTCCATGATAACTATACGGACAACCATACACAGAACACTACCTATTACTCTGTCAGGAACATTGCTGACATAAGCTGTTATATAAATGTTTGTATTAACAGTTAACCTTTGTGCCCATGATATCATTTTGATATCATGTCCATGCTACATAAACTAAAATCATACTGCATAAGACTTCCATGCATGCTACTTTCCATATGTTGTCATCAATGACAAACACACAGTCAATACTGGCCTGCTAGAAAATCTCCAACAATAACTTATAACTTAAAGATAGATCGACGGTTGTTGCAAGATCACAATGAGAATAATTTCTTTGTAGATGTGTGACAATCGTAGGATTGAGATCAAGCTACCAGTCTCTTACAAATCCTCAATGATTGGGCCCACTATATATACACTGTAAGATCTTCAATGTCAAATGACTCTGATTTAATCAGACAAAATGGTACCACCTGACAGAACTGCTTAGTTGGACCCCCTGCACCAATGGTTGTCGCAAGATTGCAATGAATAACACTTCACTTTGTGAATGTGCAAAAAATGTTAGATTGAAAGAATATTGACTACTTTGATCAACACTGAAACCTTAGTAAAATATATCATTAGGACTTAGGAAAATATAGAAAAATCATCGGGACTTAAACTGAGGGAAAATATAAAGTATTGGCTTAGGTAAAAAGGAAGTCTATGGATTATGCCCCCGCTCCATGATTTAATAAAGCACATGCTTTATAAGGTCTTTAAGAGATCTACAAAAAGTAACGATTGAATAGAAACATAAAAAGTCTATCCATTTAATCAAGTGAATATATATATGTACATATTATTTAATACATTATACTTAATACTTACATAAATTATATTTAGTTCATGTATTACCAAATTAATATTTTATAATTAAAGTTTTATAAATTTCTAATAAATTTTGTTCCTTTTTAAATTCATATTTTTCTAAACAAGAACTTTGTATTGTATAATACTTAATGAATTCACTCAAATATTAAATGTTTATTAAATAATAACTAATTATAAATTAAATTTATTACAATAGACACAAGAATATTCTCTATGTTATAAATATATATATACATATAAATATATATAATTATGATGACTTTCCAAATTTACAGGCAAAATAATCAATTGAAATATTTTTGCTTTTTTTTTACGAATTTCCAAATTTACTTTTAAATAAGATGTTTTAAAAAACAAATATAAAATAATATTACATGATTCATTAGAATATTTTGTAAAAAATGTCTGCTCTCATTCTTTACACTTGCAAACTTAAGCTAAGGTCTAATACAAAATTTAGAAATTTTTGTGCATAATTTTTTTATAAATTTCTCAACAATTACTCCTTTTTTATTTTACAAAATTATTCAAATTAAATATATTTAAATTTTGTAAATAATACATAGCTAACAAAATAAATTTTACTCATTTATATGCTATTATTAAATTTCAAAATTAAAAAAAAAATGTTTTCACCTATATTCAAATTTGAGATTAGATTAAATAAATTTTAAATCAAATATATTAGAATTTAAAAAACATTTAATTATATTCATGATGAAAAATATTCAATTTAATTATATTTCTCTATTTTCATCAATGCTAAAATCATTAACCTTTTCATAAAATTGATAATCGGTGATATAATTAATTTCATTCGAAACATAATCTAAATCTCACATTCTTTTATTAAATTCTTCAAAAAATTTATATAACAAAAAAAAAATTATGAAAAAAAAATAATAACTATTACGCAAAAGTCAACAAAAAAAAATAAAACAATAATCAATAACAAACCATAATAAAATAAAATAAAATATATATAATAAATATTCAATTATAAAATATTATTTCTTAGAAAATTAAACTAACACAAATTTAAAACTAAGAAAAAAGATTTGGTGAACACTACATAAGATAAATAACCACGTGCATATGGTACTCTTTAACTTCTTCAAAAATTAACTTGGAAATATAAGATGTAGGCCATAATTAGGGTATTTTCAAAAATAAAAATCCTATTGAGAGAAAAAGACACTAAAATAAGAGTATATGGACATTTTTTGCTTCTGATGAATGTGACATTCAAATATTAAAAGGATAATTATGGACATTTTTTTGCATCCGCTGAATCTGATAATATTTATTAGAAATGACAACATACCACATAGATAAATATTGTTAACCTGCCTATGCACAATTCTATCCCATCACATTAATTACATACCTCTAAATATCATCTCCTATAGTTAATGTTTTCTGTGGAACACACTCTACAACACCGCCCTCTTGTTCTACAAATACTCAATACTAGTGAGGATTAAAATACCTTCACATCAATATTTCAAGGAAATTCACACCAACACAAAACAACATGAAACCTAATAGGAAGCACACAATAGCAGGCAATTTAAAGGGAGCTGAAAACAACATCTGGAATTTTAACCATCTTACGGTATTTTCATTCATTCTCAACCCTTCTTCCCTCCATTTTCTGCAAATTTTATTTATTTCAATTCCAAAAATTATTTACCTAAGTTCATGGGGAAAAATATTTAGAATAATAAAGATAGCAGCCAATATGATCAAGCTGATTTGAACCAATATATTGGAAAAAAATACCTTTTCAACAACATAAAAATACTGAATATAAAAGTTAGAAGGTTGATTATATATATAAGCCTAAATTCGGCTTAGAAATACAATCCTCTGCCCAGACATAGTCTCACCCACGCACAATTCGATTGTTAAATTATCTCTCCTAAAATGCTTACCAATTTGAAAGTATACACTATACAAAATTATTTATCTAATAAAAATTATCTCTCCTAAAATGCTTACCAATTTGAAAGTATACACTATACAAAATTATTTATCTAATAAAACTATATAGACAATTATTTGTCTTTCATTTTAAATTGGTTATTACTTCTACATAATTTACTTCTTTGTGAGAGACCACAGTTTGACCTACATTCAGTTGGTTTTATTCTACACAAAATTAGATTTGATTTAAAATTTTGTGAAATTTGTACAAGAAAGAACCTTAGCCTTTAGAAAATAATAAAATTCCATTTAAAAGTAAATGCTAAGTATTTTTAATTACCATTTCAATCTAAAATTGAATGTAAATTATACAAATATTTTACTATGACATTATTAGTATGCTAATTAATAATTTTTCAACTACTTTGTAGAAATGTTGGTACACAGTACAGTTGTAATTGATGACTTCTTTAAGCATCTAGACATTCATAGAATACATGAAGAAGAAAGAATATCAGGATTATTTGCACAAAGCTTACTACAACAATAATAACATATCATCCAACATCAGAAAGAAAATTTTCCCACTTTTATAGGGATCCATTTATATCTAAATTGGAAACTTGTGAAATATGCAATCCAATGGAGGTTCATAATATTCCAAGAGAAATCTAGTTTCAACCAGCATCAATACCAACTAAAGCTGAATACACCTCTTTGATACATTGAACAGGATAATTATGGTTAGAGAAACTTCTTTGAGCTCTACAAACCAATACAACATCTTTGCAGAACCTTTGCTATCATGGTCAAACATACCACTTGCATTTTGCATCAATCTCGAACACAGTGTGGAATCAACAGGTCGTACAAAGATGGGGATCACAAGGACATTATTTATCTATGCCCTTATATGAACATATAAGAAAGATTGTAAGGGAACAAATACCTACATGGACCCAAACCACTTGTAATTTCTACCCAACTATTAATCTTGACACATACAACTGGGGTGTACTTCGTCACACATTCGAACACCTCTACTAATTCAATGATTTGAACCCCATTGCAGATGAACCATTTGGGCCTAATGCTATCCTTTAAGGCTCTTAGTTTACTCAGTTTATAGTAAACTAGATCTATATAGTACTTCTTTACAGTACACTTTCTTATATGTATTTGAAGGTTATATGTATATTTCAATTTAACTACTCTATTTAGTTGTTCATTACAAATTGCAATCATTGTATCAAATATCATTACATATGAACATCTCTTTTAAGTTATTACAAAGACTACTACTTTTCTCACATTTATGTGTATGCTTTTTATACAATGCTTATTGTACTTATTTTACTTTCATTTTTATTTAACAATCCAAATTAACTATAAAACAAATTACATGTTGTAGATCAGAATAAGAACAAAGCAACCATTAAATATACCAAATAACTCACATTACAATAGTTCCATATGTTTTTACCGACACTTGTAATTTACTCCACTATGAACAAAGAATCAAACTGCACGAGAACAAGAAATCTAACTTTCAGCTAAAACATATGACATTTATTCTTATGACAAGTTTTTCAAAAAAAAACTCCATTCTTACAACAATTAATAACTCCTTGTGTCCTGTATTCCACTCTTCAATATTGAAAATTTAATCTCTTAATACACATGGTTATTCAAATAGGTTGTCCTACAATTTTCTTTACCATAATAGATACAAATACAAAATAGCCTTCTTTTAGAATAAAATTCTTATCATTCCACCTTTACAATTCTCTATTCTACATTGCTTTTCATTCTATTTATCTTCTTTAAATTCTGTACTGATGTTTGTTTTGAAATTGATTAAAAAGTTCCATTTTTGTATAGTTGTATCAGTAGATTAAAAAATTCTTACATCCAGGGCTTCTTCACTATCCATATCCATTAATGTCTACAATCCTTTGGAATATATCCATTTATGTTGACTAAATAGTGAAGTCGTAATGCTTTTGGCGATTCACCCATAGCCGTGGATGGCTTTGAAGATCAATAGCTCCTATTTAATTTTATCATTAAACCCAACATAATAGAAAGTTCAACCAAATAGGATACTAAAGATATTCACCAACTCTCATGATAGAAATGAGCTTACTTAAGGTTTTGAGAGAAACCAAGAATGTATTGGTCAACAAACCAAACAATACAAATCTCAGGGGAATAGGAGAGTAAAGGAATTTACCAAGTGTCATGATAGAGCTGGAGTTAGTTAACACTTTCAAAAAATACAAGAATGTATTGGTCACTAAATCTCATGATTAACTCACATGTCAGTCGGCTTGAAAAACATTACAACACTCAACAAAGACATCATTACACACATCTAACAATAGTTGTGAAACCATAGTCGTAACTTGCAAACTATTTAGGCTTCACAAAATGACACCTTTACGCCACACGTGTACCAATGATATCACACGGTAGATGTAAAGCAGTGACCCAAAAAGTGACCAAAAGATAGGATACACAAAATCATGTCATCTTGACTAAACTTGCTTCGATTAAATAGCTAAATGGACCATTATCTTCAACACATCTACTTCTATAAAAACAAGGATTTATATTCATCTTTCAATTTTTGCAACCTATCTCGTATATCTTCATCTATGAATTTCAACATATTAACTATATGATCATAGAAAAGGTGTTTCTATGTCAATTCATGTATTATTTTACAACAATATATTTTACATATCTCAATATATTGTTTTATATTGAAATTTTAACCTCTTAGCATAAATGGTTATTCAAATAGGTTGTCCTCCACTTTTCTTTACCCTAATAATTTTGTTTACTAATGATTATGTAAATGTATATTAGCTCGGTTCCTCACACTACTCTACCTTTCTTTAGGTTCTTAAAGGAATCACCAAATATTAACTGTTAATGTCCTTCACACATTGATTCAAAGACAATATCATTTATAGAGTTAATGATGATGAAGAACTTCTTTCTGAGAACATAGCACTATCTTATACTAAAGCAAAGAATCAAATACAATATACATCAACACAAAACTAAACTCAAACAGACGCAAATCCTAAATAATTGCTTTCCCCATTATTAGTCTCACTCTCAAATTCACAATAAACTTTCTAAGTCATATATTAACTTGCTTTTTTTCATTTACATATAAGAATCCAACATCAAAACAAAAAAAGCATTCGCAAACATATACACTTACAACAATTAGGGTTACAAAAATGAAGCACTATAATTCACACCAAGTATTTATTGCATATTAATTAATACTCACCATAATATTAATTATGGCCAATCCTTTTTGTAATCAATGAAGTATAGACCTAATAGAAAGGGTTATTCAAATTGGTTGTCCTACACTTTTCTTTCCCCTAAGTGCTGCAGATATGAAATGGCTTGATTTACACAATGTCATGCCATCCACTACACCAACAAGTCTATCTATGGCTACAAGATGGAATATACAAAATATTATTTGATGGCTTCAAGAACAAGAACATTTTTAGGAATCCTTTGATTAGAATCATCACACGGTGATAGTATTTTCTAAGGATGTGTATAGATAATTTTATGAGACAAATAACCTGTCCAACATTCAAAGTAACATTTCATATATTATAAAGAGTTAATTTTTAGATTTTTTAATATTGAAAATTAGCAATCTAGACCATGTATAATTGTCATGCAACAAAATTATATATTCAACCCTTCATCCATTTTATAACCATTTAATTATATATATAACCAGTCCTTTACTCTTTTGAGTAGATTTACTACTCATCTATTTAATAGCCATATCTTTACTCGTAGAAAACACTTAAATATTTCAAATCTCAGATAATAACAGTCAATCAACTAAGTTTAAAATATGACCATTGATATCTATCCTTTCCTAGCATATCAGACCATTCTCATTAAATTACAACAGTCACTTAAACCTTTAAAATGAGTCGACCACATCATTATTATCATCAACCAATAAGATTCGAGTAGGTGAGTACATCTGGTAATAAGGCACTTTCATTTACAATGCCAAGCCACCCTTTACCCTAAGTCATCTGGAAAATACACGACTACATCTCAATCCAATGATTCACTGACAAAGGAAACTCCAATTTGCTAAGAGTTTAAAATAACCACTGATTTACCACCAGAAAAAACAAACAAAGGAATTCACTGAATTGCCAAAAAATTTCTTAACTCTTCCTTCTATTAACACAATTAATGCTTTCCATTCATCTTTCCTTTATCATATGGATATTGTTAATTCAACAAATAACATATAACCCCTTGTTCTTAACTCCTCTCTATCCAACGAATATACAAATAAAGAAATATGTGAGTCGGTGAAGGTTACATCTAACCATGATTAGATCAAAAGAATGAGCAAATGAATTTAATTTCTAAGTCACCAAAAGAATGTCTTAGCTCAGATTCCATGAAGAGATTAAATACCCACCATCGATCAAAGTTGAAATCAATGACTAACGGTAATTCACCAAGTCTTTAAACTTAACTCATCCCTTTCAGGCGATTCAACAAACAAAGATAAATTATTGGTTTGCCTTTATCTATGGTCATATTCAGAGACTACACAACTGACCACTCTCACATTAGCTAGACATATCTTTAACTTCAGGTCTCATTAGGAGAATATGAAATCACTACATTCACCAAATTGAAAAATAAAAAACTTAAGCATTTGAATCAAATAATCCAAAGAAATCCATTGAATGTAAATATGCAATCATATTATATTTCATACAATTGAATAGATTAATAATAATTCATTATAATAAGACTACAATCAATCAAAAATTACATCAATGACACTCGCTTGATCACCATATTACAAAACAATTAATCATTTAATCAGGTGAACAACACACCGCTCAATTTTCTCACTCACTGATTATTAAAGGAAAATAAACTAGAGATCAGGCCACTAAAGCATAACAAAGTAAATAATTTCAGATAAAGTAGTCACTAACAACTAAATCTAACTTAACCATTTAATCAAGCGAATGAGCGACCGTTGCATTTTCTTAGTCACTCTAACATGGAAACATAAGGATATAGGACACAGTTATGACTTTTTTAAGAACAAGAACCCTACCGAATACCCAAAAGTAATTTTTTTTTGATATAGTACTTACTAACATCTAAATTTGATAACCCAAATAAAACCATTGTACTATAATATTTGCATTAATACAAAGTTGAACAATGATGCAACAGCCATAGGAAACCCTTTATGGATTTACTGCCATCTTACATTACCACCCAAAAATTCAAAATTACATTTCATATAATTGATTAGATTTACTACAATTCTTAATAATATTGTAACAAAATAATTAAATACATTAGTAATAATAAGTAATAATATTGTAAATTTATAAAATAGATACAATCAAAGAGAACACAAAAACTAAACGATTTCGGATTAAATAGCTTATTAATTCTAAATCCAATAATCGCAAACATTCCATTCAATTATAATAATTGCAATCATAAAAAGTACAAAAAAAAATGCAAAAACCATAGGCATGCCTTTTCGAATTTATTGCTATTTTACATCAACACCCGCAAATTAAATATTACACTTTAATCCGAAATCAAACGAATGAGCGACCGCTGCAATTACTAATCATTTATTTTCTAACGTAATCATTGTTTTTCATTTTTATTCTAAATTTTGTTATGACTAAAAATCAGGCCACTAAAGGACAAAAGAGTCAACATTTTCAGGAAAAGTAGTCACTAACAATTAAATCCGATAATCCAAAACATTCCACTGAATTACAATATACAATCATATTACATTTCATGAAATTGAATAGATTAATAAAAATTCATTATAATAAGACCACCATTAATCAAAAAATACATAAATGCCCCTCCCTTCATCGACAGATATCGCACGACTTAAGCATTTAATGAAGCAAACGAGAGACTAGTTCATTTTCTCAGTCACTCAATGTTTAAAGAAAATCACCAACAATCATGAAAATAGGACA
The DNA here is from genome assembly GCA_027943335.1 of Chamaecyparis obtusa. Taxonomy (NCBI): domain Eukaryota; kingdom Viridiplantae; phylum Streptophyta; class Pinopsida; order Cupressales; family Cupressaceae; genus Chamaecyparis; species Chamaecyparis obtusa. The sequence continues at coordinate 582,537 of BSBK01001896.1, read as the reverse complement.
ATACACATTTGCTTGATCATTGAATGAAACCCTAACCATCAATTCATCACTGGAAATCAGACCACTAAAGCAAAAAATAGTAAACAATTTCGGATAAAGTAGTCACTAATAACTAAATATGATACATGAAAACATTCCATTGAATTACAATATTAAATTACATTATATTTTAACAATTCAATAGATTAATAAAAACTCATTATAATAATATCAGCATTGATCAACAAATATATCAACGGCCCTTACTTGACCGCCAGATACTAAAGAACTTAACTGTTTAATCAAGCGAAAGACTGACCGCTGCATTCGCTTAGTCGCTAAATTTTAAAAGAAAACTTCCAAAAAAAAAACATAAAGTAAATGATTTAGGATTTAGAAGTTTGATACATCTAAATGCAATATTATACGTCTAATTAACTCATGACAATTGGAACATTTAAAGCACATCCATAGCAAATCTAATCAAGATTTCATTAATTAATACTCTTCAAAATCTTATAAAAAGTCATATACTTGAAAATTCATAATTTAAAATAGACTACATATAACAAATAAAAATTTATTAAATACCTAAGTGTGACACAGATAACATAAGGTAACTGTGTCAGATCTCACATAAGATGACATTAATATTATACATCAAATTAACTCACAAAAAATAGAACATTTAAACCACATCCGTAGAAAATCTAATCAAGATTTCATTAATAAATATCTTCAAAATCTTAAACAAAATCATATATTTGAAAATATATAATTTAAAGTTCAGTACATATAACATATAGAAACTTATTAAATTCCTAAGTGTGCCACATATAACAAAGATTAACTGTGTTAGATTTCACATAAGATGAGATCGATATTATACATCAAATTAACTCACAATAGTTGCAACATTTAAAGCACATCAGTAGAAAATCTAATCAAGATTTCATTAATTAAAACTCTTCTAAATCTTATACAAGATCATATATTTGTAAAATCTAATGTAATTATAAAAGGATCAACAACAAAATGAATTCCTTACAAAGTTCATAAAAGCACAAAATCAAGCTTTCCACAACTCAACAATTACCAATGGAAGCTACATTTACTTTTCAAACCAGCGCACAACAATTAGCTTTCTTTGGGAGAGTAGACCATACATATTTAAAAAACTTATTACTCTACAAGACTAACTCTCTTGTGCAAGCAGTTCAACGAACATTAGGTGAAGAATTTCACAATGTCACTCATCGATGGAAGGTAAATGCTAACATTGTCGCTATGTTAATGGCTTGGGGTTTAGAAATTGGAGAAAATTTTAATATCATTCATTTTGTCATGATTTCTCTTTTCCCTAAAGATTTGATTATCAGACTAAATTTGTTGCTAGAAATATGCACATCCTAGTCAAGGATTTCACTACAGTAACTATTTTATAAACGAATAACATAGTAAAATAATAGGAATTCTTCCTTTTCTACGATGGCCCATGTCAATTGACAAATAGGCTTACAAAAAAGCTATCCAAAATCAATGGATAATTCTATGTAAATAAATCAGGAAATATAAGCAAATTGAGGCGACATCATTATTTCCAGTTGTCTTTCCACAATGACAATGTTCTATCTGTGTATAAATAAAAAGGAAACTTTGGAATTATCTACCTTCTACATAAAATCAACTTCCATTAAGAATGCCAATCATGTATCCCAAACGTCATCACACTTTGTGTCAACAAAGATGAAAGATAGTTTAAAATTTTGCAACCTGACAAAAAAAGGTATTTACTATCATATTTATTTTCTATTAAACAGAAAAATTCATAATACTATTTTCAGTATTATTGATAACTTTTTCTAAATGTTTTTCTCCAGGTAGGCTAAAGGATACAGTTTTGGAAACAACATAAGTGCAACAATAGTTATTCAATTTTATATGGCAAGTTTTCTAAAGATGCAGAAAACTAGCTTCTTATTACAATATCTGGTTTACATCTTTTCTACATAAATCATATTGTAAATTAAAAAAATCTCATAATTTCAAGTTTTTATACACCAATATAAACAATGTGTATCAAACATTTTGTTATTATGTACTTGAACTTTATATGTATATTTTAATTTAAGTACTCTATTTAGTTTTTCATTACAAATAACAATCATTGTATCAAATATCATTACATATGAATATCTATTTCAAAATATTACAATGACTACTACTTTTTTCACATTTATGTCTAACCTTTGTATACAATACTTATTGTACTCATTTTACTTTCATCTTTATTTAACATTCAAAACTAACTATAAAAATAATTACATCTTACAGATCGGAATAAGAATAAAACAACCATTAAACATACCAAAGAACTCCACATAAGAACACTTCCATATATAAGAAGGAAAGGAAACTCCAATTCACTGAGAGTTAAAAATAACCAGCTCAAAATGCTTGCTAGCAGTAAGGGCACTGTTGACACTTCAATTTCTCAAGCAAAAGTTTCATACTTCTACAAAATTGATGCATTCACAAAAATAAATTTGAATTTCAAAAAAATTGGCTACATAAAAAATGTCCTAAATATTATTTAGAATTTGCCAAAATCCATTTTAAAGTCCACAAAACCCTAAGTGTTTCTATCTTTTTAAGAAAAACACCTAGGTCACTTTTCTATTTTTCTATTACCTTTTACAGGTCACTTAAGTTTCTATAATGCATGTGATTTATTATATCATTAAGTGGGGCCATATTCCTAAGACTTTATTTTTACCTAAGCTGAGATTTTATTTTATTAATTCTAAAGTCCCGATGACTTTATTAAATCTCCCTAAGTCCTAATTATTTTATTTCACTAAGATTTCGGCTTTGGATTAAGGCTTTTTAATCCCTTTGATCCAACAGATTGTCGCACATCCGCAGAGCAAAGATTCACCAATTGCAATGTTACGACAGCTGTTGATCTTCATGACAAGTCAGTGCAGCTGTCAGGTGGAACATTTTTTTGATTAACTCACATTCATTCGATACGGAGGATCTAACAATGTATACACACTTGGCCTGGTTACTAACCATCTCAGGGGACTGACAACTTGCAGATGATTAGACGGATGTCGTATGTACACAGTAAGAAGATTCATCCATCATGATCTAGCAATAGTCATTGAATTTATTTTAAGCCATGATGTACTACTGTGGGTCCAATCGGAAGAAAAAGGATATATTATTTTCTTCACTCTAGAATCCATTATCAAAATTACCCCCTACCATTCATTCTAGAATCATCTTCTTGTATTTATTGATTCACAAAAACATATAACCCCTTCTCCTTAATTCTTGTCTATCCAGCGAATATACGAACAAAGAAATCTACCACTCGCTAAAGGTTATCAGTAACCATCGTTAGATACAGAGAATGAGCCTTTAATTTATGAATCGCTAAAATAATATCTTAACTCAGGTACCGCCAAGAGATTAAATGCCCACCATCAATCAAAGCTCAAATCAACGAATAACACTAATTCTCCAACTCTTAAAACTTAACTCATCTCTTTCAGCCGATTCAGCAAAGAAAGAGAAATTAAATTGGTTTCTCTTTAACTACGGTTCTTTATCGTAGGATATATCACAAGAATTACGAAGTACCATCGATCCAACTCTGCATCTACGATCCATATTTTATCGCAAAACATGTCAACACTTTTAGATTTAGTAGTTACTAACATCTAAATCTGATAATCTAGGGTTCAATCATGACATTAAATACATACTGTTTATCTTCAAAACCATCCATGGCTATCGCTAAATCGCCAAATGAATTAAAACTTCACTATTTTCAAGAAAAAGAACACTGTTGAGGAGAAAAAGTAATCACTTCCGGATTTATTAGCCACTAACATCTAAAACCAAAAATAAAAAACATTCCATTCAATTACAATATTTCCAATGAAATAAAGTTCAACAATGATGCAACAACCATACCAATCCCTTTTCTGATTTACCGCCATCTTACATGAAGAAAACTAATCCAAAATTATATTTCATATAATTCAATACATTAACTACAATTCTAAATATTATTGTACACATATAATTCAATACATTAGTAATGATAACGAATAATATTATAAATTTTTAAAACATATACAATCAACGAGAATACAAAAAGTAAACCATTTCGGATTAACTTGTTCATTCAATATTACAATTTATAATTCAAAATTGAGTATCTTACTAAGAATTAATAATCATATTCTAAAATTCTATCCATATTTCTCAATAATACAAAAATCATAAACGTTACATAATCCATATGATTTACTTTTTTCTGTTCTACATACAATTTACATTTTAAAACATAACAAAAAAATTAAAAAAATAAACACACACACACACACATATATAAGTATAAAAAAAAGAAATTCACATATATTCAGCATACAAATTGCATACCAAATTGCAATTACTAGTTTATTATATTAACAAAAGATAACAGTTTCAAATGATATACTAAATAATTGAATATTATTTTAATTAAGTAAATGTAACAATTTGAAATATTTAGTTTACAAAAATAATGGGAAGATATTATTCTAATTTGGTGCAATCGAACCTTAGTGTGTAATGGGTATGATGAAAAGGTATACAAGGTCAACTAAGTGTTTGTCCTTTTGTCCTTCTCTCCCTCTCATCCTCTCTATATCTCTTTATCTCTCTATCAATGTATCTTACTATCTATATCTCTTTCTATCTCTTCCTCTCTATCTATCCCTCTCTCATTCTCTCTTCTTTATAACTAAACTTATTTCTCCCTTTGTCCTTCTCTCCCTCTCATCCTCTCTATATATCCATATATCTCTATCATCTATCTCACCATCTATACCTCTTACTATTTTGGGTTTATTTATTTGTTATTTAGTATTAAGCAATTCAATCTACCCAAACTCCATAGAAGAAAAAAACACCATCTCAAGACATGGACTCAAATGTTAGGAAACCTAGAATCTACTAATTTAGAGTGGAGGAAATGAAATTCTCTCTATATAATATGTCACACACACAATTTTGAGAAATTCCTTTATAAAAGGAATATTTAAAAATATATATAAATATAATCAAATAAATTACTTTCTAAAAATTAATAGAAAGAAATAATATCAATACATTTTATTTCATATATATTTGTATGGACCTTAAAATTGGCAAGGCAATTAAATCATTAATTAATTAAATTTAAGCAATCTGGATTGATTAAATGAAAATATCAAGTAACTATGTAATTGATTTAATCAATTAATTATATAGTTCAATCAAATAATTAAACCCAAATCCAACCCCTCTAATTTGCATACATGGCTAAATCATTTAATTATTTGAATTAATAAATCCCAATTTCCTCACCAAGCACATATGGACAAAAATCAAATCAACCAATGAGGAAGGAGGATGGAAAGCACATGGATCACTCCAAGGCTTTGCTATCTTAGTCATTCATTATGTCTTTTCTATCCTAGCCACTCATTTTGTTATCTTGTCCCAATATTTCAAACACAACTCAACCTCTCTCATCTAATCATGGTTAAATCAATCTACCCCCTACCCTTGGTAAAATCCTATAATTAGGAAGCCTTCTTAGATCAAATCATCCACTTCATTTGCATCCATATTATAGGATAATTTCATCCATTTTTAGAGTAATTTGATCTCATTTTAGCATTGTTCTAACACAATTAGCTTCAATTTCTTCATAATTCATCATACTTTAGCATAATTGCACATTATATAGCTTACATTATCACTCTCATTCTAATGATTGTCACTTTAGAATTGTTAATACAGCTGAGAGAAATATTTTAGTCTTGTTAGATAGGGAAACATAAGAAGCTTTTAGCAATTTCAAGTTTATTTGATCATCTTACATCTTTAGCATTTAACTTGATTTTATTGATATAAAATGTTAGGAAACCTAGAAACCATTGATTTAAAGTAAAGGAAATGAAATTCTCTCTATATGATATGTCACTCATCCATAAATTTGAAAGATTCCTTTATAAGTGGAATATTTAAAAAAAAAATATAAATATAATAAAGTAAATTACTTTCTAAAAATAAATAGAAAGAAAGAATGTCAATACATTGAATTTTGTATATAGTAGAATTAATTTTTTCATAAATATGGTGGATGTCTGACTAATACATGATAAAACTCAACTTCTATTACTAGCAACTAATGTTTAAATTGTTTGTAATAAAATGAGGGCATGGTTTGAAAAGTAATTATTTTTTACAAATAACATTTGAACAATGTTACAAAGGCATGGATCCTTTGTATTTTAAACAAATAATTTTGAAACAATATACCAATAGTGCTCATGACTATAGTGTTAAAATGTTTTGAGTGGACGGATTGAAAATGATGACCAACCTTAAATAGCATACACTCAGCTTTGCCTGCTTAGGTGGATGTGGGCCTAGTCCTTCCGCTTGCCCTTTCACTCCTAAGTTGGCCTAGTGGTGGAGAACTTGTACTCTTGAAAGAACGGTCACAAGTTCAAATCCCACAAAGGGGTAGGGTATGTACGCCTCATTTGTAGTGCAGTTAGGTGCCTCCCACAAGGAGTACGAGGTAGTCCCATATCACTGTCACCATATGTAGATCCAAATACATATGGCTAGTGTCATGGACTATAAAAGGACCTTTCCTTTCCTTCCCTCCATCCATTTCCTGCACTTTTTTGTTGCCATTGTCCCTGCCTCGTTCCCATTTCTAACCACGCGATGTGTTCACACTATTACAATTATTACGTAGCTTACATTTTTTATTGAAAACTCCATTTAAAATAATCATAGCATGCAATTCAAACAATTTGATCAAAATATGATCTTTGTATGTCCATTCATCTATAAGGGCCCATTTGGTAGCGGGAACTAGCCTGGAATTGGCATTTCCTAATTCTGATTTTGTCGAATCTTAGTTTGGGAGTGCAATATGAAAATAGAATAGGAAGATGTAAATGCTCATTTTGCCCAAAATGAGCATTTACATCTTCCATCTGAAAAGGTGGAATTGAAATTTGAAATTGGAATTGGGGGCAAAGGAAATTTTTAAATTTTTCATGTCTACACTTAATTTTTTCATTTTTTATTTGTGTGGGGAGGGATTTAATTTTTTTTTTATTTGTTTAGGTGGTTTGTAACTTTGTTATTTATTCGAATTTTTTCGAAAAAAAATTCAAATTTTTTGCCCAATTTTTTTTCAATTTTTTTTTATGAATTTTTTTGTCAAATTTTTTTTTTAAAAAATTGATTTTTTATTTTTTTGAATTTTTTCTCGAATTTATTTTCCAAATTTTTTGTCATTTTTAAAAAAAAAATTTGGTTGTGATTAGTGATTGTAACTTGGTTGCCTGCCACCAACTTTGGCTGCCTAAAATGGTCTGCGATTCCATTTTAATTAATAAAAATGAATTTTTAAATTTAAAAACATTAAAACAATTCAAAAAAAATCACACTCATTGTCTAATTCTAGTTTCAAAAAGTGGAACCAAATGGTCCAAACATAATCGAGAAATGAAAAATTGGATTATCAAATCCATGATTTGACCATTTCCATCATTTGATCAAATCCAACATTTCTTAATTCCCACTACCAAATGGGCCCTAAAGTGATAGGAAATAAAAAATTGAATGCACCGATAGTTGAAAGAGATAAAATATCCCTACAATTAATAAATGAGCATAGAGTGTATCAATGTTGTGTTTAAGCCACAAAAAATATGGTAGTGGCGCCATGCCAAGATCGTTGGAAGTCAAATCAGGCCACTGGTAGAAATTTTTTAGGATGGAAAACATGTCAAGTTACCCACCAGCCGTGAAATGGAGATGAAGCACTTAACCCTCTTCCCTTATCATTGTTTTATAACACTAGGTCAAAAATAATTGTGTGAAACAACGCAAACACTTTACTAATCTAATTTATGAATTGGAAAGGTTCGATAGTGCTCAAGATCTAAGTCACAGTCTCTCAACCAATTGCATATTTTGATTGGAGTCCATTCCATTTTTTTTTAATGCATGCAATAACATAATTTATATTTGCAATGCTTTCAAAATAGTTTTGTCAAATATAAAAGAGATTGAAAATTTCCAAACAATTGGCCACACATAATGAATTGGAACAAGTTGTATAATCTAATATTAGAACTGTTAGGAATGGGAACACTGAGAGGGGGGGGGGGGTGAATCAGTGTTCATTGAACTTTAACTTTTCTCTTTAATCTTTATGCTTAACTTAAATGCTTAAGTACTTAATTATACATTCACATAAAACATGAAACATAAGAATAACACATGACACCAATATGGTTATGGGGAAACCCAAATAGGTAAAAACCCTGGTGGGAATTGACACACACTAATATTCTGCACTAGTGTTTTGTGATCCTTGCTAGAAGATCCTTTACCCTGTTAGGAGTAGCTTTACAATGCTTTTAGTACAGTAGACTTGGTTAAGGGTCGGACCCTATTAGGAGTCTTTTACAATGATCCCTGTTAGGGGAGTGGACTCAGTACCCTAGAGCTCATTGCTCAAATGATGAAGGCTACAACCTTTTTCTATCAGATACACACTATATCTGCAGGGTGAACTGTCACTGTGACATTGCTTGTTAGATCAGTTCCTTGGTGTGCTCATGCTTTGACCTCTAGCAAAGCTCTAACACATCATATACTAACTTCGCATACCTCTTCTTTTCTCATCACAACTCTATTACAACTTCCATACTAATTACAATGGGTGCATCTTATATTTATATGCTCATACAAACAAAACAATTAGGTCGGCCCTATAACTAATTACAAACAACATTTCCAAGTGAATTGTCTTAAGTGTGCTTATAATTATACATATACATATGTCGATAACCTAAATACAATGGGCACATAGCCTCTACAATATTACATTATAATCGCAAACCAGAATAGTCACTGTCGGCTCCATGCTTTGTTCACTGCTAGCACACACTAGCTGTGTAACCTCAACTGACTGTAACTTCCACACCTTTTCATATCTACTTATGCGCTCTTAGACTAAGAATAAGTATAGTCTAACAAGATTATCTTCCAGGGCACACATCATAATTCATCCGTACACATGTGCACTGATGCTTTGAGTCTCTAGTACTCTGTTAATTGTCCAGTCTTCAACACTTAACTGAATTTTGATCTTTACACTTAGTGGGCTGACTCCAAAGTGCTATATGATTTTGTTGCCATAATGACAACACTATATCTAGTCATATACTTTAGTATAGACAACTTGCCAAAAATCTCCCCCTTTGTCATTGATGGCAACAAAGGAATATGGCCAAGTTTCTAACTATCCCTTACACAAAAAACTTTTTGTCTTCATACATTTTATACATAAACTTATATCTCCCTATAAATCTTATCTACTCCATATTTTATCTCCCATATTCTATACAACTCCCCCTTTTACATTAATGACAAAGGTGCATCAAAAAACTGTAACTATACATACTCACTGAGGGAAAACATCTGGATATGCAATCTTCATTTCTGAATCTCCTTCTTCCAAAAGTTATTAAGGAGTTTACTATCTGTAGATGGGCGCATAATGCATATTGAAGCTTCTCCATCTTCTCTAATTCTAAGCTCAAACCTTGATCATAGGTTACCATGGTTGCATCAATCTCCTTTATGTTTTGATTGAGAATGTCTAAGGAAGGCACAAGAGCATTCCTCAATTGAGTCTGTTTGCACCTTATCTTCTCCATTTCTTTCTCTTCCTTCTCAATTATGTCTAGCTGACCTTGATAGACATTGCTACACATGTTTACATCAATAGATGTGTCTAGCATTAAATTCTTTACCTTTTCAAGCATTGCCTCTGCATCTTTAATCTTCTTAAGATGGGCATCAGTTAGCTTATCATGATTCATTGATTCTGCAATGATTTTTCTTCCTTGATCTGAAAACTCCTTCAATGATGCCTAACTAGACTTAAGAGAGTTCAAGTCTAGTGAAAAATTACTCATCAGCTCATTGAGTCTCTTCTTTAGGTACTTCTCCTCTGCCACTATGGCTGCATATTCTTCTAGGCTTGAAAAATTCACTTTGAATTGTGAGATGACTGAGCTCACATCCTCAACCGAATTTACCTTTACCAATTTCTTATATTTTGGTAGCAAACTGTTCAAAATATTTACTAATTCCATCAGGAGGGGATTCCTCATTACTTGCTTCTCCTTAGCCTTCTCCATAGCTAGGACGTTGAACTTAATCAGGTCTTCTTCCTTCCAAGAATCTAAACTGCTTGTGTCTGGTGTCAAACTTGACAACAATGCAGAGGAAGGAGTGATGGGAGTGCTCATCACTTCTTGTTTCACCTGATCAATAGAGGTTTCATCTTTTCTTTCCTTTTCTCCTTTCTTTTCTTGTTCATCAGATACATCTTGTATGAGTATTTCTTGCTGAGTAGGAGGAGTACTACTACATAAGATCTCTGCCTCTTGTGTACTCACAAAGGCTTCCTCAAACTTGTCTAATTCTATGTCAGTGGCCGCCATGGCCATCTCCACATTATCTATAAAGATAGTGCTATCTATGTGTGACTCTATCATGGGCACAGACTGGTCTGTTTCTGTTTGAGTTTCATCTATGGGCTTTGAGTCTTGAGGACTTGTCATTGGTTCATTAGTGGGCTTTGCCACTTTATCTTCCTTCTTGGGTGCATGAGTGATGGGCGCAGTAGGTGGACTAATTTGTTGTTCTAACAACACCTTCTCAAATGCTTTTTATGTTTCCTTAGTTATCAGTTCATAGTCCTTGTTCATGATATGAAGAGTTCTCATCTTTGTCCTCAAGTGTGGCTTCACTAGTTCAATATCAGTGCTTCTTCTTCTTTGGAACATATTGGTAGAGTATCTTGTAGCACTTTTTCTCTTATCCTAAGATCCTCTTCATTTTCTTGTCTCTTTAGGGTATCCATTATCTCCCATACCTTATCTAGAATTGTTGTTTTCATTTCAAGAACTGTCTTCTTGAACTTGATCATATGCTTGACAATCATACCATGTATTTTTGATTTGTCAATCATGTTGTATGTATCATAGAACTTCTCTACTTAGTCAATTCTACCTTCATCAATAATTCTTGTGCTAAAAGTTTTAAGGCTTGGTCTGAATCCTGCCTTAGGAGGTGCTTGAATATTTCTCCTGCTCCTTGTAGCATGTGAGGATGGATGACTGATGCTAGTTTCTTTCTTCCTTTTAGCTATAGGCTTATACTCTGGAGGAGTATCTTTGGGTGCTGAAGGAGTATTGTCATCTTTACCCTTCTGACTGTCATCCTTTTCAATTTTTATTTTCTTCATCTTTGGATCTTCTTGTTCTTTTGCTGCGCTCTTCAATTCTAGAGAAATCTTCTCTTCCCTTGCCTTGTCAAGGTCTACTTGGGATACCCCATGTATTCTTAAGATTTTAGATGTCATCTTAGCAACTTTTCTTTTAGTTGAAGCACTGTTCAGTTTGGCATCAACTTCTCTAGTCTTCTCTTCATAGGTTCCCCACCTAGGTTCATTATCATCTTTAGGGGCTGATAGTAATACTTGTGCATAGGCTTCAAGAGCTTGTTCCTCAACCTCATACCCAAGTGGATGAATCCACTTAGTTCTAGACTCAACAACTTCCATGCAAGTAGTATCAATCTCCACTATGAAGCATATTGTATCTTTATATTTCTGCACAATACTCTCAGGAATCTTGTACCTCATCTGCATCCTTGCTCTGAAGGTCTTCAATTCCAAGGTTATGTAGTCTCTTAAGGTTCTTTCAGTGCATGCCTTGTTTGATATCTATGGCATGGTTGGAATGGACTTGTCTAGATACAAGTCTGACACTTTACCAACTATATGAAGGTATATATAGATGATAAGGGACCCAAACTTGAATATCTTTGTCTTATCATGCTTGATAGCCCCGATGTTGTCTATCAACTATGTGAGCAAGATATCACACAAGTTGAACTCTCCATCTTTTTGCACAAGTCTAATAGCTACCAGAATAGTGCCCATAGACACACTATTCACTCTACTAGTGTGATGAAATTTGTAACTAAGTATCATTGACATCAATTTGATTTCTACTTGCTCAATCAACTCAATAGTCATGTTGCGCTTGTCACTTCTAGATTTTCACACTTTCTCTACCATTTTCCTGACATCCTTACCAATTGGAAGGATGAAACCTATCCTAGAGAGGCCTATCATCGCATGAATTAGGTCTCCTGTGATTCTTACTAGAACGTCTCCAATCGAAAACAAATCATCATGGATTCTTCTCAACAAGATTTTAATCCATTCTTCCTCATAGAACTCATATGCCGTGGCATATTCAACAATGGGGTGATCATTCCATTTAGTGTATTCATCCATGAATGTTTTTTCTGGTTTCAACATTATGTCCATGGGCACCCTTAACCTATCTAGTCCAACTAGTTCCTTCTTACAATATATGTAAGCCCTTATGTCTTCTACATGCATGATGCCCATTAGCGTGCAGGAGAAAGCTCCCTCTAGATCATCTAGGGTTGACTTGAATAGATGCCTCTTAAAAAAACATCTCTTCTTTTTAGCAACATCATAAACAATAGGAGTGGCCATGACTTGTTAAATGCTTTCCAAATGATTTCTAAGATATTCTGAAGGATTCTGAATCGACGCAACAAGCTAGGGTTTCTTGCAACCGATCAAATGCACTGTAATATCTGATGATTCAATCTTCAAATCTTCTCAACTGCTTCCAAGGATCTTTTGCTCTCTAATTGCTCTGAATATGAATGCAATGATTAGACAAATAACTTTCTGTGTACTTAAAGTAAGAATTCTACCATTAATGCAACTCGCGTAAACCAGACTGTCACTTCAAAATTTCAAATGTGAGCTCCACTTACAATTAGCATGTGCGCTCTTGCACAAAGGTTCCTACATGATCCAAAAGCTTAAGTCCAAAGGTGCATACTCTAAGGATGAGTATACTAGCCATGCAGGGGTCTAGAGCTAAATTAGCTTCCCCTATGACCTTGAGGGCCATTCATGCAGATGTAGAGGGTGCATCCATTGGGGATGCATCCAATACATTCTCATCAACCTTATCCTTCTTTCTTTTTGACCAAATCAAGCTCACATCATCTGAGGCTTTCACAAAATTAACTTCTCCTTTGGGATCCAATACTGGTTCTTTTGCCTTTTTCGGGCTTTCTTGACCTTACGCCCTTGATCTACAAAACTTTGAGATATGTCCAGCATTGTTACAAGAGTGACAAATGACTGGGGGTCTCAAATTCCTCGGTGCATTGACATTAGTCACCATCTTGCATTATTTTTTTGTATGACCGTTATAGTTACATATCTGACATGTAGCATTCTGAGAGCTTCTTACATTTGTCTGATTCTGATTTCTTTGATCATGCTGAATCCTATTCTTCTTACTAGTCTTGTAATTTTCTACTCTATGATCAAATCTATTACATGTATAACAATAACCATTGAAAGGTCTTACCACTGTACAGTTCCTTGCAATATGTCCAGGCTTGTTACATGCAAAACAAGTGTGTTCTCTAGGCTTGCACTCATCCTTATGAGGTTTACCATTGTCTTTGGTTTGATCTTCAATCTTCTCAGTATTGGTAGAGTCCTTCTGTGTGTCCTTTCCTGCTCATATACTTTCAATCTGGTTTTGTGCTTCATTGTATCCAATACAGCTAGTGTCTCCCTTGGCTCTTCTTGCATACAACTGAGATTCTATCAGATAAGAATTGGTGTGCAATTTTTCAATATGATTCTTTGCTTCCTTCAATTCAAATTCCAAACTTTCCTTATTGTTCCTTAGCTCCAAGATCTCCAAGTTAGCTTCTCTAAGTTCTTCATTGAGTTGTAAGTTCTCCTTGACTTGTTCATTATAGATATCTTGATTGTTCATTAGTTTGTCATCAAAATCTTCAAGCTAACTTAAAAGAGAAGCATTTTCTTCATTCAACTTCTTGATTTGATCTTCAAGATCATTGTTAGTTCTTCAATTTCTCTTTCTGAACTGTTTAGGTCTTCAAGAGCTACTTCAAGATTCTTCTTCAAATGTTTCATTTATGCTTTGTCCATGATCTCCTCAAGTGGTTAAACTTATGTGCTGAGGACCAGAGCTCTGATACCAATTGTTATGAATGGGAACACTGAGAGGGGGGGGTGAATCAGTGTTCACTGTACTTTAACGTTTCTCTTTAATCTTTATGCTTAGCTTAAATGCTTAAGTACTGAATTAAACATTCACATAAAACATGAAACAAAAGAATAACACATGACACCAATATGGTTATGGGGAAACCCAAATAGGTAAAAACCCCAGTGGGAATTGACACCCACTAATATTCTGCACTAGTGTTTTGTGATCCTTGCTAGAATATCCTTTACCCTATTAGGAGTAGCTTTACAATGCTTTTAGTACAGTAGACCTGGTTAAGGGTTAGACCCTATTAGGAGTCCTTTAAAATGATCCCTATTAGGGGAGTGGACTCACTATCCTAGAGCTCATTGCTCAAATGATGAAGGCTAAAACCTTCTGCTATTAGATACACACTATATCTGCAGGGCGAACTGTCACTGTGACACTGCTTGTTAGATCAGTTCCTTGGTGCGCTCATGCTTTGACTTCTAGCAAAGCTCTAACACATCATATGTTGACTTCGCATACCTCTTCTCTTCTTATCACAACTCTATTACAACTTCCATGCTAATTGCAATGGATGCATATTATATTTATACACTCATACAAAGAAAACAATTAGGTCGGCCCTGTAACTAATTACAGACAACGCTTCCAAGTGAATTGGCTTAAGCTTGCTTACAATTATACATGTACATATGTTGGCAACCTAAATACAATGGGCACATAGCCTCTACAACATTACATTATAATCGCAAAGCAAAATAGTCACTGTCGGCTCCATGCTCTGTTCACTGCTGGCACACACTAGCTGTGCAACTTCAATTGACTATAACTTCTACAGCTTTGCATATCTACTTATGTGCTCTTAGACTAAGCATAAGTATAGTCTAACAAGCTTATCTTCTAGGGCACACATAATAATTCATCCATACACACGTGCGCTGATGCTCTGAGTCTCTGGTACTCTGTTAACTGTCCAGTCTTCAACACTTAACTGAATTCTGATCTTTACACTTAGTGCACTGACTCCAAACTGCTATATGATTTTGTTGCCATAATGACAACACTATATCTAGTCATATACTTCAGTATAGACAACTCACCAACAATAACTTTATATAAAAACAATCAATACATGGTAAACTTCTTTCACAATTGTAAGCTTCTTTCACAATGAGCATCACTAAAAGAAAAAAAAATTATTGTATTTGGTCTCTTGTCTCTATTTTTCTAGTTGTTATTTTTTTTTACTTTGCATTATGTCTAATTTCTATAAATAAAATCATTTTATAAAATCTTTAGAATATTACAATTAATGTCATAATGAGTAATGTTTACTACTTCAATTTACAAATTCCAATAAAACAATACAAATTTCTAACATGATAAAAACTTAAACTACATCTCTAATAGTTATGATTTATAAAAAGTGATGAAGCAATCTAGTTTAAATTTTTTACCACATTTTAGCATAAAAAACTTTTCCACTTAGAATTTAGAATAAATAATTGATTTCTAAATATTCTTTTATAAATAATTCTATAAAAATAATATAACTTTAACAATTATTTAGTGTTGAAAAAATAATATAATATAAAATAAATTTTAAATATCATTCGTAACTCCAAAGATATAATAGTACTACAAAATATTTCATATTCAATAATAATAAAAACTGTATATCTCTTTAATGAGATATTTTTCTAGTAAGATATATATGTTTAATTATGTATCCAGATGATTGATATGTCAAAAATACATCACATCCATAGCTCCTTGTCCACAATTTCAAATGTGGAGCCCTAAATCATGTCACAATATGGTACACCATATAGGTAGAGCACAAGTTTAACATTACTTTGCCTTCTCACTATAGAATGCACTATCCAAAATAATATATTAGACCATCGTTATGTTTTGGACTAGATAAAAAGTAAGGCACACAAAATTATTTGGGCTTAGGATGTCGATGAACTTTCCTTATTTCTTGATTTGGTGGTAATTATATTTCTTTCATTATTAATAAAAGGTGCAATATCTATTGGTAATTGAAGAGTTTTAGGGTTACCAAGAAATGCACCTTTGATTGTATTTAATCTAGATCAACTACCTCTATAAGCAAGAAATTATCCACCACATTTGAAATTCTATCAAGAAAATGCATTTGTAGATTGATTCCTTCAATGAACATATCATTTGTTGGTTTCTTCCTTATTGACAATACTAAAATTAAAATTCCATAAAAGTAAATGTCTCTCTTTTTAGTAATATTTCTACCTATTCAATAATCTATAATAATAAATAAACAATAATAGATGAATCTTAAGTCATTTGAAACATCTAATAGTTTATAATATTTAAAAATAAATAGTAAAATGCATAGTCCAATGATAAGAAATTTGTACCCGGTGCAATGTAGCCAATAGATCCTTTGAGTGTATTTGTAGAAGTCAAATAATCCACATAATCACCAAAAATAATATTGGAAAGGACAAAATCAGCTATACATGAAGTCATATCATCTGCTAAGAGGGCACTGCTAGGCTTTAGGTCATAGTGAAACACTTTAACAAGGAAGTAATGGTGAAGATATGTCAGTCCTTGTGCTATCCCCATTTCTATCCATATTCAATCACTCAAATTTAGTCTACATCTATGCACTTCCAAAGTATATGTACAACCATCGCTTGACACATCCATTTGAAATGAGTGGAAGAATTAAGACTTTAAAATAAGGGTTGGAGCATACTGAAATAATTTTAATTACATTATAGTGTCAAAATATCTTTAGAGCATTTCATTCTCTGTTGAAAATTTAATGAGCATGTTCATCTTCTAATTTGAGAACTTTAACAAAAATATTTCTACAATTCTTGAGAACACCCTTATAAACTTACCCAAGAGTACCAATTCCTAAAATATTTTCATCATTGAACCCACTAGTTGCATCTATAAGTTCTTTATATGGGATTTTTGGAGGCCATACTTTGAGATCGAGGATATTGGATCCTTTGCATGATGTATAGTAAAATGCTACCAATAGAAGAAAAATGGTCAAAATTATAGTGCCTATTAGAACAAAAATAATCACCTTTTTGAAGCTAATGACCATTTGTGATTAGAATTAGAGCATGGTGCTAAGTTTATCCATACACTACAAAGGCCGAATTTTACCATGATTTCTAAGGAATTAAGTGTTGCGAAAGCTCCTCCTTTTGGGACCTCCTCCGTTAACCTATTTGAAGACAAATTGAGATGCTAGAGCATTTTCATCCTTATGAAAGCGACTGGTATCATACGTGACAAATTATCGCAAGAAAGATCCATGTATTCCAAGAAAGATTTAGATATTCCAACCCCTTGCATCTCACCAATGCACTCAGAATGCTACCTGAAAACTTGTTTTGAGAAACATCTATAGCTAAAACCTTAACCATTTTGTTCATTCCCAAAATATAACCTTGCAATAAATTGTTAGAAACATTGAAATATAATCAAATATTTTGAAGACCCACAACTTTAGGAGGTATATTTCCTATTCGTTTTCTCTCCACCTAGTCCACTAGTTCCAATGTTAGACATCTCCCTAAACTGGTGGGTATTTTTCCAGATAGTTGATTGTTATCAAGATAAATTTCTCCTAATTGTGGAAGCTTTCTAATACTATGCGGGATTTTCCCTGAAAGTATATTATTACTGAGTGACAGTAGTCTAAGCCTTCTTGATTGGACAAAACTCTCAGGAATTCTTCCCTGTAGATTGTAGATTGTTTCTGCGCAGATATAATCTTTCTAGATTTTTAAGTTTGTCAAGAGCATATAGAATGGTCCCACTTAAATTGTTTCCTTGCAGACTAACATTCGTCATGTTTGTTAGGATACAAATCTCATCTTGTATGTTTCTTTAATTATTTTGATGAGATTAAAAATGATGTTATGAGTGGAATTTTACTTACATTACAAAATATGTTTATTGATGATTATAGATTGAATTTGAAATGTTGATTATGTTATGAATTTTGGATTTGATTATGGATTTAATGGACTAACCTACTTATGATCATTTCAGTGTTAGTATGGTAGACAAGAGACCAAGATAGAAATGTGATAGCGGTAGAGGAATTTATCTCCTCGATGGGGTGAGATCAGAATAATAATAATTAGTTGCAAGAACACACCACTTAGACTTATTTTTATATTTAATGATTTTTCTCTCTCCTTATAATTATTGAATGCTTGAGTAAAATTTTATGTGGGAATTAAGGAATCTATCAATTTCATGTTATGTTAGATATATCACTAGTACATTTGACCTTATTTTTCTACCAAAATTTTTGACCATCAATTAAAAAGGTTTAGGTTGGTCAGATTATAGAAGGAAAACTTTCTCTTTTTTTTAATCCATGCCCACATTGGTCAAAATTTTGACCAATACCATGTAGGTCAAAATTTCAACCAACACGGACATAAATTAACAAAAAAAGATTTCATATCTCATTTCATTATGAGATCAAGCTTGGAGCGCGCGAAGGAGGAGTGCATGTGAGGGTTTTAACTATTATTTGGTTGAGGGTTTCCATTGTTATTTGGTGTAAAAAGAGGACCATCTGCAAGGCTTGCCACTATTATTTGGTGTAAAAGGAGGACCACCTACGAGGCTTGCCACTATTATTTTGATGTAAAAGGAGGACCACCTGTGAGGGTTGCCACTATTATTTGGTGTAAAAGGAGGACCACCTGTAAGGATTTCCTTACTTTGCATTTTTTTGGAATTTTTTTATGCTTCTATGCTATTGGTACTTGTTGGTTACCTACATAGGGCACGCGAACAATGTGCGAGGGCATCATGTATTGTGTATTTGCTGGCATGTTTTTTATCACTGTATAAGTGTTTGAGATTTTGAGCTCTATTTATATATACATTGTTGCTATTACATTCATGAGTTACTTATTGATAAGCCCATGGCTATGTTCTTCACATTACATGAGGCTAGGGCATCATTATTTTGTGTTTATCCTAAATTTTCTACTCATGAACAACTCGTGAGTGATTTATTGTTCATCCAAGGTGCCATTGTTACTGGTTGTTAGGGATCTAAATATATTGTTATGGTATTATGATACATTTACATTGAAGTCTTGGATAGTTTCTATTAAATTTTGGAAGTGTTTAATCCCTCAAAACGTGATTGTCCCTATACAGTCGGGGTATGTAACAGTCTATCAAAATAACCCCACCCCATATAAAAAAACCAAAAAAGATTAATACAATGACAAGTTTGAAGCCAAAAACCATCCCTGCAATAGGCCCACAAATGCAAAGAAATAATTTCATCATAATTCTTCCAAAACATAGCTTAAAACAAACATCTTGACAATTTGGCCACACTCAAGAGGATTCCCAAACCACTGAAATCTTCTAAATTGTGGTAAAGTTTTGTGTTATACCCATATGGATCAATGGAAAGGTTTTAGTCTCTATAATCTGTGTGGATAGTTCTTGTTTATATCCCTATTTCATATTAGGCTTCATACATATTTTTTATTTTTCATTAAAATCTTAAACCTCATTTTGAGTTCTCTTGTGTGTGATTATATGTCAAACCCTAATTTGAGTAAGGTTTTTTTTTTTTTTGAGTATGGTTAAGATACATTGTGTTAGTCTTTGAACTAATTGTAATGTAACCCTATGTCAGGTCATTGTTCAGTTTGTAAACTAGTGTTGTGTTTATGGATAGTTTACTTAACAAGTTAACACATTGTGTAAGGGATGAAATCATTACAGTTTCAGGATTATTATTTGAAAATAATAAATGTTCTTGAAGACTATTTTTTAGAGACACTATTTAGACTTATTGGAGATAACAAAAGACATTGTTATGGTTATCTCAAAATAGAAAATGGTAATTATTTTGTTATGGAACTCTTTTTTGAAAACTGCTTTGTGATAGTTAGACATGATATTCAATTTTTGAAATGGATTTGTTTTCAGATCAAAGGTGAAAGACTATATAAATATATTATTCTTTTTCTCTCCATTGTAGAGAGTTGTACTAAAAAGAAATATCTTTCAAAAGATGAAAAAGGAATGTATTGTTTTATAATTTATTCTACTGCAATATTCAATGCTCTGTTATATACTGCAATTTTGAAATACTTCATAGTATTATATATAACAATATATATATACTATTATGATGTATTTGATGCAAACTTTCTCTCTGAGTCTTAGATGATGCAAGACCAGAGACTGTATTAAAATGAAATAGACATAATAATCTGTATTTGAGAAATGGAAATTATAAAGTTGTAAAAGGCCAATGAGGCATTGATAAAGTCAGTGAGGCAATAAAAGTTCAGTGAAGTATATAAGAAAGACTGCCAGTGAGATAGCACTATCAGTGAGACAAACAATCAACCAGTGAGGCATTGTACAAAGGATATTACAAGATAAGCTAGTGAGGAAAACTAGTGAGTGGATTTATTCTCTAGGAGGGTTTCCACTTAGGACACATCTTGAGTTATATTTCTTGTAAGTATGTTCTTGTTTATATTACTACCTGTACTATTTATTTTGTTTCGTATTGCTCAAATTTGTAAAAGATTAAAATACTCTATGATCACTGATTCACCTTCAAAAGATTAAAAATACCTTTGAGTGATACTCTATCCAAGAATTTAAATTAAGTCAAGGTGACTATCTTAATGAGCCCTTTGGGAAGTTTAAACACAAAGACCCAAACTGTGCCAGAATTGACTGGTGACCAATCCTGTCACAAGGGATAGTTTTGATTGCATTTTAAGATTTCACTTTACATGTCCCATTAGAAAAAAATATAAGAGATTCTAATCCAACTATTCTATCCTTTGTTAGAAAATATCCCATGGTAATGAATGAAGAATCTGGGTTCCGTACAAAAACTCAAACTACTGAAACAAATATCTTGCTAATATTTTATTTAGAACATCTACCTCTTTCAAATTCATGAAAAAGGGTTTATGAGAACATCACCTCTATGTAGCTTAATCCTTTCATAGAGATGATGTTCAACTAAACCCTTTTTCATAGAGGTGATGTTCTCATAAACCAATTAACTCAAAACACAAACCCTCTTTCGAATAAAAGAAACCAAAATTTATGAGAACATCACCTTTATGTAGCTAAATCTCACTCTAAAAGTGATCTTCTTTTAGGAAACAATGAAAATCCTCTATGGGTTCATACTTATTGTGACTTCCCATGGCGCACTATCATTGCTTGTACACTATATTTTTCCAATTCTTTTAAATTGTCACTGTCTTTGAAAGTTAATGCCATATGTTGCTTATAGTTGATTCAATTTCCATATTAATTACTCTCTTAAATTGTATTAGGAACTTTTTCCTTAAGCATGTGTGATGCAAACCTGTAACATCTCTTTTATCCTCTCTTTTTTTTGTTCATTTATAGTGCACTTTTGATGGCTTCTCTATATGTAATCATGATGCTCTATTTCTTGGTAGTTGTGACTCTTAATGATTAAACCATCTCTTGATCATGTTATTACACTTGATTAATAAATGCTTTCAAAATCTAGGTTCTATTTAACATTAGATACAAAAGTACAAAAAATAAGGCCCCAATATATGTACATCATCAGAGAGCTTCATATTCTTTGTATGGATGTGAATCACTTCCAACCTACCTACTTCATCTGGAACTCCAATATCAATCTCCTCGTTGAACCTTCCAAACCTTCTGAGTGCTGGATCAATAATATTTGGCTGGTTAGTTTCTCCCATAATAATAACATTTCTCAAATTTCTAAAAACTTCACTATCTATCCAATAGTAACCGCACATGTCCTTGGGATGTCAAATCTTCACCATACATGAAACGCACACAGCCAGGTGGTCATGTTAGGAGGTGGTTGAAGCTAGCTGGCTCCCAAATTGCAATGTGAAGAATGAAAAAGGGTGGCATCAGCCTCCTTTGTTAAAAATGCAGCCTTGGTCAAAACATGACCTCCACAATGAAACACAATCCCTTAAAAACAAATCGCTGCTATTCTTTAATAGTTCGTAGCCTTCAAATAACATAGTCTGCCATTAAAGGAGATAATCCAACCTCCTTATGATGCTCAATTAATGAAGAATTTCAAAATTCCAACCTTCATAATTTGCAGCTTGATGTAATTGCTTCAACTTCACATTCTTGATTTACTTCGGCATCAAGAATAATATCCATAGACTCAATAGTCTAGTGAGGAGATTTGTGTAACTCCCAAAATAATAATAACTCCCAAAATACTTATCCTTTTGAATATTTCATGGTCTAGTGAGCATGATTTGTGTGTGTATTTGTAAATCTTGTATAATCTTATAATATTTTTTTATTATTATATACAAGATATTACTAATGTTTGTATGTTTACATTTTGTATATTTATAGCTTGTGAAGAAAGTCCACACCTAGCAATATGAACCCAGAACAAAATAATGAGACAATTGCTAGATTGTGATCTCACTTCCAAAGAAAAGATGCCGATAAATGTAATTGTCCTTCCAAAAAGTGTAACGGCTTAAAGAATCAAATAATTCTAATCAAAACAGCCCAGAGTCATTGTAGGCAACACGGTCACATTGAAGGGGGGCATGATTTTCGTCGATTGGTGAATGTGGATTTCCAATTGGAGGAACATGGAGGTGTGAATATCCAAGATGACAGAGAACACAATTGAAGATGATGGTATTGGTGTAGCCGATAATGTGCTAGAGGAAATGATTGAAGAAGATGGTATTGGCATAGCTAATCAAGATGATCATGATGATGGTACTAGCGCATCTGAAAATGATGATGAAGATGGTCTTGATATAGCTATACTTGAGAAGGCATACGAACCCCTATACCAAGGCTCCCAAACAACTCTTCTCTCCACTATAGTGTTGTTGGTGAACTTGAAGGCTATGAATGGTTTATCCAATGTAGCAATGTCACATATGCTAAGGTATGCCATTTTTGTCATCTTAAATGTTAGCATACCATTACGATTCATTATATTAACAATTCATATTTGTTGCTATAGGTTGATAGGTGATTTTTTATTACCACCATCAAACATTCTGCCTCGTTCGTACTGAGAATTATCTACCATTATGAATAAAGTTGGAATGAAGTATCAGACAATACATGCATGTCCTAATGATCACATTCTATATCATAAACAACATGAATTTTGATTTTCATACTAGTAGATATCGGTAAGATCAAATAACAATAAAGGTGCCTCATAAGACTCTTCGGTACATCCCCATTATTCCACATCTTCAACGGTTATTCAGGTGCACTAGCTTCACATAATTTATGGATTACCATGCATGCAATAGAAGTCAAGATGACATTATGTGAATGCCTACAGATGGTTCTACATTTAAAGACATAGAAACAACATGGCCACACTTTATTGAAGGACCCCATAATCTCAATCTTTTAGTGGCAGTGGAAAGTCTCAATCCATTTGGAGATATGAGATATGTTTACTTAGTGTGGCTTGTTTTTGTTATTAATACTAACATTCCTCCTTGGATGTCCATAAAGAGGGAGCACATAATGTTGTCAATGATTGTACCATGTATTTTTTCATTTAATAGTTATGTTAATTAATTTCTAAACACCACATCAAGATGGTCATAATAATTATGTAATGTTTTTGTTCATTCAATAAGGTAAGTACCAAGTTAAATATATGAATGTGTATATTGAGCCCCTTATTGATGAGTTGTTGAAGTTATGGAATGGGGTCACTATGTATGACATCTCTAGACCAATAGGACAAAGATAATTCCAATTCCATGCAATGCTTGTATGGACAATACATGATGCCCCTGGGATAACTCATTTTTGCGGTATGTTATATATTCATGTTGAGGTGACGTATTTTTGGTATGTTATAGTGCTTACACATTATTGTTGTATGTTTAAGTTGTGCATGATAACTGTACATGATCCAATTGTACATTATATTTTAGGTCTTCAGACAAAGGGTAAATTCGCATGTCCAGTTTGTGGTCCGAAGATGAAATCTCGTCATTCAAGAAGTTTAGGAAATCAAGTGTTCGATGACTTTAGGCACTTTCTCCACAATAATCATAAGTATCGAACTATCGAAAAACATTTTTTTAATAAGAAAGAAGAGACAACATCAAGGCCACGATGAATAACACCTCGTCTATGAAAGTTGGAATACAATAGACTAAATCGTCAAGGTAATGTCATTCCATCTGATGATTTTTTTTTAAAATTTATATTTTGATATTGTCTTTTATTTACTAATGATGTTATTGATGCTCGTGAAGGTTGTCAAGGCATCAATGACCAACTTCCTAGAGGAATAAAAAGTTATCCTAGTAAATTTAGTAGGTTGTCATACTACAAGGATCTCCCAATCATGCATTTGTTTGATGGTGTGCATATTAGAAAGAATGTAACATAGATACTATAGAAAATATTGGATGGGAGGCGTGACAAAGAAAAATTGCCAAAATTTGTAATGACATTCATGAATCCAATCATGCACTGAAAACTTTCATTGAATCAAATAGCAATGGAGACCGCATAAATACAAGTGCCCTTCCTTGGTTATTAACTGAGCAGTAGAGTGATGCATTAAAATAAGTCATAAAAAAAACAAAATTTCCAATAGGATTTGTTGCAAATATAAGTAGTCTTGTATCAAAGAAAGGTGATTTTGGGCTAGGGTTGAAAACACATGATTGGCATACCTTCGTCAAGGTAAGTCATGTTCTTTATTTACAATATATTTGTAAAATTGCATGTACTTTTTATTTTATTATTTTACAATATATTGAAAAGATCATTTTTTAATCATTGCAGTACATCCTACCTCTATCCCTCCCACACCAGTTTGACAATAGTGTTAAACAAGTTATATATGATCTTGGAGAATACATGAGGTTAGAAGTGTTATTTCCTAGACTTGTACAGATATTATATTTATGACTTACTTTACTTTTTATGTAATTTATTGTATATTTTTTTCTAAATTCTTGTTTATATGTTCTTGCGAGTTGAATCTCTTTTAGGTGGTTCTCATCTAAAGAAATTGATAAAAAAGATATAAAATATTGGAAGAGAAAAATTCCCCAGCTTATGTGTGAAATACTAAAGTGTCTACCTCCAACTATTTTCAATGCTCAAGAACACTACTTCATACATCAAATTGAGGAGATTGAATTGTGTAGACCTATACAAACTAGGTCAATGTGGATGGTTGAGAGGCACTTAACATTTATGAAGGGCTTGGTTCAACAAGAGCATGTCCTGAGGGTTCTATGATGGAGGGATATATGGTATACCATACCATGGTGTACATTAGTGAATATCTTCCCAAGTTTGCAGCAAATATCCATGTAGATCACATTTGGGATCCCAACTCTATTAACAAATTCAAAGGGGAGTACTTGATGGGGAAAGGTAGATTGAGGAAAGTGAGAGGTAATTATACGATGTTATTGTAGTTTATTAATTCTTATAGATCTTTAATATAAGTTGTTTCTAAGCGGTCTATTTGTTTTCTTTACAGTTGGTTGTGAGTGGGATGCACTACATTTGTATATTACAAATAATCTTGGTTGGATGATGGTATGGATTCAACAATCTCAAAAAAATGGTCACTCATTAATATGGGATGGTGTTGCATCATTGGTTAAAGAAGCTCATTGTAATGGAGATCCCAATGTTACGCCAATGGTACTTGATCTAGCATATGGTTTAAGAGGTACCAAAAGGTACGTATGAGTTTACTAACCATGACCCATAAGTTTAATATCAACTCATGGATTGATGCAAATAATCTTGACATGTTTGAATAATTGTAGATCAAACACCACAAAGCTATAATGTACTACCATGACCATAAATTTTGCATAAAAAAGTTAGACGACATAAAGAAAACTTGTGATTCTGGGATAAGTGCAGTCTTTGAGGTCATTAATATTTCATCTAGAAATGACATACATCCTCAACAATCTGAAAATTGATAGTATGGCATTTTGGATAATATACTTGAGTGCGACTTCAATTCATTCAAATTAGTTCTATTTGTCATCAAATGGTACAGGATACAGCTGAATCAAAGTGATCCTGATAGGACTGTTATTGAACATGATAGTGGATTTACAATGATTAATACAAGGTCATTTGAGCCAGTTGGAGATGAGCCCTATGTTCTTCCAAGCCAATGTGAGCCAGTGTTTTACTTTGTCATTCCACATAAACTGGGTTGGTCATTTTTTGTTAGACATGATCCAAGAGGAAGGCTGGTAAAATATAATGTGATGGAAGAAGAAGATATTGAAGAATCAGAAGATGAAGTAAATGATGATCATAGACAACTGTTACATAATGAAGAAGAAGAAGAAGAAGAAGAAGAAGAAGAAGAAGAAGAAGAAAATGATGATGATTCCGGTGATGCTGACGATGATGGTGATGATGGTGACAATCATGGTCATGGTGATGAAGATGGTGTTGATTAAGGCGATGATGGTCATGATGATGATGGTCATGATGATGATAGTCATGATGATGGTGATGATGATGATATTCTTTATGATGAAATGGATGAGGAGGATGATTAATAACATGATCAATGAAATGTATGTCAAGGTATGATCAATGTCACATATGAGGTATTGATTTATTCATAGAAATTTGAATTAAGTTATTATGTGTTTAAATCTATAGTCAAGGAGTATATTTTGCATCATGAAAATTTTGTCTTCTATGTAATTTTTAGCTTACATATCATGTAATTTTTGGCTAACTTAAGATAAATGATTTACATATGCAGGAAATTTAACGCCTTTGACATGGATCGACAGGTATAATTTACTATTTGGTTTCCTTCTCTTTAGTCAAAAAAATATATAGATCCTACTATGTCTCTCATTTGATGGATTGCAGGTATCACCAAATAGGTATTTGTCTGATCTGTCTTTATCAAGTGAGGAAAATGCGGGAATAGAAGACAAAAGTGAGACATCTAGTAGGTTTAAAATAGGGAGATCAACTAGAGGTCAAAAGATTAGAAGAAAATTTGATAAATGAATGCAATTTTTCCTTGCTAAGGGGGGGTCATGTTCTTATGATAATGAGACCAAAGGCGACAGGAAGGTTTCCTTAAGGAACACACATCTTCAGATAGAATGGGTACCCAAGGAACTACCTCTAGTTAACATTGATTTTTCTATTAACAAAAGGATATATCACATAGCTCCATCTTAATTACATGTTTTGGGCTTATTTTCCATGGATGGTATAAAGGTCAGCTATAATCAAGATGTTGAATTGATGGAGTATGTACGATCTTCTTACAATTACAATAATTGGAAGTGGATTGTGCAATATAAAAAAACTATGTGTAGGTATACATTGTCAGGAAATTATATACAATGCAAAGCAAATGATCAAACTAAAAGGCTCACTATGTATATTGATGGAAGGCCAAAAGCAATGGGGAATATTGTAGGTTTTATAAATAGTTCTCGACCTGTGTCAACTAATAAGTGGTCAAATTGTATATTTGAGGCACGTGAGGGAAATTGTGTATTTGTATGTGTGATAAAATCAATAAGTGCAAGGGAAGAGCTTCTGATAGATTACAATTTGAATCGTGTAGATACAAAAAAATTCCTTATCATGGGACTGGTAAGTATAACATTTCAACAAATTGCTTCCAATTAATAGACTCCAATGTACAATCTACTGTCTTATTAATAATATTTTTTGGTAAGTTTATTACTTTCATTTCGCTTTTGATTGCAAAGAATTACTAATCTTTGTCACAGGGTAACATGGATCCACCTCAAGATATAGGCATGGATGTTCCTCATAGTCCAGCTTCTTCATCAAAGGTAAACCTTAATTAGTGTAATTCTAAAAATTATATAGAAACAAATGTCATATTATTATGTTCTTTTCTTTATGGATTTGGAGTTATTTTGATAGAATTTTACTGATATTGATGTCACAACTTGATACTTATTGATAGAGAAAAGCAAAAATGGCAGCAGATCAATTGCAATCTGAAGTTGAGGCAGCATTTATACAGGACATCGCATCTAACTCTAACCATGTATTCATGCTTACTCAAATAAAAACTAAATATGGTAAAGAAATTCTTAACCTTATAATGGAACCAAACAAAACTGAGGAGACAAAGGAACTCAAAGAAGAATTGATACATAGAGTCAATTGTATTAGTGTAAGCAGTAATTAATCTTGAGAAATAATTAAAGTTCAATAGATGTTTATATTTTATACTATCTTATGAATCATGATCTAAAGTATGACGTGTTCTTCTTACAGGATTTTTTGACATCTGTGAATCATGGTCAATATGGTGAGGGTTGTAGCGCTGCACAACCTTCATGTAAATAATCCTTAAACCTTTAACCATTGATTTAACCTTTGTATGCATTATTGACT
This sequence comes from Chamaecyparis obtusa, assembly GCA_027943335.1. Lineage (NCBI taxonomy): Eukaryota > Viridiplantae > Streptophyta > Pinopsida > Cupressales > Cupressaceae > Chamaecyparis > Chamaecyparis obtusa. Next base: position 553,834 of record BSBK01001896.1, on the reverse strand, counting down.
CAACTTATGTTTGTGATGCTTCTAGTACCCCATTTAATCTTTATCCATTGCAATTGTCTTTGCTAAAAATGTATTCTTTAGCTCATGATGAAGTGTAGATGCCTCCTTTTCTCAACATTCCGCTATCGACAGCTGCATTGTCCGCAACAAGGTGCTTGTAGACATCTTCCTCTATACCAGCTACAACTGGTAAAACCTTATTTTTCTATATTTGGTTATGTGCTAATCATGCATTGATTATTTTTATTGTGTGAATTGTATACACTGCATGGACCTATTTTGTGCACTAATAGATACACCTACATCTGGTACAAGAACAGATCAAACCAATACAAGTGAAGATCAACCATTTCTAGGATCAACCCGTGTTACTAGTACTGGTTCATTTGTGGGGACATTGTTGTTGAACAAGAACAATATGTTTCTGTTAAAAGTACCAAAGCTTCTAGGTGCTTTAAAATTGTTATTATTTACAGTGTAATTATAGTTTACTTATACATAACTCATTTTTGATTGATAATCCCATGATATTTTTGTAGGAAATGATGTTTTTTATGATCATCTTTTTGAAATGACATTGAAGCTATTTGGGCCCACCATACATAAAAGGTACATAGCTTCATAATATTGATACAATATTTTTCTTATCTTCCATTTATTGTACCATATTAAAGTTATGATATCTAACAATTTTGTTTTTTCAAAAAAGGTGGAATGAACAAGATGCTGACTTAAAAAATCAAATCATTAAATCTTTAGAGGACCTCTTTGGAAATAAAACTTTTGACAGTCTCGTGATTCTTAAAAAAGCATCCAAACATATAAAGACTGCGAGGGACCAATATAGAAGGGCTCTAAAGGATAACCCAAAGTACAAGCATCCTCCTATGATTCCACTGATGGAGTGGAATGAAATAATGAAAGATGCAAAAGAGAAAAGGCTAAAGGGTAGTGGAATTCAACCAGAAGATGGCAAAAGAAGGTATGTCATGATAGTATTAAGTAGAATGTAATCATGCACTAATTAGTGATCTTTGTAAATATATAAGCTAACATGTTTCAAACTTGTCATAGACTGCAAGACACATCAAAAGCCACACAAGTGAGATTAACAAAGGTTGGCCAACACAAACTTGGCTCTAGTGGCTATATGAAACTTCACTCTCAATTTGTACGTAGAAGCATTGAAATTTTATATCAAATTTTTATATATAAGGTTGCAAAAAATTATATTTAATCAAATCATACATGTAAAAGTGACAATATTAAACAAAACATACAGGGACATAATTCAATGTAGAGCCCACAAATGAAGACAAAAGAATAGTCTTGAAGGAAGGCTATAAAGTCGTGGTTGCACACCTATGCCAAGAATCTAAAAGCCATAATGAAGAATCTGCTCCACTAGATGAGACACAGGTAAATTGGTCAAATGAAAAGTAAATCAAATTGAATAGTTAAAATCAAACATAAATTGACTATTTCATGATAACAATGCACATGACATTTCACTACAGCCTTCAAATCCTATCACAGAACCTAGGCGTGACAAAGGCCATGATGTGCATCACAGTGGTGGAGGTATTAATTTGCTATTGGAAATAAATTGTGTAATTATTAATAGAATTTAACATCTTTAATTGCAATTGGCTGGGTAACCATTTGAAAAACATTTTAGAGCATGTTGAGCATGTTGAGGTGGCAGAAGATCAAAATGTTATTGTACATGATGATGTGGCATTTTCAGGTAAAGAAAAATGCATGTTATGTTCTACTAGTTAATGAAATACATGTAACAATAAAAAAAAGTATGTGAATTTAACCCATTTAGTTGTTATTGCAGCAGTCCCCCCTTTAGTGTAGCAGCCTCATGCTTCTTGAGAAATGAGGAAGCATCATAATTTGAGATCACAACCACAAGAGGGGGAAGATAATATTGATGCTCCTCTTAGCCTTTACCTAAATAAGAAATCTAAGAAAAACCCCAAAAAGAAATGATTTCTTAAAAATGCTCTTTGATAAGACTTGTTTGATTAACTTTGTTGGATAATGAAAGAGAGTTGTTTTAAGTAATTATCTATGAATGTTGTGTATTAATATTGAATTATATGTCATGTTAATGAATATTGTTATGTGTTAATGAATTCTTGATTAGTGTTGCGTATTAATCAATGTTATGTCATATTAATGAATGTTATGTGATTGTGTTGATTGAATGTTATAGTTCATAAATGGATGAATGAAGTGTGTAATTAGATGTTAATGGGGAATTTAGATTGATGTTAGGGGGAGGGGGGTGAGTTAAGGTGAGCTGCCACCTTCACGTGGTTGGCCTTGTTAAGTAGAGAATATTAAAGTAATCTCGAAACCAAGTGAAGCTCAAACTAACATACCTTCATTATTTAATCAATTTAATTTGTTATAGGTCTTTTCTCATAAGTGCATTTTGAATGTGTCATTTTCAGGCAACTATCAAATAAAAAATTAGAAGGGCCAATAGTCAACTTCTCATTGTCATTGTCTGGCATGATTCGGCTTCATTTTGTGTAAGTATTCTCATATTGAATGCATCAACCTCTCTTGGCCTAATGTGGATTATTTCATTGGTTTGTGTTTTTGAATAGGTGAAGTGTTAAATCAGTTCCTATCTTCTATTCTTAATTTGTTCAAACTGCAGGAGGGCCTGATAGATATACTCAACATAGAATTGACTGGTAGTCTGGACAATTGAACACACCGAGTCTTTGGATTGAGAGAAAGAGATGGGTAATGTTATTTTTTGAGACCTGTGTAATTATCCTCAGTGGCCTCTTTTTTTTTAATAGGTTATTTTTATATATATGTAGTGTCCATGTTTGTTTTTTAATATAGATTTTTTTTGTGTATATGCTAGTGTTATGGAACCTAAATAAACAATTATAAATATAATAGATAATGTCTTCGATCAAGGAACTGATGTACCACATGTAAACCAAAATCCATGCTTAATGCCATTTTGTGCAATTCCCAAGTGTCTGACTCAGGTTATAATGCAAAAAAATTGATCCATATAAAGTGTCTTTACTAAAAATTTTAATCTCGTGCAATAAATTCCATTTCATTGTTAATAGACAATATATGTAGTCATGAGATTTTAGATATGTGATTGTTTCTTGTTCTTATTTTCAGGAAAATGAGTTTGTCTATTAGCATATCAGATTTGCTATTTTGGTTGGAATTTTTTGTTTTAAGCTCCTAATGTTTATGACAATTTAATTTGGTCTAAAAACTAACTTTCTCATGAGAAATACCAAAATTAAACACATTGATTGTCTGTCCACTCCACATGCCCACTTGTCGTTGCCCTTTGAAAAATTAAATTAGATTAGCCATATGTTACCTCACATGTTTGAGGTAAGACAAACTCGGTTCAATTCTCTTAACAATGATACATATCTGTCCAAGTGTAGCAACCTTCAAAGATTTGCAGCGGTAAAGAGAATCCCCATATTTTGTTAGCCTAACATAGTCTTTGGCCACTTTGGCAATGAGATTGCGAACAATATTGATTTGGCCAAGGGCCAACTTGTAGTGATCTTTATCATATAAAATATTTAGTAGATCTCCATAAAATGGATGCACATCATCTTGGTGGGGAAAATCATCTTGGCAGATCTCCATAAAATGGATGCACGCCATACCTATCAGTTGAACTAGACTTTCTTTGTTGTAGAATTGATTTAGTATAGAATATTTTCCAGCATGATTTTTTTTAAATAAGAAAGGTTTTCGTAGCATTATCTACCACTTGAGAAAAAGTTTCCATTGCTAAATTTCCTAAGGAATTTGTATTGTATATTACTTCTTTCCTAAAGTTCAAGCCTTGAAGAAATGGATACATTACTTCTTTCCTAAGGAATTTGTATTGTATATTGATCATCAAGCCTTGCAATATTTGAACAGTCAAGATAGGTTGAATCAGAGACATATGAGATGGGTTTAATTCTTTCTGAGTTATAGTTTTGTGTTGAATCATAGGACTGTAAATAAAAAAAAATTGCTAATGCTTTGAGTTGAAGAAGGAATTTTCTGGCAGAGATGAGAATTGAGGTGTTAATATCTAATGCGTTGAATAATTTGTATGAGGATGATTGTGATTTTGCAGAAGCTTGATAGCTTGTAGAGAACCTATTGTAGTAGACTGAAGAAAGTGGCTAGATTATTTCATTCAAGAAGGTATGTTATTCAAGGGAATCTAGTTGTTTCATACCTAGAAGTTCAATAAGGGTTAATCTATTTAAGGAAAAGCATTGTAAAGGATTAGTTAGACAATGTGGTTTTGATAATACAGTGGCTTTGATGAGTGACAATTACATTTGGCCTCATATTCATAATGATGTAAGGAAATGTGTTTAGAGTTGTAGTGTTTATCAATTTTGTAAGCTAAGTAGTCACAATGTAGTTTTGCATACAACTTTGAAAGTGCTAACTAGACCATGGGAATACATTAGTGTGGATTTTGTACTTGGATTTCCTAAGACACTAAGAGGTAATGATTCAATATTTGTGGTAGTAGATAGATTTTAAAAGATTTCACATTTCATTCCTTGCAAAAAGACTACAAATGAAGTACCTATAGCAATTTCTTTTTCCAAAGAGATTGTGACATTGCATGGGTTACCTAGAAACATAGTTTCAAATAGAGATTGTAAATTTGTTGGGTATATTTGGAGAACACTTTGGAAGAAGATGAATACCAATTTAACTTTTAGTTCAACATTTCATCCATAGATAGATGGACATACAGAGGTAGTTAACATGAGTTTAGGAAACTTGTTGAGATGTTTGGTTGCGGAAAAGATTGGGAACTGGGATTTAGTCTTAACATAAGTAGAGTTTGCATATAATAATTTTGTGAATAGGATTACGTGGAAGAAACTGTTTGAGATAGTCATAGGTTTTCACACTAAAGGAATATTAGATTTAAGGGATATTAGTCAAGAGGTTAAGAGGAATGCAAAATGAGAGGAGTTTGTAGAGGTTATGAAGTCATTACATGAAGAAGTCAGAAAGAATTTAGAGAAAATGAATCAGAATTATATAAGGACAGAGAAGATATGAAGAAGATACATAACGAGTTTGCAGTAGGAGATCAAGTGATGGTATATATGAAGAAGGGGATACTTCCAGTTGGAACCTATAATAAGTTGAAGATGAGAAAGTTTGACTATGTAAAATCTTAAGGAGATTTGTTTTAGGGAATGCATATGAAGTGATGTTACTAGAAGACATGGACATATAGTGTCATGCCCAAATTCCAAGGGAAAAACACACCAAATTTTCTTTTTAAAAGCATAAAGTTATCTACTAACATTACACAGTTGCATGTTAAGTGTTTAAATGGATTAATCTTACTAATGTTACAGACACGAAAGTTCAAGTGATTTCTAAAAGTTTTCTCCAAGAAGATAAGACGTGAACTGGTATATTGATACCCAAGGGTAAGGGAAGTGATTGCAAAATCTAATGAACGAGGGGAATCGTGACAAGCTAGAAATGAATTTGCCAACATTCCTCAATTGAGAGGTAAAATACGTTTAGAACACAAGGTTACAATTTTACTAGGTTAATTTATCATTTACGAGCACATTCCCCTAATAAAATTTAATTAGAATATATACTCTATTACTCAAGTTGCACTTTTAAAAGTAATTTAATCTAATAAATAATGTCTTTACGAATTATGATATCCTTCCTAGTTTTCAAGTAATTAATTTAAATTAAAAACTGTCATTAAATTTCCACTACATTCTTCCTATGATTAATTAATAATTAAACATTGCCTTTGTTAATAATAATCTTTTTAATATTTATTTTATTAAATCCTTTAAAATTACATATAATCTCTCATCAAAAACTATTATTAAATTCAAGTAAAATATAATGTACATTAAATTAATAGAGATAAATTTTTCCCTAACATAATCCTAATGGTTGCAAATTTAATTCTTAATGAAAATCCAATAATATACCAAATCAAATAAATAAGCATGCTAGAATTTAAAAAAAATAAATAAAACAACCCGTTAAAGAATTTTAATAAACGATATGAAAATTTTGTCAAGAAAGAAAATAAAGAGGGAAAATTAATTTTCAAATTGTTGATTGACTTTTACCCTAATCTTAATTCGTAATTATGGTTACGTGAAATATTCAACACCTAAAAACTCACATTTCTCTCATTCTCTATGTTCTTTTCTCTCTTTTCTCTCAAAACCCTAGATGAGATTTTTTCTTTCATGTTTAGACTTGCACTTTTGAAGAACATATTCAAGAATGAAAATTTCAAATTTCATATTTTTAGATACATATACACAAATATACATTTCTGTATATATGTATATATATATATCTAAATATATATAAATAAATTTTCAAAGTCAAACAGGCAGATCTGTTATTTTAACCTCTATTATTTTGTGTTTAAAAATGCTAATATCCAATATTTCTTTAATATTTTCTTTTTTATAAAAGTAAAAAATGAAAAAATAACAGTGGGGACCCACCGGTTGCACCCCTTGGTGACGCCGACCGTGGCAACAGGTCAATAGATTTTTACGCATCCTTGAACAATAGAAAGAAAATGGTTTTCTGCAAAGTAACCACAAAAGACTCAATTATAATATATGCCCCTCCAATAATTTTGCAAGGAAATTGTGATGAACACAATAACAATAAATTCGTAAAAGATAATGGATGTATATTATATTTTTAGTATTAGTTTAAGAGCACTATCTTTTCAATGGAACATAAATTGTAATCATAATATTTAAGATGTTCTTAATTTGTTAAGTTATATTATAATATTGAGGTGTTCAATAATTATTTTTATTATCAAGGGTATTTGGTTCAATATAAAAGTTCTATTATAGGTACATAAATAATGTTGAGTTCAAATTTACTTCAATATAAATTTTTATTACTTTTATTTTAAATTTGAATATTTAAGTAGCTTAAAAAGATATGCATGATTTAAAATAATGTTATAAATTTATAAGTCATCAAAAAATGCTAATACAAACTTCTTCAAAAATTTCTTGAAGATGAAGTTCATCAAACTTTGATATATAGATGGTAAAAATTATGTAAGGATGAATTCAAGTGAAAAGGATGAATCTAGGACTAAAAATTATAAAATAATAAACTTGAACTTAGAAGAAACATAGATTTTGTGTTGGACATGATATAATGACTGAAAAACTATACAACAAAGGCAAAAGAAAATTAGATTTCTAGGATTTTCAACCAAGCGTTCATTATCCAAATAAAAAGCTATACTCCCTAAAGAGTAAGCAATGAATGAAAGCATGGTTTTGATATATTACCTTTAAATATTTCTCATAATAGTCCAATGAGTTCCTACTTGATGACTAAATTTTTTAGGTGTGATGATAAAATAGCTCCTTATGTGCTACTAAATTAGTCAATGAATACTAGAATAGTGTCTAGTTTGAATTCATATTGGTAATGAACATATACATGTTTTATGAGGAAGATGAAATTGAAAGGCCTAAAATTGTGTTTCTAATATCATGATAACATTTACTTAAGATTTATTTGTCCAGAAAATTCAGCAATAAGAATATTTAAAGATGTAAAAATGTGATTCATCTTATTATATATTTTAGCTTTGTAATCTATATGTTTATAAAGAACTTTTGGGGGAGATAGTCTAAAGAGAATTACTATTTATTTTTTTTGGTTGGTGGGTGTGAGTGATTTGTAAAGAAGAGAATGAATTCATTTCTTTCTTTTTTCAAGTATTGTAATCGATTTGTATTTTTTATTTTGATTATAGAGCATTTTGGTTCATCATTGTTGACCAATATAGATTTTTCATAATGTGTCAAGTAATAGGTAAAAGAAAAATAATATTTTATGAAGAACAAGTCATATTTTCATGCTGAGTTGTTTTCTTTATCTTCTATTTGAGGATTATAGTTGTTCTTTTTCTTGTACCCTGGTAACTTTGTAGGTCATTCTTAGTTCAATGTTAAGAAAAAGTGAATCATTATGAAATAATTTATACTAATAAATAAGAAAGATATATTTTATTGAATAGGAGATTACATAATCACATATAAATATCAAAGAAATTTTCAAGAAAACATTTCAAATTCTATTGTTAGAGGAGCAAATTTCAATGTAATATTTTTTTTCTAAAAGACATAAACTCTATACAATGTTCATATAGAAATACAAAAAGAAGTATGCTTTTCAAAGAATAAAATTCATGTGTGTAGATGTGCACAGGTATAAAGAAACTAATATTTCACATTCAAAATTTTCAAATTACACTAGTAGAAATACACATGCATGTAGGAAATATAGAAAAAACATGTCATTTAATATTATTAAGGCCACACCCTCATAAACATTTACTTTCTAAAAATAGTTTTCTATCATAAAATTTGCACCTTTCAAAATGAATTTCCATTTCTAAATTTTAAGATAGATTTGCACTACAAAGTTTACACATTTTTAAAAAAAGAAAACAGAATTTTCCATTATATAAATAAACTTGGGTTTGAATTATAAAAGATAAAATTACTAAATATAGTGCACAGTTTATATAGATCAACAAAGGTTGTCTATAAAATTGTGACTAATTTTAGAAGAGTTCATTTATTCAAAGCCTATTATTTCCTTCAATATTATTCCAAAGAAAAGAACAATTTTAGTTACAAATGTTTTATCATGAAAGCATGAAATTTAGTTTTTAATATGAATATGGGTTGTGAATGTTTCAACGAAGTGTGGTTTCATAGAATGCAATGGCTTGAGAATTTTATAGCATAGAATTGTTGCAAAGACTTCAACCAATTTCAAACAAATGCAATTGGTAATTCAAAAGAAAAACTGGGAATTCAAAGTATCATGAATTCCTATTGCTGAAATCACTACATGTGGACGAGATGGAAGTTCATGCTTAGTCTACTTGAACAACTCATACAAAGATGAGAAACTGTGTTATACTAGCTAAACAATGTATATACAAAACCACCTCATTTATGAACTGGAAGGGTCTAATGGTAAAGTAAATCTTTAATCTTCTAAGCCAATGTCTTGTCCAATCAGTGAGTGTACTTTGATTGGAGTCCAAATAAAGGAGTTGTAGATTTTATACTTTTATGATGGATGTAATAGTGAAATTTATATGCATAGTGCTTACAAAATCTTTTGACAAATATAAGTGGTTGAAAATTTTCAAATAATTGTCTTTTAAATTGCTAATAAATGTTATAATCAACATATTTTTCTAATTGAATTTCCAAATTTCATTAAAAAATTATAAAAAAATTAATATGATAAAAATTTAGGATTAAGTTTTAATAATTGTGATTTATTAAAAAAGATGAATAAATTTAGTTTTAAATTTTTATCAAATTTTATTAATTTTTTTGTTTGGAAAAGCAATGAGTACATCATGAGATTTTTACATTGCAAGATTAACCTCTTATTTTTAATTGTTTCTTTATAAATAAAGGTAAAAATAATATAATTTTACAACTATTCAACAATGAAAAATTAATATAATACAAAATAAATTTTAAATAATATTCATAATTCCAAAGGTACAAAAGTAGTAAACAATATTTTATAATCAATAATAATAAAACTATATCTCTTTTATGAGAATTTTCTTTCTATTAAGAAATATATTTAATTATGTAATCAAATGATTAATATGTTTATAATACATCGTGCATCAACATCCCTTTTTCACTCATAACTTCAAAAGCTCTAAATCAGTCAAAATATACTATACCATATAGGTAGTACAAGTTTAACATTATTCGTCTACTCAAAATAGAGTATACATACCCTCAATAATATATTAGAGCATGACTATTGTTTAGACTGATCAAGAAATAAAGTAAGAAAAAATATTTTAGCTTAGGATGTAGATGTAGACCAACTTCCCCTATTTTCTAAGTCCCCTGTATTTATTTCATTATTAATGAAAGGTGAGATATCTATTGGTAATTGAACAGTTTGGGGGGTACCAAGAAATGAACCTCTGATTGTATTTAATCTATCAACCACCTCAATCATATCAGGTCGCTCTTGAGGTGACCCCCTTGTGCAAAACAACCCAATTTGTATAAACTGAGTAAGGCATTCCATTACCATTGATGTCTCTGATTCATGAGCATCCATCAAAAGGCAATCATCCACCACATCTGAAATTCTGTTAGGAAAATGCATTTCGATCCATTTTTGTAAATTGATTCCTTCACTAAACATATCATCTGTTGGTCTCTTCCTTGTCAACAATTCTAAAACTAAAATTCCATAACTGTATACATCTCCTTTTGTAGTAATATTTCCACCCATTCCATACTCTATAACAAAAAGTAAATAAGAATAATTTACTCCTATATCATTTGAAGCTTTGGATGGTTTATCGAATAAACAAAAAAAATTACTAGTAAAATAGATAGAGCAATAATGAGAAATATGTACCTGGTGCAATGTATCCAATAGATCCTTTAAGTGCATTTGTAGAAGACAAAGCATCCATAGAATTCCCAAAAATAAGATTGGAAAGGCCAAAATCTGCTATACATGAGGTCATATCATCTGCTAATAGCACATTGCTAGGCTTGAGGTCACAATGGATCACTTGAACAAAGCAATAATGGTGAAGATAAGCCATTCCTTGTGCTATCTCTATTGCTGTCCTTATTCGATCACTCAAATTTAATCTGCATCTATCCATTTCCAGAGGATACAACCATCTCTCCAAACTTCCATTTGACATGAATGGAAGAATTAAGGCTTTAAAATCAAGGTTGGAACATACTGAAATGATTTTAATTACATTGCGGTGCCGAACTCTCTTTAATGCATTGCATTCTCTGCTGAAACTTTGGTGTGCATGTTCATCTTGCAACTTAAGAACTTTAATAGCAATATGTCTACCATTCTTTAGAATCCCTTTATAAACAGACCCAAAACTACCAGTTCCTAAAAGGTTTTCATTGATAAACCCACCAGTTGCATCTATAAGTTCTTTATATGAAATTTTTGGAGGCCATACTTTAAGAACAGAGATATTGGAACCTTTGCATGATTTGTAGGAAAATGCTACCAATAGAAGAGACATTATCAAAATTGCAATGCCTATTAGAAGAGGAATAATCACCTTTCTGGAGACCAATGGCTGTTTGTGATTGGAATTAGAGCACGGCGGTAAGTTTACCCACCCACCACAGAGGCCAATATTTCCCATAATTTCTGAGGCATCAAGTGTTGCAAAAGCTCCTCCTTTTGGAACCTCTCCAGTTAACTTGTTTGAAGACAAATTGAGATGCTGGAGCATTTTCATATTTTTGAACACCCCCGGTATCATACCTGACAAATTATTACAAGAAAGATCCATGTATTGTAGATTTTGCAGATCTGCAAGTGACGCAGGGATTGGCCCCTCAAATGCATTCCAAGAAAGATCTAGATATTCTAATCCCTTGCAACTTGCCAACGCACTAGAAATCCCACCAGAGAAATTATTTCGGGAAACATCTATAGCCAAAACCATAACCATTTTGCTCATTTCCAAAATAGAACCTTGCAATAAATTGTTGGAAACATTGAAATAGAAGTGGAGATTCTGAAGACCTGCAACTTCGGGAGGTATATTTCCTATGAGTTTGTTGTGCGCCAAGTCCACCGTTTCCAAAGTCTGACATCTCCCTAAACTAGCAGGTATTTTTCCCGACAGTTGATTGTGATCAAGATAGACATCTCTGAGTTGTGGAAGGTAGCCAAGACTATCTGGAATTTTCCCTGAAAGCATGTTCTCACTGAGAGACAACAGTCCAAGCCTCTTTGACTGGCCAAAACTTTCTGGAATTCTTCCCAGTAAATTGTTTCTGTTTAGCTTCAATCTTTCCAGATTTGGAAGTCTCCCAAGTGCATATGGAATGGTTCCATTGAATCGGTTTTCAGCCAATGTTAGTTTTGTCAAGTTTGTGAGGTTACCAATCTCGTCTGGTATGCGTCCCCCAATTTCATTTGAGCTCAGGTCTAAAAATGTGAGTGAATTTGAAAGTGAACCAATTGAAGAGAGCAAGATGCCAGTGAGATAGTTATATCCCAAATCAAGAAATTCCAAGCTGGAGCAATTAGTTAACACTGTTATAATAGACAAGCCACTGCTTCCACTCACAAAATGGTTTTGCGCCAAAAATAACTTTCTCAGCTGTTGCATTTTCCCAATTTCCAGGGGCACTGTGCCGCTCATTAGGTTTGTAGACAAAGCCAGATCTTGCAGCTGAGTCCAATTACCCACTGAGCTTGGTATTTCTCCAGTGAGTTGGTTCCACCCCAAAAGCAATATTTTCAACTCTGATAGCCTTCGAAACTCCAATGGAATTGGGCCGTTCAAGTGGTTGAGAGTTAGCTGTAATACTTGGAGATGAGTGCAATTCGAGAGGGCAATGGGGATCGATCCTATCAAGTTGTTGATGGCAAGATTAAGCCAGTTTAGCTGACTAAGCATTCCCAATTCAGCAGGAATACCACCTTGGAGTCTATTATCGTCCAATTCAACTGCAGTTAAAGAGGACATGTTTCCTAAGAAAGGTGGGATAATGCCTGTCAATTTGTTTTCTCCTAATATCATGATCTCTAAATTTGAAAGAAGACCCAGTTCAGAGGGAATGCTTCCACTTAAATTGTTAAGCGACAGCCAGAGAGCTTGTAAAGAACGACAGCCTCCTAGAGAGGATGGAATCGGACCTTCCAAATTGTTACGAGACAACTGAAGCACTCTCAAGCGAAATAGCCTTCCAAGCTGATACGGAATATGGCCATGGAAGCTATTATTTTTGAGAGCAAGTACTCTAAGGAAGGAAAGATTTCCCAGGAAGGGAGAGATAGGGCCATATAATTCCGTACCAGTGAGATTGAAGGAAACCACACGCTGTCGACGAGAAGAACAGATAACGCCAGTCCAATTGCAGAAGGTGTGGTTGGGAGACCAATCAGACAAAGAATTATGTGGATCGAGGAGCAGAGAAGCCTTGAAAGCCATGAGAGCGTGTTGATCAGAATAATTAGAAGGCTTTGCCGCATGAGCAGGCAGCGCAGAGAGAGAGAAAAAGAACAGCAGCAGTATCATCATCATCTTCATTCTTAGCTAAATGAAATAGTTGAAGTGATGGTTGGGTTCACTTTTAAAATGGTCATAAGAAGTTGTCATAGAAATAAAATATGCGCAAAACGCTGAGCGCGTGGGTACCGCTTGCAATTTTCCTTCGCTTTAGGCAAAGCATGAATTTCGCTTGTAATGTCACGAGAAATTTCGGCAAAGCATGAATTTGGCGCTGGGATCACCTTTCTGAGGTTATTATTTTAGGCAAAGCGTGAATTTCGCGCTGAATTTCGGGAGCGATGATTGCAAAATAGTTTTAATGGGCGATGATTGAATTTTTTATTGGATTGATTGAATTTTTAGTGGAGATTGATTGATTGCCTCGCGGAATCATTTCGCACATTCTGAAGTTTCTACATTTTTAGGAAGCTTCGTCCGTCTTCATCTGTTTTGAGGTGAAGTTACTACCTTTATTTATAGTTGAGGATACGACAATTTCTTTTATTGACGATATAAAAAATTGTAATAATGGCGATGACTATTACTTTCAAATTGAAGGAAAGAGAGGATCTAATATAGATATAAATGAAATTCAGTATGAATGGTTATTCAAATAATTTATTTCAAGAAGTCATTAAATTAAAAAAAGAAAAACCTTAATATGGATGAAGTTTACTATGCGAAGCTATCTAAATAATTTAAGAGGTTGAGAATCTTGGGAATTATACTTTGATAAGAGTTGTGTAATTTATGGATAACAACTTCATAATTTGGGATATTGGTCATTTATGTGTTGTGAGACATTCAAGGTACCATTTTCGGGAATCTAGTAAGAGGAATGTTGATGGAGTCTTACTTATTTTCAAAAATATTTTCAGATTTTTTTTCTATAAAATAATGAATATTTTGTTAAAAGATCTCATAAGCACATAGAGACTATTAGAATACTATAATCTTGAAGAGATAAAGTGTCATGTATCTATCGTCTTCTATTTGAATAACAATATATAGTTGTAAGCCTCTTTAATAGTTAATTCTTTCCCAAAAAGATTACTTAATTTATAACTATTGTGCTGTATTTGTTAGTACTTGCCAATAGGCTAAGCAAATACTATTGTAATGATTTTTGGATTTGTAGGTTTAACTCGTGATTAAAACAATGTGTATGGACCAATTAGAAATTAAGATATTTGTTATTTTATTATACATTTCACATTTTGTATAGTGAAATTGCAATATTTTTAAGTTTATAATATGTAAAGATTATTTATTGATAATTTGATTGGTTAAATCGTTTGAGCTCTTATACACAAATTTTCGGAATTCTATTTCTCTTCCACATTGCTTTATTTTAGGCAAAATTTATGAATTAAAAATTTATTTTGAACAAATGAGATCTACAACTCTCATCCCATTCTGTTCAAAATAGAATTATTACTAAAAATATTTATAATACTTGCTATTATAATTAAATACTATTCAAGTCTAGCCCTATTTTTCATGTGGACGTGGTTGTTTACGAACATTTTCTACTTAAGCAGTTAAGTATTCCATACAAATTTAGAGCTATGGAAAAATAATAATTGAGAATATTTTGAAGCGATTACTATTTAGGAATTGAAAATAAACTGTGGGAAAAAGGAGGCTGGAAATAAGTAGTACAAAAACCACTACTCATTTTCACAAATATTTTTTCCTCCTTTTTTTAAAAAAATATCTCTATTTTTTTTCTCAAAATTTAGTGTACAAATTATTGTTAAATTTATTAATACAAATTTCAAGTTTTTTGTATAAAAATAAGTAAAAACTATGTATTCATGTGGCCACCATCTCCACAAATATTTGGGAACATGTCCTAGCATTCTCTTCCTTCATGTTCAACATTTCAACCATATAGATAAGAATCATAATATAAATCAATAATATGATTTTAGGGTCATGTTCATTTTATCTTAAGAGAACTTCATTATATTTACTAAGAGTAAATATAATAATAAGAGTATTATATATATATATTCTATTTTTAAAATAATATTTGTCTCAATTATTATATTTGAGAAAGTATTTATGAATTTACCTTGTTTTTTAAAAACTCTTTCAATGTGAATGAGTGTTCTACTTTTCTTTTTTTCAAAATCATAACTTACTCTTTTACTTTGACTTAATATAAATTCTCATTGTTTGGTTCATAGGCTCTTATTACTTGCCGGTAGGCTAAGTACTATTGTATCCGTTTTTGAATTTTTGATGTTAACTAGTGATTAAATGAACTATTCTACATCAATGAAAATAATTCTTTTCTATATTTCATTATAAGTTTTTTCATTTGTAAAATATAGATACAAATTATTTAACTTTATATTATTAGAAATTAATGTTTGATCATCTGATTGGATGAATGCATTTGAAGTCTTATTACATGAGTGAACCAATTAAAATTTATCACGTTTGTTATTTATTGTCCTTACACTTATTTCATTTAATTTTCTTGTCATTTTCTAACTATTCTTAAAATGTGAAAGTTCCGTTGAATATTCTACATAATTACAACTTATAAGAAAAATATTTTATTTTAAAAAAGATTAAAGTATCATTTCCTCACAAATTTATTAAATATAAATAAATAAACTTTTATCTTATATTTTTTTATATTAATCATCGAGAGTTCAAGAGTATCAAAATACAACAGAGACCCAAGGGCAACTAGCTAGCCCAAGAGGTCAAACCAGAGTATCAAAATCACATAATAAAAAGGACGGAGAAACAAAAAAAGGAGACTCCCAAAAATAGCTAAGTAAGAATATCATCCCAGTTCTCTAACCAAGTCATCCAACCTTGTGGACCTTCCATCCAGACAACCTTCTTCCTATCCATAATCTGAGCATACATATCAAGTTTCTCATAAGGAGGAGTACCATTGTCTCTAATTTCTGTAATCAGGTTATCAAGGGCTTTGTCAAAAGAACTTTTGTCTTCTATGATACTGGCCCATTCATATCCATGCTTCATCTCATATATAAACATCGAGGCATGCCCATGTTTAAGAAATCTCAAGACCTTATCATGTTCCATGTTCAAAATGCAGCAAACTTGTGAGGCAATCTTAAAATGGGTGAGTTTTCTGTAAAACCCAGTAAGACTTCTATCAATGCCTTGAAATTTGGCTTCATTTCTAAATTTCCAAATGAACCAAAGAATGAAAAATGAAAGAATATGCCAAAAAAGGTTAGCATCTTTTCTCAATCCTTGTATAAAACTAGTAACAATCTCAATAGTATAGACATGTTTAGTAATATAAATTCCAAACATTAACCAAATTTCTTTAGCAAAATTACAATAAAAAAATATATGCCTCATAGTTTCAGGAACTCTGCATATGGGACAAGTATCAAAACCAGTAAGGTGATTCCTAACAGGAAGTTTGTCAAGGAGGAGTTGCCATTTAAAACATTTAACTTTAGGAGGAATAGGAGATTTCCATAAATTGTCAAAGGATTTTTGCCACTCAGTGGAGCTAAGATTACAATACCAAATCTTGTTAATATGATCAGTCACAATAGTGCCATAGTTGAGAAACTTATATATATCTTTGGCTTTAACTTTAGTAAGCAAAGACCCATCTCTCCATCTAAAAGATAGATAACGATGAGAATCCATATCAGTACTTCTAGGAAGATTTAAGGAGGCACAAGCATTCTTAATTAAATTGTAAGTTCTAATTTGAGAATTGGGAAGATCATATATTCTGGACAGACTGTTCTAGCTAATAAGAGTATTATGTTCCATGATATCCATAATGCATTTGATGCCGTTAGAATTCCAGGATCTAGTAGAGCATCCTTTAGTAAGAGCAAGAGGCTTGTTAGAGTTGGTAAGGTTCCACCAAATAGAGTGCTCTCCATGAATAGCATACTGGTGATCAAAGCTGGAGTTTTCAATGAAACCTCTGACAATCTCCCAAGCCTTTCAAATGGATCTAAAGACCCAGGTCCCTTGAACGGAAATATCAAAATGGCCAGCCACCAAATCACAGAAAGGAAGGCCTTTCCAAGATTTGGCTTTTTTTGGAACACCACATTGAATGTTATTTCTGATAAGGACCTTCCAAGGCTCGTTACCCTCAAGGGCCTGGAAGATCCATTTGGAAGCAAGGGAGATTCCTTGCAATCTAAGATCTTTCAATCCGAGACCACCAACTTTTTTATCCAGATGACACCATTTCCATTTCACCATGTGAGCTTTTCTCTTTCCTTTACCATCGGACGAAAGGAAATTATGAATGGCCTTTTGAATTTCAAAGATCTGGTAGTTACTAAACATCCAAGTGGATGAGTAATATATGCTGTAAGAAGAGAAGATTTTTTGACACACTTGAACCCTTCCAGCAAGTGAGAGAGTCCTATGATTCCAATTATTCAGTTTATTCATAATCTTATCCTTAACCCACCCCCACATATCCTTGAGAGAGGGAGCAACAAAAAAGGGGATACCAAGGTATCTAACAATCTTATGAGGTCCACCCCACGAATAACCAAACTGATTCAACCAGTCAGGAGGAGTCTCTTTCCAGCCAAGCATGATAGATTTAGAACTAGAGACGCGAGCTCCTGAGACTTTCCCAAAGATCTCAAATTTTTGATTAAGACAGTGAATATTGTGCTGAGAGAGCTCCAAAAAAAGGGAGGTATCATCGACAAATTGGATGTTTAAAAGTTTAGAGTTATCAGGAAGGGTAATCCCATGAACTCTAGGAGAGAGGGAATCATCCCGAAGGAGGTAAAAAAGGGCATCAGAGGCAATGACAAAAAGGGCAGGAGCAAGGGAGCATCCTTGCCTAATAGAGCGAGAAAGTAAAATAGGTAGTGAAAGATTACCATTAATTTCAACAAGAGATGAGGCATCAGAAAGTAGAATTTTAACATAGCTATAGAAATTAGGAGGAAAACCGAAAGCTTTGAGCATTTTAACAATGAAATCCCACTCAATTCTGTCATAAGCCTTCTCAAAATCAACAAGCAACATAGCAGTGTCTTGATTAGAAGTCTTAGCCCATTCCATGGTTTCCAACTAGTGATTAAATTTTCCAAAATGTATCTGCCCTTAATGAACCTAGTTTGAGTGGGGCAGATAAATTTAGGAAGAACTTTTTCATGTCTGGTGGCAAGGACTTTAGCAAGAATCTTGAAAGAAACATTAAGCAAGGTGATAGGCCACCAATTCTTGATAAGGGCCTTGTCACCAGACTTGGGGATGAGTTTAATGATACTAGTATTAATAGAGGATCCCAACAAACCATTTTCAAAATCTTCGAAGTAAACATTATAAAGGTCTTGCGTAATCCAATCAATGTTAGTCTTATAAAATTCAGCAGGGAGCCCGTCAGGACCTAGAGCTTTATCATCCTTAAGCTTATGGATAGCATTAGAAATATCCTGAGGGGAGACCATATTTTGAATTTGAATAGAATCTTCCTTAGAAATCCTGGTGGGAATAAGGTTCATACAGTGATTTCTGATGTCAACAGAATTGGAAGAGTCCTCAGAAGAAAATAAATTGGAATAGAAATCACAAAAGGCATTGATAATGTTGGGAAGAGAAAGAAGCTCTCTGCCCTCAACAACAACCTTGTCAACTCTTTCCTTCACATGTTTTTGTTTTAAGAAATTAAACAAAATTTTTGATCCTTTATCCCCAAACTGCAACCATTGGTTTCAGGACCTGATGTAGGCTCCTTTAATTTTAGCTTGCTGATGTTTTCTAAGTTTATTTCTAGCAAGAGAGACTTGCTCTGCCAGAATAGAAGAGGAAGGTTGGGTTTGAATACTAGCTTCCAGGGATAGAAGATTCTTAGATAAAACATTTTCAACTCTTCTATAATCTTTAGCTTTTTTCTGACCGAAAGTTTGTAAGACCTTTTGGCAAGAATCAATATTAGTATTCCATCTAGTTATATGCGAAATGTTATTATTATTTAGATTGAAAAGTCTAACCATTTTGATGGAAATCATAACATTAGGATCTTCAAGCAGAGAAGTGTTAAGAATAAATTTCTTAGAACAAGGGGCAGAAGGAGGGATGGCATTTCTATAATTGATGGTAGCAGATATGAGGGAGTGATCAGATAGAGTGGAGGGATAAACAACAATAGCAGGTGATGAAGTAGAAGAAAAAAAGGAGAAAAAATCAAGGTTGGAGTAGAACCTGTCCAGCCTAGAATAAATACGATTGACACCCTGCTGGAAATCGCACCAAGTGTAATTAAGGACAGAATTGTCACAAGCTTGATCATAGAAGGGATCAAAGAGATTAAAATTTTTTTTCAATCTATCCCAGCAAATCTTTTTCGATCCTTTCCATTCAAAAGGAACATCTCCAGACTTATCAAGATTTGATTCAATCATATTAAAGTCCCCCCCAATGATCCAAGGGATGTTAGGCAAGGAAATCATCCAATCCCAGAGTTGAGATCTTTCTCTATAATCATTGGAGGCAGACAAGGAGCAGATGCCAAAACATAAATCACAATCTTTAATAACAGCCCAGGCCACTCTGTTGCATGGAGAAATACTTGAATTATATATATGTTTAGCCCATTTAGGATGCAGGAGAAGAGCAACTACTCCTTTTCCAAATGCAATCAAAAGCAACATCAAGAGAAAAGCCAACAACTTTAATTTCTTGCAGCATCAGGAAATCAAAATTATTATGCATATTAACAAACTTCTTAACAATAAACTTTCGATTGGTAGACTCAAGGCCTCTCACATTCCAAGACAAGATCTTCATGAGGAACTAGGATTATTGGTTCTAGTAGAGAGACTAGCATGGTCTCCAGTCTTCTTTTTTGTTTTTTGACCCAAGAGGTCTTCCTTTCTTTTTGGAGGAGAGACTTTTCATATTCTCATCCTCTTCATCACTGTTTCCCTCACATTCCAAGCCCATGGGCTGATCCATGCCAAAAGAAGGGCGGTTACTATTAAACAAAGGATTGGCATAGAAAACCTCTATCATAGAGATGTCCTCAATTTCCTTTAAGGCAAAGAAGGAATTTTTGATTGAGAGATACTTAGTGCCATCATTATCCAGAGCGTAGGGAATAGGACAAGGAGCTAACCCTGGGTCTGGAGGGATACACTTTTGGCTGTCTAACATTGCATCATCAGGTTTCTCATTATTAACATGTGGAGTGTTATCTAGGAATAATATAGGACTAGGGTTTATGATTTCAACAGGATTAGTTCTGGCCTTTCATGGTTGAATTTGTTCTAAAGCCAATTGTTGGGCATTTTTTCGTCATCTCTTCCATTCTGCAACAATCTGGAAATCATCAGGGTAGGCAGATTTATTTGAACCATCTTTAATAGAGGCAAAAAGAGGCTTGTATGGTGAAAATGTGACCACACTTCTATGAATCCTTACATGCAAGAAAACTCAAGAATGAGCCCTCACAAATTGATCCATAGCTCTTTATGCATGGAGTTGCAAGATTTATAAAATTGCTCTCAACTAGAGCTATAAACTCATAACCTTGCTAGTCAACCACACAATGAGAGATTCCAAATCAAAGACAAGGGCAACAATGTCAATATCTCCAATGAAATCAATATGGATGCAATGCAATGCAAACTAATCTATGAGAATGAAAGATGCAAGCTATGCTATGAAAGGAAAATACAAGTGTTACAAATCCTCCTATTAAGCTATGTGAGATTAATCTATTGCATAAAAGAAAATCTATACTAAAAATGCCATTATCATGCAACTATGATGTAAGAAAACAAGCTAAATGAAATGCAACAACAATGTCTTCAAAGAGCTTCAAATGACCTAGAAAACCTGCAGCATAACATTAGCATAAAAACCTAAGATATGAAAATGAGGAAGAGAGCTCTCCTTTTATAAGAAATGAGATGAAAATGGACCATTGAGATTAAGAGGAAAAAAACTTAATCAACGGTGGAGAAAAATAGAAGCTTGATCCTTGTGCACAAATATCTTCTAATAGGAAAATAGGAGTTGACTTTTGTGTCCATATGAGACAAAAAATACTTTTTCTCTTTTTATAAAATAAGAATAATGTTTTATTTGTGCAACATAGGATAAGAAGAAAAGTGGGGATTTTTTATTTAAATAAAAGGAGAGGAAATTCTTTTTAATTAAATAAAAGCTTAGGATAAAGTGATTTTATTATTTAATTAAAAGAGATTTTTAATTAATTAAAAAGGAGCATGTTCTCTTAATTAAATAAGATTTTTATTTTTTTCTCTTTTAAATTAAATAAGGCTCAAACCTTAAGAAATATTGAATTGATTATGATTTGATCAAGGAAATTGATATAATTGATATTGTTGATATTTGAAAATATTGATTCAGGGATTTGACAAATTGTTGAATGGGGGCCCAAAGTTTAGGTGACCATGTCAGGGTGCATACATTTGCCCCTCTTTGACTAATGTGTGATCATTTCAGGAACACGTGTGGTCAAAGAATGAAGTTGAAATGTGAGATCGATTTGGGATCACAAAACAACTAAGATGTGTGTTCGATGGATGGGAACACATTAGGACAAGCATAAGCATAAGCTGAAAGACAAGACCAACATTGTCCCTGCTAGGTGCAAATCAAGCCTTAGACAAAACTATCACCGTCACTGCTAGGCAATAATCAAGTCTGAAAAATAGGAGATAAAAATTGAAAGACAAAATCACCACCGTCACTGCTAGGTGATAATCAAGTCTAAAAATAAGAATCTCAAGCTGAGCTGAATGATAAAGCTGAATCAAAGATTAAAGCTGATAGGTACTATCCCCTCAGAATTGAAATAGAAATCAGATAGAGGAGAACAACAAATTGATAAACCTGATCAAGTCACAATAAATCATAATCGAAGGATGGAGCATGATAGGATAACCATCAAACAGTGAAGATATGCCCTAGGTTGATGAGGTTTGATTGAAAAAGATATAGGATAAAGATTAAGTCAAACCTTAGAGAGAGGAAGCGAAATGGGTGAATGAAAGACTAGAAGTTTGGAAGACATGAAAAGGAAGAAATTCCATCAAATATCAAAGAATTATGCCTCAAAAGGTCAGTCAACTACATAGAAGAATGAAAAAACTTGGAAATGCGACCTAGATTTTGATTTCGAGTCTGAAAATAGATAGAAAATGATGTGATATGAAATACCAAAAATGAAAGATATGATCAAGAAGAATTAGAAAATGAGCACAGTTGACCAACTAGTCCGTAGATGATAAAAAGGAGAGCTCTCTCCATATGCAAGATGCAAAAACTAAACTATGATGAACCTAAGAATGCAAGCTACTATGAAAGTGGTTGACTTGCAAGGTCACAACGCCTCTAGGCATCTAATTATCATCATCGAGTGTTATTGGTAGCGTCGTAAGATCATACAATGCACACTAGCATAACTATGTGGATATGAATATGATCTTTATCAGATAGAAATGTGGAAATCTCACCTAGGCATCAAAGACATGGAGGTCAAGATGACTAATGCAGTGAGATTACCTAAGTTTGATATGGCGACATTATGCTTGTATCAAGACACATGAAAGTCAGGATACACTAATAAATTTGGGGCCATTTTGCGATGGCTATGTGTCGCCATTGCGATGTCTATGTGTTGCTATACGGACAGTGATAGACGTCACTATTTTTTAGTCACAAATCACGACGTCTATGGGTTTCCGTCGCAATTGCGACGCCCTACCGTCACAATGTCATTGCTTCACCCATTCAACGCCTCCGTCGCATTGCGATGGCAAGGCGTCATAATTGCGACGGTCCTCTGAAGCAATTGCGACGGGCCTGGGCGTCGCCAATATGGCACCGCCGTCGCATGTCTTGGGAGGACCGTTGTAATAGAGACGGTCCTCCGAAGCAACTACGACGGGCCTGGGCATCGCCAATACGGCACCGCCGTCGCATCTCTTGGGAGGGCCGTCGTAATTGTGATGGTCCTGGGTAGAATTTTCAAAAAAAAATTATTTAATACATTGCTAATGAACCACATTAATGCTTTTTTCCTTCAACAAATGAGGACAGTCACTCTAAAGACAACATGATAATGTACACTCACTGTAAGTGTACATTATCATGTTGTGTTTACAGTGACTGTCCTTATTCAAGTGGCAATTACACAAGGGACAATCACTGTGAGATGTCCTCATTTGTGACAAGGACAGTCACACATGAGGACATCTCACAGTCACTGTCCCTTGTGTAATTGCCACTTGAATGTATTGCTATTCAACCACATTAATGCTTTTCTTCTTCAAAAAATGAGGATAGTCACTCTAAAGACAACATGATGATGTACACTCACTACAACTGTACATTATCATGTTGTCTTTATAGTGACTGTCCTCATTCAAGTGGCAATTACACAAGTGATGCAGAGTGGTCTGCAGAAGTGGTTAGCAGAGTGCATAGGGTTTCACCAAACACCTATCTCCACTAACCTTGGAGACCAAATAATTGTTCACACACCTTCTCTTTGATGCCCTAGGACATCTCAACTCATAATACAACCCTCTTATTCAGCCCAATATGCTGCTATTACACCATTCCCATCATTTCATCAAGGAACACTTCACTGTTTCCTGCAAATCATCAGCCTTCTTGCACTAGTGCTACATAGAATAAGTTAGATTTCTATTTTACATGTCAATAAAAAGCCTCCCATGAAGTCTGGGCCCTTGGGATTCATGGGAGGTTCATTTATTTAAAGAAAACCTTTGACTGTTACAGAAAATTAGTAGAAACTGCCAGTTTATATGTTAGCAGGCATAAGTACTTCTTCAAAATAGAATTAAAATTGATGCAACAGTGAGTAGAATGCAGTAAATAACCTTTCTAGTTCATAAACATATCATTCAACAATGAAGAATTCAATAACACATTGAAACAACATTAAAATGAAAGCTAGGACTTACTACGACTTTTATGACTCTTGACTGGCAAAGTACATTGTTCATTACAATATGCCATTATTGGCCTTAAAATATCCCAGTTGACATGTAGGGTTGCCTTTGATCTTCTGGTTCCATCTTGTTCCAAGGTGTTCCTAGTTGACTTGATAGGTGCCCCTGCACCAACAAGGGATAGTCACTGTGAGATGTCCTCATTTGTGACAAGGACAGTCACACATGAGGACATCTCACAGTGACTGCCCCTTTTGTAATTGCCACTTGAATGTATTGCTATTCAACCACATTAATGCTTTTCTTCTTCAACAAATGAGGACAGTCACTCTAAAGACAACATGATAATGTACACTCATTGCAACTGTACATTATCATGTTGTCTTTACAGTGACTGTCCTCATTCAAGTGGTAATTACACAAGGGACAATCACTGTGAGATGTCCTCATTTGTGACAAGGATAGTCACACATGAGGACATCTCACAGTGACTGCCCCTTGTGTAATTGTCACTTGAATGTATTGCTATTCAACCACATTAATGCTTTTCTTCTTCAACAAATGAGGACAGTCACTCTAAAGACAACATGATAATGTACACTCACTGTAAGGACAGTCACAAATGAGGACATCTCACAGTGACTGTCCCTTGTGTAATTGCCACTTCAATGTATTGGTATTCAACCACATTAATGCTTTTCTTCTTCAACAAATGAGGACAGTCACTCTAAAGACAACATGATAATGTACACTCACTGCAACTGTACATTATCATGTTGTCTTTACAGTGACTGTCCTCATTCAAGTGGCAATTACATAAGGTACAGTCACTGTGAGATGTCCTCATTTGTGACAAGGACAGTCACACATGAGGACATCTCACAGTGACTGTCCCTTGTGTAATTGCCACTTGAATGTATTGCTATTCAACCACATTAATGCTTTTCTTCTTCAACAAATGAGGACAGTCACTCTAAAGACAACATGATAATGTACACTCACTGTAAGGATAGTCACAAATGAATCTCACAGTGACTATCTGATGTAGAGGGAAGGGTGGTGGTATCAAATGCACAAGTAGGTTTAGAAATTTCAGAGGTTAGACACTTGGGCTTATTCAACAATCTTAAATACTTCAAGAACTTGACTATCAAGGCTATCCTAAAGGATGGATTTGAGTTTTAAGGCTTCACTTTACTTGGCTTCAAGATTCTGAGACTCTCACTCAATTCCCATATCCCATTTCACCAATGTTCTCACAAACTGGTCACAAAAAGCTTAACAGGCTGTCTAAACCCTGCAGCAGACTTAAAAAGGGAATAATTCTAACTTTTCTCAAAACATTTGATGAGGTAACAACATTTATGGATACCCTCTTTGGAGTTCAACAACATATCAAAAGTTTTTATACTGTTGCTTTGGACAAACACCCTTGTTCGGCACTGCTACCCTGTTTCAATGCACTAAAATCTACTAAATTTTCAAAGGAAGTATGGGTTAAAGATCTCCTAGCTCCCAACTCTTGGACAGTGTCTAGTTATGTCTCCAATTGCTCAATTCCAAAAGGAATTAGACACAAATGCTCTGCAACTACAAAACCCCAATTTGTTGTCTTCGAACCCTGTCAACTAGGGCTTCCTCAATCTACTGTCTCCACACGACCCTGCAATGAATTGGTGGTAGATTCACCATCAAATGAACATTGTATACTATTCCCAAGCATTAAACATATGCCTTATGTGGACAGATCGCCCACTGCTACACCTTAGCACACTTCCAATGCCGTTTTCCACTGTTCTTGTTTGTGATCACACTGTTCTCCCACGCGGTTCTGCATATATTTAGATTAGAATCATATAATACAGGTTAGAAAATGTCATTCCATGAATTAGGCCTATCAATTCATGGAATGACCTCAATCGCCCCTAAACTTCTACTGTAACAGAAAACTAAGATATAGAACATTGTTTCAAGACAACTTGTGCGACAACAAACTTAATAGATTGTAACACTCATCAATCTGCAATTCGAAGGATAACAAATCTCCCTCAGAGCATATGGAATTTGATCAATTCAAAATGAGATTCAAAATGAATTAGTTTACATAAACTAGATGCTTTATTGCTCACTGTTTCCCCAAAATGGTACACACAGGTTCACTGCAATGTTTGGAAACATAACAAAAGCAAATGAAATGATTAAAGAACCCTGTCAAAGCATTTCAATTTCAAACCAAGCCAATAAAGTTTCAAAATAGAAATCGAATTGCAAGAAACAGCAGTCTTGTATTGCTTGTCGAGCACAAATTAATACACCAATCTCCTCTCTGTTTAGTAACAGAGCCTTTATCTAAATATAAAGGATTCTAATATAACTTCTTCTAATAGATTCAACTATTGACCAAGTGTTACAACTCGAAACACAAGTAACTAAGAACTAATCTTCAACCAACTTCTGTTGAGTTGAATGTTTAAACTTAACACATACCAAACTAAAACTAGCCATTGGATTTTGAAAGTTCAAAATTCCAACTTACAATTTATTAAATTCTTTAAAACAAAAGACCACTAACTTACTAATTTGGATCTTTTATGATCATTAAACTCTTCTAGACTCCAATTGTAGTGCTTGGACAATCTTAGTCCATTATAATTTGTCTTTTAGTCCTATTAAGGACATTACAATTTAATTGAAGAATTGCGATATTTTACTAACATTATAGGTGCTAAGATCCACCAAGTGATCTGTTGTCCTTGATTAAGCATTCCATCCTCCTGTTTAGCCTTGATGTTCTTTGAAGTCTCCTTTATCTTCGACCATGGATTAAATGTTGGAGGTGCTCCTGCACCACTGTCCATTGTGTAATTGCCACTTGAATGTATTGCTATTCAACCACATTAATGCTTTTCTTCTTCAACAAATGAGGACAGTCACTCTAAAGACAACATGATAATGTACACTCACTGTAAGGACAGTCACAAATGAGGACATCTCACAGTGACTGTCCCTTGTGTAATTGCCACTTGAATGTATTTCTATTCAACCACATTAATGCTTTTCTTCTTCAACAAATGAGGACAGTCACTCTAAAGACAACATGATAATGTACACTCACTGCAACTGTACATTATCATGTTGTCTTTACAGTGACTGTCCTCATTCAAGTGGCAATTACACAAGGGACAGTCACTGTGAGAACTTCTCATTTTGTGAAATTACACAAGGTACTTTCTTGTCAACATATGTTGTATACTGAACTTGCAACTGTATTCTCTGATTATGCATTATAGTTGGGTGTTTTCTTATGTTGTTTCGTGATTGTTTTGTTGGTATTTTTAGGTAATTCAATGGATCTCATTGATGATATTGATGATGATGATGATGATATTGAAATTGAAGGAGAGATTATGAGGAGGAGAAGACTCCTGCCTGTTATTGTAGTTGTTCTTGCCACCCTTGTCGCGGCCATAGGGGAGTGTATAAAAGAAGGTAGTCAAAAAATGCGTAAGCGCACAAGAGATGCAATTCCTTTTTATAAGTGTGTTATCAACTCCAATGAGACGGATTGCCATGACCAAATACGCATGACTAGACGATCTTTCTTTAAACTAGCCAATATTCTAAGGCAAAAAGGAAGCATCAAAGATACAGAATTCCTCACGTTAGAAGAACAATTAGTCATGTT
The DNA here is from genome assembly GCA_027943335.1 of Chamaecyparis obtusa. Taxonomy (NCBI): domain Eukaryota; kingdom Viridiplantae; phylum Streptophyta; class Pinopsida; order Cupressales; family Cupressaceae; genus Chamaecyparis; species Chamaecyparis obtusa. Next base: position 526,065 of record BSBK01001896.1, on the reverse strand, counting down.
CCTCCATACTCTTGGCCACAATCTGAGGAATCGTAAGATTGCCCATAACTTTGGGCACTCTAGAGAGACAGTAAGCCGATACTTCCACAAGGTCTTGAGGGCTATCTTGGCGCTCCATTCGGATTATTTTATACCCCCTAGTCCAAACACTCCTCGGGAAATTACTGGGAAGGCCCGTTTTGATCCATACTTCAAGGTATATCTCTCAGTGGTTTAAGTTTGTTTAGAGTTTTAATCCTATTATTGTTTGATTAGACCTATGATTTATTTGAGTACAGGATTGTGTAGGAGCAATGGATGGATCCCATATGCCAGTCACTGTGGATATCAACTTGCAAGCTAAATATCGCGATAGAAAAGGCAACTTGTCACAAAATGTTATGGGAGTGTGTTCATTTGATTATAAGTTTCAATACATCCTTGCTGGTTGGGAAGGGTCTGCTGCAGATAGCCGTGTTCTAGCTTCAGCTCTATCTAGAGCTGATCCATTGGTAGTTCCCCCAGGTTTGTAAAATATGATTATATTATTGAAGCATACGAAAAATAAGACAACGTTATGACAATGACATTTTGTTTTGTTTAGGTAAATATTATTTGGTCGATGCTGGATATCCTAATGTACCAGGATTTCTCGCGCCTTATCGGTGCACACGCTACCACGTAAAGGAGTTTTCAAGAGCAAACCCAATAAACACCTCACACGAGTTGTTTAATCATCGACACTCCTCACTTAGGAATGTAATAGAGCGTACATTTGGGATATTGAAGCAGTGTTTTCCTATATTGAAGCATGCGACATCTTATCAAATCAAGACACAAACACATATTGTTTTGGCATGTTGCATACTTCACAACTTCATTACAATAGAGGACGGCCTTCCATCTGAGGTAGAATTTGAAGAGGAAGATGGTCATGATGGGATAGATGTACCAGTGCTTGACATCCATGATCCACACATCTGCCCATCTCCACTCATCCACAATCCAGGATTTGAGTGCAATAGTTGTCAAGCTAGGACAAACGAAATTAAATTTTCACACATCTACTTATATTGCTATAAAATAATGTGCTATAACCCTACAACAACTCAAGAAACTAAAAATAGGTCCAAAATCCAAGGTAATATAATTTGGTTGTGAGACACCTACCTATAAATTTTAGACCTTATAAACTTTACAAAATATCCTTAAAGAGTGAAAATCTTAGTAGAAAATATTGCAAGGTTACATATAGAAATGTTCATAACACACTTACCTTTTATGAATCTAATATTGTGTCACTAAATAGGATTGTATACATAAGAGGCATTCAAGTTTTTATGAAATGAGATTTTCTTAGCCAACACAAACTTAGCTTAAGACAGATTCCTTCTATTACAAAGCATCTCTCTACTTCATACCTCCATATTCCTGCTAGCAATTTCGTCCATTTGTTGAAGATGTTGCTGCCTCCCGTGCTCATCTTCCTTGAATCAAAGATGAAGCTTGACCACTGAGCAAATACACCGCTTCTGCAAATGCCTCAATTGTTTTTGAAATTCTAAAGCTTCAGCCCTATATGTTGTTGTTGCTTCCCTGCCATGCAAGAAAAACAAGACAAAATAATTAATATGCATTAAGCTAGTGACACAGCTAAGTATGAAAAATGCTCCAAGTTATGATAAAATTGTGAAAATAATTTAAACTTCAAAATTCTACGTCTCTAACAAAGAGCCACAATGCAATGATGGTTGTATATAAATTTTCATGCAAACTAGTTCATTCAGAGTGGTAAAATATGATTGCATCCACATTAGTTAAACTACCTACAGTTTTTGAAATCTATGCTAGATCGATCATCTTGACTTTTTTGGAGAAATTTTTGCTTCAATTCTGAAAATAAGACTCAAATAACAAGTTCTGTACAAAATTTGAGACATTACTAATTGAGGATAATGTGTATTTTTATGGCACTGAAAGTTTGTGTCTTACAGGCAATGTGCAAGACTATTTATCAAAATGGTTTTATGAAAGCTCCAGGCTATATATGTTATAGTGGAGACAACATGATAATGTACACTCACTGTAAGGACAGTCACAAATGAGGACATCTCACAGTGACTGTCCCTTGTGTGATTGCCACTTGAATGTATTGCTATTCAACAACATTAATGCTTTTTTCCTTCAACAAATGAGGACAGTCACTCTAAAGACAACATGATAATGTACACTCACTGTAAGGATAGTCACAAATGAGGACATCTCACAGTGACTATCCCTTGTGTGATTGCCACTTGAATGTATTGCTATTCAGCCACATTAATGCTTTTCTTCTTCAACAAATGAGGATAGTCACTCTAAAGACAACATGATAATGTACACTCACAGTGAGTGTACATTATCATGTTGTCTTTAGAGTGACTATCCTCATTTGTTGAAGAAGAAAAGCATTAATGTGGCTGAATAGCAATACATTCAAGTGGCAATCACACAAGGGACAGTCACTATGAGATGTCCTCATTTGTGACTGTCCTTACAGTGAGTGTACATTATCATGTTGTCTTTAGAGTGACTGTCCTCATTCTGTAAGTGTACATTATCATGTTGTCTTTACAGTGACTGTCCTCCTTCAAGTGGCAATTACACAAGGGACAGTCACTGTAAAGACAACATGATAATGTAGAGAAATGTTGTCATTTGTATTTTCAACAGCGCTGAGAGAGGTTCCCTCCGCGAAATCACAGCTACAATTTATGAGTACGTTGGGTTTATTTTTCTTTTGTCATTATTATGTAATCTGGTATTCAGCTGTTAGAGAGCTAAAATACCTAGAAATGAGGACATATCTGTGTTGAATTTATTGTTAGCGGCTTTGGTTATTTAGAATGCTTCCCCACAATACTTAATAGGATGCATTTGGTTTTCAAAGCTTTCACTGACTTGGATTCAAGATTCTGAGACTTTCACGTGCCTTGCTTCAGTTGTTTCCGCAAACAAGTCGCGTGCCTTTTGTATGCTTCCACATTTTATATACATGTCCATCAGGGTAGTCACCACCACTATATTTGACAAAAACCCATCTTCAATTACTTTTTGGTGAATTTCCCTACCCTGTTCTATGACTGTACCTCTGGTTTTAATGTATAAAAATGACCCAAATTTCAAAGGAAGTATATGATAAATTCCACCTAACACTTCCTAATCCCTGGACAGTGTCTTCTTACACTTTGAAACAAACAATTCCAAAGGGAATTAGCCTCTAGGGCTCTGCAACACCCAAACCCACAATTCTTGGCTCTAAACCCTTCTTAACTAGGGCATTCTCAATCACCCGATTCTACACCCTTCAAATCCAAATTAGTGGATGATTCACCATCTTACAAACATTATGCAATGTTCCACATTATAACAATCCACCCTTGCTTGGATAGATCACTCACTGCTATACATTAGCATTCAACTCAAGGTAATTTCCCACAGTTTATCCTGTGATCACACTGTTTTCCACAAAACTTTGCCTATGCAATGTCAGTACTTCATAATACAAGTTAGTTATTGTCATCCCATGAATATTAGGCCTTCTATGTTATAGCAAAATCAAAGTAAACTCATTCAAAACGGTTTAGAATGGATGAAAGAAATCCTTCTAACTCATGTATGTGTTAGTTCAAACAAATGAGGATAGTCACTCTAAAGACAACATGATAATGTACACTCACAGTAAGTGTACATTATCATGTTGTCTTTAGAGTGACTATGCTCATTTGTTGAAGAAGAAAAGCATTAATGTGGCTGAATAGCAATACATTCAAGTGGCAATTACACAAGGGATAGTCACTGTGAGATGTCCTCATTTGTGACTGTCCTTACAGTGAGTGTACATTATCATGTTGTCTTTAGAGTGACTGTCCTCATTCTGTAAGTGTACATTATCATGTTGTCTTTATAGTGACTGTCCTCCTTCAAGTGGCAATTACACAAGGGACAGTCACTGTAAAGACAACATGATAATGTAGAGAAACGTTGTCATTTGTATTTTCAACAGCGCCGAGAGAGATTCCCTCCGCGAAATCACAGCTACAATTTCTGAGTACGTTGGGTTTATTTTTCTTTTGTCATTATTATGTAATCTGGTATTCAGCTGTTACATAGCTAAAATACCCAGAAATGAGGACATATCTGTGTTGAATTTATTGTTAGCAGCTTTGGTTATTTAGAAGTTTAATTTTATTTGTTCATCTTTCAAGCACAAACATTTTGTGGACCATAACGTCTTCATTGTTTCGGGTATGCAATGAAACAGCCCTAACTTGTGACTACCTTCATAGTACTGCAAAACCGAAGAGGGAAAAGCAAGTTAGGATGGAAATAAACAAACTTAAAACTCAGACTTAAGAAAGATGAAGGCAATGCTTCAAAAGGCCGATGCCCTAAACACGGGAAAACACAATACCACCATTAAACGATGCCCTAGTCACCGTATCAATGCTGCCAGCTCCATACCAGTATGCTGACTGCTCACTTTCATCCTGTGATAAAGGTAACTTCATTAATCATACTTGAAATGGCAGCATACGAACTAAAGCTGATGAACATTTATAAACTAAAAGTTTAAAACTACAGATTACAAATGTAGTAGTTTCATATGAAAAGAACTTGATGTTTGAAATTTACCATTAGAAGTATCCAAAGGAATACCACAGTACTGTTGAACTTGGAGAATCGGAGATGATCTACACAGCAAGGTTCAACAGCTGTAAGGACTGTTACACCATCTTTAGCATTTGAATACATTTTCTCCTTGGCTTCTGGTGGATCCTCAAAGACCCCCAATGACATTTTCCCTACAATTATCAATTGTTTGTCAGTATGAGATATTAATAAATAAACATTAATCACAATATTAGGCAAACAATGTTCTTGATGTCTGAATCTAAATCATAGAAAGCTCTAATAAAGCAGTTCTCAGTTTCACATTAAACTAAGTTTCAATTTCAAATGGTTATAATAATTTTTGCAAGTTATAAGTAGCTGGTTACAGTATATGACATAAAAAGAAAAAAAATAATTTCTATTCTTTTCTTCTTTTTCTCTTTCAACGAAGCTTTTGCACCACACAAATGCATACCAAGAATTTCTCAAGAGGTTTCAAGACCATTGCATACCAAACTTCTTCTCTATAGATGCTACTATGTGTCGTGGTCCAAATGGGCCCATAAATGTGGTTGAATAACAATACATTCAAGTGGAAATTACACAAGGGATAGTGACTGTGAGATGTCCTCATGTGTGACTGTCCTTGTCACAAATGAGGACATCTCACAGTGACTATCCCTTGTGTAATTGCCACTTGAATGAGGACAGTCACTGTAAAGACAACATGATAATGTACACATACAATGAGTGTACATTATCATGTTGTCTTTACAGTGACTGCCCTCGTGTTGTATATTCTTCTTTGTAGATGCTACTGTGTGCTAGGGAACTTCTTAGAACTATTGGTATATTCTTAGAGCTTGTTACACCTGGGATATTCTTCTCTGTAGATGCTACTGTGTGCCATGGTCCAAACGGGCCCAAAAATGTGGTTGAATAGCAATACATTCAAGTGGCAATTACATATATTATAATGTATCTGTCTAGTCCTCATGACTGCTCATAACAGTACAAGTGATTTTTTTTGGGAGTGGGGAAAGGTTCGAGACTTTCACCTGTATGAAGAATCCTTTCTACCTAACACAAAAATGCACCCCATAAAACATCTGATTGGTTCGAGTATCTTTGAACTATTTGGTTCTATTGACAACACTAGACCAGTGTATACAGAATGACTAATTTCATGCAAGACAATGTGATGCAGAATGGTCAGCAAGAAACTTGGTCTTAAGCCCCAACCCACTTCAAGACACCAAAATGTTACACCTAAGCAATTTAGCCTCTGATTCTATCAGACCAGTTTAAAATCTCTGTACTAGAGGGACTTCAAAGGTTTCAAGATACTTCTAACACCTTATTGACTCAATCCCAACCAAGACCAAATTTCCTTTTAGGGACAAGTTCCCTGATTTTCTACCAAAAGAGACTTTATTGATCCTAGGCTTTGCCAACCCAATCAAACATTTGAAAACTCTTAAGATTCCCTAAAACATGCAGAATCATGCATTGGTTGTGTTCCAAACAACCCAAGACATCAAAATCACAAATAGACCTAGTGACTCTAGTAGGTCTTCAAAACCTATTCTGCAGCAATAACTCTTCAATTTGACAAAGGACCTTATGAACTTATATGTTTTTTGAGTACCCTTTTTGATGTTCTAACAATCCTTCAACTCCCAGACCCTGACTCCACTCCAGCATATCAATGTCCTTATTGAGTCCGCAGACCTAATGCATGCCTTTGGGTGTGGGTTCCAAAACAAGGCATTGAAAATGGGTGCATGAAACCAAGATCAGAGTTTGAAGATTTCCATCATGCTCTAAAGATCTAGATTCAACAAGGTTTGAGGTCCTTTACTTGCCGCTACCCTCTGATCTTGCATAATCCATCAACTCCTAGTCAAGAACATTGAGATTCTTGACCTAGGGCTTGCTCTCGAAATTCTCTGGCTTAGTATCCTGTTCCAAAGCTTTTAAAATATGAAAATAAACCCCCTTAACTTGAATTTTACAAAGAACAGAGGATATCCTATGGTTTATTTGCAAGTTAAGGCCATTTGAATGCAATAACCCAAAAAATGAGGGTTTGACAGAACAACAGATAAGAAAAAGGAATAACTTTGATATAAGGTGTCTTGAATCTACCAAATAAACTCTCAAAGAATAAGATATAAATACTCTAACTTCCACACTGGTCTGCCCTCCCTTTCACATCCGTACACTGTACAGTGCTTGAAGGAAATGCACAGAAAAGGCTCTGAAATAGTGGCTCTATTTGATAGAGAGTCCATGCTAGGCTTCATGACTAACCTAGAGCACATTCCTTGTTATGGAGGAAGTTTGAATGGTGAAGAACTTATGGAATGGATAGAGGACCTAGATAACCATTTTGACTACAAGTATCTTATTAATAACCATTTTGACTACAAGTATCTTATGGATAGAGGACCTTGATAACCATTTTGACTCATTTAGTATCTTATTGAGCTTCACTTTGTTTTGAGAATATAGTTTAATATTCTCTACTAAACAGGGCCAACCATGTGAAGGTGGAAGCTCATTTGGCCCCACCTCCCTCCCCCTAACATCACTCTACATTCCCCGTTAACATCTAACATTCATTCATTCTTTCAATTATTAATAAAATGTAACATTCAATCAATATCACATGATAACATTCATTAACACATTAGATTCGTTAACACGCAACATTCATCAATATAAAAATAAACACATAATTCATGAACATTCATTAGCACATAATTAAATTCATTGAGACATAAAATTCAGTCATTATCAATTAAGGTATTTAGATGACAATCATTTCTTTTTTCTCTTTCTAATTTTTTTTTCTATGTAAGCTCTAAGAGGAGCATCAGTGTTATCATCAATACCCCCCTCATCAGTTGTTTTGTTCTCTGTTCTTGATGATCTCAAATTCCTATGCTGCTGCAAAGGGGGGTCCTCTACAATAACAAATAAAAGAGTTAAATTTAAAATATTTAATTATAATTGTTACAAGTATTTAATTATTTTAAAGAACATAACTGTGGCGCTCTTTAATTACCTGAGCTAGGAATATCGTCACCATCACCTTCGGGCGGTTGCTCCATATTGTGCCCCTGTGTCAAAGATCAAGTATAAAAATGTTAGCCAAAAATTTAATAACTAAATGGTATGTTGGGGTCATTGATTAGAAGTTGGTTTAATAGTATGTACCACCCCCATGATAGTAGCCTCGTTTGTATCTATGCGGTTCAAATTGTAATCAATAAGTAGCTCTTCCCCTGCACGTATTGATTTTATCACACAGATGAATACACGATTTCCCTCGCGCGCCTCAAATATGCAATTGGGTTGCTTTATAGTTGACCCAGGTCGTGTACTATTTATAAAACCCGCAATATTCCCTGTTTCTTTTGGCCTTCCATCAATGTATATAGCCACACTTTTACTTTGATTATTGTCTTGCTGTTGTATATAATTTGCCGAGAGTGCATACCTACGCATACTTTTTTTATATTGAACAATATGCATCCAACTTTTGTAATCGTAACATGGTCCAACATACTCCATCAATTCAGAAACTTTTTTGTAAGACACCTTTATGCCATCCATAGAAAATAGGCCCAAACCATGTAATGATGATGGTGCTATGCGATATATCCTCTCATTAACACAAAAATCAGTGTTTATTGGAGGAAGTTCCTTGGGTACCCAATGTTTCTGTAGATGTTGGTACCTCAAGGGCACCTCGATGTCACCTTTCATCTCATCATCATAAGAACATGACCCCCCTTGAGCAAGGAAAAATTTCATGTGTTTATTGAATTTCCTTCTAGTCCTTTGACCTCTAGTTAATCTCCCTATTCTAGATAAACTGCATGTCTCACTTTCCTCTTCTATTCCTATATTTCCCTCACTCGAGGAAGACACTTCTGACAAATACCTATTTGCTGGTACCTGCAAATGGGAGAGATCTTAGAAGACATCAATCTTACTATTGATAAGTGTATTAAATAGACTTTCTATAAGGTGTATTGACTTATACCTGTCGATCCATGAGACTGTGCGGGATGCTCTTGAAAGGGGTTCAATTTCCTGTAACTGTAATTCAATTATCGTGAGCATAATCACATCATAATCATAATCACATCCATCATAAGCATCACATAAAAATTAAAAACATTAAAACGTACACATTATAACACTTAAATCAGGCTCACATTATAAGCCTGCTAGGGAAGTAGGCCTACTGAAGGGCTAAAACTGGGTTTTTGTATCATCTGATGAGTTGAGGGATTAGTAACCTTGGGGACATGCTATTTGAAGTTGTTTGATGTGTGTGGTGCAGGTGGAGGAAACACCTAGTTAAGGTGAAGTCAAGTTTGGAGCCTATTGAGGCATTGTGAGCATTTGATAGTTTGTTGATTAGATTGCTTGGATGAATCCATTGGATGGATTGAGGGACATTGGGATTATTCCAAAGATGTAGAATGCTAAGGTGGCATAAGGATTTGGTGTGCACTCTGATAGGTTATGGAGTTGGCTTGGATCAAGGAGAGTGATCTTATGAAGATGCTTGGTTGGTGTTGTGAGAACACTTACAAATGCTTTTGACCTGAAAGAAAATAAGGCTCAATACATTCATGCATCAATATGTGTTTTAAATAGTTTTATTTAATTAATTTAGATTAATAGTTAATTTAGATTAGCAGTATTCTATTTGTAGTTGAAACTTGTAGCTTTTAAATAGATAATGAATAAACTATGTAACCATTTAAGACAAATATATTTCTATCAAGAAATGAATATTAAATACATTAAGGATTGATGGCATACCTTTAAATTTGATCATCATCATCCTCATCATCATCATCATCATCATCATCATCCTCGTCATCATCATCATCATCGTCGTCGTCATCGTCGTCGTTGTCATCGTTGTCGTCATCATCAACATCATCATCATCAACATCAACATCATCTTCATCATCATCATCAGTAGCAGCATCATCATCATCTTCTTCTTCTTCTTCTTCATGAAAATTTGTCTCAGGAACATCATCCAATAATTGTCGATCGTGATCATCATCTACATCATCTTCTACTTCTTCGGTATCTTCTTCTTCCATCGCATTATATACGAGCCTTCTCAAGTAGAGGTACATCGAGGCTATCATCATCATCATGATCAGATCCGCTTGGACTAAATGTGTCATGGATCAATGGATTTATACCATCATCTTCAATTGTGTTTCTAGCGCATGATCGTCATCTTCCATGGGATCATTATCTTCACCTTGGATATTCGCACCCCCATGTTCCTCCATATCATGTACTTCCCTGGGGAGATCAACCTATATAAAATTGATTAACATAAATAAACCATGATCTTCAACTCATCATCAAGTGATTTCATATGTATATAAATTGTTAAAATGATATAATGAACAACTTACCAGTGGATGATAGTCATGCCCCCCTTCAATGTGACCATTCTCCCTACAATGTCTCTTAACTGTTTTGATTAGCAGTCTTCTACGGTTTAAGCCCTTACAAATTTTGCAGGGACAATAACATTTTCCATCACCTTTTCTTTTCAAGTTAGACCACAATCTAGCGATTGTCTCCCTATTTTGTTCTTCACTTATATTATCTGACATGATCATTCTTCGCAGGAAGCAAAAATTGGGCTATGAAAACTTCGGTCTACAACTTTCAGTGACTAAGCAAAATTGTCAAAAGTACACAAATCTTCTTAGACCTAGTTAAATCCTTGAATATTTTAAAAGTCTAGTTAAAATATACATTAGATTAAAAAATATACAATTTTCATTCCTGAGCGCGCGGCTACGACTAGTGCAATGGTCTTCTTTCTTAGCTCTAGAAGCTCTCTAGCAATCAAAACATATAAGCTACAAGGCCTAACAGCAATTTCAAAACATATAAGCTACAAGGCAAGACATATTACATGACATGGAAAAAGGATTAAAATATACATTAGATTAAAATATATAAAATTTTCAAACCTGAGTGCGCGGCTATAACTCGTGCAATGGTCTTCTTGCTTAGCTCTAGAAGCTCTCCAGCAATCAAAACATATAAGCTATTAGAATTCATTAACTTTCTGTAATTGGAAAACTCTATTTGATATTAGACCGTAAACTACTACTATTCTCTCCATAAGAACTAAGTACAAAATTCTTTCAAGTTCACATCCATGATTCCCTTTAGATTAAAATATACAGCAAAAATAAGCTAAAAGTCTAGTTAAAATATACATTAGATTAAAAAATATACAATTTTCAAACCTGAGCGCGCGGCTATAACTCATGCAATGGTCTTCTTGCTTAGCTTTAGAAGCTCTCCAGCAATCAAAACATATAAGCTACAAGGCCTAATAGCAATTTCAAAACAAGGGTCATCAAAAGAACCAAAAACAATGTGTGCAAACAATACCTTGTGAAGTGGTATAGACAATTAGAAGATGCTACTATGTGCTAGGGAACTTCTTAGAACTGTTGGTATATTCTTACAACTTGTTACACCTGGGATATTCTTCTCTGTAGATGCTACTGTGTGCCGTGGTCCAAACGAGCCCATAAATGTGGTTGAATAGCAATACATTCAAGTGGCAATTACACAAGGGACAGTCACTGTGAGATATCCTCATGTGTGACTGTCCTTGTCACAAATGAGGACATCTCACAGTGACTGTCCCTTGTGTAATTGCCACTTGAATGAGGTCAGTCACTGTAAAGACAACATGATAATGTACACATACAATGAGTGTACATTATCATGTTGTCTTTACAGTGGCTTCCCTCATGTTGTATATTCTTCTCTGTAGATGCTACTACGTGCTAGGGAACTTCTTAGAACTGTTGGTATATTCTTACAACTTGTTACACCTGGGATATTCTTCTCTGTAGATGCTACTGTGTGTCGTGGTCCAAACGGGCCCATAAATGTGGTTGAATAGCAATACATTCAAGTGGCAATTACACAAGGGACAGTCACTGTGAGATGTCCTCATGTGTGACTGTCCTTGTCACAAATGAGGACATCTCACAGTGACTGTCCCTTGTGTAATTGCCACTTGAATGAGGAACAAGGAGGAAGTGATACAATAATAGGGGGGTGATCATTTTAAAATGTGTTGGACAACAAAAAATGCTATGCACGGGGTAAAACATGGGCTCAAACCTTAAGAAAACTAGAGACTAACAACAAAGAAAATGTACCTCATGATACTTATTGAGCTTAAAGCATAAATAACCTACTATGTACAAGAAGCAAGGATAAACTATTAATAGAAATGTTTAAGATGGATCCTATTTATCAATATCTCAAAAGGATTACCTTCCATGTTTTCCAACTCAAAAACATAATTTTCTTTGTAGCGAGAAATATAAAAAGGACCCTCCCATAAGGCATCAAACTTTGTATGTTGACTTGGATTGGCTGCTCTTTCATTGTACTTCAAAATCATATCATTTTTCTTAAGAGGGGGATTGCATACCTCTTGTCAAACCCACATTATACTATTCTTTGGTGATGTGTCAAGGCATTATAAGCATTCTCATAAGCTTCTTGTAGATTCAACAATTTTACTAATATGACATTCATCACACCATCTTCCTCTACTTCAATTAATGTTAGAAGTTGTAGAGCTAGGATTTCCATTGATATAGGAAGAACAACTTCTATTCCATTGGTGAACTGGTGCCGGAGCACCTCACACAACCAATTTGGAGACGGAGATTATACAGACTTTCAGGACAAATCAGAGGGATGGAATACATAAACAGGGTCAACAGGTCAATTGGAGGATCTTAGCACCTTTAATGTTATTAAAATAATGCAATACTTCAATGAGTTTGTAATGATGTCCTTATTAGGACTAAAAGCTTGTTTACAATGGACTGAGATTGTCCAAAGTTCAATAATGTTCTAAGAATCTAGAATAGGCTAGTGTGGAAGTTTAAGTCTTTTGGAAAGTTTAATAATCATAAGAGATCAAAGTTAGTGAGTTTAGTGGTCTTTGGATTAAAATAATTCAATTAATTATAAGTTGGAATTTTTGAATTTTCAAAATCCAACGGTTAGCTAACAATGGAGGGAGTTAGTATTTAGGATTTAGTTAGGCTCAAACTAAGCTCCAACCGATGAAAATTGGTTGGATTAGTTTTTGAGAAGTTATAAAGAATCTTATATATATCTTTGTTACGACAAAGAAGGGAGATATATACGGACTGCAACAGTAAGAAATATAAAACTCTTAGTTTTTGCAACTCCATTTATCTTGGAAGTCTTAGTTTGTTTGAACTAACACATACATGAGTTAGAAGGATTTCTTTCATCCATTCTAAACCGTTTTGAATGAGTTTACTTTGAATTTGTTGTTGCGCGGGTGTATGGACTGGTGAAGGAAACAGTGAGCAATAAACTTTAATTTCTGCAAGTTCCTTGATCTTTTAAGTCTCAAATCATTTGGTTTGATTATTCAATTATTCTTGTTATTGAATGAGTTTACTATTGTATTGAGACTATTGTCGCGCCAGTCACTGCTGAAACAGTCATTCTTTTGTCTAGACTTGTCATTGCAGTAGAGTTTTAGAGATAATGAAGATCATCCCATGAACATAGAAGGCCTAATATTCATGGGATGACAATAACTAACTTGTATTATGAAGTACTGACATTGCATATGCAAAGTTTTGTGGAAAACAGTGTGATCACAGGATAAACTGTGGGAAATTACCGTGAGTTGAATGCTAATGTATAGCAGTGAGTGATCTATCCAAGCAAGGGTGGATTGTTATAGTTTGGTTTTATACCTCCCAATTGCATTTGTTTAAAAATCGTTGGAGGTTTTTAAACAAATGCAATTGGGAGGTATAAAACCAAACTCAACCACTTTTGCCAGCATTCTTCAAGCATATGCCAAAATGGGATCTTTAGAACAGGGTAGGGAAATTCACCAAAAAGTAATTGAAGATGGGTTTTTGTCAAATATAGTGGTGGTGACTACCCTGATGGACATGTATATAAAATGTGGAAGCATACAAAAGGCACGCGATTTGTTTGCGGAAACAACTGAAGCAAGGCACGTGAAAGTCTCAGAATCTTGAATCCAAGTCAGTGAAAGCTTTGAAAACCAAATGCATCCTATTAAGTATTGTGGGGAAGCATTCTAAATAACCAAAGCCGCTAACAATAAATTCAACACAGATATGTCCTCATTTCTGGGTATTTTAGCTCTCTAACAGCTGAATACCAGATTAAATAATAATGACAAAAGAAAAATAAACCCAACGTACTCAAAAATTGTAGCTATGATTTTGCGGAGGGAATCTCTCTCGGCGCTGTTGAAAACACAAATGACAACCCGCTTGATTTCACGGAGGGAATCTCTCTCGGTGCTGTTCAAAACACAAATGACAACCCACTTTGTTCAAAACACAAATGATAACCCGCTTGATTTCACGCAGGGAATCTCTCTTGGCGCTGTTGAAAACACAAATGACAACGTTCCTCTACATTATTATGTTGTCTTTACAGTGACTGTCCCTTGTGTAATTGCCACTTGAAGGAGGACAGTCACTGTAAAGACAACATGATAATGTACACTTACAGAATGAGGACAGTCACTCTAAAGACAACATGATAATGTACACTCACTGTAAGGACAGTCACAAATGAGGACATCTCACAGTGACTGTCCCTTGTGTAATTTCCACTTGAATGTATTGCTATTCAGCCACATTAATGCTTTTCTTCTTCAACAAATGAGCATAGTCACTCTAAAGACAACATGATAATGTACACTTACTGTGAGTGTACATTATCATGTTGTCTTTAGAGTGACTATCCTCATTTGTTTGAACTAACACATACATGAGTTATAAGGATTTCTTTCATCCATTCTAAACCGTTTTGAATGAGTTTACTTTGATTTTGCTGTAACATAGAAGGCCTAATATTCATGGGATGACGATAACTAACTTGTATTATGAAGTACTGACATTGCATAGGCAAAGTTTTGTGGAAAACAGTGTGATCACAGGATAAACTGTGGGAAATTACCTTGAGTTGAATGCTAATGTATAGCAGTGAGTGATCTATCCAAGCAAGGGTGGATTGTTATAATGTGGAACATTGTATAATGTTTGTGAGATGGTGAATCATCCACTAATTTGGATTTGAAGGGTGTAGAATCAGGTGATTGAGAATGCCCTAGTTAAGAAGGGTTTAGAGCCAAGAATTGTGGGTTTGGGTGTTGCAGAGCCCTAGAGGATAATTCCCTTTGGAATTGTTTGTTTCAAAGTGTAAGAAGACACTGTCCAGGGATTAGGAAGTGTTAGGTGGAATTTATCATATACTTCCTTTGAAATTTGGGTCATTTTTATACATTAAAACCAGAGGTACAGTCATAGAACAGGGTAGGGAAATTCACCAAAAAGTAATTGAAGATGGGTTTTTGTCAAATATAGTGGTGGTGACTACCCTGATGGACATGTATATAAAATGTGGAAGCATACAAAAGGCACGTGAAAGTCTCAGAATCTTGAATCCAAGTCAGTGAAAGCTTTGAAAACCAAATACATCCTATTAAGTATTGTGGGGAAGCATTCTAAATAACCAAAGCCGCTAACAATAAATTCAACACAGATATGTCCTCATTTCTGGGTATTTTAGCTCTCTAACAGCTGAATACCAGATTAAATAATAATGACAAAAGAAAAATAAACCCAACGTACTCAGAAATTGTAGCTGTGATTTTGCGGAGGGAATCTCTCTCAGCGCTGTTGAAAACACAAATGACAACCCGCTTGATTTCGCGGAGGGAATCTCTCTCGGTGCTGTTCAAAACACAAATGACAACCCGCTTTGTTCAAAACACAAATGATAACCCGCTTGATTTCGCGGAGGGAATCTCTCTCGGCGCTGTTGAAAACACAAATGACAACGTTCCTTTTTTTTTTGCACTTATATCCCGACAACGTCGCAATTGCGACGGTGTCGGGCTATATTTGAAAAAAAAAAAGCCAAAACCGCTTAACATTTCCCTGTCGTCGCAAATTGCCATCGCAATTTCACCCCAAATGTATTAGTGATAACTAGAAGCATGCACTCACAAAATAGTCAAGGATAATACCTTGTCAATCCATAGTGTCAAGTAAGACCAGCATAAATGCTCATGATAGTTAGGATCAACAAAATATACCCATAAGCAGATAAAGAAAGAAAACATGTTCTCATACCCTCAGTCTTCTAGCTATGCATCATCGAAAACTTCTCAGGGAGAGACCACTCATCAAAGAAATCCTCATAGACAGTACACAAAGAAAAATAAAGTCAACATATTTCAATGAGTTGATTGTTTAAGTGCATGTGTGTTGGTCATAGAGTCAGACTCTGGTTATCACATCTGTCAATAAGAAATATCGCATCATACTAGACTGATGGGTAAGACATCTGATAAGTGTTAAGAAACACTTGATTCAAGGGTAGTGTTGAGAAACACTATTTGGGGTGGTGTTGAAAAACAATTGTTGTGAAATGCCTCAAGAGACAAATGCACCTAAAGGACCTATGCTAATAGTTATCCCCCCTAGACAAAGATAAAGACCAATTCTAGACTACGCCAAATAAGGTTAAGACATGATGGAGAAAGGTTCAGTGTCGATGACACATACTAAAAGATAAGGGTGCAAAGGCCTCAAGTAGCGCCTATTTCTAGGTTTTCACCACTTGGATTTTTATTGCAATTTTTTTCTTTTTTTCATTTTTTTGTATTTTTGCTACCAAGGCGCCTGTTTCCAAGTTTTCACCAAGGCACTTTTTCTATTTTTTTGAATTTTTGTATTTTTTTATTTTTTTGTATTTTTTCAAGAATTTTTATGATTTTTAAAATTTTTTTCAGCATCATATATCAATTTTTTTGGTATTTTTTCAGGATCATAAAATATGTGCAAAGGATGCCCCCAGACAGAACGGATATCAAGCTCTTTAAGCAAGGTGGAGAACAAGAGAGATTAGCAAGTTGGTGGAAGAGATGGAAGACAAGAGAATGAAGGAGAATGAAGGAGAATGAAGGGAAGAAATCCTCAAAGGAAAACTTCCTCAAGAGTACCCAAGCTAGGGACAAATTGTTATGTAAAGCACATTTGGATAAGCAATGAAAGGTCAGCATGGGATAAGTCACAAAAGCACAAGGAAAAAGAGGGAAAGGATGCAACCCAAAGGAATAACCATGTCAAGAGACCTCATAGCATCATGTTTTACTCTTTTCTATTAGATCAAGACCAAAGGGGAAAAGGATAGCGAAAGGCTAGAATGAATGGAGGAAAATGAATATGAAGGCTAAACATGAAAGGAATGAAAGCAAGATCATTGTAAGATAGTTCACAAGATAGCCAAATATTCAAGTATAGGTCAACATTGTCAAGATCAAAGATGGAATGGAATGGATGAAACATGTAGAAGAACTATGCATGATGCCTGATTGCCAGGTTTTCATCACGGTACTTATCCAAGGTGCCATAATGGAGTGGTTTTCACCATAGGACGAATTTATTTCTCTTTACTTTTGCTACCAAGGTGGCTGTTTCCAGGTTTTCACCAAGGCACATTTTCAATTTTTTTTATTTTTAATTTTTTTTATTTTCATTTTTGAATTTTTTTCTATTTTTTTGAATTTTCTATTTTTTGGATTTTATAATTTTTTTAAATTTTTTGGAAGAAAGAAAGCTTTTAGGCAATGCTCCTTGAAAGGATAAATCATTGATATAGTAAGGATCCAAAATGATATGCTCAAAGATGCTGATAGGGAAAGGAAAATGGAAGAGAAAAATGGAGGATAAGGTTTTATGTAAAGTGAGTGAGGTTGGAAGATAGGAGGAATAGGCAAATGGGAAAAAATGATAGAAGGTAGAAGGATAATGAATAGAAGGATTGTGAAAGGGTAGATGGAAAGAAAGGTAAGATCAATGTCAATACACACCTTGAAGGGTGGTGGGAAAAATGGAGGAAATGTAAACCATATTCTAGTCCAAATGCGAACCATATTCTGGTTCATTATTGCTATTTGACTCCTTGAAGAGAGAATTGGTGTATTTGATATAATTCTCAAATGTGAATGGAGGAATACGAAAAGGAATATGGCAAATGTGTAGCAAAGGTTGTGGTTTAGGCGCATGGAATGGAAGAATATTTTTGGAAAAAGATGAAGTGGAAGCCTTTCAAAGCTTGAATGTCAACTTCACTTTTTGCTCAACATAAGACTCTTTCAAGAGAGACTTTGGAATCCATATAGCTTTAAGCTTTTTATTTTCTTTTGATGTGTTAGAGAGAATATCTTCAATGATAGATTTTGGAACCCATACTTGTATTGTAATTTTATTCTTAGATATCTCTTTTGACTTTATGCCTCCATGTCGATTAGAGGAGACATGGTGATCTTCTTTTTTTGATGGATTCTTGTATTGTTTCTTTTTCTTGTATTGAACATTCAAGTTACTTCCAAAAGACTTGGGACTTTTGGAAGAAGAAGGAAAATATGACTAGTTTAGATGGGTGGATGGATGAAAATGATTCAAGGGTATGCATCTATGTTGATCTTGAGGGAAGATAGGAGATGGAGGGACATAAGGACCCAAAATAGATGATGAATTAGGAGAATTATGAGGGGAACGTGAAGGGACATAAGGGCCCAAGATGGAAGGAAGACATGAAACCCTTAGTACTGGTGGAGGAGATCCAAGGATGGACATAGAAGATGCAAAATGATAATCAATAGTTTCATCAACATCTATATAAGAAGCAAGGACATCAGCATCTTTAGAGTGAGCATTAGGATTTGCAATAGGATCATGAACATATTGAATAGGAGTAACTTCTTTGATAGGATTGTTCAGAGCTTGCAAAGACTCAGGAAGAGTAGAAAGTGAAAGTGAACATGGAATGGTAGAACAAGAAGATGGAAGATTTTGATCTTGACAAGGAGCTTTGGATAGCATAAGAATATCATTTTTCTCTTGATTTTCAATAGGCTTAATATCAGAAGTAACAACACCATTTTTAATAACCTTAATGGAAGTATCATCTTTGGAAAGTGCAAGTGTAGTAAGGTTATTTTGATTGTCAATAAGCTCAACGGTGTAAGTAGTAGCTTGATCTTGCTTAGGAGAAGATTTAAGACATGGTGGAATGAATGAGGAAGGGCGTAAAGGATAGAAAGAACCATGAAATGAATGAGAGATATTATGAACAGGATTGGATGACATGGAGGGTTCTTGATCTTGATCTTTCTTTATGTTATTTTCTTTATCATTTTTAGAGTCCTCTTGACATGGAGCCACTTATAAGGACAAGGAAGCAGGTTGGGATTGTATGGAAGACTTTGGAAGAGATGGTGAAGGACTAGCTGAAGTAGGCATTATAACGCATGAAGACTTAGGCTTTTTAGGTTTAACATTATTGAAAGTATTCGCAGCTAAGTGAAAGTTAGCTTGAGTTTCTTCAAGAGGTAGCCCTTGAGGATAACTATAGGGAATCTCATGAAAAGCATTAGGACTTCTGTTGAATGAAGGATTTGTGAAAGATTCAGAAGCTTTAGTAGATGTATGGGTATTGGATGAAGTAGGGGATGGAAGGGAACAATCACAAGACAAAGGTTTAGCATTAACATGATCTTACTTGAGAGTGAAATCTTTATTTTCAACATGAGAGTTCCTAGAGGAAGGATTCTTATAATATTTATGTTTCAAATCAGCACGGTGCATTTTATATTCCTCAACAGTAGTAGCTGGATTATAATCAAGGTATTGTTCACAAAACTCATCAAGATTTCTTTCAAAATCTGAGTCATATGGATCACCATCACGATCTTTCCAATATGAGGACCCATTTCTAGTAAGCACAAGAACACGACTAGGAGGACTCTTAGGAATAGAGGTGTCATAGGTATCACTACATTGTCCATCATCATAGTCATCATAGTCATCATAGGTGGGTGCGTCACTCTTCGTGGAAGAGGTATCATAAGGGCTATCACGTTGCTCATTATGGTATGTCTTGTGAAGAGAAGTAAGACTCTTTGAAGAAGTAGAAGAAGAATGAGATAGTGAAGAAGAGGAAATTGAAGACTTAGTGTAGGAAGAGGACTTGGATAATGAGGAATTTGAATAATGTTTAGAAGAGTCATGATAAGATTTGGAAGATGAAGAATGTGAATAGTGTTTAGAAGAATTGTGATAAGATTTAGAAGATGAAGAATGTTTGGATGAGATCATGAGTATGATTCTAGCAAAGGCATCTGATTTAATTGATTTTTCTTTTATTTTTGTCATAAATTTGTTACTCATGAGAATTTTGGAGGAACAACACTTTTCAAATATGTCAATGAGCTCAAGATCATCTATTCTTAATAAAGGTTCCAAAACTAGATATTTGAGATTCATGGTTCTAGAAGAAGAAGAATCAAGCATAGGAGCAACATAAGAGATAAAATAGAAGAAAATAGATTAGATAATAAGAGGAAAAGAATCAAGAAGAAGAAGAAGAAGAAGAATTTTCCATGGGAATAGAAGACTTCAGAAGAACATGGGAAATGGAGAAGAAAGAAGAAGACTAAGATTCATCTTATGCAATTGATACCATAACATTCATTGAGATGTTGAGCAACATGTCAACACCTAAGATCTGACTTGGACTAACCAAGGAAGACCAAGCTTCTAAGGAGAACTCACTACAGCAGGACGGAACTCAGTTTCAATATTCCAATTAGATCTTTCAAAAGATTTCACAATGATGATCAAGCACATAGAACAACAACCAGGGAGTTCAAGCAAACAGTCTTCAAGCAATGGGCAAGGGACAAAGCAACCTTGCGCATGAATAGAGATAGTGACTTAGTATGCTACTTCTTAAAGATTCTACTTGTGTATGTTCTTGAAAATTTTTTAGCTGGCACATAGAACACAACATCTTAACAAGCTTTCTACAAAGATATATGTGGCTTTCTAAAAGGAGTCCTCGATATACGTAAGGTATGTGAGGTCCAAATCCGTAGATGAGAAGAATCCAAAATCACACAGCCAGGGGGAGACGGTAACCCAAATCTCCTCCTTCACTTTTCAAAGGTATAAAGTTCTTTGAGGCTTAGCCAAGAGTGATATCAAACTCAATTCCCAAGAGAGGTGTCTTTCGATTCACCACCTGCTATTTATACTCCATCAGAACATGGGATTTAAGGTCATCCCTTGAGGTGGTGTGTCCCCAAGTAGACCTTCTAAAAATAAAATTAAGTAATTCACTATCAAAAGTATTTAAAGCACTAAAGGTGGAACACTTAACTCTGCAAGTAAATGTGAAGTGAGTCCAAAAGTGGAACATTTAACTCTTCAAGTGAATGTGAAGCGAGTCCAAAAGTGGAACATTTAACTCTTTAGGTGAATATGAAGTGAGTCCAAAAGTGGAACATTTAACTCTTCAAGTGAATGTGAAGTGAGTCCACAAGGTGGAACATTTAACTCCTCACACAAACTCAAAGTGAGTCTAAAAGTGGAACATTTAACTCCTCACACAAATTCAAAGTGAGTCCAAAAGTGGAACATTTAACTCCTCACACAAACTCAAAGTGAGTCCAAAAGTAGAACATTTAACTCCTCACCCAAACTCAAAGTGAGTCCACACCTTAGAAAACTAATGAGATCAAGAAAGTATAAAAATGGGGAAACTTTGTGGAACACTTAACACTCTTTTCAAGTAGACCCCTCCCCTATGTATGAATGCTGACTTTGCATCCAAAGGGCGGTAATGAGGGGTGATTAGAAATAAGTGAGTCCAACATCCAATTTAGCTAACAAGATCAATCAAAAGTAATCTAAAGTTTCTTATCAATACTACTCACAAATGACAAAGGTTGAATCAATGGAATATTTAACTTTCCAAGCAAACATAGAGTGAGTCCACAAAGTGATGCATTTAACTCCTTATGTAAATAAGGAATGAATCCATGCCCTCAATCACTCAATGAGATATTTGATATTGGAACCAAGAATTACTTAAGGTTTAAACACAAGCATTCACTTACACAAACTTGTATGAAAGCAAATCTATGTTCATTTATTTCTCATTAAGAGCATCAATTGAAATGTGTTCTATGAAAGCATATAAACACTCAAGCCAAACACATGAGAGGTTCAATTTTAATCCCAAAATCCAAATGTTGTAGAGATGGAACAAAGTACCTCAAGTCCAACGCTTTGTTTTAAGCATTTTCCATGAAAGCAAGAGCACCTTCAAATGAACAAGACAAGAAAACAAGCAAACAAGATATGCAATGTATATCCAACTTATGCAAACCCTAGGGTTAGATCTGAAAATCAATTTTTAGGAGCAATAATAGCCAGCAAATAATCTAAATGATAACTCATATCATGCATTGAACAATGAAAAATAAGTGCATACCCATCACAAAATTTTATTTTTTTTGCATTTGACCTAGTCAACAAGATCTGATTTTTTTGATATGATTTTAGCCAAAAAAAATAGAAATGCAAAACAGAGACCCCTACTAAAAAATAGAGAGATTTCTAAAAATGTAACAATTTCAGAAAAATATCTTCATTTGTGCCCTAGAGAGCCACTTTCCCAAAAAAGACTAGTTTTTATAAATCAACCAAATGAGCTATGATATGATTTCTAAATTAAAAACACAATGAATGGATCCCCTGTAGAATTTCAAGGCCTTTCCAGAAATGTAAAATTTTTTGAAATATATGCTGATTTGTGTCAAAAATTGATTTTTTATGAAAAACAAAAAAAAAATTACTTCCAAAAATTCTAAATTTTTTTTTGGAGCTTCTCTAATATGTCGCCAACTTGCAAAATAATTTTCAGACCAAAACACCAAGCCTTTTGGGAGATATGATCAAATCTTTCAAATCTAAAGTTTTCCGTCTCCAAACCAATCTGCACAAGGGTTAACTCCAAAAAAATGATAAAAAACTAGCATGTAAAAGTGGGTTCCCCCACGGTGGGCGCCAAAAATGTATAGTGAAAATGTGACCACACTTCTATGAATCCTTACATGAAAGAAAACTCAAGAATGAGCCCTCACAAATTGATCCATAGCTCTTTATGTATGGAGTTAAAAGATTTGTAAAATTGCTCTCAGCTAGAGCTATAAACTCATGAACTTGCTAGTCAACCACACAATGAGAGATTCCAAATCAAAGACAAGGGCAACAATGCCAATATCTCCAATGAAATCAAAATGGATGCAATGCAATGCAAACTAATCTATGAGAATGAAAGATGCAAGCTATGCTATGAAAGGAAAATACAAGTGTTACAAATCCTCCTATTAAGCTATGTGAGATTAATCTATTGCATAAAAGAAAATCTATACTAAAAATGCCATTATCATGCAACTATGATGTAAGAAAATAAGCTAAATGAAATGCAACAACAATGTCTTCAAAGCTTGAATGCAAGAATGTCTTCAAAAAGCTTCAAATGACCTAGAAAACTTGCAGCATAACATTAGCATAAAAAACTAAGATATGAAAATGAGGAAGAGAGCTCTCCTTTTTATAAGAAATGAGATGAAAATGGACCATTGAGATTAAGAGGAAAAAGACTTAATCAATGGTGGAGAAGAATAGAAGCTTGATCCTTGTGCACAAATATCCTTCAATAGGAAAATAGGAGTTGACTTTTGTGTCCATATGAGATAAAAAATACTTTTTCTCTTTTTATAAAATAAGAATAATGCTTTATTTGTGCAACATAAGATAAGAAGAAAAGTGGGGATGTTTTATTTAAATAAAAGGGGAGGAAATTCCTTTTAATTAAATAAAGGCTTAGGATAAAGTGATTTTATTATTTAATTAAAAGTGATTTTTAATTAATTAAAAAGGAGCATGTTCTTTTAATTAAATAAGATTTTTTTCTCTTTTAAATTAAATAAGGCTCAAACCTTAGGAAATATTGAATTGATTATGATTTGATCAAGGAAATTGATATAATTGATATTGTTGATATTTGAAAATATTGATTCAGGGATTTGACAAATTGCTGAATGGGGGCCCAAAGTTTAGGCGACCATTTTAGGGTGCATACAAGGGCAAGCTGGTGCCGATTTGCTAGCATTTTTTGATTCAGAGAAGGGGTTGACAATTTTTTGAGAAACACTGGGAGTGATAAGAGGAATCAGGTTAGGGTTCTTGAGAGGGGGGACAGAGGGCTTAGGAGAGGCAACTGGTTCAGTATTGGTTTTAGGGTTAACAGTTTGGGTATCTGACATAGAATTAGTAGCAGAGTTTAGGCCAGGGTTGGGTTTCTCAGAAGTGGTGTTAGGATTTTTTTGATTATTAATAATAGGACAGTCCTTTCTTTGATGGCCCTCCCTTTTGCATAGAAAACAAACATTTAACCCCCCAAGAATTTTGATAGGGCAAATGAAGAACTGACCATTGATATTAACCTTCAAATCCGATGGAATGTCAATCCTAGGTTTGATGGAGATTAAAACCCTAGCATCGAGATTAGGGACCAATCAGGTAGTTTCATCAATCCGGATGATCTTGCCAAATTCCTCAAGAAGCTGGGGCAAAAATTTCCATAGAAAGGGAGGAACACTCCACAAAATTAACCATCTAGGGCACGAAAGGGCTAAAATTTCATCTTCAACAACTTCCTGAGACCAGGGAAGAGCCCTAAAAGAGGTTTTGCCAATCGTCCAGTAATGGCGGTTTAAGGCCTCTATCTGGGACTCATGATTTTGAAAAAATATAATGAACAAACCCTATTGAATTTGCCTGCAGAATGAAATTTTCAAACCCTTTTTGATATTCCATAGGCTGTTAAACCAGTCATCTAAAAATTTTTGAGGAGGGCATTTGTCAACATCAATGCAAGCAAAAAAGATAGCAGTGTTTGCTAACCTATCCTTTTCCAAAGCAATTTCTTTCAGCATCTCATTATTTGGCAAAATAAAAGAATCAGCCGAAGCAGAGAAGGAAGCCTTACCTTCTTCGACTGGTTCTTTTCTTTCAGGAGTCTTAATAAAGCGAGCCATTGGGGAGACACCATTAGAAGCTGGAGCAACCGTTTCAGAAAAAGATTTCTTGAGGGTTTGTGCAAATGAAATGATAGTCGTAGAGGCAAAGGGAGAAACATTAATGGTTTGATTAGGGGCTGAAGAGATATCAGGGGCTTTGGGGAGAGCGCCATTGGGTGGGACGACATCCATAAATGCAACCAATTTTTTGCACAAGGCAGACAGGAGAAACTAAAACAACAAACAGAATGAAATAAAAGCAAAGCAGGGAAGAGAGGTCAAATGCAAACCACATGGAGGAGAGAGACTCTCCTCGACCTCACCACCGAGCCACTGATGCCACCTTTCGGTTGCAGATCGCGGTCAGATCAGTTGACATCCACCGGAAACCCCTTCGCAATTTCACCGCTAAAATTTTTCGCTTGCAGACCGAATTCCAAATTTTTCTTTTCAAAAATAAGATAAATGTATCTTTATCTTATATTTTATAAAATAATAGTTATTTAATATGAATAAATTTTTGTTAATGGACTAATTCATTGTAAAATTGTGAAAAACCATATAAAATATATAATATTACAATATACCACATATTATAATAATGTAACTTTATTAATCATATATAAATTAAAAATATATTAATAAAATAAAATTAAGATTAAGAAATAATAAAAATAAAAATAAAATTAGTATCAAAATTAATTGTAATTTATAAGTTATACTTGTTGAAATAATTATAATTAAAAATAATTTTTTTATTGTTAGAACTATATTAAAATAGATCATTATAATTATGTAATTTAATCAGTAATTAAAATACATTTAATTAAAATAAAAATTATGGTTAAAAAGAACACATAATATTTTTAACATTATAATTAGGTTGCTATTTAAAATTTCAACTATCATTAATGCTATAATATGATTCTACATTACAATTTCTTAATTATTAAAAAATTTATTACTTCTACTATAACTTTAAAATATATAATAATTAAAAAATCAATACACTATTACTTCTCCTTTAGCCAAGTACTTAGCCACTATGTGGCACTTGTTAGTACTTGTTACAAAATTAGCCTCTTATACGCTAATTTTGTTGAAGCACTACCTCTATTACAATTTTCAAAGCTATATTGTAGGGGCAAATTGTCACAATATCATATTCTTTTAATATTTTTTTTAAATATTTTTTTATAGATTTATATGTAATATTTTCATTTTCAACAAATATAGAGTTTAATAATATAATATAATATAAATGCATATTTGGATATAAATATATTTAATTGAATAATAAAATTTATTATATGTATTATAATTAGATAATATATATTTAGATTATAATTGTAATTTAAGTTTAATATATTACTTGAAATATAATTATAATCTAAATATTTATATATTCAACTTTTTCATTGATATATTTTATATTAATTAATTGATGAATTAATGATAATAATATCTATTAAATATATTTATACTAAATAATTATAAATTATCTTTTAAAATGCTAAATTATAAGTTATTCTAAAAATAATTTATTTACTAACTAATTTATATTTCTAAACTATAGATTATATTATCTACAAATAGTGGCCACTACATGGCACTTGTTTCCTTCATATAGATGCTACTCAATCTTTTCAATATTATTAACTTCAAACTCATATAAAAAGAATCATAAAGGGGGTTCATCTAAGTCATGTCATTCATTTTATATCAAATTTACAAAGTCTCTACAACTATAAAACATGCGCATAATGCAGAGTGCCAGGAGAAAGATGGTTTTCTGCAAAGTATCTATTGTTAGAGGAGAAATTTTCAATCCAATCTTTTTTCTAAAAAAGGTACAAACTCTATAAAGCATTCACATAGAAATATGAAAAGAAGTTATGTTTTCCAAAAAATCAAATTAATGTGTAGTTGTGCACAGGTGTAAAGAAAATAATATTTCATAGTCAAAATTTTGAAATTACACTAGTGGAGATGCACATGTATGTAGGAAATATAGAAAAAATATGTCATATACTATTATTAAGGCCACACCTTGCATAAACATTTACTTTCCTAAAATAGTTTTTCTATCATAAAATTTATACCTTTCTAAACGAGTTTTCATTTTTAAATTTTAAGATAGATTTGTAGTAAAAAGTTTACACATTTGTAAAGAAAGAAAACACAATTTTCCATTATATACATTAACTTGAGTTTGTGTTTTAGAAAGATAAAATTACTAAATATGGTGCACATTTCATATAGATCAAAAAGGGTTGTCCATAAAGTTGTGACTAATTTTAGAAGAGTTCATCTATTCAAAGCCTATTATTTCCTTCAATATTCTTCCAAAGAAAAGAACAATTTTAGTTACATGTGTTTTATCATGAAAGGATGAAATGCAATTTTTAATATGAAAATGGGTTGTGAATTTTTCAAAGAAATGTGGTTTCATAGAATGCAATGGCTTGGGAATTTTATAGCATATGCTTGTTGAAAAGGCTTCACCCAATTTCAAACAAATGCAATTGGTAATTTAAAAGAAAAACTGGGAATTCAAAGTATCATGAAATCATATTGCTAGAATTGGAAATAAGAGTAATGAAATTACTACAGGTGAATGAGATGGAAGTGTGTGTTTAGAATGCTTGAAAAATGGGATTACTGGAGTATTTATTGCATTTGATAACTCATACAATGATGAGGAACTCTGTTATACTAGCTAAACAATGTATATATAAAACCATCTAATCTTTTAAGCATATGAGTGGTAAATCAAAAAATGTTGCTAATGCTTTGAGTTGAAGAAGGAATTTTCTGGCAAAGATGAGAATTGAGGTGTTAAGATCTAATGCGTTGAAGAATTTGTATGAGGATGATTGTGATATTGTAGAACCTTGGAAATCTTGTAGAGAACCTATTGTAGTAGACTA
Source organism: Chamaecyparis obtusa (assembly GCA_027943335.1). NCBI lineage: Eukaryota > Viridiplantae > Streptophyta > Pinopsida > Cupressales > Cupressaceae > Chamaecyparis > Chamaecyparis obtusa. The sequence goes on along the minus strand of BSBK01001896.1, from coordinate 498,423 downwards.
AAGAAAATGGCTAGATTATCTCATTCAAGAAGGTATGTTATTCAGAGGAATCTAATTGTTTCATACCTAGGAGTTCAATAAGGGTTAATCTAATTAAGGAAAAGCATTGTAGAGGATTAGTTAGACACTTTGGTTTTGATAATACAATGGCTTTGATGAGTGACAATTACATTTGTCCTCATATTCATAATGATGTAAGGAAATGTTTTTAGAGTTGTAATGTTTATCAATTTTCTAAGCTAAGTAGTTAGAATGTGGGGTTGTATACACCTTTGATAGTGCTAACTAGACCATGGGAACACATTAGTGTGTATTTTGTACTTGGATTGCCTAAGACACTAAGAGGTAATGATTCTATATGTCTGGTAGTGGAATATGATTTTATAAGATATCACATTTCATTCCTTTTAAAAAGACAATAGATTAAGTACACGTAGAAATTTATTTTTCCAAAGAAATTGTGACATTACATGGGTTACCTAGAAGCATAGTTTTAGACAAAGATTGTGAATTTGTTGGGTATATTTAGAGGACACTTTGGAAGAAGATGAATACTGATTTAAAGTTTAGTTTAACATTTCATCCATAGATAGATGGACAAAAAAAGGTAGTGAACATGAGTTTAGGGAACTTGTTGAGATGTTTGGTTAGGTAAAAGATTGGGAACTAGGATTTAGTCTTAGCACAATAAGAGTTTGCATATAATAATTTTGTGAATAGGAGTACATGGAAGACATTATTTGAGATAGTCATAGGTTTTTACCCTAAGGAATATTAGACTTAAGGGATATTAGTTGAGAGGTTAAGAGGAATGCAAAAGGAGAGGAGTTTCTAGAGGCTATGAAGTCATTACAGAAAGAAGTCAGAAAGAATTTAAAGAAAATGAATTAGAAGTATAAGGAGAGAGAAGATATGAAGAAGACACATAAGGAGTTTGTAGTAGGAGATGAAGTGGTGGTATGTATGAAGCAGGGTATATTTCCAGTTGGAACCTACAATAAGTTGAAGATGATAAATTTTGACTATGTAAAATATTAAGGAGATTTGTTTCAGGGAATGAATATGAAGTGATGTTACTAGAAGACAAGGACATATAGTGTCATGCCCAAACTCCAAGGGAAAAACACACCATTTAAAAAAAACAAAAAACATAAGTTATCTTACTAAAATTATATGGTTGCATGTTAAGTGTTTGAAAGGATTAATCTTATTAAGGTTACAATCATGAATTTTCAAGTGATTTCTAAAAGTTTTCTCCAAGAAGGTGAGATATAAACTAGTATATTGATACCCAAGGGTAAGGTAAGTGATTCCGAAATTTGACAAATGAGGGGAATCATGACAAGCTAGAAATGAACTTGCAAACATCCCTCAATCAAGAGGTACAATACATTTAGAACCTAGGGTTACAATTTTAGTAGATCAATTTATCATTTACGAGCACATTTTCCTAATAAAATTTAATTAAAATATATATTTAACTACTCTATTACTCAAGTTTCACTTTTAAATGTAATTTAATCCAATAAATAATATGTCTTTACAAATTATAATATCCTTCCTAGTTTTCAAGTAATTAATTTAATTTAATAATTAAACATTACCTTTGTTAATAGTAATCCTTTTTAAAATTTATTTTATTAAATCCTTTAAAATTAAATATAATCTCTAATCAAAATCTATTATTAGCTTCAAGTAAAATAAAATGTACATTAAATTAATAGGGAGAAACTTTTCCCAAACACAATCCTAATGGTTACAAATCTAGTTCTTAATGAAAATTCAATAATATACCAAATCAAATAAATAACCATGCTAGAATTTTTAATTAATAGATTTAAATTAAATTTCCCAAAATTATATTTAAATGGGAAAGTGGAAACATATTCCACCAAAAATTCCCCACACCAATAAATAAATAAATAAATAAATTTTTGGATTCAAACATGCATGTTATTTTAAGTGAATCCATTAGTCTGCCCAATCTAGTGATCAATCTTAACAGGTCAATGGTTTTTTATTTATGACCCGAGTTGGGAGGGTAACCAGAGTTCATGGAAAGAGGAAATATAAGAAATGGGTTGGGTTGGGTCAAATGATTTATTTTAAATCCATCATAATTTAACAAGCCTTTATCCTACTTTTAGACCTGTTGCGTAAAATACACGTCCCCCAGATGCAAACTGCAAACTGCAAACTTTAGCAGGTCTTGTTGATTCAAAATATCACAAGTTTGTCAACACACAAGTCATATGCATCTTCCACAAATCTTTTGGCATTTTAAAGGATACAAAATTGACAACTTTGACCAATTTTTTTTTGAAACATTGTGATAATTTTGAAGAGCTTAAACATTAATATTTATATCATTACCTAGATCTAGTATTAATATTAATATGTAGGTACTTTTTGATTTGAGATTAATTATCTTTTGATATGCCTCTAGTTGTAGATATTATTCTAGGAAATAAATGGGAAGATAATCTATACTTTTAAATGTAATTTCTAATAAACACAAATATAAAAAAGCAAAGAAAAAGTAGAATGGAATTTTGACTGAATAAAAAAAAAGTTTATGAAAAGACTAAGAAAAAAAATCTTATCAACTGGAGAAAAGAAAAGATGAAACACTGAGCTGGACATATAATTTAGTGTAAAAAAAGAATAAAAAGAGCAGAGCACTAATAACATAAAGCTAGATTCCAAAACTGGAGATGAATGTGAAAGTGAAACCTAATTTATCAAAGACCGGAGCACTCAATGTGAATGCACACCATTTCAAACACTAGTTCTTTTAGCAATGTTATCGTGTCCTAAAACAATAGGTAGTCTAGTCAACATTAAGAAAGAAAATGGTTTTCTGCAAAGTAACCACAAAAGACTCAATTATAATATATGCCCCTTCAATAATTTTGTAAGGAAATTGTGATGAAAACAATAACAATAAATTCATAAAAGATAATGAATATATATTATATTTTTAGTATTAGATTAAGAGGACTATCTTTTCAATGGGATATAAATTGTAATCATAATATTTAAGATGTTCTTTATTTGTTAAGTTAAATTATAATATTTAGGTGTTTAATAATTATTTTTATTGTCAAAGATATTTAGTTCAATATAAAAGTTCTATTATAGGTACTTAAATAATGCTGAGTTCAAATTTACTTTAATACAAAAAAAATTAAATATTATTTTTATTCTAAAATTTGAATGTTAAAGTAGTTTTAAAAGATATGCAAGATTTAAAATAATGTAATAAATTTATAAATTTATTAAAGATTTTGTCCTGAGGGGAGATGGAGGTGCCCTAGCTTGGTTGCGGCTTTGCATGCGTGGGATTTGTGGAAGTGTTTCAACAGCAGAGTAGTTTTTTGTTTTATTTTGTAGTGGGTTTTGTTTCTGATTGGTGTCTGTAGGAATTTTTTCTATTTACTGGCAGTTGTTTTGGTTTTGGTTTTTTTCCCTGGCTTCAATCTTTGCATGGCAGAGATTTCGATGGCATCAGTTGTGGAGCTTTATCGCATGGACAAGGCTCATAATGGGTCCTCTTCAAGCATGCATGCACAACAAGAAGATACATTTTATATGAGTGCTGATCCTAAAATGAAGAAGGTTAATGGGTGTCTTCCTAGAACCCAAGATTGCCCAGTTTTGATTATTTCTCCTGATTTGGTGGAAGAAGATGTCTCATATTGGAGCAGACATGATCTGATCTGTAAGTTTCTTGGCATTTTCATTCCTTTGTCCACTCTGGAAGCTTGGATCTGGCATTCTTGGCAGATTGAAGGGGATATGGAAATTATGCTTGCAACAAATAGCTATTTTATGGTTATTTTCTTGAATATGGCAAATCGAAATAGAGTTTTTGAAGGTGGCCCATATTTTTATAATCAGGCTGGATTATTTATTAAACCATGGCATGCAGGTTTTAATTCAGCTGAAGAGATGCCTTCTCGAGTTCCTATTTGGGTTCGTCTTCCTTGCCTCCCCCTGGAGTTTTGGCGAGAAGATATCTTACATAAAATTGCTAGTCTCTTGGGAAAGCCTGTAGCGGTTGCTACACAAACCCTTGATAAAAAGGTGATTTCTTTTGCTCGAATTTGTGTTGAGATAGATCTGAATAATCCCGTACCGGATTCTATGGAAATTTGTTTGGGATCTTCTTCATGGATTCAACAGTTAGATTATGAATCTCTACCTTTTCGATGTCAGTTTTGTCATGAGTATGGCCGTCTCCTGCAAAAATGCCCTAAAGTTTGTAAGGAAGCTCATTCCCCCTCTTCGGAGCCTCCTCCTTTGGGTAAAGAGGACAAAGGCAAAGCTCCCATGATGGCTGAACCTCAGGGAAAGGACAAGGAAGGATTTGTACTAGTTAAAACCAAGGCTAGAGGACGAGGTTAGAAGAGGACATTCAAGGATAGATAGATAGATGGAGGCTTTAATAGGTTTGAGGTGCTAGAGAATTTAGCTTTGGAAGGAGTCCCACACGTGGTCACTTCTAATTGTGTTGGGGTCAGTATGGAGGTTGTACTAGTTCTTGAACAAGAACCAATTTAGGCTATTCAGGGACAACAAGTGGCTCAGGTGACTTTAAATAATTCCATAGAGGATGACATTATTTTGGAAGATTTAGCTAAAGAAGTTTTAGTTTCATCTCAAAATAAGGGTTCATCTGATAGATTCGGAGTGCAACAATGACCCCTTAAGAAAGGTCCTGCTGATAGCTCCTCAAAAGGGCAGAAGATGGACCTTGAGAATATAAAAATGATTGGAGATCTGTTGGTGGAATCTGGGTTTGTTAAACCTATTGATGCTCACTTTTCTCAAACCCCTCTATGATCATTCTCTCTTGGAATGTGAGGGGTTTGAATAGCACCTTTCGTCAAAAAGCTATTCATGATTTGATTACAATTCATTCTCCAGATGTCTTTTGTGTTCAAGAGACTAAGGTTTCTGTTGAGGTTATTCATCAATATGCTCCACGCATTTGGTATGCTGGTCATTGTCAAAGTATTGGTTCGCAAGGGAATTATGGAGGTTTGGCTTTGTTCTGGGACCCTCAGTTGATTTCTCCCCATTGGTGGATTTCTAGTCACTACTCAATCTCTATGGTGGCTACTACCTTGGACTCTGGTGAGACTATTCTTGTGAAATTTTTTTATGCCCCTATTAACATTCATGGGAAGATTCATCTCTGGGATCACATTAGGTATGTGTGTTCTTGTGCTCCTTATTTTCCTTGGATTTTAGGAGGTGATTTTAATTCTATTTTAAGCCTTCAGGAGAAAAGAGGAGGTTGGCCTAGGCTTGGCCTTGCTTTTGATCTTTTTCAAGCCCAGGTGGATGTTCTTTCTGTTATTGAAGTTAAGCCTTCAAATGGGGTTTTCACTTGGAACAATAGACGAAGTGGTCAAAAAGCTATCTCAAAACGTTTGGATAGGTTTCTTGTTTCTTGTTATTGGGTTGGAGGTGGCTTGATTTCGAGTTCTAAAATTCTTGATTGGAGAGGTTCTGATCGTTGGCCAATTAAGTTATCTTCTTCTCCTATTGCACTCCCTAAGAACCCTTCTTTTAGATTCTAGCTTATGTGGCTCCGAGACTCATCCCTTTATGATTTGGTGGCTAAGTGGTGGAGAGAGGGTGGCCCAGCTTATGGCATGACTATGTTTGTCTTTGAGAAGAAACTTAAATATGTCAAATATCATCTTAAGAGATGGAATACCTCTTGCTTTGGAAACCTTTAGTCTAGAAAAAGGAATGCTCTAGATCATCTTGTAGTGATTACTCGCCAAATCAGGGACTCTGGGCTTATAGAGGCTCTTGGCAAGGCAGAATCCCAAGCTATGCAGGATGTGGAAGAATGGGAACTTTGGGAAGAGATTTTCTAGAAACAAAAGGCTTGCATTGACTAGCTATAGGAAGGAGATAGATACTTCTTTTTTTCATTATTCTATTCAGGCTCGTCGTAACAAAGGGTATATTTCTTCTCTTGTTACAACAGAAGGACTACAAATTTCCTCTCAATCTGCTATGACCAAGGAAGTCCTTCAATTTTATTCTACCCTTTTTGCTGAAGATTCTCGGCCTACAGCTGAGGAGGATAACTTGATACTTTCTTGCATTCCCTTTCTTATCACCAACGCAGTGAATGATTCTCTTATTCATCCAATTTTGATGTCAGAACTTCAAGAGGTTATGTTTCAAATGAATAAAGGTAAAGCTCCAGGCCCAGATGGCTTCCCTGTGGAATTCTTTCAAGAATTTTGGGAAATTATTAATATGGATCTCTTGGAGGTGGTTAAGGAATCCCTTCAGAATAAGAAAATGCTTCGTGCATTGAACTCTACTTTAGTAACTCTTATCCCCAAGAAAGAAGGTATTGAAAATCTTGACTCCTTCCATCCCATTTCTCTTTGTAATGTTGTGTACAAAATTATCACCAAATTGATTGCTAAAAGACTTAAGATATGCCTTCCAATTGTGATTTCAGAGGAACAAGGTGGTTTTGTGGCTGGTAAGAAAATTCTTGATGGTATTGTTATTGCTTATGAAGTTATTCACTCTATGCATACATCAAAAGAGAGAGCTATGTTCATTAAGCTGGATATGGCTAAGGCTTATGACAGAGTCAAATGGAGTTTTCTCCAAAAGATGCTCTTGAGCTTTGGTTTTTGCCAATAGTGGGTCTACTTTATTATGAGTTGTGTTTCTTCAGCTTCTTTTCTTTTTCTTGTGAATGGTGTTCCTTTAGAGCCCTTTGGTGCCTCTAGAGGACTTCACCAAGGGGACCCTATTTCGCTTTACCTCTTTATCATTTTGGCTGAGGGTTTGGGCCACTTGCTTAAGCTTCGTGCTCACCAGGGTTTGATTCATGGGTGGGAATGGGGTGCTGGCTTGCCTCCTCTTTCACATCTTCAATTTGTGGATGATACTTCATTTATGGGACAGGCCTGTCTTCAGGAAGCTACTTCTTTTAGGTATGCTTTGGATGTGTATCTTACAGCTTCAGGTCAGAAAGTTAATGAGAACAAATCCTCCATTTTTTTCTTCAATACTCTCGAGGCTATTTAGAGGTGTATTGCTACTATTTTGAGGTTTCAGATTGGGTCTCTTCCCTTTTTTTATTTGGGTATTCCTCTTACTATTGGTAGACATCCTAGATCTTCCTAGCAAGTTTTGCTTGATAAGCTATGACAAAAGGTTAACCATTGGACTCATCGATGGCTATCAACTGTTGCTCACCTGACTCTATTAAAGTTGGTTATTCAATCCCTTCCTATTTACAGGTGTTTTGTTCAGGCTGGTCTTATGTATTTTCTTTGAGAATTTGATGCTCTATCCCATCAATTCCTTTGGAGGGGGAACCTTTCAACTTCTAAATGGAGTCTAGTTAAATGGGAAACAGTGTGTAGACCTCAGAAGGAGGGTGGCCTTGGCCTACGATCAACTATTTTAAATGGACAGGTTCTCGCTGCAAAGCTTTATTGGCATTGGTGTACTAATCAGCATCAACTTTGGGCTTGTATTCTCACCCATAAGTATTTTCCAGATATTGATGTGGTTGAAGTTCACTGATTTCCTCTAGAAGGGAGAGAATCCATGATTTGGAATACGCTAAAGTTTGGAGCTCAATTGGTTAAAGATGGTCTCTTTTGGATTTGTCATTCAGGATCACAAGCTTTATTTTGGCTTGACTCTTGGGATGGGCACCCTCCTATCCTTTCCACTCATCCACAGCTCCATGCCCTCTATCAAAATTTTAGTGCTGTTGGTTGGGAAACAATTGATTTTTATAAGATAGGGTGTGTTAGAGGTTTGGCTCCTTCCTTTCGTTGGAAACACCCTTTTGAATGGCCTCTAGGAGGATCTGAGGAGAATAGGAAGGAGTTGTTTTAGATTTTGCAATCTCGTGAGTGTACTTCTTTGGTTGGTAATGATGTTCTTGCTTGGGACAGTGAGGATTTGTCTGGGAAATTTTTAGTGTTTGCAGGATATGCTGAGCTTCTTTGGCAGACATTGGGGGACATCCAGGTGCCTTGGTGGAATAAAATCTAGTACAAGTTTTCTTGGCCCAAATGCAATTTTTTATGTGGTTGGTGGTCCATAGCTGGTGCCTTCCATGGGATAATTTATGCAAGTGTGGCTTCCATGGACCCCCAATGTGTGTTCTATGCCGGACTAGTAAAGAAAATATCTCTCATCTCTTTTTCCAATGCTCTTTCACTAGACATATTTGGCACTCTTGGTGAAATGTGTGGAACCAATCCTATTGGCATGTTTCCTCACTGGCATAATTCTTTGCTCACTGGGATAAGGCTCCTGTGAAGACTTCATTTCTTCAAATTGCCTGGACTCTTGGACCCTCCTTTATTATTTGGCATATCTGGTTGGAGAGGAACCATCGTATCTTTAAGGATGAGTTTTTGGAGGTTCCTAAATTATGGTGGAAAATTCTCCATTCTTTGGGGGAAACTGTTTCTACAAAATGTGACACTTTTGAGACCATGGAACCAGGGGAGTATATTTTTAATAATCACCTAAATATTCCCCCCTCACATGGAAAATTGCTAAGAAAGATGTGTAGACTTCCCTTGCGAAAGATAAATAGGGTGGGGAAGTGGAGTGCCCCTCCGCAGGGTGTTCTTAAAATCAACACAGATGGGTCTTCAAAGGGCAATCCAGGCCCTGCTGGTATTGGTGGTGTTGGCAGAGATAGTACGGGGGATGTTCAATTTTTGTTTTCAATTTATAAAGGTGATCACACTAACAACTTGATGGAGGCCATGGCTATTTTGTATGCCGTGAAGAATGCTTGTGACCTTGGTTGGAGAAGGCTTATCTATGAATCCGACTCTCAAGTGGTGATACATCTATTGAATCGGCAACATTCTGAAGTTGTTAGTTGGAAGTTAGCTTTGATTGTGGACCAGATTCATAATTTGTGTACTTCTTTGGAGTCTGTTACTTTCACTTGTATTCCCAAGGAATGGAATAGTGTTGCTGATTGTTTGGCGAAGTGGGCTTCTGACCATATGTGTAATTGGAACATTGTTTATAAGACTCAACTTTCGATGGGCTTGTCCCATCAATTTGATCACTTGGTTGATCTTGATAGGGCTATTTGATGCCCTTTCTCTATTTGTTCTTGTTTCTCTTTCAGTTTGAATAAATTTTCACCCCTCCTTTATTTCAAAAAAATATTAATACAAACTTCCTCAAAAATTTCTTGAAGATGAAGTTCATCAAACATTGATATATAGATGGTAAAAATTATGTAAAGATGAGTTTGAGTGAAAAGGATGAATCTAGAGCTAAAAATTATAAAATAAGAAACTTGAACTTAGAGGAAGCATATATTTTTTGCTCGACATGATATAATAATTAAAAGACCATACAAAAAAGGCAAAAGAAAATTATATTTCTAAGATTTTCATCCAAGCTTTCATTATCGAGATAAAAAGCTATACTCCCTAAAGAGTAAACAATGAATGAAAGCATGGTTTTGATATATTACCTTTAAATATTTCTCATAGTAGTCCAATGAGTTCCTAATGGACCACTAGAATTTTTAGGCATCATGATAAAATAGCTCCTTGCATGCTGCTAAATTACTCAATGAATACTAGAATATCAACTAGTTTGAATTCATATTGGTAATGAACATATACATATTTTATGAAAAAGATGAAATTGAAAGGCCTAAAATTGTGTTTCTTATATCATGATAACATATACTTCAGATTTATTTGTGTAGTAAATTCAGCAATAAGAATATTTAAAGATGTAAAAATGTGATTATTATACATTTTTGCTTTGTAATCCAGAGTGTTTATAAAGAAGAACTTCTAGGGGTGGAAATGATTTCTAATGAAGAGAATGAATTCATTACTTTCTTTTTTCAATTATTGTAATCAATTTGGATATTATATTTTAATTGTAGAGCATTTTGGTACATCATTGTTAAACAATATAATTTTTTCACAATGTGGCAAGTAATAGGTAAAAGAAAAATAATACTTTATGAAGAACAAGTCATATTTTCATGCTGAGTTGTTTTCTTTATCTTCTGTTTCAGGATTATAGTTGTTCTTTTTTTGTATCCTTGTCACTTCGTAGGTCATTCTTAGTTCAATATTAAGAAAAAGTGAATCATTATGAAACAATTTATACTTATAAATAAAATATATTCATTTTATTGAATAGGAGATTACAGAATCACATATAAATATAAAAAAAAATTCCAAGAAAATATTTAAAATCCTATTGTTAGAGGAGAAAATTTCAATGTAATATTTTTTCTAATAAAACAAACTCTATAAAGTGTTCATATAGAAATACAAAAAGAAGTATGATTTTCAAAGAATCAAATGCACGTATGTAGATGTGTACAGGTGTAAAGAAAAAAATATTTCATAGTCAAAGTTTTGAAATTACACTAGTAGAGATATAGACGCATGTAGGAAATATTAAAAAAAAAATGTCACATAATATTATTAAGGCCACATCTGCATAAACATTTACTTTCCAAAAATATTTTTTCCAACATAAAATTTGCATCTTTCTAAATGAATATTCATTTCCAAATTTTAAAATAAATTTGCACTACAAAGTTTACACATTTGTAAAAAAAGAAAACACAATTTTCCACTATATACATAAACTTGAGTTTGAGTTATAAAAGATAAAATTACTAATTATGGTGCACAATTCATATAGATCAACAAAGGTTGTCCAAAAAGTTGTGAGTAAATTTAAAAGAGTTCATCTTTTCCAAGCCTATTATTTCCTTCAATATTCTTCCAAAGAAAAGAACCATTTTAGTTATACACGTTTTATCATGAAACAATGGGATAACTGGAATATTTATTGCATTTGATAACATGAAGAACTATTTTATGCTAGCTAAACAATGTCTATATGAAACCATCTAATTTATGAACTTTGAAGGGTCTGATGGTAAAGTAAATCTTTAATCTTTTAAGCCACTGTTTAGTCAGCCAGTGTACGTTGATTGGAGTCCAAATATAAGGAGTTGTAAATTTCATCCTTTTATGATGGATCCAAAAATGAAATTTATATGCATAGTCCTTCCAAAATCGTTTAGGACAATTTCTAATAAATGTACTAATATGATAAAAAAAATTTAATTAATTTTTAAAAATTGTGATTTATAAAAAAAGATGAAACAATTTAGTTTTAAATTTTTATCAAATTTTTTTTTTTTTTTTTGTGTTGGGAACTCTATTCACAACACAATCAGATTTTTACATTGTAAAATTAACTTCTTATTTTTAAATGTTTGTTTATAAATAAAAGTAAGAAAGATAATATAATGTTACAATTATTCAATATTGAAAAATTGATAAAACATAAACAAAATTTAAAATAATATTCATAACTCCAAAGTTACAAAAGTTATAGTACAAAATATTGTATATTGAATAATAGTAAAACTATATATCTCTTTTATGAGAATTTTCTTTCTATTAAGAAGTATATTTAATTATGTAATAGAATGATTAATATGACCATAATACATCACATCAACATCCCTTTTGCACTCATAACTTCAAATTTAAAGCTCTAAATCAATGCCAATATACTATACCATATAGGTAGTACAAGTTTAACATTATTCGTCTACTCAAAATAGACTATACATATCCACAATAATACATTAGAGCATGACTATTGTTTAGACTTGCCAAGAAATCAAGCAAGAAAAAATATTTTAGCTTAGGATGTAGATGTAGACTATCTTCCCCTATTTTCTGAGTCCACTGTATTTCTTACATTATTAATGAAAGCTGAGATGTCTATTGGTAATTCAAAAGTTTTGGGGGTACCAATAAATGAACCTCTGATTGTATTTAATCTATCAACCACCTCAATCATATTAGGTCACTCTTGAGGTGACCCCCTTGTGCAAAGCAACCCAATTTGTATAAATTGAGTAAGGCATTCCATTACCATTGATGTCTCTGATTCATGAGTATCTATCAAAAGGAAATCATCCACCACATCAAAAATTTTGTTAGGAAAATACATTTCAATCCACTTTTGTAAATTGATTCCTTCACTGAACATATCATCTGTTGGTCTCTTCCTTGTCAACAATTCTAAAACTAAAATTCCATAACTGTATGCATCTCCTTTTGTAGTAATATTTCCACTGATTCCATAGTCTATAACAACAAATAAATAAGAAAAAAATACTCCTATACCATTTGAAGCATTGGATGGTGAATCGGGTAAACAAAAAAATTACTAGTAAAATAGATAGAGCAATAATGAGAAATATGTACCTAGTGCAATGTAGATCCTCTAAGTGCATTTGTAGAGGACAAAGCATCCACAGAATTCCCAAAAATAAGATTGAAAAGGCCGAAATCTGTTATACATGAGATCATATCATCTCCTAATAGGACATTGCTAGGCTTGAGGTCACAATGGATCACTTGGACACAACAATAATGAAGATACGCCATTCCTTATGCAATCTCTATTGCTATCCTTAACTGATCACTCAAATTTAATCTGCATCTATCCATTTCTAGAGGATACAACCATCTCTCCAAACTTCCATTTGACATGAATGGAAGAATTAAGGCTTTAAAAACATGGTTGGATCATGCTAAAATAATTTTAATTACATTACGGTGCTGAAATCTCTTTAATGTATTGCATTCTCTACTGAAACTTTGGTGTGCATGTTCATCTTGCAACTTAAGAACTTTAACAACAATATGTCCACCATTCTTTAGAATCCCTTTATAAACAGACCAAAAACTTCCAGTTCCTTAAAGGGTTTCATTGATAAACCCACCAGTTACATCTATAAGTTCTTAATATGAAATTTTTGGAGGTCATACTTTAAGAACAGGTATATTGGAACCTTTCCATGATTTGTAGGAAAATGCTACCTGTAATCACCTAAAAATGGACAAGATCAATTAAGCAAAAAATCAAGGCAAAGTTCAACATAATTAAATGTAATTGAATTAAATCAAAATCAAATCAAAGATAAATTGCAATTAACCCTAAATCCAAAATTAATTGAAAATTAAAAACCAATAAATCAAGTTAAATTGATTAAATCATGATAAATCAAATCAAAGTGCAATTAATTCAATTAATTGTATAGTTCAATTTAAATCAAATCAACCCATTTAATGGGTACACATGGCTAATCAAATCAATTAAATCAATTAATAACTCTTAAATTCTCTCAACACCACATGGGAGGAAAAAGCCTCAACCAATAGGAATTGAGAACCAAGCTCACATAGATCAAGCCTAAAATGAATCCTAATCACTCAATTGAAAAGAGCATCTTGTCCACTCATCTTGTCTTCTTGTCCCAAGCTTTGAGGACACAATATTTAAATTGTCTCCAAAGGGTGGAATAGGAGTACATGAAAGACACTTTTTGAGATAGTCATAGGTTTTCACCCTAAAGGAATATTAGAGTTAAGGGATATTAGTCAAGAGGTTAAGAGGAATGTAAAAGGAGAGGAGTTTCTAGAGGTTATGAAGTCATTACATGAAGAAGTCAAGAAGAATTTAGAGAAAATGAATCAGAAGTATAAGGAGAGAGAAGATATGAAGAAGATACATAAGGAGTTTGGAGTATGACACAAGGCATGGAGCAAGAGGGGCCAAACAATGGCACACCCTGATGGTCCAAGCCCGCTCAACACATGCAGAAGCCAACAAACACAATAGTGAGAGAGAGAATGTCAGATCTTTCATATATTATTATCAAATAGAATCATACATGTCGGCCTGTAAGGCCTTCCTGGTTACGACCTGATATTACAATGAATCTCAGAAGTCCTCCAACATGCGAGGATCTATTACAAATCTCCAATCTAATGTCTACTATCTTCTATCCAAGCACCGACTCCCTAATCTACAACCAAACATCTACATTTATACAAGAAGCTGCTGAACTGAGTTGGCCTTTAGATCCACAATCAACAAAAGGAATGGTTAAATTTGGGACCACACGCTTCCCAATGATGGATGCCAACATTAAATTTGTGATCCAATATAAATGCACAAGTCAACCATAGCATAAACTGAAACTAAACTCGTCGGTAAGCAAGATAACAGAGCAACAAACAGGTAATGCCGAGCGTCAGTGAAATAACTCACTGCTCAGGAGATTACCGACCACACTCGGTAACCAAAGGAAACTGACCAACTCGATCAAAGAAAGAACCAAGCAACACAGACAAACTCTAATTTTTTTTTGGTGACACAGGATTGCCAAGGACTCGAGATGCTCCTACATCAGAGTAGGAGATGAAGTGATGGTATATATGAAGAAGGGGATAATTCCAGTTGGAACGTACAGTAAGTTGAAAATGAGCAAGTTTGACTTTGTAAAATCTTAAGGAGATTTGTTTCAGGGAATGCATATGAAGTGATGTTACTAGAAGACATGGACATATAGTGTCATGCCCAAATTCCAAGGGAAAAACACACCACATTTTTTTTAAAGCATAAAGTTATCTTACTAACATTACACGATTGCATGTTAAGTGTTTAAAAGGGTTAATCTTACTAATGTTATAGACATGAATGCTCAAGTGATTTCTAAAAGTTTTCTCCAAGAAGGTAAGACATGAACTGTCATATTGATACCCAAGGGTAAGGGAAGTGATAGCAAAATCTGACAAATGAGGGGAATTGTGAAAAGCTAGAAATGAACTTGCCAACATCCCTCAATCGAGAGGTAGAATACGTTTAGAGCCCAAGGTTACAATTTTACTAGGTTAATTTATCATTTACGAGCACATTCCCCTAATAAAATTTAATTAAAAGGTATACTCAATTACTCTATTACTCAAGTTGCACTTTTAAAAGTAATTTAATCTAATAAATAATGTATTTACAAATTATAATATCCTTCCTAGTTTTCAAGTAATTAATTTAATTTAAAAATTGTCATTAAATTTCCACTACATTCTTCCTATGATTAATTAATGATTAAACATTACCTTTTTTAATAATAATCTTTTTAATATTTATTTTATTAAATCCTTTAAAATTACATATAATCTCTCATAAAAAACTATTATTAAGTTCAAGTAAAATAAAATGTACATTAAATTAATAAAGATAAATTTTTCCCTAATATAATCCTAATGGTTGCAAATTTAATTCTTAATGAAAATCCAATAATATACCAAATCAAATAAATAACCACTCTACAAATTTTAAAGAATGAATAAATCAACTTGTTAAAGAATTTTAATAAACTATATGAAAATCCCCTCAAGAAAATAAAGAGGGAAAAATAATTTTGAAATTGTGGGTTGACTTTTGGCCTAACCTTAAATCAAAATTATGGTTAGGTGAAATATTTAACACGGAAAAACTCACATTTCTCTCATTCTCTATGTTCTTTTCTCTCTTTTCTCTCCAAACTTAGGGCTTCTCAAAATCCTACGTGGAAATTTCAAATCACTCCCATTTTTTTAAAGTAGCTTACTTGGTGAGTCTCTTGCTTATAACTAAGGTTTTAGAGCCACATCATCAAATATGATGCCACTTCAGCATGCTTTTTGCCAAGGTGTCCAAAACAGCCCAAAAAAAAAGTGAGACCAATCATAGTTAATTAGGGACCCCAATACTTGTGCAGCTGATGTGGCATCACACTATTGGCTGCTTTTTAGAACAAAGGGCACATTTCATTCAATTATGGATAGTCATCATTAGCAAAAACAACTTTAAAGTCACAACTATTAGTACAATGTTGTCAAAAATATTAGATTTTAACCTCTATTTTTTTAGTGTTTAAAAATGCTAATATCCAATATTTCTTTAATGTTTTCTTTAATATTATCTTAAGCGAATGCATTAGTCTGACGCAATACGTGCCAATGACGTTGGGGCCATTCTAATCACAGTGACGCAATATAGGCGGTTAGAGCAGGGTGAAGAGTGTTGATCCGAGTTGGGAGAGTAACCAGAGTTAATGGAAAGAGGAAAGATAAGAAATGGGTCGGGTTGGGTCGGGTCAATGATTTATTTTAAAGTCATCATAATTTAACAAGCCTTTGTCCTACTTTTAGACCTGTTACGTAAAATACACTATGCAAACTAGAAACATTTTACCCTGTTATATGAAAACCCACAATGACTCAAAATATCACAAGTTTCTCCACACATCTTTAGGCATTTTAAAGGATAAGGAATGGACCACTTTTACCAAATTTGTTTTGAAACATAGTCATAAATTTGAAGAAAATTAACATTAATATTTATATCATTTAATGTAGAAAAAGTATGAAAAGAGTAGAGCACTCACATAAAGTTAGATTCCAGAACTGTAGATGAATGTGAAAGTGAATGTGCACCATTTCAAACACAAGTTCTTTCAACAATGTTATCACGTCCTAAAACAATAGGCAGTCTAGTCAACGTTAAGAAAGAAAATGGTTTTCTGCAAAGTAACCACAAAAGACTCAATTATAATATATGCCTCTCCAATAATTTTGTAAGGAAATTGTGATGAAAACAATAACAATAAATTCATAAAAGGTAATGGATGTATATTATATTTTTAGTATTAGTTTAAGAGAACTATCTTTTTAATGGGACATAAATTGTAATCATAATATTTAAGATGTTTTTTATTTGGTAAGTTAAATTATAATATTTAGGTGTTCAACATCATTTTTATTATCAAGAATATTTGGTTCAATATAAAAATTCTATTATAAGTACTTAAATAATGTTGAGTTCAAATTTACTTTAATATAAAAAAATTTAAAAATTACTTTTATTTTAAATTTGAATATTTAAGTAGCTTAAAAAGATATGCATGATTTAAAATAATGTTATAAATTTATAAGTCATCAAAAAATACTAATACAAAATTCTTCAAAAATTTCTTGAAGATGAAGTTCATCAAACTTTGATATATAGATGGTAAAAATTATGTAGGGATGAATTCAAGTGAAAAGGATAAATCTAGGACTAAAAATTATAAAATAAGAAACTTAAACTTAGACTAAGCATAGATTTTGTGCTGGACATGATATAATGATTGAAAGACCATACAACAAAGGCAAAGGAAAATTAGATTTCTAGGATTCTCATCCAAGCATTCATTATCCAAATAAGCAATTAATGAAAGCATGGTTTTGATATATTACCTTTAAATATTTCTCATAGTAGTCCAATGAGTTCCTACTTGATCACTAAAATTTTTACGTGTCATGATAAAATAGCTCCTTATGTGCTGCTAAATTAGTCAATGAATACTAGAATAGCACTAGCTTGAATTCATATTGGTAATGAACATATACACATTTTATGAAAAAGATGAAATTGAAAAGCCTAAAATTGTGTTTCTAATATCATGATAACATTTACTTAAGATTTATTTGTGCACAAAATTCAGCAATAAGAATATTTAAAGATGTAAAAATGTGATGCATCTTATTATATAGTTTAGCTTTGTAATCCATAGTGCTTATAAAGAAGTTTTGGGGGAGATCGTCTAAAGAGAATTATAATTTATTTTTTTGGTTGGTGGGTGGGAGTGATTTCTAATGAAGATAATGAATTCATTACTTTCTTTTTTCAAGTATTGTAATCGATTTGGAATTTTTATTTTGATTACAGAGCATTTTGGTTCATCATTGTTGACCAATATAGATTTTTCATAATGTGTCAAGTAATAGGTAAAAGAAAAATAATATTTTATGAAGAACAAGTCATATTTTCATGCTGAGTTGTTTTCTTTATCTTCTATTTGAGGATTATAGTTGTTCTTTTCCTTGTACCCTTGTCACTTTGTAGGTTATTCTTAGTTCAATGTTAAGAAAAAGTGAATCATTATGAAATAATTTATACTAATAAATAAGAAAGATTTATTTTATTGAATAGGAGATTACATAATCATATATAAATACCAAAGAAATTTTCAAGAAAACATTTGAAATTCTATAGTTAGAGGAGCAAATTTCAATGTAATACTTTTTTCTAAAAGACAAACTCTATACACTGTTCATATAGAAATACAAAAATAAATATGCTTTTCAAAGAATAAAATTCATGTGTGTAGATGTGCACAGGTGTAAAGAAAATAATATGTCACATAATATTATTAAGGCCACACCCGCATAAACATTTACTTTCTAAAAAAAAGTTTTCTATCATAAAATTTGCACCTTTCTAAATGAATTTTCATTTCTAAATTTTAAGATAGATTACACATTTGTAAAAAAAGAAAACACAATTTTCTATTATTGAGTTTTAAAAAATAAAATTACTAAACATAGTGCACAGTTTATATAGATCGACAAAGGTTGTCCAGAAAGTTGTGACTAATTTTAGAAGACTATCTATTCAAAGCCTATTATTTCCTTCAATATTCTTCCAAAGAAAAGAATGATTTCAGTTACAAATGTTTTATCATGAAAGCACGAAATTTAATTTTTAATATGAATATGGATTGTGAATGTTTCAAAGAAGTGCGGTTTCATAGAATGCAATGGCTTGAGAATTTTATAGCATAGACTTGTTGCAAAGACTTCAAGCCAATTTCAAACAAATGCAATTGGCAATTCAAAAGAAAAACTGGGAATTCAAAGTATCATGAATTCCTATTGCTGAACTTGGAAATGAGAGTAATGAAATCACTACATGTCGATGAGATGCAAGTTCGTGTTTAGTCTACTTGAACAATGGGATTACTGGAGTATTTACTGTATTTGATAACTCATACAAAGATGAGAAACTATGTTATACTAGCTAAACAATGTATATGTAAAACCATCTGATTTATGAACTGGAAGAGTCTGATGGTAAAGTAAATCTTTAATCTTTTAAGCCAATGTCTTGTCCAGTCAATGAGTGTACTTTGATTGGAGTCCAAATAAAGGAGTTGCAGATTTCATTCTTTTATGATGGATGTAATAGTGAAATTTATATGCATAGTGCTTACAAAATCTTTTGGCAAATATAAATGATTGAAAATTTTCAAATAATTGTCTTATAAATTGCTAATAAATGTTATAATCAACATATTTTTCTAATTGAATTTCCAAATTTCATTAAAAAACTATAAAAAAATTAATATCATAAAAATTTAAGATTAAGTTTTAATAATTGTGATTTATTAAAAAACATGAATAAATTTAGTTTTAAATTTTAATCAAATTTTATTAATTTTTTTGTTTGGAAAAGCAATGAGTACATCATGAGATTTTTACATTGCAAGATTAACCTCTTATTAGTACTTGTCAGTAGGCTAAGTACTATTGTATCACTTTTTGAGTTTTTGATGTTAACTAGTGATTAAATGAACTGTTCTACACCAATGAAAATAAATTCTTATTTATATTTCATTATAAGGTTTTTCATTTGTAAAATATAGATCCAAATTATTTAACTTTATAATATCTAGAAATTAATTTTTGATCATCTCATTGGATGAATGCATTTGAAGTCTTATTACAGGAGTGAACCAACTAAAATTTACCATGTTTGTTATTTATTGTCCTTCCATATTGCATAGTTTTTGGGGCGTGGAAACAATTTTTTTATTTATCTTTAATTAAGATTTTCATTAATATTTTTTTTTATATTAATTGTATATTAACAATTTTAAATTATATTACATGAGTTTATTTTATTTTAGTATATAATTCACTTTTTCTAATGTAAATAAAAATATTGTAAATATATGATATAATATAATATAATATATATTAATTCTCATTTATATATATTTTTAAAATATTTAAAAATTTATTATGTGTTAATTATGCATTAATAAATATTTAGGTAAACAAATGTGTGATATATTTTCCCTTAAAAAATATTATAATTTAAATTAAACATAGTAAATAAATATTTTATTTTATAATAATAAATTATTTCTAAAAAATTTAAATCTAGTTAAAATTAAGTATAAAATATTTTATCAATAATTTTAAATAAGATATTAGGTGCCTTCACAAGAATATATCTAGTGTATTATTCAAATGTAAGTACATGATAATATCTCAAGATATTTATAAAAATAACTTAAAATTTAAAATAAAATTTACTTGTAAAAATAAGACAATTATTTATCAAATTATATAGAAAGGTGAAAAAAATATTTTACATATGAATTAAATTAAATTTTGAATTAATTATATTTCTAATTGAAGTACATAACTATAAAGTAAATATTTAACCTAACCAAATTAATATAATACAAACTAAATTTCAAATAATATTCATAATTCCAAAGGTACAAAAGTAGTAAACAATATTTTATAATCAATAATAATTAAACTATATCTCTTTTATGAGAATTTTCTTTCTATTAAGAAATATATTTAATTATGTAATAAAATGATTAATATGTTTATAATACATCATGCATCAACATCCCTTTTTCACTCATAACTTCAAAAGCTCTAAATCAGTCAAAATATACTATACCATATAGGTAGTACAAGTTTAACATTATTCATCTACTTAAAATCGACTATACATACCCTCAATAATACATTAGAGCATGACTATTGTTTAGACTGACCAAGAAATAAAGTAAGAAAAAATATTTTAGCTTAGGATGTAGATGTACACCAAATTCCCCTATTTTCTAAGTCCCCTGTATTTATTTCATTATTAATGAAAGGTGAGATATCTATTGGTAATTGAACAGTTTGGGGGGTACCAAGAAATGAACCTCTAATTGTATTTAATCTATCAACCACCTCAATCATATCAGGTTGCTCTTGAGGTGACCCCCTTGTGCAGAACAACCCAATTTGTATAAATTGAGTAAGGCATTCCATTACCATTGATGTCTTTGATTCATGAGCATCTATCAAAAGGCAATCATCCACCACATCTAAAATTCTATTAGGAAAATGCATTTCGATCCATTTTTGTAAATTGATTCCTTCATTGAACATATCATCTGTTGGTCTCTTCCTTGTCAACAATTCTAAAACTAAAATTCCATAACTGTATACATCTCCTTTTGTAGTAATATTTCCATCCATTCCATATTCTATAACAAAAAATAAATAAAAATAATTTACTCCTATATCATTTGAAGCTTTGGATGGTTTATCAGATAAACAAAAAAAATACTAGTAAAATAGATAGAGCAATAATGAGAAATATGTACCTGGTGCAATGTATCCAATAGATCCTTTAAGTGCATTTGTAGAGGACAAAGCATCCATAGAATTAGCAAAAATAAGATTGGAAAGGCCAAAATCTGCTATACATGAGGTCATATCATCTGTTAATAGCACATTGCTAGGCTTGAGGTCACAATGGATCACTTGAACAAAGCAATAATGGTGAAGATAAGCCATTCCTTATGCTATCTCTATTGCTGTCCTTATTCGATCACTCAAATTTAATCTGCATCTATCCATTTCCAGAGGATACAACCATCTCTCCAAATTTCCATTTGACATGAATGGAAGAATTAAGGCTTTAAAATCAAGGTTGGAACACGCTGAAATGATTTTACTTACATTGCGGTGCCGAACTCTCTTTAATGCATTGCATTCTCTGCTGAAACTTTGGTGTGCATGTTCATCTTGCAACTTAAGAACTTTAACAGCAATGTGTCTACCATTCTTTAGAATCCCTTTATAAACAGACCCAAAACTACCAGTTCCTAAAAGGTTTTCATTGATAAACCCACCAGTTGCATCTATAAGTTCTTTATATGAAATTTTTGGAGGCCATACTTTAAGAACATGGATATTGGAACCTTTCCATGATTTGTAGGAAAATGCTACCAATAGAAAAGACATTATCAAAATTGCAATGCCTACTATAAGAGGAATAATCACCTTTCTGGAGACCAATGGCTGTTTGTGATTGGAACTAGAGCAAGGCGGTAAGTTTACCCACCCACCACAAAGGCCAAGATTTCCCATTATTTCTGAGAAATCAAGTTTTGCAAAAGCTCCTCCTTTTGGGACCTCTCCAGTTAACCTGTTTGAAGACATATTGAGATGCTGGAGCTTTTTCATATTTTTGAACACCACTGGTATCATACCTGACAAATTATTGCATGAAAGATCCATGTATTGTAGATTTTGCAGATCTGCAAGTGATGGAGGGATTGGCCCCTCAAATGCATTCCTAGAAAGATCTAGATATTCTAATCCCTTGCAACTTGCCAATGCACTAGGAAACCCACCAGAGAAATTATTTCGGAAAACATCTATAGCCAAAACCATAACCATTCTGCTCATTTCCAAAATAGAACCTTGCAATAAATTGTTGGAAACATTGAAATAGAACTGGAGATTTTGAAGACCTGCAACTTCCGGAGGTATATTTCCTATTAGTTTGTTGTGCGCCAAGTCCACCGTTTCCAAAGTCTGACATCTTCCTAAACTAGCAGGTATTTTTCCTGACAGGTGATTGTGATCAAGATAGACGTCTCTGAGCTGTGGAAGGTTGCCAAGACTATCTGGAATTTTCCCTGAAAGCATGTTCTCACTGAGAGCCAACAGTCCAAGCCTCTTTGATTGGCCAAAACTTTCTGGAATTCTTCCCAGTAAATTGTTTCTGTTTAGATACAATCTTTCCAGATTTGGAAGTCTACCAAGTGCATATGGAATGCTTCCATAGAATCGGTTTTCAGCTAATGATAGCTCTGTCAGCTTTGTGAGGTTACCAATCTCGTCTGGTATGCTTCCCCCACTTTCGTTTTTACTCAGTCTTAAATATTTGAGTGAATTTGAAAGGGAACCAATTGAAGAGAGCAAGACACCAGTGAGATGATTCTCTCCCAAATCAAGATATTCCAAGCTGGAGCAATTAGTTAACACTGTTATAATAGACAAGCCACTGCTTCCACTCACAAAATGGTTTTCCGCCAAAGATAACCGTGTCAGCTGTTGCATTTTCCCAACTTCAGGGGCACTGTGCCCCTCAATAGGTTTGTAAGCAAACCCAGGTCTTGCAGCTGAGTCCAATTACCCACTGAGCTTGGTATTTCTCCAGTGAGTTGGTTCGCCCCCAAAAGCAATATTTGCAACTCTCACAGCCTTCCAAACTCCAATGGAATCGGGCCGTTCAAGTGGTTGAGAGTTAGCTGTAATACTTGGAGATGAGTGCAATTCGAGAGGGAAATCGGGATCGATCCTACCAAGTTGTTGATGGCAAGATCAAGCCAGTTTAGCTGACTAAGCATTCCCAATTCAGCAGGAATACCACCTTGGAGTCCATTTTGGCCCAAAGCAATTGCAATTAAAGAGGACATGTTTCCTAAGAAAGGTGGGATTATACCAGTCAAATTGTTTGTCACTAATGTCATGGTCTCTAAATTTGAAAGAAGACCTAGCTCAGAGGGAATGCTTCCACTTAAATTGTTATACGACAGTATGAGAGTTTGTAAAGAACGACAGCCTCCTAGAGAGGATGGAATTTGACCTTCCAAATTGTTTACAGACAACCGCAGCACTCTCAAGCGAAATAGCCTTCCAAGCTGATATGGAATATGGCCGTGGAAGCTATTATTTCTGAGAGCAAGTACTCTAAGGAAGGAGAGATTTCCCAGTAAGGGAGAGATGGGGCCATATAATCCCATACCTGTGAGATTCAAGGAAACCACTCGCTGTCGACGAGAAGAACAGATAAGGCCAGTCCAATTGCAGAAGGTGTGATTGGGAGACCAATCAGACAAAGAATTATGTGGATCGAGGAGCAGAGAAGCCCTGAAAGCCATGAGAGCGTGTTGATCAGAATAATTAGAAGGCTTTGCCACATTAGCAGGCAGCGCAGAGAGAGAGAAAAAGAAGAGCAGCAGTATCATGATCATCTTCATTCTTAGCTAAAAGAGAATAGTTGAAGTGATGCTTGGGTTCACTTTTAAATAAAATATGCGCATAACGATATTTATGTTAATATAATGAAAATTAATTAAGGAAACCAAGGACAAACTATTTTCGAATTAAGGAAACCAAAGACAAATTGATGTATGAGTAGTCTATTCTAATCGCAATCAATTTACTTTAATCCTTCGTCAACACGTTAAATTTTAAAATGTGACGGGAAGTTCCGCAGTGCGTGAATTTCGGGGGCAAAATTCGGGGGGCGATGATTGTAAAAAAAATTGTCTTTCAAATAGACAGCTATAGGTCTCGAATTTGGCGGTCACCGTTTTCAGCCAGCTATCATCGCTAGAAAAACGTGCAGTTATTTTCCGTATTTTACACCCCTCACGCTGACCTTGATTCCGAAAGCTTTTATTTTTGCACTCCAATATTGTTTTAGGTATTTAATATGGTCCACTTTGAATCGAAACATAAGCTTTTAGTTTGAAGATTTAAATTTACATTTTATATTTCTTTTGTTTATAAATATAATTTTTAAAAAGTTAATTATGTATTTCGAAATTTTTAAATATTTATTTTTTATTTTTTAGATTATAACAATTATGGTATTAT
This sequence comes from Chamaecyparis obtusa, assembly GCA_027943335.1. Taxonomy (NCBI): domain Eukaryota; kingdom Viridiplantae; phylum Streptophyta; class Pinopsida; order Cupressales; family Cupressaceae; genus Chamaecyparis; species Chamaecyparis obtusa. The sequence continues at coordinate 473,974 of BSBK01001896.1, read as the reverse complement.
AATATATAACAAATAGAATATAAAATAAATGTTTTAAAACTTTTTTACAAATTTACTTTATTTACTTTATATATTCTATATTTAAACAAGGCATTTTATTTTTTCAACTTTAATTTTATTAAAGGTGAATGATGAAAAAATTAAATGACTCCATACATCTAGGCGTATTTTCAATATAAAGTATATATTAGCTAGTAGTAGCCTACATAACATATTGAATAAATTAATTTGATTAAGGTTACAATTAAGCTTAACGTTTATTTCATGATTAAATTTTATATTATGGTTAGAGTTGGGTTTAGATTTAATATTATGATTAGGGTTAGGGTTTAGTGTTAAGGTTGACTTTATGGCCATGGTCAAGGTTTAATATTGGTGTGAGAATTATGTTAGGGTTAGGGATATAATTAGGGTTAGAGTTAGAGTTAGAATTATGAATAGACTTTGGATTTAGGGTTGGGATTAGATTTATGGGTATGGTTAAGGTTTATGGTTTGAGGTGGGATTATGATTAGGGCTAGGTTTTAGAATTATCATTTGGATTTTGGTTGGATAGGGTTTAAACAATTGTTGGGAAAGAGGTTAGGGTTAGGGTTATATCTAGGATTAGGATTACAAATATTGTAAGGGTTAGATTTGAGATACTTTTAGAGTATAGTTAGGGTTATGTTTCCATCATGGTTGAGATTAGGTTTTGTCTTATAAAAAGGGTTAGAGTTAAGGATTGGGGTAAGAACTATGGTTAAAATTAAGGTTTACATCTTGAGTAGGGTCAGAGTGAGTGTTTAGGTTAGGCATGGGGTTAGGAATTTATTTGAGGTTTAGGATTATGGTTAGGGTTTGAAGGCCCACGTTATGGTTAGCATTAGGTTATGGTTTAACATATAGCTCATGCAAGGATTTAAATTCTTATTAGGGTTAGTGTTTAGGTTAGAAAAGTGAAATTAGATTTAGAATTTAGATTAGGATATAAATTAGGGTTTGGTTAAGATTCAAGGTTAATGTTATGGTTTGAATTATGCCTAGGGTGTGACCAAATATTTATAGGACCTTAGAAATATATTTAGGGTCCATGTGGTGGGTAGGGTTTTGGATAAGTGATCAAACTATAGTGATAATCCTAAACCATATCTTAATCTTATACATTATCTAAACCCTAATCCTATATGGTAAACCCTAATTCAAACCCTAACCCTAACCCTAATCATAATATTGACCTTATATAAACCCATACCCTAATCCTAATCCTAACCATAACTGAAAATCCTACATTCTAAACCATAATCCTAAATGCTAAAACCTAATCATAAATTCTAAGCTCTAATCTTAGCCCCAATCATAAATGCTAAACCATAATCCTTATTGCTCAACTATAATCCTAAATGGTAAACCCTAATTGTAACCTTAATCCTAAACGTAAAACCCTCATTCTAACCATGATTCATAAACCTTAAATCCTAAATCCTAGGATAAAGCATGTTCTTAAATGATAAACCCTAATATTATAAGCTAAACCCTAACCATAAATGCTACATCCTAAATTCTAAAACCTGATCTTAACCCTAATCCTAAATTCCAAACCCAAATCCTAATGTTCACTCAGTACTAACTATGATGTGAACCCATGCGCTAACCCTAATCTTAATCATAAACCTAAATCCTATATTTTGAACACTAGTCTTTAATCATAAACCTTAATCCCTACTCTAATTGATAAATTATAACCCTATACCTAAATGCTAAACAATAATCCTAGATGTTAAACTATAAATTCTAAATCCCAACCTAAAACATAATCCTAAATGGTGAACCCAAATTGTAAAGGATAAACTATAATAATAAAAGCTAAACCCTAATCCTTAATGCTAATTCTTACTCCTAACTGTAATTGTAAATGCCAAGACCTAATGGTAGATGCTAAATCCAAAATCCTAAACTAAACTATAATACTCAATGGTAAACCCTAATAGTAAATTTTAAACCCTAATCTTAAATGTTAAGCACTAATTACAAATTATAGACCCTTATCCTAACCCTAATACTCAATACTAAACTCTAATCCTAAATACTAAACCTTGATACAAACCCTAACCCTAGCCCTAACCCTAATCATAATAGCTACCATAAATCCTAATTCTAACCCTAACCCTAATCATAATATTGACCATATGTAAGCCCATACCCTAATCCTAATCCTAACCATAACCCTAAATCCTACATTCTAAACCATAATCCCAAATGCTAAAACCTAATCATAAATTCTAAACTCTAATCTTAACCCTGATCATAAATGTAAAACCATAATCCTTATTGCTCAACTATAATCCTAAATGATAAATGCTAATTGTAACCTTAATCCTAAATGTTAAACCCTCATTCTAACCCTGATTCCTAAACCCTAAATCCTAAATCCTAAGATAAAGCATGTTCTTAAATGATAAACCCTAATATTATATGCTACATCCTAAATTCTAAAACCTGATCTTAACCCTAATCTTAAATGCCAAACCCAAATCCTACTGTTAACTCAGTACTAACTATGATGTGAACCCATACCCTAACCCTAATATTAAGCATAAACCTAAATCCTATATTTAGAACACTAATCGTTAATCACAAACCTTAATCCCTACCCTAATTGATAAATCATAACCCTATTCCTAAAAGCTAAACAATAATCCTAGATGCTAAACTATAAATCCTAAATCCTAACCTAAAGCATAATCCTAAATGCTGAACCCAAATTGTAAAGGATAAAGTATAAAAATAAAAGCTAAACCTTAATCCTAAATGCTAATTCCTACTCCTAACTATAATTGTAAATGCCAAGACCTAATGGTAGATACTAAATCCTAAATCATAAACTAAACTATAATACTCAATAGTAAACCCTAATCGTAAATTGTAAACCCTAATATTAAATGTTAAGCACTAATTACAAATTATAGACCCTTATCCTAACCCTAATACTCAATACTAAACTCTAATCCTAAATACTAAACCTTAATACAAACCCTAGCCCTAGCCCTAACCCTAACCCTAATCATAATATTGACCTTATGTAAACCCATACCCTAATCTTAATCCTAACCATAACCCTAAATCCTACATTCTAAACCATAATCCCAAATGCTAAAACCTAATCATAAATTCTAAACTCTAATCTTAACCCCAATCATAAATGTTAAACCATAATCCTTATTTCTCAACTATAATCCTAAATGATAAACCCTAATTGTAACCTTAATCCTAATTGTTAAACCCTCGTTCTAACCTTGATTCCTAAACCCTAAATCCTAAATCCTAAATCCTAAGATAAAGCATGTTCTTCAATGATAAACCCTAATATTATATGCTAAACCCTAATCATAAATGATACATCTCAACATAATTTAACCCTAATCCTAAATGCCAAACCCAAATCCTAATGTTAACTCAGTACTAACTGTGATGTGAACCCATACCCTAACCCTAATCTTAATCATAAATCTAAATCCTATATTTTGAACACTAATTTTTAGTCATAAACCTTAATCCCTACCCTAATTGATAAATCATAACCCTATTCCTAAATGCTAAACAATAATCCTAGATGCTAAACTATAAATCCTAAATCCTAACCTAAAGCATAATCCTAAATGGTGAACCCAAATTGTAAAGGATAAACTATAATAATAAAAGCTAAACCTTAATCCTAAATGCTAATTCCTAATCCTAACTGTAATTGTAAATGCCAAGATCTAATGGTAGATACTAAATCCTAAATCATAAACTAAACTATAATGCTCAATAGTAAACCCTAATCGTAAATGTTAAACCCTAATCATAAATGTTAAGCACTAATTACAAATTATAGACCCTTATCCTAACCCTAATACTCAATACTAAACTCTAATCCTAAATACAAATCCTAACCCTAATCGGAGTAGCAATTATGATGCGAACATGTACCATTATCCTAATTATAAGTATAACCCTAAATACTGAATGCTAAATCCTAACTCTAATCATAATACTAATAATACATAAATTGATACCATAATCCTTAGCCTAATCATCACTGTAAATCTTAAATGCTAATCCCTAATACTAAATTCTAAGTCCTAATCCTAAATACTAAACCCTAATCCTAGATGGTAAACCATAAATCCTAAATCCTTACCTAAACTATAATCATAAATGATAACCCCTAATTTTAAATCTAATCCTAAATGATAAACCTAAAACCTAATCCTAAATGGTAAACACTAACCCTAATCCTAACTATAATACTAACCATATGTAAATCAATATCACAATCTCAATCTTAACTATAACCCTAAATCTTAAATGTTAATCTGTAATCATAAAAGCTAAACCCTAATCTTAAATACTAAACCATAAATTCTAAATCCTTACCTAAACCATAATCCTAAATGGCAAGCCCTAATTATAAATCTAATCCTAAATACTGAACCCTAATCATAAATACTAAACCCTAATCCTAACACTTACCTTAAATCCCAACCCTAACCATAATATAAGGGCATGCCCTAACCCAAAATTTTATGTACTTTTTACTCAATCCAAGTGAAAAACCACACCAAATTATTGATTATGTAAAATATGAAGTCCTTTATGAAATCTTGATTTTGTTTCGGATGGTTTAATCATATTTTTACACCTCAAGTCTTTGGACTTTAGCATGTCTATGTTGACCTTAGTAAAATAATATATTTATTTGTCATGAAATAAAAGGTAAAAAATAAATTAGTGATTATGGTAGGACAGTTTGATGTGACCTAAGAAATTCTTTAGTCATTAACTAATATGACGACTACTAATATATTTATATATTAGCTCTCATTGTGACACTAAAAGTCCCTCAATACATTTCCATAATTTTGAATTTATTCTTCATTCAAAAATAATATTTAACTAAGTTTCTAAAATCTCTTGGATACTAAGTTTTTTTTGGAGAACATTCTAAATTTTTCTCTCAAGAATTCTCTCATACTTTTGAATTTTATTCTCTTTGTAATATCATTCTATTCTCTGTTATTCATTCTACAACAAATTTCTAGCAATATCTCCCTTTCTTGTTTATGATCTTATTAGTACTTGTTGATAGGCTAAGCAACTACTGCATCACTTTTTGGATTCTTAAGCTTAACGAGTGATTAAAACTAATTGCGTGAACCAATAACAATTTAACATATTTTATATTTCATTATAAATTTTATATTTTTCATATTACAAATGCAATATTTTTAACTTTATAACTTTTTAGAATTAATTCTTGAACATAGTCCATTTAGTTTAAGTCTTATTGCACGGATTTCTTAGAAAATAAATTGCCAATTGCCTTTGCGTAAATAATAATAAATACATGATAAAAACATAGTTAGGAGACATGAATTTTTTTTAGAAATTATATTTAATAAATTTATTTGTAATTTAAAATTTAAAATTATATTTTATAAATTTATTTGTAGTTAATACTATTTATTTTTGCTTCCTGCTGAATTCTACAAAGCTAATATTGACTGGATTACTAATGACCTTCATGATCTCTATACGGAAGCTTTCAATAATGGTACTCTGGGAAAATCTATTAACACTGGTATTATCAAATTGATCCCTAAAGATGGTGATAGAGCCCTTGTTAAAAATTGGCATCCTATTACTCTCCTTAACATTTCCTACAAGATCCTCGCTAAGATCCTAGCCTCCCAATTGGAAAAAATTCTCCCCAAATTCATTTGCTCTACCCAGACCAGATTTATTAAAGGAAGGTATATTTTAGAAAACCTTGTTACTAGTTGGGAGGCCATGGAATGGGCCAACACTTCTAAATAGAACACTGCCATGCTTCTTCTTGACTTCAAGAAGGCGTATGACAGGGTTGAATGGGATTTTATCATTATGATGCTAAAGCCTTTTGGCTTCCCCAACATATTCTGCAAGTATGTCCAAATCCTCCTTAAAGATGCCTCTACCATGGTTGAAGTTAATGGGGCTCTTTCCCAACCCATCCTGCTATCCTGGTCCATTAGACAGGGTTGTCCTCTGGCTCCCGCTCTATTTTTCATTGCTTCAGATGCTTTATTTTACTTCCTTAAAGATGATACCATCTCTCCTAGAGTCCACGACATTACTTTGCTTGATGATTCTAAACTCCTTAACATTCAATTTGTTGATGATACCTCTCTATTTCTGGAACTCTCACAGAATAACATTTAGTGTCTCAATCAAAAGCTTGAGCTCTTCAGTAATGCCTCAGGGGCCCATATCTCGAGTTCCAAGTCTGTCATGCTAGGGTGGAAAGATACACCTCCTGATTGGCTTACTCATTTTGGATATGGTTGGGGAGGACCTAATAAGATTGGTAGATACCTTGGTATCCCCTTCTCTATGTCACCTTCACTCAAAAATATGTGGCTCTGGGTTAAGGGGAAAATTATAAAAAAGCTCAACAAATGGAATAATAGATTTCTTTCCCTTGCCAGGAGGGTCTAGGTCTATCAGAAAATTCTATCTTCCTACAGTATTTACTACTCTTCTGCTTGGATGTTTAGTAACTATCAAATATTTGAAATTCAAAATGCTATCTGTCAATTCTTGTGGTCGGATGGGAAAGGTAACAAAAAAGCCCATGCAGTTAAATGGAGCTGGTGCCACTTAGAGAAAAATCTTGGTGGTCTTGGCCTGAAGGATCTCAGGCTTCAGGGAATGTCCCTTGCCTCCAAATGGATTTTCCAAGCTCTTGAAGGAAATGAGCCCTGAAAGGTGCTTATCAGAAATAATATTCAGAATGGTGTCCCTAAGAACGCCAAGTCCTGGAAAGGCCTCCCTTTTTTTGACCTGATTGCTGGTAAGTTTCCCGTGATTGTTTAGGGCACTTGGGTTTTCAGATCCATTTGGAAGGCTTGGGAGAATGTGCTTGGGTTCATTAGCAATTCTAGATTTGACTACAATTATACCTTACATGGAGAATGTTCTATTTGGTGGAATCTTTTCCACCATGGTAAGCCCCTTGCCCTTACCAAGAGGTGTTCTGCCAGATTTTGGGCTAATAAAGGCATCAATTGGATCATGGATATTATGGAACATAACAATCTTATTAGCTGGGATAGCCTTGCCAGGGATTATGATCTTCCTGCTTCCCATAAAAGAACTTACAAGCTGCTCAAGTTGGCATGTGCTACCCTTAATCTTCCTAGGAACACCGATGTTGACTCCCATCGATACCTTAATTTTAGATGGAGAAATGGCTCCCTCCTTACCAGCATTAAAGCTAAAGATATCTACAATTTCCTCAATCATGATACCTCTGTCATTGATCATATTAATACTATTTGGTATAGCACCACCAGCTCTACTGATTGGCAGAAAACCTTTGATAAACTATGGAAGTCCCGCATCCCGCCTAAAATCAAATGCTTCAAATAGAAGCTTTTGTTGGATAGACTACCTGTTAGGAACATCCAAGCCACCTTTGATACTTTTCCTATTTGCAGGATGCCTGAGACTATGAGGCATATTTTCTTTGATTGTAGCTTTGCTAGAGAGATTAGGCTTATGTTTGGTGTTTCTGTTACTAAACATATTTATACTCTTGATATCATTACTGGATTTATTGATGGGCTCCACAAAGATGCTAACTTGTTCTGGCATATTCTCTCATCTTTCATCCTTTGGTATATTTGGAAATTAAGAAATGAATCTAAATTTCAAGGCATTGATAGGACTCTTACTGGGTTTTTTAGAAAACTCACCCGTTTCAAAATTGCTTCTCAGGTTTGCTATGTGATGAATCTGGAGTGAAGGAAGTTGCTAAGATTTCTTCACGATGGTCATGCTTCTATGTTCATATACGAGATGAAGGATGGTTACGAATGGGGTAGCATTGTTGACAACAAAACAACTTTTGATGTTGCACTTGGAAAGCTTATACAAGACATTAGAGACAACAATGGTCCCAGATTTGATAAGCTACATATGTACTCCCAAATTTTGGAACAAAAAAAAGTGGTCTGGATGGAGGGACCGCTTGGCTGGACCACTTGGATAGATAATTTAGATGATGTACTTCATTAGAGTTCTCTTGCTCCTTTTTTGTTCCTCCATACTTTGTCCAGTCTGTATTTTTGTCTTAAGCTCTTAGCTTTCTTTGTATCTGATACTCTCTGATTGGTGGGTTGAGGCCTAGCCTCCCCTCTTTTTTTTTTGGTGCTATTTTCTGAACTCTCGATCTTTAATAAAAAAAAGATCACAATTTAAACAAGTGCCCCATAATGGCCAAGTAATTTTAATTTTTAATATAAATTTAATCTTAATTTTAATAAATTTATTATAATATATAAGATATTTTAATTAATTATATAATTATAATTTTTTATATAATGATAATTGTAGTAATAAATAATTTTTAAAATTATAATTACATAAACAATTATTGATTGCAAATTATAATTAATTTAATTATAAATATAATATTATTATTTTGATTTATATTATAATCTATATTATAATAATAATATATAATAATAATATATATTATATAGCTGATACAGGTGTAAATACCTCGTTATCAGACCAATTTCAGATCAATAAGATAACAGTAGTAGAAAATATCCCTGAACCTCAAGAGCCATTCAACATTACAATGAGTGTATCAAAGGATGAGGCCCATCCTACAAATGCTGAAATAGATAGAACAATAATAAAAGAAAAAAATAATATATCAATGAATGAGACCTTAAATGTTGAGGTCAAATCTCCCCTACCTTCATCCTCAGAGCATAAGAACAACCTTAGTACTCAGAGTATCAAGCAAGGAATTAACACTGAAATCACCTCTTACAGCCTGAATAGAATCTCCAACAGTCCAGAAGGTCAAGAGAGATCACTTATAAAGGAGAACCAAAAAATAGAAGAAGAAATAGTCAAGATCACCAATGAATTAATGGATACCCTTATAGACGAAATATGTGACAAAGAGGAACTTGATCACCAAAAAAGTTTGCTAATTAAAAGTATTAAGGAGATGTCAGCATCAGACAACACTCCGAAAAATGGAGAAGAGGACATGGAAATGGAATGCTTACCAAATCTAGATGAGATATGAGATATAGAAATGGATCTTAATGATAGAGAAGATCCCCTGTATGTCAGGAAAGAAGTTAGAAATAAGACAAGGAATCAAAATGAGGAAGAGATCAGAATTTTCCGAGAAGGAATCAACAATGATGACAGACAATTAGGCATGGCAACAACCTTTGATGGAATCAAACCCGACGATAATCTTCCATCAGTTAAAGATTCCATAGGAGGCCTTTTTGGTATAGCCAACGAAGATAGGCAGTTAGGCATAGCAATGAAAAGAGGAAGTCTGAGCACCCCTAATATCAATAGAATTAAAAAGAAGAGGGGGAGGAAATCCACAGTGGAGTTAAGAACTATGAGTGTTAATGCAGGAACTCAAATAGAGGGTGCACATATTTCTAATATTGAAAAGAGTTCAGAACTCATCCCCTCTGATTCTTGCCATTAGACAGAAGAAATACAAAAAGAAAGAATGAAAAAATCCCGCTTAGTGGAGACCATTGACCAAGGATCACTGCTAGACTTTTTAGGATTAGACCCTGCCTCTATTCTGGAGGAGTTTAGGAGTAGTGATATAATAACAGGAGTATTATGTTCACTATCAAATGAAGAACTCTATGAGGAAAACAAAGAGAACATTATTAGGAACAATACAGAATCTTTAGGTTTAGGAAAATCAATTAAGGGTAGGTTAGAAGCTAATACGGGGAAAATAGTCAAACCAAGAGGAAGAAAATCCCTTGCTGAACTAAGAGCAAAGGAAGGAATGACGCCATGTCAGGTTAAAATTACCGATATTCTATACTCTAGGAAGGGGAAGGTCCTTCCTGAGTCCTCATGAAGGTCATTAGTTGGAATGTTAGGGGTTTAAATGCCCCTAACAAACAACACCTTGTAATAAGGCAATTAGCGAAAATTAAACCAAATATGGCTATGATACAAGAACCTAAACTTTCCAATGAAGGATATGAGAATATAAAAAAGAGTATAAGAATAAGAGAATTAATAGGTTATGAGGCAGAAGGCGCTTCGGGTGGAATTGCTTTCATTTGGGATCCAAGAGAAATAGTTTTCAATATTCATGAAAAATAGAAAAATTGGATGGGGGGTCAAATCAAAAGTTTAAAGTCAGATTTAAAATTTAATATAATAAACATGTATGCTCCTAAATTCCTACATGAAAAGAGAATTGTATGGAAAGAGGTTAAGAATTATATAGAGAACTTCCCGAACGAAACATTTATACTAGGAGGAGATTTTAATTTGCTATCCTATCCTTGGGAGATAAACAGGGTGGGATAAAACACATATAAAAAACAACTTTAGAAATCCAGGAATGGATAAATAGTATAGGGGCTTCAGAAATTGAATCAAACTGAGGGAAATACACTTGGACTAACAAACGTAAAGACATAGAGTTAATAGCAAAAAAATTGGACGGGTTCTTTTTTATAGGGGAGTTGAGAAATTTTGACTTTAATCTTACTAATGAGGTCCTACCCATTGCCGGTTCCGACCACTTTCCTATAGAACTAGTAATTTTAGAACCAATCAGAAATTTAAAAAATCCCATTTAGATTTGAAAAAATGTGGTTACTTAATGAGGAATGTTTGGATCTAATTAAAAAATGGTGGACAGAGGCAAGGTTTGAAGGCTCCAAGATATATAAAGTCATAAGGAAACTAAAACTAATAAAAAGAAATCTGTCTCAATGGAGTAAAAACACTATTGGGGATATATTTGTGAAAAGAGACCTTATAGAAAAAGAGCTGGAAAATGTGAATAAGAAGATTACTGAAGAAGGAAAATAGATTTCAGGCGAAAACATTGAGCAAGAACTATTATGTAATTACTATGATTCTCTTTCACAAATTAGCGCCTTCTGGGGGAAAAGAGCGAGAGAAACATGGCTAAGGGAAGGGGACCAAGACACCAAATTTTGTCACAATAGCGTCAAAGCTAGAAGAAATATAAATAAGATTTCCAAAATCAAAGATAGCAATGGTAATATTATAGAGGATCCCAAAGAAATTGCAGATTTAGCAGTCTCTTTCTTTGAAAATTCTTTGAATAACTTAGGGAGTGTGGATTTGTTGGACCAGGCCAAGCTTTTAAGAAACATCCCTTGTATAATAACCCTGCATCAAAATAACTTCCTAAATGCCACATTTACAGAAGATGTAATACTCAAGGTTCTAAAGGAAATGAACCCAGATAAATCCCCTGGTCCTGATGGATTGTCAACATTTTTCTTTCAAAAGTGTTGGTCATTTATGGGCAAGGAAATTATAGATGCTCTAGAGGGAATGAGAAACTCAGGACATATTCTTAAAGAGATAAATAACACATTCATTGCTCTTATTCCCAAAAAGGTCAATGCAGAGAACTTTAACGAGTTCAGACCTATCTCCCTGTGCAACACTTTGTATAAAATCTTTTCAAAAGCTTTGGCAAGCAGAATGAAACAACTTCTTCCATTGATTATATCTAAAGAACAAACGGGATTTGTCCCTAATAGGTTAATTCTGGATGGAGTGATTATTGCTCATGAGGCTATACATTCAGTAACAAATAATAAGGATTCGAGTATGTTGATTAAGTTAGACATCGGTACGGCGTATGATAAAGTGGATTGGAGATTTTTGTGTAAATGTATGGAAGCTTTTGGATTCTCAAATCAATAGATCAATATGATTTTTGAATGCATCTCCACCCCTCACTTCTCAATTATGGTGAATGGGTCTCTTGAAGGCTTTTTTCGCTGCTCTCAAGGTTTGAGGCAAGGAGACCCGTTATCTCCTTTTTTGTACATTATTATGGCGGAAGCTTTGGGGAGAGCTATCAAGAAACTTCAAGTAGAGGATAAGGTAAAAGGAATCAAGATCACTTCGGGAGTCGAGGCTACTAATCATCAGCAATATGTCGATGATAATCTCCTTTTTGGAAAAGCGCTTTTAGAAGAAGCTCAAGCTTTCAAAAAAAATTTAAATACTTATGCTAATGCTTCTGGACAATGTATAAATGAGGGAAAATCAGAATTTTTTTTTATCAATATTGAAGAGAGACGAAAGAATGAGATTAAAGGTATTCTAAACTTCAAAGAAGGCTTCTTTCCATGTAAATATTTAGGTTTACCTCTGGATAAACGGGGCAAATCAAATCACTTATGGGAAAGTACAATTCAAAAGATCTCCAAGAAACTAGATCAATGGAAAGGAAGATGGTTATCAAATGTAGGAAGGGCTGTTATGATCAGGTCAGTCCTCTTTGCAGTTCCTATTTATCAGATGATGAGCATGAGAATCCTGACAGGTATCAATAAGGAGATTGCTCGAAAATTAAGGAGTTTTTTCTGGCAAGGGTCGGAGGAGAAATCAAAACTAGCTTTAATTGCTTGGAATAAGATTTGTAAGCCAAAAGAAGGAGGTTTGGGAATAAAAGACCTTACGCTTCAAAACAAGGCCTTGGGGGCAAAATTAGTGTGGCGAATGATTAAAAACCCAAAGGCAAAATGGGTTAAAATACTAAGATATAAATACTTACTAGGAGAAGATGAGGAAAGTGTATGTCGTTCTGATAATTATCCGATGGGCTCACACATATGGAACTTCATTAAAGAATGTAAAGATATAGTACTAGAGTCCCTTTCTTGGGATGTGAAAAGAGGGGATAAGGCTCTATTTTGGGATGACTCATGGGGTGGAAAACCGGCCCTTCGTGAAATTCTTGGGAACAATCAGTTAATTGAACAAATCAAACATAGTAAGGGAGAGCGGGTTAAAGACTATTTTTCACAGATTAATAATAGTGAGGGAAGTAGCTGGGCATGGAATTCTCTAGAGGAATTCAGACTTCCCCTTGATTTCTAGGATAAACTTAACAAAGCTTTACAAGAATGAAACTTCTATCCATGCTCTGGGGAGGACATAATCATATGGGCTACCTCAAAGAGTGGTGTATACAATTTGAAAGAAGGTTTCAAAGTAATATCTGGGACAGATAACCCATCCACCAGTCTTCCCATTGATCTATGTTGGAATAGAAACTGTCTCCCTAAGGCAGGTCTATTCTCATGGGCTGCTTTACAGAAAAGGATTCTCACCGCTGAATGGTTTGAAAAAATAGGGTACCATGGTCCTTCTAGGTGTGCCCTGTGTGAGAAAGAAAGTGAGACGATAAATCATATTTTATTAAATTGTGAGTATGCTAATAAATGCTGGCTTTGGGTACTGGAGAAATTAGATCTGAAGATTGCTCTTCAAAATGATATCACAAAAGTTTTTATTTCATGGCAAAGATCATGTAAAGAGGATTTATACAGTAAAATGAGATACATAATCCCATCTTTGTTAATCTGGGAATTATGGAAGGAAAGGAAGCGTAGGATTTTTCAAGATAAAAGGATGAACATTGAGAGATTTTTTAACAAATTAGAGGCAAATATAGTAGAAATTACAAACAACAGAAATATGCTAGGACAATCAATGATGGAATTCTCACTAGAAGACAACAACCAGAGAAAGAAGTGGTATGGTTTGAAAGTTCCTCCCTAGAATGGATCTAGCATTGACAATAAATCCTTATCAAGGATGAACTGTAAATGGAAACCACCGGCGCAAGGGTGGATTAAGTTGAACTTTGATGGGGCAGCCAGGGGAAACCCAGGGGTGGCAGGAATAGGGATATGTTTACATAATGCGGAAGGAAAGATTTTAGGAAGGATACCAAAACCTATAGGGATAAAGACAAATAACGAAGTAGAAATAGAAGCTATAAGATTAGGTTTGGCATGGTGCATAAAATGGAGGCTTAAAAGAATTGCAACTGAAGGAGACTCAACTATTATTATAAATGCAATAAGACAGGGTAGAACGCCGAATTGTAAACTAAATAGTGCTATTGAATAAATAATGGAATTACTTGAAGTTATAGGAGATTATACAGTGAATCACATTTACAGGGAGGGCAATACAGATGCAGATAAGTTAGCTAACCTAGGAGCTGACAGGCAAGAAATTGAAGAAATTCATGTGTTTGAAAGAAGAACACGGAAGGTGAAGAAAAATGATTTCAAAATAGGAAATCAAGATAAGATGTAAATAAATGAATATGAATTTAAAGGTAAACAAGTATAGATACATTTGGGAGCATAATATAAAATAGTATAAATACACACACAAACACGCACACACACACACACACACACATATATATTGCCCTCTTTCATAGCAGACTTCAAGATAGGGAATGTAAGAAGTTAACATCTCATTTAGTCAAAACAATCATCATATATTAGGGGCATGCCAACCTCCAATGAAGTCTCATCGATCACAAAAATGATAATCTTTAAAATGAAAAATGTTATGACAAATTAAAAGGTTCCTAAAGTGCTCATAAATTGCTTATGTTCATAATAATGAAATAATGCATAAAGCATGACTGTCAATGGAAATGGACTTAGATTGTAATGTTTTATATAGTAGACTAACTCATGGATTAAGATTTGCAAGTCCATAATTTCATCAATACCTAACCTGAACTAGCTTTAGAAGGATTGAATCATGAAAATGATTAATTAACTGTAAATTAGGAGAATAGAGTTGGCTTGGTATCTATCTATTTTGCAGGTATACAGGAAAAGAATAATAGACCTAATGGGCAGAAATAAAGAAAAGGGGGTTCGAGAACTTATCAAAGCTAAGGCAAATACTCGAAGAGCGAGGATGAGAGAAAAATAACATGATTTTTCAAAAGCGCAGTTAAAGTTAAAGGAAGGCTCATTAGCTCTAAAGATAAGAGCAGGGTATATGTAATCTCAATCTAAATAAATGTACGACACAAGATGGGAATGCTCATTAGTTCTACATAAAAGAGCATTGTATTCAAAAGATTAATGAATATTTGTGTTCACTATCACGGAGGTATGCCTCCTTTAATCTGTATTAAAGAGGGAATGCCCTCTTCGACTCTGTCAAGTGGAGTTTTGTAATCCTATGCTTGTAGGAACTATAAACTTGATATATAATTTTTGGACTAATGTCCCAGGCCAGGCTGGAGGTTTTCTTCCCTGTTCTTTCCTACCAGTGCCCGCATGAATGGAGGAAAATGTAAAAAGATAAATTTTAATAAATAAAATCAAGGCTTCAGCCATTTACTGATAAAATAAAATAAAAAAATTTATATATATAATAATTTATCTTAGAAGATTATTACTTCTAATTATAACGTATTTTTTAATAATACCCACTATTTTTAGACAGGTAATGAAATCAAGGTAAAAGTTCTTTATATATATGTTGGTTAACCCCTGGTTTTGGAAGATGTCTTATATTTTAGGTATTTTTCATATCCGGATGAACAAATCATTATCGATAAGAAGAGGATCAGATAATGATATTTAATTGTATAAAGGACTTATTCTAGTCAAAACACCAGTCAATGTATACCAACTAAAATATGATTTTAAAAGAAAAAACATATCTCAAACTTATTGAGTCTTGGGTACGCCCACGAAATGATGTATAAATCTTGATAGATATCGAGCCATGGGTATGCCTATGGTAGCTATGTATATTTACAAATCTCGACAATTGTCGAGTCATGGGTATGCCCATGTAAATTTTGTATAAGTACATGACTTCGATCCTGGGCAAGGCTGGAGGTTTTCTCAACCCCGCTCTTTCCTACCAGCGCCTGCAGTGAGCGGGGTCACATTGTAAAATAACTTTTATATTAATAAAAAACTTTCAGGGCTTTGGCCTTTTACCAGAAAAAAAAATTAAAAAAATTTATCTTAAAAGATTATATAATAGAAATATATATTATTTTCATTTAACATTTCCAATTAATTATAAAATAAAATATTTATCTATTATGTTTAATTTAAATTATAATATTTTGTAAGGGAAAATATATCACACAGTTGTTTACCCAAGAATAAATATATATTATATTATATCATATATTTACAATATTTTTATTTACAATATTTTTATTTACAATAGAAAAAGTGAGTTATATACTGAAATAAATTCATGTAATATAATTTAAAAATTAAAAATTTTAATATACAATTAATATGAAAAAGAAAAGATTAATGAAAACCTAATTAAAGATAGAAACAAAAATTGTTTCCAAGCCGAAAACTACCAATATGGAAGGAGCAATGCATTTTCATTATATTAAATATAAAGTGTACAATAAATAACAAACATGGTAAATTTTAATTGGTTCACTCCTGTAATAAGACTTCAAATGATTTAGCCAATCAAATGATAGAAAAATGAATTCTATAAATTATAAAGTTAAAAATATTGCATCTAACTTTACAAAATATGAAATTTATTATAAAATACAAAATCTAAAAAATTCTAATTGGTCTAAACAATTTTATTTAATCACTAGTTAACACTAAAAACTCAAAAATGGATGCAATAGTACTTGCTTAGCCTATCTGCAAGTACTGATAAAACTTATGATATTATAATATATATTGATTTTTATTATAAATTAAAATATATTAAATTAATATTTAATTTTAAAATCATAGTTTTATTTCAAAAAAAATTGATTAAAAAAATTATTAAAATATAATACTTATATTAAAATATTTTGAATATATGTTAAGTATCAATTTTTGATTAAAAATAATGATTATAATATATATTAATTTAATAGTTCTACATGTTTAATAATTTATTATAATTTCTTGATATTATTAAATAGAATTATACTTATGTAATCAATTTATTAAAATTTTAATTATATATTTTACATTAAAATTACACTTGATTATGTTAATTAAAAGGTAAGTACTAGCCTAGCCACTACGTGGCACTTGTTTCAATCCAAAATAAATAGCAGTTATGGTGTTTCTATTTGTTATGGGCATTCTTTTTATTCTTTTAAAATGGATTTTGATTTGTTCTGATTATAAAAAATCATTGATCCTTCTAAAATCTTCATTTTACTTTAATCAAAATAAATTATAATAAATATATAATTTTGCCACATTCAAATGAATTATAAAAAATATAATTTAAAAAATTAAAATAACTACTCAAAATTATGTATAAATTCTTAATTTTATAGAAGAAATTTCAAAGCTTCCTAGCCAAAAATCCCCTCCCCTAGCTTCATGTTTCAATTCTTAAAAACTATCTTCAAAATAAAATTAGTGTTGTACAATGAACGATTTATGATTGACAAACACATTTTTTGTGCAATTGGTATAGGGAAGAGGTGTTGAAGGTCAATAGAGAAATTTTTTGTGTATTTTTGCATATATTTATTTTGTACATAAGGTCAATTGGTAGAGAGAGATATTGGGATAAAGAAAGGAAGAGATACGAAGATAGAACTTGTTTGAATGGAGGATTTATGATATGTGCCATTAAGGACTTTAACCTCATTAATATGTTTGAAATATCATATCATCCAAACTTTCTCTTTCTAATAGTTTGATATTCTATATTTGAATAGGATGGTAAAGAACTACTGATAAAGGACTTGATAAATATGAATTGATTGATTTAAGTCTATTCTATAATTCTTAGCAGATTTTTGGATGCCCTCTTTTTACTAAATAGACAATCTTATAAAACAAAATAACTTCAACCTTTTTACTTCAAAAGAAAATAGTTTACAAAATGCAATTTAAAATTTCTCAATATTATAACTAAAAACATACATAAAGAACACTAAAAGATGTAAATCAAAGACACTTATGCCAAAACATATCTATAAGACTTATTAGACTAACAATCCAATTACATGAGCACAATCAAATGACATTTATGATAATTTAAAATTAGAAAAATAATATCCAAAAAAATTTGGTAATCTTTGATTATAATAGAATTTTACAATAATTGAAGAATAGAAAAGTAATGAAAGGATGATTCAATCATTGTTTCTATCAATAGTGATACAAAATAGATTGAAAATAAATAACCAGGAAGTCCTTCAAAAGCCATGGTGAATATTCTTTCAACCCTAATACAAATCTTAAGTGTATATTAATTTAGGGCAACTATTCAAGAAAATGAAAAGGGGTACGATTTGTTGCAGTTCAAATTCTCATTTTCATATGCTAGAGTTGGAAACTAGAGCAACACTATATTTTTTCAGTACATAGAGGTTCACCCAGTCACCTTTGAGCTTCTCTACAACATTCTATTACCACCCAAACTCAATGAATTTAATTCCAATGAATCCTGTTGCCATAGAAGATTCCATTCTCTACAAGCTCTGAATGTCAGCTTCTGTAGATGACTTCCATTCAAAGAAGACACAATAATCTCTCCATAATGCTCAAATAGGTTGGGCAAAGCAACAGGTTCTGCCTATACCCCACTAAAACTGGTATCATCTTAAGAATAATGTGGCACATTTCATCTTACGTTTGTCAGTGCACATGTCTGATTGGTTTGTTGTTTATTCGTTACTAGCAGACTGTGGGTTCTTTTTTCTTACACTGTTACATTCGCTGACCTCCTATAGGTGTGGCTCTGCTGCCATTGTAAGGTTACGCCTCTCGGCCTAATTACTATTATATTATAATTATAACATATATAAATATAAATATAAATAATTAAGTATATAGTGAAAAAAATTTGAATACTATTTTTATTTTCAATATTTTATTGAATTTTATAAACATATATAACAAAATATAATATATAAATAATAAATAATATATTTAAAAGTTAAATTTATTTACATATTTTAATATATTAAAAAATTTTATTATATATTATATAATTAAAAATTCTATAATATACATATATTATATTATATTATATCATATCATATTATATAGCATATTATACAATATTCAAATAACATATTACTTTTTTACATATATATACATATTGATACATAAGATAAGTTATATTTGATAAAGGGGGTGATTACAAATATTTGTGCTTAGGGCCACATTCAACCTCTACAGAACACCACCATAGCAGACTCCTCCATAAACCAGAGAGAGCCCAATGAGACATGAGTTGCAAAAATGCCTCATAGGGCTCACAAGATTTGTCAAATATACTTATTTCCACAAGGCCCTATTAAATAATATATATTATATTATAGATATATAAATAATCATTTAGGAATAGGGTAAAAGCTAGACAATGATTAACCAATTAGAGGCATAAGTGGAATAGGAGAGTATATATCATATAGAGAGATTTTCATATTTATTTCAGTGTATCTATTTAGTGATCAATATTCTTATTGTGTTTGGCTCAAAGTATTAAAAAGAAACTAAGAATGCTTATCATTTCTTACAATCCCTACTTTATATATATTGCTAATATTTTTATATCAATTAATAATAATATAACATCATAGATCACGTTATATTAAGCTACAATATAATATAGAAAATAATCAATGTATATTGTATGGATATCTCTGTATATATGAATCACCTCTACATATCACTTCCTATATCTTTATCTTTTTCTCCCCATCCCCCCTCTCTCTCAAACTTATATATCCCTCTATCTCTCTTCCTTCCTATCACTATCTCAAATCAAGTTATTTATTTTATGAATAATAATATTCGTCTCCTTAATTAATATTTTTTAAAGTTAAAATGCATTAACATTTTTAAGAAATAATAATACTATTTTTGGTTTTAATATTTTTCTAGGTTAAATACATTAACCTATCAACTAAAATATGTATATATTTATCTTTTCCTTCTCTATCCATCACTCTCTCCATCCCTCCCCCCTCCCCCACCTTCTCTCTCTAATCTCCAACCTCTCTAACTTCTCTCCTTATCCCTCTCCATCTTCCTCTCTATCCATATCTCCTTATCCCCTCCCTCCCACTCTTCCCACTACATATCTCTGTCTGGAATTCCCTCTCTCCCTATTGCAACCATAACATGAACCTAATTATCTTCACGATTCATTAGCTTCATTTTGGTCATGATTGGATCTTTGAAGGAGGATTATTGCACTTGACCTCATGTAATACATAAACTTATGCAATTAATAGACCAAAAAAAATCTAATTGACCTTCTATACTTCTTTAGCATACCCATTCCACACCAAGATACAATTACTAGTTTTATTAGCCATATTAAAAATATAAAACATTAGAAACATTAAAATCCAATAACTAAAAAAATATTTTATTATAAATACATATTATATATGAAATTTCAAACATTTTTGGATCTATAAATTTCCCATACTGCAAAGGCTAACATGGCAATCTAACATCCAATTGAAAAATTGTACAATATATTACCTTGCAACATAATTTTAAGTTAATTACGCCGAGAGGCATTCCTATATAGCTGTAGTGGAAGAGGAGGACACGAGCATGACATATTCCAAGGAATATGCCATGTACATAAAAAAGAATTGTGGTCAGTTATAATTCAAAAAATGAACAGCCAAAAATAATAAAATACAAAAATAAAAATCAAATACAAAAAAAATGAACTGCCAAAAAACAAAAATAAAAAAAGAAAAATGAAAAATGAAAAATATAAAAATTCAAAAATGAAAATATAAAAAATCAAAAACAAAAATGAATGGATGCGTTTTGTACCCGCTTGGATGCATTTCATATTGGAGTGGGGGCGTGCACTGCACAGCTTGGCCACTTGGCTATTGGCACTGGCAACGCTAGTGCAGTACGTACGTATGCACTGCACTGATGCTACCAGTACCAGTAGCCAAGTGCATGATGCCCGTGTGGCTGGCACCAATAGCCAGTACCCCAATGCAATTCAAAAATTCTCATTAGAATATTTTTTAAAATTATTTTATTTTATAGTAACATTTTTTAGAAATGAACAGACGTTTGGAATACGAAATGCTTTAGAAATGAAGAGTCGCTCTTCATTTATGAAAGAGTGCTCTTCATTTCTCGAGCTATTTTTTTGTTTGCAATTTCAGGGATTTGAGAGATGATTTGCAGGTTGTGAGGGAGGATTTGAAAGAGGATTTGTAGGTTGTGAGAGAGGATTTGTAGGTTCAGAGATTTGAGAGAGGATTTGCAGACAGGTTTGAGCTTTGAGCATTGTAGAGAGGAGGATTTGCAGACAACTTTCAACTAGTTTCAATCTTCATCTTTTAAAGGTAAATAAATTTTCAGATATAGTGAGATATTAGATTGATATTAATTGAATGTTGATTTATATAGTTTGATATTTAGATATTTGATTTATAGATATTAGATATTAGATCTTTAGATATTTGATTTTTAGATATTAGGTATTAGATTTTTAGATATTTGATTTTTAGATATTAGATATTAGTAGTTTAATATTAGATCTAATATATATAAAACTATATAAAATATGGTTTTATAATATTATAAAACTATCTAATATTTCATCTAATTTTGTTTTAACATTGCATATAAATTTAATCTAATTTTAATATTGTTAAATCTAATAATATTACATTATGGATGGCAAAGCCGCCATATTGTAATATTATAGATTAATATTATTTTTTTGTATTTTAGATAATTTTATGTTCTTTTATATGCAAATAGTATTGTTCTAATATTTCATCTAATTTTGTTTTAACATTGCATATAAATTTAATCTAATTTTAATATTGTTAGATCTAATAATATTACATTATGGATGGCAAAGCCGCCATATTGTAAGATTATAGATTAATATTATTTTTTAGTAGTTTAGATAATCTTTTTATTTAACATAGTTATTACATTCACTTTAGATAATTTGTTTATATATTTAAATAATATGTTTACATTGTGGATGGCAATGCCGCCATAGTGTAATATTTTTTTTTGTATAGATTTAATTTTGAATATTACCTTTGTTAGATATAGATTTTTTATTTAAATATTGCAATTAATAATTATAAGCTATTTGATTTAAATGTTAGAAATAGGATTTACATTAATTATATTTTATTTTTGTAAAAATTAGGAGATTTCCATTTACAATATTACCTTTGGAATGTTACATTTAGATTTCAATTCCTAATTAGATTTTAAAACATAATTTATTAGTATTTTAATACTTACTTTGAAATGTTAAAATTACATTTATTTTAATAGGATTTTAATAATTAAAATTGCAATTACTAATTTTTGAATGTTACACATTAGGATTTTGATTAATTATATAAATTTAGGACATTTCCATTTCGAATATTACCTTTATTTGATTTATTTGCTTTAAATATTGTAACAATTAATAATTATAATTTATTTGATTTAAATGTTAGAAATAGGATTTACATTAATTATATTTTGTTTTTGTATAAATTTAGGAAATTTCCATTTACAAAATTACATTTAGATTTCAATTCCTTATTATATTTAAAAACTTAATTTATTAGTATTTTAATAGTTAATTTCAAATGTTAAAATTACATTCATTTTAATAGGATTTTAATAACTACTTTGAAATATACTTTCTTTTTGTTAGACATTTAAATTATTAATTTTAAATATTACATTTTTTCATGTGGATGGCAATGCCGCCATATTTATATAGATGTTTTTAATATGAATGTATAAGGTCTTCTAATGTTACAAATTTGATTTAGAAGTTGGCTTAATGAAGTTGATTTTGTTTAATGACATTAATATTATATTTCTTTTATTGCAATTTTCATACTTAGTTTAAAATACAACATTTTGTTGCTATTTTACAAAATATGTGAATGTTGCAATATTTAGGTTAATCAATTTCATTTGAATTAGATTTAATGAAATTGATTATGTTAATTGTATTAATGAAATTAATGCAATTCATATAATCAATTGTTCTTTAAAATTAGGTTTACATAATTTCATTAAAAAATTATATTTTGAAACTCATTTAATGAAATTGAATTTGTTAATTTTAATTTATTTATGTTTGTAATCATAAATTAGGCATAGACATGGAGTTTACTGTGGGCATGAAGATTGAGATTAGCTTTGATGAAGAGGGGTTCAAAGGGGCCTGGTTTGAAGCAACAATTGTAGACATTATTAACAATAGTGAGGTGACAAAATATTGTGTCAAGTATCACCATTTCATAAACAACAAATGGGCTTGAGAGCCCCTTGTTGAGGAGGTCTATGTAGATTATATGAGACCTATTCTGCCTTCTATTACTTTGCCACAATTTGTACCTCCTAGATTTGTAGTTGAAGTACTAGACAATGACTGTTGGTGGTCGGGTGTGACCGTTGATAGAATGGGTTAGGGGAAGATGGAGGCAAATATACTGGAACTAAAATTTTGCCAATTAATGTTTGTATTGAGATCCAAATTAGATCACGTATGTTTTTGGATTGATTGCTTAGTATTACAAATAACAGATCCTGTGTTGTCGTGTTTTCACAAAATGGCCTTTAGACCATTGCAATCCTTATTGTATATCAATTATTATTAAAAAAAATTCATTTTGTTAATCTTGTATATCTTGGCTCTAATTCACTCCATGTATGTCAAATTTTTATGGTGTCTACACTCAAAGTATTCTTATTGTCTTTTATTTTTTAGAATTTGTATTCTGTATGTTTAAATATGATACATAAATTATCACAACTAAATTGCAATGTATTATAAATTGGCATTTTCTAAATCTAATGTATATATATAAAAACATATTAATTGACAAGTAAAATTCTATATATATAAAAACATATTAATTGACAAGTAAAATTCTTTCTTTCTAATTATTACAATGTTTTAACATATGTATAATATAAAGTTTTCTTAGGTCACTAATTTAACATTATTCCGTACTAGATATGGTGAGACCGAGGTTGATCTTTGAATCAGAATAAGCTAGAAGAGAATATCAAAGACAATATAGAAGAGATTTTCACAGACGTCAGCAAGAACAATTGATTGAAAGTCAAAGAGAACAACATAGGGTTAGGCGTAATGAAACTGATAGACAAATAATTCATAGAAGAAGGGCAGAGGTAATAGTGGAACAATTAGAAATTGAAAATAGAGCTAATATAAATGTTTCAATGAACAACCGTCAATGAATTTCTATTCAAAGCCTTCAAAATAAAGGGCCTTAACTGATTCAAGATGATCCTGAACCAAGCCATAGATAAAACAATCCGCCTAATATAAACATTTAGTTAGATGTTGAAAATGAAGAGTCTGCGTCTATAGAGCGTGTTCTACAAATGCCATAGCATGAAAATCAATTAGAAATGAATGTTGATGTTGAAGGTACTATGAAAAACATGGGAAACCCAAATCGTATGCTTGAAACTAAATTTAGAAGATTGCAAATGCAGTTTAGGCATCAGATAGATAGTTTGAAGACTCCTAAAATGTGTCATGTTTGTCAAGAATGATATCTTGCAATGAAAGTATATCATACTTGTGAAGGCCCAAGATGCAACAGGTGTAGACAAGAAGGAGGAATTCACAAGGGTTTTCATCTTCAAACAATATGGACCCTGGATCTCAACCAGAAGAGCTTGCAAATTTGACTTAGGTTGAAGAGATGTTGATTGCACGTGTCAGTCCTATACTGCAAGTTACACATGCAACTGGTGGTCAGTATAAGTACAAAGGACACACTATAAGTTTTCCTCAACATGTAGAACAAGTGGCCAAAGTTTTACCACATACAATTGAGCATTTGCCAATTATTATTGTTCGTAGAAGGGATCAATGTGGTAAATGTTATAACTTTACCATAAATAGGGATCGTGTGTACAGGGCATTGAAATACAAAGTAGACCATGACAAGTTTTATGCAGATGTTAGAATTGATGAACATGTTCTCAATGACTTGCCTACAAATACTTATCAAAATGTTTTTAATAGATTGAGGACAGTCCACATGGAATTTGATTATGATGCAAACAAAGTGGTTTTTATGGGTCCAATCATGGAGATGGATGAAGGTAATGTAATTCAACACACAACGTCTATGGCTTCATGACCACCTAATGCTCAAAGAGAAATGGAATTAATCCAAGCATGGGTTAACAATCCTGAGGTAGTTCCATCTACATTAATTGAATGGCCAGCTATAGGTGCATCACCTATCAATGAATATGTCACATCAGGATTATTAGCTATGGCATTTCCAACATTGTTTCCTAATGGAAGATGTGATTGGTTAGAGCCAAGAATGAGGAGAATTCATCTGCATGAATATGTGAAGCATTTGATGCGATATAGGGATCATTGGTTTGGTAAACATCCCAGGTTTAGGTATTTCATGATGAATATGATAATGAGACATCGTGCACAAAATTCATCTTCTGTATTTGTAAAAAGGAGTTTTGAAGACATGCCAATTACCATCAATAAGCTAAGAGAACATATGGAAAATATGCCACATAATAATTTGGCAAATAGGTTGATGAGATTTGGAACAACTCTAAGAGGAACAAGATCATATTGGTGTAAATGTAGAGAAGAATTAACAAATATGCTTCACTAAATTGGGACTCCTACAATTTTCTTCACCTTGAGTGCAACAGATATGCAGTGGCCTGATTTGCATGCACCGATGCTTAGAATAGCACCGATTGATCCACGAGAAGCTCAAAAGTGGAGAAGATCGAATGTCATTGACTATCCTCATATAGTTGCACATTACATGCATTTGAGGCATACAATGTTCTGGAAAGAGATACTTGAAAAATGTATGAAAGTCAGTGATTTTTGGTGCAAGTATGAGTGGCAACATAGGGGTTCACCTCATGTGCATGGATTTTTATGGCTCGAAGGAGCACCAAACATAGACACTATAGACTGGTCAAATGAGGAGGAACACAAAACTACTGAGAGGTATTTTTATTCCATTATTCATGCATGGAATCCTAGACATGATCCTCATCAAAGAAATATACAAGCATGTTTTATGTCATATATATATATATATATATATATATATATATATATATATATATATATATATATATATATATATATATATATATATATATATATATATATATATATATATATATATATATATATATATATATATATATATATATATATATATATATAGACACACACACACACACACACACACACAATGTGATGCTCACACTATATGTTCATATAAATAAGAAATTATTATAAAATTTAATATGATATTTAATTCACAACCCTTTGTAAGTTTTCCAACATTTTGGTCAACATCCATGTCTCAAAAATACTGGACAAATAGCTCAGATGGATATTGACCATGACTACGAAGAGATAGTCAACTATGTTGAACGCCACACTGTCTGTAAGGATAGTGCATGTTTGCATAAAGAAAGGGGAAGAATGGTTCGTAGGTAATTTTTTCATCAATTAATATATAATAGATAAAAATTATATATTAACTATTCCCATAAATTAATCAAAATAGATGCTCACTTCTTTTTTTGTTAGGTACAATACACCTTGGCCATTGAATTTTGAGGGATCCAAGTTATGTGAGGATCTAGAATCAAGTGAAAGAAAATTTGAGCTTGCTAGAAACAATGATAGAGTGAATTCACATAATCGGTACATACTGCAACTGTGGAGGGCAAATATAGATTGGCAAACTATTTTTTCAAAACATGCAGTTATTAAGTACATTGTAAAGTATGCAGCAAAAGCTGAGAGGAGTTCAGAAACCTATTCTGAAATGTTGATGTGTTTGTCAAACCTGGAAAATCCTGATGATTTGGCTGCATGACCATACAAAAAGCTACTCATAGAAATAGTTATAGAGAGGGATATAGGAGCCCAGGAAACATGTCATATGTTGTTAGAGCTTCCATTGGTTGAGAGTAGCAGAAGGTTTGTTAATCTGAATGTCTCATGTGAGGTTTTCAAACCGCAACAGTAAACAATGAGGAAATTGATGAAGAACATGCCAAATCTTTTATAGATGGCTATAAAATAAGACCAATTTGTATGGAAGGTATCACCTTAATTGATGCAGCCAGATCTTGGATATACAATCCTAGAAAAAGAGGAGACAACAAATGGGGACCAAGGCAAAAGATGGCTATTGTCAGAGTTTTCCCTAGGTTTGTATCCATTCCTCCACATGATTCAAGTAAATGGGTGGAGTTTTGTTTATTTGAGTTCTTTCTATACAAGCCTTTGCGTAACATTGAAAGAGATATTGGTCATGATAATGATACTATAGTACAAAACTAGGAATCACTCAATTATAATCCTTGGCATGTTCAAAGAGTAGCACCTACAGAAAATGATGATCCTAGCAGTGCTTCTGAAGTGGAAGATAATGAAGTTGTTCAAGAAAATACCACAGAGCATGAATGGAAAATCATCTCCATACTACATCGTGGTCAACATATGCACGTTTCTGAGATAGATATGTTAGGAAGAAGAGATGTTGATAGAAATACAAACTGGTGTAGTGAATATCAAGGTGAAGATCATACTGCTATAGCAATCAACTTCATAGGAGAAATGAAGAAACATGAATGTCTCATGTATGATGACATCCCACAGTGCATCAACTTAACAAGCCTCAGTGAGAAGAAACAAAAGGCAATCGATATTATTATGACACACTACCACAGAAATCAGGTCGTAATGCCTTTGTTTATGATAATTCAAGGAACAACAGGAACAGGAAAGTCTTATCTGATTGGTGCCATCAGTCAAATTCTTCAGACTGTAGCTTTTCCAAGTCGTTCTCCGCTTCTATTACTTGCACCAACTAGAGTTGCAACATTCAATATAGGAGCTTCTACAATTCATTCAAAGTTGAGAATACCAATTAGAGATTTTTCTCAGCTAGAGGGGATGCGACTCACAAGTTTGCAAGAAGAGATTACCCATATCAGGTATATTTTGATTGATGAAATGAGCTTCATTAGTCAAAACTTGCTAGAAAATATAGATTCTCGACTCAGACAAGCCTTCCCACAGAGTGCTGACATAAGCTTTGCATGTATACTTTCATTTTTTCTAGTGACGCTATTTTTGTGCTATAATATTTATTATTATAACTCATCTATAAATACAATTATCATGTAATTTTCATAGATAGTCTTCTAATCATTTCTCTTACTTTATTTTAGGTATATCTATTGTTTTGGTTGGTGACCTTGGTCAGTTGCCTCCAGTGAATGATAAACTGGCATATGCTAGCAATAGGCAGGCAAAGTTACTCTGGCAAGAATTCAAAATAGTGGTTACATTAGATAAAATATTTAGGCAAGATGGAGAAAACATCCACCAAAAAAGATTTCATCAACTTCTCACAAATGTGAGAGATGCGAGTACAAACTTGGATGATTGGAAGTTGCTTATGATGAGAACCCCTGTGAGGTTAGATGCTGCAACCAATGATGAGTTTGACAAGATAGTGCATTTGTTCTCTACAAATGCCAATGTTCGTAACCATAACTTGAGGATGTTGTATTTTTTGAGGCAACCTGTTGCATGTAGCCTTGCAACTAAGTCAAGGAATGGTAATACAATTGAAGATTTCTCGAATGAAGAACTTGATCTAGATTTATTGTTCAATAAGGATTCGAGGGTCATATTAACTACAAATCTATGGATTGAAGCCGGTCTTGTCAATGGATCCTTGGGATATCTCTAGAATATTGTGTACAAACCAAGAACCACCCCACCTAAACCACCTTCTTAGGTTACAATTGAATTTGATAATTATTCTGGATTACCATATGATGACCATCATCCAAGAATACTTCCAATATCACCAGTCCAGAGGGGTAGAACCTTTCAGTTACCATTAAGGTTGGCATGGGCATTGACAATTCATAAATCTTAGGGACTAACTCTTTCGAGAGCCACAGTTGATATAGGCCCAAGAGAAAGAGTAGGATTGACATTTGTAGCTGTATCTCGTGTAAAGTCTCTAGAAGGCTTGAGAATCATGCCACTGTTCACATATGACCGCTATGAAAAAATGAAGACTGGGAAACAACTTTCCAATAGGAAAGCGGAAGAAATTAGACTCAAGGGTCTTGAAAATCAATGATGTACTGTAATGTTGTATTGCTATTAAATATTACATTGTTTATTAATCACCTATTTTGTGTCATTATTGTTCAGAATTATCCTTATGCGTTGAATTAGTGTATAATATTTCAAATTCGTGTTCTCTTTTGTTTAAATATGTATCGTTAATATAATTTATATCATGTTTGCGAACCAGACTTCTTCTTAATTTGAATATAAAATAATTCCACAAAATCATATATACTATTCCACTATAGGTAGCATTTAAAGTTTGAAATGGTAATGCAAAATGGTTATTCTGATTAATTATATATACTAATGTTTGTTTAAAACTTTACAGGATACCATTCCACCTATGGCTACCTCTAATAGAGACTCCAACATCATGGTTACAAGCCCCTCTGCTTTGGTGGGCTCAAACCATATTTTTGAGAGTGAATTTGACAAGTGTACATGAATCATTCAAGAGTCGTGTGTAACTATAATTGAAGCTACGGAGACTGCAGCGTTATCAGTTGACTATGTTGACGAACTAGATATAAACTAGATGGAAGATGTTTCGAAAGTTTTACGTGAGACATCTGCAAAAGTGGATGCATTTCCATCAATGATGAAAGAAGTATACCATGATCATTGTACAAATAAAGGTCGTCATACCAACTTTATTGTTGAAAAATATGTGATGTACTTGCATCATTATGGAGAAATGTTATTGATTTAGATCATTCTTATCTTATCTTTCATACTTCTTAAATATCTAATGGTTGTAGTGGATCTTCTATTTCCCCTTTCATCTTTGTTTGTAAGTTTCATGAACAAGATAGTGAATATATATTTTTTCTTGCTCCCATGATGGTTACCCCTATACTTCCAACATTTTGCAACATGTTTTGTTCATCTCTGCATTTCTAATATTTATTTGATCAATGAATGCACCGATTAAATGTGAGGAAATAAATATATAGGACATATGATTCATTACTATTTCTAACCTAACCCCAAACAATGTTCAACAAGTATACCAATACCTTTAACTATATTAAATAAACTATTAAAAGTTAATCTTCAATGGAAACTAAAATAAAACTGTAAGATTATATGTGATTCTAATGATAATTATAAAATTAATTTATCTTAGACCTACTCGTAATGGTAACCCTAATCCCTTACCTTAATGTTTACCTTTAATGTGAGAGGTGCATGTCCAAAATTAGTAGTACTTGAATATGGTTAAAATTATACACTAATTGTAACCCTTCTTGATGTGTAAGTTGAAAATTATTAGTACTCGTAAGTGATAACACAAAAAGACCTACTAAACCCTAACTCTTATCTGATGTCAACTTAGTATATAATTATTCATCATTTTAACATGTATATATACTATTTTTTTATTTTAACCCTAATACTAATCCAAACTTAACATTGTGCATCACATCATTAACCCATGATTAACCCTGATGAAATAAATAAATATAATACTAATCATAACTCTAATCATAACCCTAACCCTAACTGTAACATACTCTTACTTCGAGCATACATCGTAATGTTAAATATCCTATTAACTTGAACTCTCACCGTATCGATAACCCTAACCCTACCACTAACTCTTACTTGAACCCTAAGTCATAACATAAAATGACCTACTAAACCCTAACTCTTATCCGATGTCAACTTATTATAATAATTTATCATTTTAACATATAAATACTATTTTTTATTTTAACCCTAATACTAAACCAAACTTAAAATTGTGCATCACATCATTAACCCATGATTAACCCTCATGAAATAACTAAATATAATACTAATCATAACCCTAACCCTAACTATAACATACTCTTACTTCAAGAATAAATCGTAATGTTAAATATCCTATTAACCTGAACTCTTGCCATATCGATAACCCTAAACCTACCACTAACTCTTACTTGAGCCCTAAGTCATAACATAAAATGACCTACTAAACCCTAACTCTCATCCGATGTTAACTTATTATAATAATTTATCATTTTAACATATAAATACTATTTTTTTATTTTAACGCTAATGCTAAACCAAACTTAACATTGTGCATCACATCATTAACCCATGATTAACCCTCATGAAATAACTAAATATAATACTAATCATAACTCTAATCATAACCCTAACCCTAACTGGAACATACTCTTACTTCAAGCATAAATCATAATGTTAAATATCCTATTAACCTAAATTCTCACCCTATCAATAACCCTAACCTTGCCACTAACTCTTACTCGAATCGTAAGTCATAACATAAAATGACCTACTAAACCCTAACTCTTATCCAATGTCAACTTATTATAATAATTTATCATTTTAAAATATAAAAACTATTTTTTTATTTTAACCCTAATACTAATCCAAACTTAACATTGTGCATCACATCATTAACCCATGATTAACCCTCATGAAATAACTAAATGTAATACTAATCATAACTCTAATCGTAACCCTAACCCCAACTGTAATGTACTCTTACTTCAAGCATAAATCGTAATGTTAAATATCATATTTACCTGAACTCTCACCCTATCGATAACCCTAACCCTACCACTAACTCTTACTTGAACCCTAAGTCATAACATAAAATGACCTACTAAACCCTAACACTGTGCATCACATCATTAACCCACGATTAACCCTCATGAAATAACTAAATATAATACTATTTATAACTCCAATCGTAACCCTAACCCTAAATGTAATGTACTCTTACTTTTTTGCATAAATCATAACGTTACATATCCTATTAACATGAACTCTCACCGCATCGATAACCCTAACCCTACCACTAACTCTTATGCGAACCCTACGTCATAACATAAAATGACCTACTAAACTCTAACTCTTACCCAATTTCAAATAATTTTAATAATTTATTATTTATAACTATATATATACATAAACATTATAATTCCTAAAATGTTCCCTTACCCTAATCTTAAACCTTAATGTTATACTTAACACTAACCCTAATCATAATCGTAACCCTGATCCTATTCCCTTATCCTAATCTTAAACCTTAATATTACACTAAATATGATAGTAATCATAATTCTAAACCTAACATCATATCCCTAACCACATCATTAATCTCACCCTATCCCTAACCCTAACCCTAATTACAACTCTTACCTGATGTCAACTTATTATAATAATTAATCTTTTAAAAATATATATATGTATATATATATACTATTTTTTTATTTAAACCCTAATAGTAATCGAAACATAACACTGCGCATCACATCATTAACCCACGATTAACCCTCATGAAATAACTAAATATAATAGTAATCATAACTCTAATCGTAACCCTAACCCTAACTGTAACGTACTTTTACTTTTTTGCATAAATCATAACATTACATATCCTATTAACATGAACTATCACTGTATCGATAACCCTAACCCTACCACTAACTATTACGTGAACCCTACGTCATAACATAAAATGACCTACTAAACCCTAACTCTTAACCCGTTTCAAATAATTTTAATAATTTATTATTTATAAAAATATATATACATAAACATTACAATTCCTAAAATGTAACCCTAATCCTATTCCCTTATCCTAATCTAAAACCTTAATGTTACACTAAATATGATAGTAATCATAATTGTAACCCTAATCCTATTCCCTTATCCTAATCTTAAACCTTAATGTTATACTAAATATGATAGTAATCATAATTCTAAACCTAACATCATATCCCTAACCACATCATGAATCTCACCCTATCCCTAACCCTAACCCTAAGCCTAACTCGAACCCTAACTCATACTGTAAAATATCTTACTAATCCTAACTCTCACCCTAACCATAACTCTTACCCAGTTTCAAATAATTTTAATAATTTATAATTTAGAACTATCTATATACTATTTTTTTTTACAACATTAAACCTAATTATATATATATATATATATATAACACCGAGAGTAATCCTTCTCGAGGCACCTATTTTCTTTAAATTGCAAGGTGCAATAGGTGCCTCAGAAGGATTACTCTCGACGTATTTTATATATATATATATATATATGCTAGTGATATGTCATACAAAAAAATAAATTTACTTCATCAGCAATGAAGAGAGAATAAAAGCGTTGCAGGTTGAAATTTAAAAAAAGAAAGTAGAGAATAAAAGTAAAGGAAGATTGGCCGTTAATTACCGAGTGCAATGGATGAGTAGTCTATTCTAAATTCTAATCGCACTCAACTTTCAGTTTTGGTCAACACGTTAAGTTTTAAAATTTGACGAGGAGTTCGGCAGTGCATGAATTTCCAGTGCGTGAATTTCGGGGGCGACGTTTTGATTGCATGCTGTTAAAAAATTGTCTTGTCAAAGTTGGCAAAGCCTGAATTTCGCGCAGGACAGTGCGTGAATTTCGGGAGCGATGAATCCGTATATTTTAAACCGCTGTTCACTTGCCACATTGAATCCTTTCTTTTGATATGTCTGGAATTGTAGATATTATGGCTGGGTGCAAATTAGGAGTTGGGAGTCTGCCCTTCCACTAAGAGATAATTAAAATGATTTCTATAAAAAAATATTTTTTTAGATTAATATGAAAAGTGCTATTTATATGGAAAAATAAAATAATTCATTAAGTATTTATTTTTGGATTTTTCAAATTTGATGATAATATTTTTTATTATTTTTATTGTTATGTTATATTTTATCATAATATTAAAAATAGATAATTATTAAAAAATTATAAATAATGATGAATTTGTACATATTAATTTGTTTTATTTTATTTTAGTTAGATAATTATAAATTAATTGGCATTGTTAAACTTATGCTTAAATAAATTGTTAGAATTATTATATTATTTTTTACATATATTTTTAAAAAGAAAAATATATCATAACAAAATTAAAATCAAGTCTAAAAATTGATTTTCTATAAAAATTGAAAGGACTATAATTATATAAATATATATAAATTTTTAAAAAATAAAATAATATTTATATGAAAAATAAAATAATTCATTAAATATATAGTTTTATTTATTAAATATAATTGTTTGTATTTATAAAATTAAATAATAAAATTTATAATTATTTTATATTGTTATAAAAAATAATTAATATTACAAATAAAAAAATACAAATGAGTAAAAAAATAAGAAAGTAAAATTCTATTAAAAGATAGTAAAAATATATGTGCTTCATGGGATTCAATATTCTAGAAATTAACTTTGTTTACAATACTAATATATGCATTGCAAACTTAGCTCTATCAAATTTCACCTAATTTATATGCACATTTCCAATTTATAATTCCTCCTATTTAAAAATCAACAAATTCAAATGAATTTTTAATACTTTATTAATTGCAACACTTAACAATGGAATTCCAATTTATCCTAGCATCCTTCATTTTCATCTCAATTTTTTGAATTTTTAATCTCTTAAATCTTTAAGAATTCCAAACCAAAAACACTAACATTGCCATTTCCTTTTTTTCAAATTAGTGATGTATTGTAAAAATTACAATTACATAAATTTAGAAATTATATATATATAAACCACCAACCAATCCCTCCATAAAATTAAACTAAGTTTAACCAAAACCCAGCATAGTTCTTAGCCAGAGTCCAGTAATTGCCTTTTTATTTGCCAGTTCAGAGAGTGAATTTTAAGCCTCAAATTTCAAGAATATATCGAAGGCCTTTTAGTTATATTTTTAAAGCCTGATTTGTTCTCGTTCACACTGCTGCCGCACGTAGCGTGAATATAGCTTTATTCCTACTACAATTAAGCGTGCACAAGTTTTTAGATTAACAAAATTTTATTTTTATTTTTATTTTTATTAGTTGTGATTTAACAAACTGTGTAGATTTAATGACTGGTTTTTATGTATACGGATGGCTGAGAGAAATACATGTATAACAAGTGTTAAGTAATGGCTAGTACTTGCTTCTAGCATAGCATAATATAATTAAATATTAAATATAATTCTAATATTAATAAAATATTATATAAATTAATTTATTGAAAAAAGAGAAAATTAAATTAAAAAGAAAGAATTAATAATACATATTATAATTTATAAATTTATATTAGATATATTGGTTGAGTATTATATAAATTTTATTTTATTTTTACATAATGTAAACTATTACATATATTTTAAAAATATTATTATATTATGAGAGCATATTTTAAAAATTGATTTTGGGTGCAATTTGTCAGCAGCGTCGCTCCATTTTAGTGGCCCCATAGCTAATAACAAAATAAAAAGATCCGAATTATATTAAATTTTTATACGAATGATTATTCAAATAGTTAAGAGTTTGTAGATCTTGCATATTATATTCTTATAATGATTATGACACAACTTATGAAAAATGTGTATGTAACTAGGCATGGATAATTCTCGTATTTTCTACTTATGAGTTTTGTGAGGTTGACCTAAGAACTTGGGGATTCAACTTGAGAGCTAGTACTTTATGAGGGCTACTAGCAATATTAACAGTCTGATCTTATAGGTATAGAAAAGCTATTAGAATACTATAATCTGGAAGAGATGTAGTGTGATGTATATATGTACTCTTCTATTTAAAAATTAATAAGTGTAATTCAAACTATTAATAAAAATTATAATACACAGCCAAATCCAGAAGTTCATAATCATATTAATAAGTCGAACTCTATGTATGAGACTATTACAAAACCATTTTTACAGGAGTCTCAGAATAATTTCAGAATACTTGGTATCTATCGAATAATTTCATCACAGCTTCCCAAACATTAATGCACAATGGACAGCTCTGATAAAAACTCCGACTAACGATTGGATTTTTATCCAATCTTGGCTCTAAAGGGCTACGTATTTAGAACCGAACATGCAGTCAGAGAGCGACCACTGAGAAAAAAATTTTAGTTTTCATTCAACATCTGCATCCCCCACGACCACCTGTGGAATCTGCCAATATACATGCAAAGGGGCGTTACACTACCCAACCATTACAAAGTGGTGCGCCAAGTTTGAACATAATAGTGCAATGGAAAATAAAGTTGCCAACTTTTAAACTAACTTTATACTATGATCACCAACTCATATAATATGACTTAATATTATAGATGACTTAGCCCAAGGGAAACAATCAAATAATTTAATTTTAGGCCATGACTTCTCAACAAGAAACCGTGAC
Organism: Chamaecyparis obtusa; assembly: GCA_027943335.1. Classification (NCBI taxonomy): domain Eukaryota; kingdom Viridiplantae; phylum Streptophyta; class Pinopsida; order Cupressales; family Cupressaceae; genus Chamaecyparis; species Chamaecyparis obtusa. The sequence goes on along the minus strand of BSBK01001896.1, from coordinate 437,749 downwards.
TAACAGGCATCCCTTCTAAATAGATTAATTAGCCTATCCGGATAGAAGAATAGGCTAACTGTGCTCTCATGAAGATTACGCAGGGGAAGCGGACATGAGAGTCCTCCCTTCTTGTAATTGCTTGCCCTCAAGAAATTGTAAGGCTGGCTGTTGTAGAATAATTTCATTTTCCCAAATCGCATCCTTAATAGGTAAATCCTTCCAGCACACCAAATACCCCTTGATGGTTCCATTTCTCAGTTGCTTCTCTCTTATCTCCAACACCTATGTAGGCACCTACATCAATTTCCCTTCATCATCTAAAAGGGGCAAACACAGAGAAGGCACAATATGTTGTCCAATAGCCTTTTTGACATAAGAAACGTGGAAGACATTATAAATCTAACTATCATCTAACAACCCAAGTTCATAAGCCACTTCTTCAACTCTCTTCACAATTCTATAGGGTCCATAAAATCAAGGTTTCAACTTCTCTGAGCCACTCTTCTACAATGGAATTTGGGTGATCCAACAGAAGTGTGTCCCGCTTTTGGGGACAAAGAAATTTTGGATGTGCACTGAAATTTCATTTTTGTGGTCTCTGCACGAATGGGGGTGCACCGGATTTTTTTTAAATTTCAAGCAGAGAGGTCATTTTCAACTAGTTGACCCCTAGTGTTCGAGTGAACCCCTGACGACGTAGAGCGACATAAACCTCCTTGGATCATTCTCAATCTCTTTTGACCATCGTATATTCTAGGTACACACATTTCTCCTTTTTTTTTTAATTACTTTAATTATAAATTATATGTTTATGAATTATTTAATTTAGTTGTTCATTTCTAGTTAGTTTTTCATTTCTAGTTAGTTTTTTGTTTCTACTTATTTTTAATTTAAAGAAATAAGATTTAAATTAGAAAATGTTAGAAAATACTAGAAAATGTTAGTTAGTAAGATTATTGCTTATTTTTAAATTATTTAGTTACTAATGTTAAAAAATGCTAGTAATTTATATATTTTTTATTAGTAAATTTTAAAACAATAGGAAAATTTAGAAAAATTTAAAACCTTAGGTAAATCTATAAAAAGTTAAATCCTTACGAAAATTTAGAAAAATTTGAAACCTTAGGAAAATTTAAAACCTTTGATTTTTTTAAAAAACTATTAGAAACTATTAGAAAATTTTAATACTCTCTCACTCCCCACCCCATAAGACTCACTTACCGAACTCCTTAAGACTATGTCCACACCTTCTTAAGTCTCTCTCTCTCTCTCTCTCTCTCTCTCTCTCTCTCTCTCTCTCTCCAATTGAGATTCTCTCACCAAACCCCTTAAGACACCCCACCCCCTTAAAACTCTCTCTCTCTCTCTCTCTCTCTCTCTCTCTCTCTCTCTCTCTCTCTTATGTGTTTAGTTTCATTAACATGGTCTAATTTAGAATTGTACTTGTATAATTTTAGATTTTAATATTATTGTACTATTTGTATAGTTAGTTTTAATTTAGAATTGTACTATTTATCTCCCCTCTTAAGACTCTCTCTCTCCCCCCTCCCCTTAAGACTCTCTCACTCTCTCTTCCCTTAACAATCTTTCTCCCCAACCCTTCACACTCTATCTCTCTCCCCACCCCTGAAGAATCTCTCTCTCCCCCCTTAAGACTCTCCCCTTAGGACTCTCTCTCTCCCACCCCTTAAGACTCTATCACTCTCTCTTCCCTTAACACTATTTCTCCCCACCTCTCTCTCTCTCTCTCTCTCTCTCTCTCTCTCTCGACATCTTATGTGTTTAGTTTCATTAACATAGTCTAATTTAGAATTGTACTTGTATAATTTTAGATTTTAATATTATTTTATAGTTAAAATGGCATGATTTTATATAAAATTTGTTATTATTTTACTGGCACATGTAATGTACTTACTTAATTTTCACATTTAACACATGTTACCCCTAGATGACCACACATAATCATTTCAGTATACCTCAGGATGAGGTTTCTTAGGATGAGATTTCTCAAGGTCACGCACCTTAGGGTGCCACACCTTAGGATGACACAACGCAGCCTGGACACACATTAGGTGCCTCACATTCCTGATGCAGGTGCTATATTTTAGTTTTCTACCCAAGAGATGCATTGATTACGAGATTCTATTGCTATATCTTAGGAGAGTGTGTACAGGGATATCTTTACCACCATTTTGAGGAGTCTAGAGGATTTGAATGCACACATGGGTTCACAGACTGCATACAAACCATAGATTGAAGATTTTATATTTTAAGAGTTGAGAGTCAAGGTCTTGGGTGATGTATCCTTAGCTGGGGTCCAAGAGCGGATGTCAAAGGATATCATTGAACAAGAGGTTTTCCCTTACTATTGAGATATGCCCAAGGTGAGGGCATATTAGGTTAAATGGTGTGTGATTATAGAGATTGCATGCATGATAGACCCCCATTTCCTTGTTGCACATGGTCATTATCCCAATAATGACCAAATTCCACTATATTTTGCATAGGAATAGTATGCTAAGATATGTTTGGGTCTCACCGTCAACTACATAGATCTTCTAGGTTATTTCACACAAGGGTGTGATAGAGTTGTAGACCACAATCAGTATCCTAGGGCTGATCGTGTTGTACCTACTCACAGACAATTGGTTGAGGATAGGGCTCCTACAGTGACACCATATATGATTGATATCACTGACAGTGTTGAAATTACTTTCCAAAGGGAAGCATTTGATAGGATTGGACATATTGCAACTACAGCTGCCAGCATCACATCAGAAACACTTCGCCAATATATTATGACTACACCAAATAAACCCGATCATCTTTAGAGGCATCGTCTAGTGGTATAAGCATGAGTGACAAGGCATATAGAGTTATTGGTCTCTCTACACCACACTATGTACAATATCTTACCATAAAACATAGTCACCTCAATATGGAACTTTGTTTTTTAGAGGACCTCTTGTAGATATTTCTCATATAGAAAGGGTCCCTATACACTTTGTCACAAAAAACATTAGAGTCTCTGAAGGCCCTCCACTTCTAGCACTCTAGAGTACACAATCAACTCATACACCTCATAGTTCACAAGACTCTGCACCTAGTGATCACTTTGCAACTATAGAGGGAGGGATACAACTTGGTGATGCTTGCATCACATTACAGGGCCTAGAGGGTTTTGAGGAGCACTTACAAGGATTAAGACAAATCAATGTTGCAAGTGACATAGGTTCATATATGGAGATGCTACTCTATTCTTTTGACTCTACACCAATCCCCTCTTAGTTGTACACCCCACTAAACTCCTCATTACTAGAGAGGGTTGGGACCAAAGATGATGCGTGTGATGGTGGTTTTGTAGATGATAAGATGGTATGCGATGATGATTCTCCTACTCCTGAGACCCAAGTATAAATTTAATTTGATTTATTTTTAGTCAATACATTGATTACATAGTCATGTGTATTGATTCTCGTATATATATATATATTGTAGGCACAATTAGTTGAGCATATTACCTCTAGTGTGGGCTTAGAGTGTGTGCGTAGGAGAGATTTGGAAGATGCTACACCTACTAGTGCTTAGGTAAGTTTTAAATATACAAGTTTAAATGCATATATTTATATATTTTAAATACTTTGTACATAATTATATATATGTAAAAATATTTGAACAATTTTTGAACTAAATTTGTAGGGGTCTGTTGTTTCTTCACATCCAGATGATGCTCAGGACACTCGGTCAGAGGTTTTCTCTGTCCATATGTGGCTTGATGAGTCTAGGCTACCTTAGGATATGTTTTGTGCATCTTTTATTTGAGACTTATATACATTTCATTATTATGTGTTTGACATTTATATGTTTTGGACCTATGCATAGATGATTTATGTGTTTATGGTTGACATGTAGATAACTTATGTTTTAGATTTATGACACACACACATCCTACTCTATCCTCAAGTCACAAATATAATATGTGCCTATTGGTAATGGAACATGATTTTCTTCTTGATTCAAAATTAATTTTAGCTGTGTTTGGATTCGTGTAAGTGAACACAAATTTCACTTGAAGCTATCACTACTCCATTCAGACTTGTTTTGCATAAACATCATTTATTAAATGGCCTACCAATTGAACTAATGCACTACATAAAACATATATAAAAATAGACTAATTATTTCCCTAATTGACCATTGCACACAAAGATGCGATTGCTAGAACTATAATATATTTTCTTTAATTCTGCCCCACTCAACAACTACTTTTGTTTTCCGCACTCAAGGCCTCATTTGCTGCCTCACCGCATTGAACTCATCGTATGCTGCTAATTTTTTCATGAAAAACTACTACTTCATTCATTTCCAATTAACGACAACCACTGTGGTTTCACTGGGATGGATTTTTCAACAATTGCGGGAAGGGTCATCATGGGCTTGGCGGGAAGTTAGATGATCTTGGTGTTTTGTTATATATGTACGAACAATATTCCAGTTTGCATTTCCTATGCGCTATCTTTTTTCTTCAATGATTCACGCCTCCAGCTTCTACAGACACCAATCAAAGATTGCCCTTCCAGCTTCTACAGACCCCAATCAATGATTCAATATTCCAGTTTGCATTTCCACCTCCAGCTTCTACAGACACCAATCAAAGATTGCCCTGGCAATGACATTCTTGGCTGGGTGTTCATGAGAAATCATAAAGAAAAAGCTAGGGCTTAGCTTATCAGATGAGGTGGACTTGGGTGCATCCTTTCTATCTGATCAGTTGGGAAATTCCAGGGAATACTGGATAGATATCTAAATCTATACTTCAAGAAGGTAATAAATTTCCTTATCGGATCATAGATCTCTTATATTTTATTTTTGTAAAGTGGGTATTGTTTATTTATGTTGAATATTCTTGTATCCCATGCTCTGTTGGTTATGTAGGTGATGCAAGAAAAAAAAACCCTCCATTTCAGTTTTAATCTTTGGAACTAAGCTGTGGAACTCCTATTTTGTGGGTTTCTTCGCTTGTTCATTTAAAATTTTATGTCATACTGAAAATATACAAGCTCTATTTCACATCCATCTAATTTATACATGTGAAATTGTGTGGTTTTAAAGGTACATCAGTATCTGTACTTCTTTACACACCCATTTCCTTGTTCCATGCTTGATAGTGAATCGTCATTTTCTACTACCATTCTTTTTTCTTCCAATTTCTATCTCTATGTGCATTGTTATCATTGGGCTCTTTTGTTTTTGCAATATAGTTTTTTGTGTCTGGGTCTGAGCTTATGAGAGAAATGGGTTTGGTTTAAATAGCACAGTCTTCTCGGTCTGAGCTTATGATAAATAACACTTGTTGATTTTCATGCCAAGGATTAAAATAGACTCAACAAGATTTGCATGCCAAGGATTGTCAATACAGTTGATGAAGTGTATCATGAAGGAAAAACAGAGTTTGGCTAAAAAATTAGCGCAACATTTACATAGGTTGTGGAGGATGATGATAAGGTCAATGTTGGATTATGGGTTTAGTAATCACATCAACATGTAAGAGGCACATTTGGTAGCACTAGAGAATAAATTGTGCTCGGATTGTGGAAAAAAAATCATGTACACAAACCCTAGGAAGCATGCGAAGATCAAGTGCTTTTTAGCATAAGATTTACACGAAATGATGCACGCTAGAAAGCTAGGCATGCAACAAAGCTTGTTGGGTGTGTTCCTGTGAGGAATATGAGCATTTCAGGCACATGAATCATTGTTAAAGGCTCATGAAATAGAGCCAATATAGATTTTAAGATTTATTTTCCCAACATAGAGGCACATGAGGCAATACAAAGGGACATGAGTTGAATTCGAGCTCAAATAAAACAACGGCCAAAGAAACCCTTGCACAAGTAGAAAAAAGAGGGGATTTCTATGTTTAGGTGCATGCATTAGAACACCTTTATTTTCCTTAATTTCTCCCACCCTCCCCAAACTTTAGGCGTGCATTTATGGTGAATGTTGTGCCCATTCAAAAGGTTGATACTGTTTCAAGGTATGCATGTGGCTTAATGTGTACACATATGCTAAAAATATAAGACCTAGCGAATTATAAATCTTTTCTCAGTCTATCTTAATATCCCAAAGTTACAGAATTATTGAACGGGTACAAGTGGTGATATTGTCAAACCCTTGTCCCTAGGTCTGTCAAAGACGATTTTAAACTAGGTTTCATAAAATCAAGTGGATCTCTCTCCAAGATCCACAGTCACTGCTCTAATGTTTACCAAAAGATTGATAATTCATCACATGACATGTCCCAATCAAAATAAGAATGAAATCAATCCATTAGCAATAAGAAAAATGCCAAGAATCAATAAAGATCACGTTTGCAAAACAAACATTCAATCTATTACATTTAAAATTAAATTATTTATTATTGATGTAATAGGTCTTGATTAGTCTATTTTGATGTGTTTAGAAATTCCTAGGATGTCTTGATGAAGTTTTGTGGTGTTTTTTGTAAAAATGTGCAAAGTTGCACAAAAGTTACAAACTTGACACTTTACAAAATTGCAAAATGTGCAAAATTGAGCACCCAACGGTCATAGGGGTTAAAAATCAGTTATGAACATTTGTAAAGGTGGGGAATGTATTTTAATAGCCTTGTATATCAATCCTTCAAAGGGGGGAGTCAGTATTGAATGACGGATTGTATGGAGATAGGAATGAGACAATAAAAATCAGTTAAAATTGTGCTTTTTCCATCTTTCTGTGGCTGTAGTAGTGGTTATTATGATCTTGTATGATGATCCCTTGAATTGCAGTTTTGTATGAAACACATAACATTGATTTAACTCTCTCATGGCACTGGTTTTTCTAAATTTCATCATATATTTTGTAAGAAATTGTAATTTTTATTTAAAACTGTCAAAACCCTCAGTAGGGTAAATAGAGTGCATAAGAAAATGTGTTTCTATCATTATATCCAGTGAAGACTCATGTGATTTGGTTATTTGAAAGGGTTTATGGGTTGTTTGAAAGGTTGTAGGAGTTGTTTGATGTTTTTTAAGTGTGCAGGTCTGATAGTGAATCTTATACGTATTTTAATGATGCCATAGTTGACTGCAACTCTGTGTCTTAGTCTGATAATGGCACAATGAATGTTCACTTATCCTACAGAAAATCCAATGCTTTCAAATGATCTTTTTTTGTGAAATGGTTACTGGGAAAACATGCAAAACAACCCTTTATTAGTCAGAATGAATATAAAATGAAGTTTTTGAGATCTTTATGTGCCATTGTCTTGCTAATAAAAGGTATGACTGTCCATGTTTGGATCAGAGATTTGATGTATTTTGAATTTGTTTCTTAAGGATCAAGTATATGCAAGGAACCATTTAAGGGTGTCTTCAGGATGATTTAGTATAATCTTGCAAGACAAAGACAACAAAAGACTCAAAGGGTAGAGGACCATATCCACTGTGAATAAGACAATCTGGTTATTGACAGCCTAGACCGGATTGTGTCTCAAACTAAGTTGAGGTTTCTTTTCTCAGATGATCATGGAAATACCCTACAATATTGGTTATAATGTTTATTTGTAGTAGTACTAATTACTTTGTGATCTTTTATCTCTTTTGAGATAGTTATCATTGGAAAAATAACATGATTATTTACTCATAATCTTCTTCCTATATGTTTTATTACGGTCTTATTTATTTTAATGTCAAATTTCTAAAAAAATGTGAATTATCTCCAATGATATGGCCTTTGTTGCATGTTGGTGTAGGTTTTTGCTAATTTTTATTAGTTTATTATGTCCTTTGCTACACCTAGTTATAATTGATTAATTAGGCTTATTTAGGCTTTGGTGATTGTGATTTATTCTCTTCTAAAGGAGACGCACTTACCCTATTTGGATGTTGAGATGCATTAATATCCTAGGAGTTACACTTCTTATGTGACAATCATCAGTTTACATATGATAAGGAGAGAAAATATATAGTTTATAGATACAATTATCAAAATAATCAATCCAAATTTTTATAGAGTACAATCAGTATTTTTGGAGAGTACAGTCAACATTAATATTCAATTAGCATCTCCTTAGGATTAAGTCAGCAGTTCTAATTTTCCATCCACCTTTGTACCATCGAACAACATTGACTGCTGACTTCTAGTCAGCAACTTGAGGCAGTTAAATGTAAGGTTTTAATATAGACAGAAAAAAATAATAATATTCATCAAGATACAATATCACAGCCAGTATTAATTTTACTAACCTAAATTGGAAGCATTTAGGAAAATAATTTTTGTGCATTGTCTAATCAATGCTTCCAATGAAGGAGTCATTTCTGGTCCACTTTACCAAAATTAGCTTCAGGATTTCTTAACTTCAATAGAAACTCTGTTGCTGACTCATAATCCTTCCGGGAAAGAGAAATATCTAAATAATCTTTTGGCTCTTTTGACTTCAATAACAACTTTTCGTTTGACTCATAATTCATGTTGGCAAGAGCACTACCTAAACAACCTCTTGGACATCTTGATTGTAATAACAACTTCACTGTTGACTTATCATCCATATTAGTAAGAGCCACACCTAGAGGTTTTGTATCCTGTCATGTCTTTTAAATCAAGTGATTTATTGGAATGCAGACTCCTCACAAAAACATTAATAACATCATCAATCCCTCCTTCCACTGCATAGTGCAGGGCTGTCATACCCTTGTCATCTTGAGCAGTGATTAAAGCACTATAATTAATAAGCAGTACACAAATACATGTGTATCCTTTCTCTGAAGTGCTATGAAGAGCAGATCTCCCTTTCTCATCTGGCGCATTGAAAAATTCACGCATACTTTTCTCATTTCTCCTACGTAGAAAAGTTTTCACGATCTCTCTTCAACATCTATATTTTTACCAATGCCTCCAAGTGTGTAGTGCAGGGCTGTCAAACCAATTTTGTCAGTAGGAGTCACCAAAGCACTGTGATCAATAAGAACTTGACAATATTTTACATCTTTTGTAATTGAAAAATTAGGAGGGTATTCGGTGGTTAACTGTCTCAGACGGTTTGAGGACAAGCACGATCTTTTGGGTGGGTTCACTACCATAACCACAGGTTGTTTGGTTTTTGAGCCCTGGGATGTAGTCATATGTGGGTTTATTTCAGCTTGGGTTTTGATTTTCTGCAACTACTTGGCTGCCAAAAGTATGATGATTCATTATAAGTCGCGCAACTCCATGACGGTTGTGGGACCTGGGGATCATTTTTACTATGTTGTTAGCTAAGGAGGAGTGTGTCTTGCAGGCCTACCCTAGGAAGAGCTCTAGACTTTAAGGATTATTCATGGGAGGTGGGGGTAGGATTCTGGCAGTGATTATCATTAACATTTTGGTTATAGTTGGATGGATGAGCGCTACTATGGGGCCTCTATTCTATGCCTTGCATATGTTTAGGCTGCTCATTATATCGCTCGAGGAAGAAGTGGCTGGAATGGATCTCACGAGGCATGGTGGTACTGCTTACATCTATTGTGATGATGAACATGGACATGAAATGGGTTCATCATGAGGGTCGACCCTATTCAAACTCCTCCTCCAGACACTGGTAATTGTTATATGAATTTTGATTTGAAAAAAAGTAGGTTTTAAGTTTTAATTTGTTTTGGTGGTTCATCTGAAATCATATTGATACACCATTTATTTCACAAAGGTAATGTGATTTCATCTAAATGAAATACTTTAAGTTTTGATCTGATTAGCTTCTTTTTGAAAGTACGCTTGCTGTTTTATTGAAGAATTTAATGTGATTTCAGATGACTGGTTTAAATTTTTTAAACAAGTGACAACATATTCAATTTTTGATATGTTTAAGTGATTTGTTTGCAATCAAATTAATAAACTGTTCTATTAAATAAGGTAATATGATTTCAAATGAAGTGCACAAACAAATCAAAACTTAAGATATGCTCTTATTACCAATCTTGCTACTTTCCTTGTTTTTTAAAAAATAAGAATGATTTCACATTATAGCAAACATTTAACTGTTTCTTAGATCTTCCAAACCCATGAACTCTGATGAGTTAGAAAACCCATGAACTCTTTTGGGCTACTGATGAATCATAAATTAGATTCAAAATCTGTGTCATCTGGTTTTCCCTTTACAAATAGAAGACCCCTTTCTAGTTGCAGCAATTTATCTGTTGAGATGGAGGTTGACAGCCCTATCATTATACTTCGATTTTTTTTCTCGATCGTCATTCTCTGGAAACACTTTTAAGAAGGGACATTAAGAGCCCTTGGATTTAGGTCTTCGTTATTGTAAGATAAGTTCTACTTACTTTTTTGGAGTGAGTTGTTTAGGCTTATGTGAGAAAATAAAGTTTCTTGTTTGCAGAAATATGTGGAGTAGAATTGAGGTCATGGAAGATTGAGTTGACTGATTTTTCATGTTAGTTTTGAAGTGAGGATTGAATTGGAGACCACAGATGGAATATAATGTTTGTTTGGTTTGTGTTGTCTGTATATGCCTTTAATTATGATAGGAGACCTAGAATGAAAGAAAAGGTAAAATAGAATGCTGGTATTTGAAAATTATAACAAATTTATTTTTCCTTGTTAGTTTTGCAGAGGATAAGACCAATATATGGCATTTCCTTGACCTTCTTTGTGTTGATCGATGGCTAAAGTCATGGTTTATTTTTCATCCTGGTACAAGTTTACATTATTTTATTATTGAAACTGTCTTTTGAGTTTATCTTATCTTTGTTTAATTTATCGATATTCCAATTGATTATGCAATGTACATTATGCTAGTTCTCAGATATGTTTTATGCTTTCCTCAATTTATCACACCCAAAAGACCTTTCTTATTTGTGTATTTTACATTCCTTTCATAGCATTAGCTCGTTAATGCAATTCTCTTTGCTTCTTTTGGTACTTTCCGAAGAATGAGAAGGATGGGTTCAGCTAAAAAAGGGAAGGATTGCTCAACAAGGATTTGTGTTGCTGCACAAATTGTTGTCTATTTTCCAACTTCAAGCAAGTATTATTCTATGTGCCCTCGATTAAATATAAAGAAATTTTGTTCATGGATTTTCCCTAAATATTAGTGTAATGGAATCAAATCAGTTAGGGTATAATGGTAATGAAATTTTTATATCTAGTTGGGCTCTAATTTGTTAGGTTAGAGAAACTGATACAAGGATACTAATTTTTAAAATTAGATGTGCATTCAATCTCATGTAAAATAAAATCTTTGACATGTGCTACGCAAAGAAAAGATATGAAAAGATTAACTCGAACAGAAGAAGGATTTTTCACAGACTAACTCAAAAGGATAAAACTTCTTTTAAGTATTAGAAGAAGCATCCAAATACATATGCTAACAGTAAATACCAAATTGGAAAGGAAAACTGATCGGTTTTCTCTGTAAATCTTTCAGGGCTTTAGAAAATCTATAACCATTGACTTGTTATGAATGATCATGTTTTTCCCATGTTGCCTCAACAATTGCGTTACGTGCTCTGCATTCTTGGGATTCTGAAAATTAAATGTGCTCCATTACACTTATTCTCATTGAAGATCTTTGGATTCTTAATAAAGTATATGTTAAACAGTGAAGTTTTCATAAGTAGGAGAATATCCTAAGTTAGTGGGAGAATTGAATTTGTTGGCTTTTCTTCGAAAATAGGGATTTTGATAATCATATTAAGTTATAACATTTATTATTTCAGTCATATGCCACTCATTTTCCTAAACTTTAAAGTGTGATTTCACGTGCCACTGTCCATTGTTAACCATCTTAGTTTACTTGGTAATTTGGAACCATGATGTGTCCAATGTGGCACATACTTATTATTTGATATTTGCTTCTATATTGTACCAGGTATCCCCAATTTCTCTAATAACGGCTTCTCTTGGCTTTTCTCAACATTTATCTATTTTCTTCATTCTTTTGGGAATTCAGACTTTGGAATGCCATTGACTCATTAGCATAATAGTCACTTAGGATCTTGAGTAGCTGAAGTATCATGAAAATTTCCTTCAACATTTCCCTTATACTGATAACTTTGCACTTTTTGAGTTTCAGAGCTTCCTTCAACAAAATATGTGAATATCACTTGAGTTTCTGAATCCCAAAAGGGTACTGAGTGATCTGCATTGGTCTTTCTCTATTGATGATCAATGTTCACCTTTAGAGAAGAGGCCCTGCGAATTCTCCTTAAGAATATTAATTGGAAATTCATCATGACACTAATCCAATAAAGCCACCATATTTCGATATCTTGGTAGCCCCTAATTTGTACCTAGTAAAGGCTTTGTATAATGGTTAAAATCATTTGAGCATGTCAAAAATCTTGATGCCTTTTCGCTACAAATTTTTGAGATTAATGGGACTAATGAAGCTATGTTCATGAAAATTCCTAATGTAAGGTCACAGTTCTATTTTGAAGGAATTTAATCTTATATATTGTCAAATACAAAAAGATCCGTACTATATTGTTTTGAGTTTTTTTGCCTTAGTTATGAAGCTTTACTGTTTATACTGCCACTTGTTCATTCTCACGTCTTTTAAATCAAGTGATTTAGTGACATGCAGACTCCTCACCAAAACATCAATAACATCATCAATCCCTCCTTCCACTGCATAGTGCAGGGCTGTCATACCCTTGTCATCTTGAGCAGTGCTAAAGTCCTTCATGAGTTTGAATTTCTTGTTGACTAACATCTAATTCAAGAGCATGAATTTCAGCTGGAAGTGTTGCCATGTCTATTTAGTGTTGAATCTAGTGCACTATTCCCTATTGATACTTTACTTGATTTACCCTAAAATGCCCAACTAGGGTTTTGGTTTCTTTTGAAAATGGTAATTTACTTAGTCTTTGTAATGTTCCCTACTAAGAAGCTTCCTATTTCCAACGATTTAAACAAGAAAGTATCACATCCAAAATCATATCTCATTTTTTGACAGGTTACTGTTGAGATGATTAGCTAAACGCTTTTTAACTTTCTTTTGGATAATTTGTTTCTACATAGTGTTTTGTTGCATTCCTCCGTAATTACAAAAGTTCATTGTAAAACAGAGTATAGACAAAGGATACATGACCCTTAACATTTAGGTTTGTTACTTCCCAAGATTTTTCATTACTCCCAGTAGTAAAATTTAGCCACTTGGATGCTTTTAAGAAAATGTTCATTCATTTCTACATTGTTAATCATCTCGTCATTGAAGTAGTGAGTATACATTTATTTTACATATTCATCAAATTTTGTGGATCGTAATATTTTCCTTCAAGAAATGCATGCAAATGATAGGATTAGAGATTTTTAACTTAGACAACAAATTGTTTAATTAGTTCATTTCATATGGCTTGAATGCCTTGAGCAATGGAGTGGTCTTGATATCGAGGATGGAGTTTCTTCCACCATTTTTGGGCATTGACAGTAAATCCATTAACAATTCTTAGAATATCTCAAGATTTTTGTTAAGGGAACTACATGAGATGGTTCTAAGCCCATGCTATTAGTGCTTCTATAGCTATTGTAGTTTGATTTTTGAATGGGGCCAAATGTATCAACTTTGACCAAGGTGCCTAAATTAGAGGACTCTCTATATTAGTTCCTAGGAAACTTGAAGAGTTTGCATCCATTTCTTCAAGTTCTATTTTGAAATGAGTCATTCTAAGCTCAAACTTACTAGTTTATGGATTATGTATTTTTTCTTTTATAAGTTTTAGAAATGGTTGTGAAGGAGTCTCGAGTCATACATTTCACTGGTTCTTTTTTAGCAGATGTAATGCTAACTGAAAAATATTTTGAGACATTTGAAAAAAAAGGTAGATTGAACCTTTTGATCTTCATAGAATCTTTCAATTTTCTCTTCTCCATATTCTGAGTATCGATAGTACTCGTATCTCTATTGCTAGTGTTACAACTAGATTCTATTATAAGTAGTACATCCTTCAATGATTCTTTTGGCCTATTTTACTTCCATTTGCTTGTCTTGACTTGAATTGTGAGCTTAGAAAAGCCCGACGTAACAGTCTGAGTATACTATTGTTAGTAAAGAGAATAGTTTAGTAAACAAGTCTAGAAATGGCCCCTCAATAATCCTACCTTGTCCATCATGACAATGTTCATCACAAGTGACCTTGAGTCTTTAAAAATATTGGGAAGATATCAACTATTTTCTCCACAAAATAGACTTGAAGGAGGATTATTGGAGTCTTTTTGACGAGATGGAAGTGCGTGTTTAGTCTACTTGAACAATGGGATTACTGGAGTATTTATTGCATTTGATAACTCATACAATGATGAGGAACTCTATTATACTAGCGAAACAATGTATATATAAAACCATCTGATTTATGAACTCGAAGGGTTTGATGGTACAGTAAATCTTTAATCTTTTAAGCCACTCTAGTCAACCAATGTACTTTGATTGGAGTCCAAATAAAGGAATTGTAGATTTCATTCTTTTATGATGGATGCAATATTGAAATTTATATGCACAGTGCTTCTAAAATCATTTTAGCCAATACCAAGAGATTGAGAATTTTAAAACAAGTGCCTTGTACAATTTCTAATAAATGATTGTATGTTACCATCAGACACATTTTTCTAGTTGAATTTATAAATTTTATTAAAAAAATTGAGATAAAAATTTAAGATTAATTTTTAATAATTGTGATTTATTGAAAAAGATGAAATTTTTTATTTTTAAATATTTATTAATTTTTTTTATTTTTTTTGGTTGGGAACACAATTTAATAGATAATAAAAAATTTATACTGTAAAATTAATTTCCTATTTTTAAATGTTTGTTTACAAATACAGATACATAAAATAATATAATGTTACAAATATTCAATATTGAAAAATTGATATAATATAAATGCAATCTTAAATGATATTCATAATTCTAAAGGTACAAAAATTATAGTACAAAATATTGTATATTCAATAATAATAAAACTATATATCTCTTTTATGAGAATTTTCTTTGTATTAAGAAATATATTTAATTATGTAATAAAATGATTAATGTCTATAATACAACAAATCAACATCCTTTTTGAACTCATAACTTCAAATTTAAAGCTCTAAATCAGTCACAAAATATACTCAAAATAGACTATACATATCCACAATAATACATTAGAGCGTGACTATTGTTTAGATTGGCCAATAAATAAAGCAAGAAAAAATATTTTAGCTAAGGATGTAGATGTAGACCAACTTCCCCTGTTTTCTGAGTTTCCTATATTTCTTCCATTATTAAGGAAAGATGGGATATTTATTGGTAATTGAAAAGTTTGGGGTGTACCAAGAAATGAACCTCTGATTGTATTTAATCTATCAACCAGCTCAATCATATCAGGTGGCTCTTGAGATGACCCCTTTGTGCAGAGCAACCCAATTTGTATAAATTGAGTAAGGCATTCCATTACCATTGATGTCTCTGATTCATGAGCATCTATCAAAAGGCAATCATCCACCACATCTGAAATTTTGTTAGGAAAATGCATTTCGATCCATTTTTGTAAAGTGATTCCTTCACTAAACATATAATCTATTGGTCTCTTCCTTGTCAACAATTCTAAAACTAAAATTCCATAACTGTATACATCTCCTTTTTTGGTAATATTTCCACCCATTCAATACTCTATAACAACAAATAAATAAGAATAATTTACTCCTATATCATTTGAAGCATTGGATGGTTAATTTGATTAAAAAAAAAAAAATACTAGTAAAATAGACAGAGCAATAATGAGAAACAAGTACCTAGTGCAATGTATCCAATGGATAGCATCCACAAAATTCCCAAAAATAAGATTGGAAAAGGATGAAATATGCTATACATGAGGTCATATCATCTCCTAATAGGACATTGCTAGGCCTGAGGTCACAATGGATCACTTGAACAAAGCAATAATGGTGAAGATAAACCATTCCTTCTGCTATCTCTATTGCTATCCTTATTCGATCACTCAAATTTAATCTGCATCTGTCCATTTCTAGAGGATACAACCATCTCTCCAAACTTCCATTTCACGTGAATGGAATAATTTAGGCTTTAAAATCAAGGTTGGAACATGCTGAAATGATTTTAATTACATTGGGGTGTTGAACTCTCTTTAATGCATTGCATTCTCTGCTGAAACTTTAGTGTGCATATTCATCTTGCAACTTAAGAACTTTAACAACAATATGTCTACCATTATTTAGAATCACTTTATAAACAAACCCAAAACTACGAGTTCCTAAAAGGTTTTCATTGATAAACCCACCAGTTGCATCTATAAGTTCTTTATATGAAATTTTTGGAGGCCATACTTTAAGAACAAAGATATTTGAACCTTTGCATGATTTGTAGGAAAATGCTACCAATAGAAGAGACATTATCAAAATTGCCATGCCTACTAGAAGATGAATAAATCACCTTTCTGGAGACCAATGGCTGTTTGTGATTGGAATTAGAGCACGGTGGTAAGTTTACCCACCCACCACAGAGGCCAAGATTTCCCATAATTTTTGAGGCATCAAGTGTTGCAAAATCTCCTCCTTTTGGGACCTCTCAAGTTAACCTGTTTGAAGACAAATTGAGATGCTGGAGCAGTTTCATATTTTTGAACACCACCGGTATCATACTTGACGAATTATTACAAGAAAGATCCATGTATTGTAGATTTTGTAGATCTACAAGTGACGGATTGTCCCCTCAAATGCATTCCAAGAAAGATGGGCATGTCCATCTTGCAAGTTGAGAACTTTAACAACAATATGTCTACCATTCTTTAGAATCCCTTTATAAACAGACCCAAAACTACCAGTTCCTAAAAGATTTTCATTGTTGAACCCACCACTTGCATCTATAAGTTCTTTATATGAAATTTTTGGACGCCATACTTGAAGAACACAGATATTGGAACCTTTGCATGATTTATAGGAAAATGCTACAAATAGAAGAGACACTATCAAAATTGAATTGCCTACTAGAAGAGGAATAGTCACCTTTCTGGAGACCAATGGTTGTTTGTGATTGGAAATAGAGCACGGCGGTAAGTTTACCCACCCACCACAGAGGCCAAGATTTCCCATAATTTCTGAGGCATCAAGTGTTGCAAAAGCTCCTCCTTTTGGGACCTCTCCAGTTAACCTATTTGAAGACAAATTGAGATGCTGGAGCTTTTTCATACTTTTAAACACCACCGATATCATACCTAACAAATTATTGCAAAAAAGATCCATGTATTGTAGATTTTGCAGATCTGCAAGTGATGGGGGATTGGCCCCTCAAATGTATTCCAAGAAAGATTTGGGTATTTTAATCCCTTGCAACTTGCCAATGTACTAGAAATCCCACCGGAGAAATTATTTTGGGAAACATCTATAGCCAAGACCATAACCATTTTGCTCATTTCCAAAATAGAACCTTGCAATAAATTGTTGGAAACATTGAAATAGAACTGGAGATTCTAAAGACCTGCAACTTTTGGAGGTATATTTCCTATTAGTTTGTTGTGCGCCAAGTCCACCGTTTCCAACTCTGACATCTCCCTAAACTAGCAGGTATTTTTCTTGATAGTTGATTGTGATGAAGATAAACGTCTCTGAGCTATGGAAGGTTGCCAAGACTATCTGGAATTTTCCCTAAAAGCATGTTGTCATTGAGATCCAACTGTCCAAGCCTCTTTGATTGGCCAAAACTTTCTGGAATTCTTCCCAATAAATTGTTTCTATTTAGTTACAATCTTTCCAGATTTAGAAGTCTACCAAGTGCATATGGAATGGTTCTATTGAATCAATTTTCTGCTAATGATATTTTTGTCAACTTTGTGAGGTTACCAATCTCGTCTGGTATGCTTCCCCCAATTTCATTTGAGCTCAGTTTTAAATATGTGAGTGAATTCGAAAGGGAACCAATTGAAGAGAGCAAGATGCCAGTGAGATGATTAGATCCCAAATCAATGTGTTCCAAGCTGGAGCAATTAGTTAGCACTATTATAATAGAAAAGCCACTGCTTACACTCATAAAATGGTTTTGTGGCAAAGATAACCATGTCAGCTGTTGCATTTTCCCAACTTAAATTGTTATACTACAGTATGATCTCTTGTAAAGAACGACAACACTCTCAAGTGAAATAGCCTTCCAAGCTATTATTTCTGAGAGAAAGTACTCTAAGGAAGGAAAGATTTCCTAGGAAGGGAGAGATAGGGCCATTTAATTCCATACCTGTGAGATTGAAGGAAACCACACGCTGTCGACAAGAAGAACAGGTAACACTAGTCCAATTGCAGAAGGTGTGATTGGGAGACCAATTAGACAAATAATTATGTGGATCGAGGAGTAGAGAATCCTTGAAAGCCTTGAGAGCGTGTTGATCATAGTAATTAGAAGGAAAGAGAGGATGTAGTGTATATATAAATGAAATTAAGTATGAATGGTTATTAAAATAATTTATTTTAAGAAGTCTTTAAATTAGAAAAAGAAAGGATCTAGTATCGATGAAATTTATTATGAGAAGCTATCTACATAGTTCAAGAGGTTGAGAATCTTGGGAATTATACTTTGAGAAGAGTTATTAGGTAATTTATGGAGCGTTGTTGATGTACCTAAGTATGGATAATGACTTAATAATTTAGGATATTGATCATTTATGTGCTGTGAGACATTGTGTCTAGTAACTTGGGAAATTTTTTTGGGAGGTACTCTATTATAAGGGCTAGGAGAAATGTTGATGGAGTCTACCTATGTCCAAAAATGTTTTCAGACTTTTTTTTCTAAAAAATAATGAATATTTTGTTAAAAGAACTCATAAGTACAGAGAGGCTACTGGAATACTATAATCTTCAAGAAATAAAGTGTTATGTATCTACTGTCTTCTATTTGCCTCTTTAATAATTATTTTTTTCCCATAAAGATTACTTAATTTATAACTAGTGTGCTATGCTTATTTAGCTTGATTTCTTTTCTATTTTCTTAAATGTAATGTTTTTAATGTGTAAAACTCAATACTAATACTATTAACGACTCTTCATAAAAATATTCTTTGATGAAAGTGAAAGTGAAGAATACTTGTTTTTATAATACAGAATCAAATGTTTTTCGTGAATGTAATCATGTGCCGACTCATAATCTTTGGCCTTGATGATAACAAAAATCTTTCCAACTTGAGGTTGCATCCTCAATATTTTCTCTATTAGAACTGCAAAGGTTAAAAAATAAGTTTATGCTCTCTTTCAGTGCTAAAAATATTTGAAACATAACTATGAATAAGTAAACACTAATTCAATGATGGATTCACAAAGAAACCTGGGTTCGAGAGGGATTTGGGCTTCAAGTGGGAAACAACTTCCATTGTTGAAAGGTAATCGGTATGTAGAGTTCAGAGGAAAATAGTGGTATTCAAGAAGAGATAACCAATGGAAAATGCAAAAGGGTGATTCAGAGAGGACTTTTGGGGGGTTCCATAGTAGGGATAGATTGGGGAATGACTTCTATGAGTGGAAAAGTTTTAACCAGGGAGATCAGATTCATACAAGGAAGAATCCCAACATGACCTATTGGACTGATTGCCCTCCCTTTTCTAACAGACATTCTCTCTTTCGAAATGGTGCTAATCTTCAATACAATGGAGTCAAGCTTCAGAATAAAGGAATAAATCAGAGAAACAAGGATTTAGAGAGTGTGGAGAACAACCTTCGGATTTTCAAAAATCCCCATGGCAAAAGCAGAAACTGTCTTCCCCAACAAATGGCTATTTTTGGAATTTTTGAAAAATGGGTCAGGTCCAAGAATTCAGAGAAAAAATAACCTTAACCCAAATCCAATCCCCATTTTCCAACCTCAGCAAGAGGTATCCCATTCAATCCTCCTCTACCAAAAAAATCTTGGACGGCTATTCACTGGAGGATCCACAGAAAGAGACTGGCTCTCTTAGGCCCATATAGAAAACCAAAACAACCCTATGCTAATAAGGGTCTCTCTAAGGCATTCCCCAAGATTTGGAAACTAGTGCAGACTGAAGATACTCAATGCAAAAATATCACCTCTTCTAATCAGAAAGTTCCAACAGCAGATAGGGAAGAACCTTCTTTTCAACTCGTAACTCTCAAGTCTTCCTCTATCAGCTTGGAATCAACAAAAAAGGATAAGGTACTATCCATCACTTTTTCAGAAGAGATTCTTAGATAGAGAAATTTATTTCTGCTTCATCATGGAATTATATGTAAGTTTTGGAATATAAATGTGTCTTATAATGAATTTAAGATATGGGTATCAAGCAAATGGGAAAATTTCTCCCATATAGAAATGCTTGATAAGGAAGCAAGATACTTTCTGGTAATATTCAAAGACAAACCAAACAGAGATAAGGTCTTTAGGCAAAAAGGTTGGTTTCACAAAAACAAAGCCCCACATATGTAACAATGGTCTCCTAACTTCAATAGTTCCAAAAACATCATCAAGTTTATCTCGATGTGGATTAATCTAATTAATCTCCCATCTGAATACAAAGCCCAAGATATCATTCAGATTATTGGCAACAAGGTGGGCATTTACTTATCTCATCATTTTGATAATCCCTCAGCTTCTACATGGATCTGTCTTCTGATGAATGTTGAGAAGGAGGCACCTACTTCCATTAAAATCATCCCCAAGTGTGGGACCTGGATTCAGCTGATCTCCTATGCTTCAGATAAGTTAAAGGTATCTGATTAGGAAGTCCCTTTTGAAGCAAAATCTTCAGATCAACATATTACTCAGAAATTGCCCTCATCTAAGGATTTCTCAAATACGCTACAACAAGACAACTTCTTAGAGAGTATGAGAATCTTTCTATGGATTTTATTTAGAAAGATCAATAAATTTAAAAGTAAAATTAGGTGTTCATAAACATATCTCTTGACCTATCATCGTTATGAAGAGATTTCAACCAGGGCCTCTGTTCCAGATGAATCAAAAACTTTTCAGGATAAGGTGACGCTTTCATCAAGTATTATAGAAAATAATGGACAGCTGACTTTTCCTAGGAAAAGCTACCGGTTACATTTGAAAGCTTATGATGTGATTTTTGGTAAGAATAGGGGCTCAGATAAGCCTCTCTCGACCTCCTTTCATCAACCAACATCTTGTTATGTTCCTACATTCAATCCAAACATTTTAGAATTATACATTTCCTACTGGTTCAACCAAGTTCAAAAGGAAATGCTAGAGGAAATTGTTGATCAAGTTCTTCAAGAAGATTGCCACCTTAGCTTCACAAAGGTTATGGCCAGCAATAGGGAAGATTCATTTCTTAGGGTGGAGGACTCTGGGAATCTCAAACAAGACCATGATAGTACTAAGGATTCCCCCTACATTGAAGATGATATTTTAAAAATCAAATTATGTGATCTTAGAGATCCAACAAAGTTTAAAAAATGTTCTTCTTCCCCCTCCCTTTCTTCCAGCATTAAATCTTCCATAGTATTAGAGGGTCATCATCCTAGTCCTAGCTCGGGCTGCAGGAAATCATCTCGGATTAGAAACAAGGAGAAAAAGGAGTCTAATAAAACATTAATTCCTGAATCAGAGAGTTCTTTAAATAAAAACAAAATGAAAGGAGGACTAATTTTACTCAAACCTCTAAACCATAAAATCCTTGAAAGCAGTCCTCTCAGTATGCAAAAAGAGGGTTCAAGATTCTTAGAGGAACCCACCTCCTCAAGATTACAAGTTGTCTATGATCTTTTTAGATGTGCTTCTGGTGACCACCCTTCGGCCAATTCCCTCTCATCCTCCTTGGTGGAAAGAATACTTGAAGAAGATTGTATAGAAGATGAAGAAAGATTGATGGATATAGAAGAAGTTTTAGAGGGAAGTTTCAGTTCTTCGGCTATGGTAGGGGATAAGGCTAAGGAGTCATTTTCAAAAAAATCTTTAGAACAACCCAATCTCACACTAGGTTTAATGAAACTTGATTACAGAATTGCACTAGATTGCGGAACAGTAAAGAAAAAGGTAGGGGCAGGAAATCAATAGCTAACCTTAGAGAGGAAATTGGTGAATAAGATGATCAGGCCAAGATCACATCATACTTGAATGTAGAGAAGGGGAAGTTCCTTCCCAAGTCTCAATGAGATTCCTATCTTGGAATGTTAGGGGCCTAAATGCCCCTAACAAACATCGATTGGTTAAATGCTTTATTAATGGACATCCAAAGAAGAAATTATATTTCTCCAAGAGACTAAAATGAATAAGGATCAACTAGCATCTTTCCTCTTGACTCTAGGTGATTGGAAAGCTTCAGGGGTCGAAGCAATAGGATCATCAGGAGGTTTGGCAATTATTTTGAATCCAAGATCATCTCACTATTCACACATCAAGGACACTACGAATTGGATGGGAGGCATAATCACAAGTACTCAATCAAATCTAAGTATATACATTGTTAATATCTATGGGCCTATTTCTAGAAGAAGGAAAGTGGAGATTTGGGAGGAGATTAGCAGATGGTTTCTTTTATGGCCAGCAGGGAATTTTATTTTGGGAGGTGACTTCAATGCTATCATTCATTCCTCAAAAAAATAGGGCAGTTCTCAAAGATTATCCCAATCACAAGCAGATTTTTATGATTGGCTCCAAAAAGATGACCTCATGGAAATTGAATCAGCAAATGGAACCTTCACATGGTCAAACATGAGAGTTGGTTTCAATAACATTTTAGAGAAATTGGACAGGTTCCTCTTCAAAAGAGACATCACTTCGGTTTCTTTTGACTTAAAAGCATCAATTTATCCCTTCTCTGGTTTAGATCACTTTCCCATCCAATTGGACATTGTGGAAGAAGACAAACCTAGCAGACACTCTTTTAAATTTGAAAACATGTGGCTCAAAGAAGGGAATTTTACAGATATGATCAATAATTGGTGGTCGAAGGTTAAGGTAAAGGGCTGTAAACTCTTATGTTTTGTAACAAAATTAAAATTCATTAAGCAAAACCTTCTCATCTGGAACAAAATACATTTCAAGAACATCTTTAAATCCAAAGAAGAAATTGAACAAAAGCTTTCAAATTTAAATAACATCATTATGCAATCTGGGATGAATCAAGAATTATTTATGGCTGAAAAAGACCTTCTTAAGGAACATGAAGATGTTCTCAGCAAAGAGGAATTTTTTTGGAAACAAAAATCAAGGGAAAATTGGTTAGTAGGAAGGGATAAAAATACAAATTTTTTCATTCTAGCATCAAGTGCCGCAGAAATACTAACAGGATTCTCCAAATTGTCAATCTTGAGGTATCTATTTTGACAAACCAAAAAGAGATTCAAGAGGAAATAGTTTCATTCTTTTCCAATCTTCTAAATAATTTAGACAACTCCCCTCTCAAATGCCAGCAAGATTTATTAAACATTCCTAAAATCTTATCGGATGTTGATAATCAAAGTCTTATGAGAGCGTTCTCGGAGGAAGAAATTTTTCAGACATTAACACAATGGCTCTAGATAAAACTCCAGGTCCAAATGGCTTTCCTCCTTGTTTCTTCTTACATTGTTGGAGTGTTTTTGGGAAAGACTTCACAACGGCTTTGGAAGCAGCCAGATTTTCAAGTAGATTCTTATTTGAAATCAGTAATACTTTTATTGCTCTTATTCCTAAAAAAGAAAATGCTAATGTCATGGATGAATTCAGACCTATTGCATTATGTAACACTATTTATAAGGTCTTATCAAAATCCCTAGCAAATAGACTTAAACTAGTCCTAGGCAAAATAATAGGGGAAGAGCAAACATGCTTTGTTCTGGGTAGATCTATTTTTGATGGTATCATTATTGCACAAGAAGCTATTCATTCAATTCAACACAAGAAACAATCCGGTATGATTATTAAGCTGGATATTAAAAAAGCCTATGATAAAAGTCAATTGGAGGTTTTTATCCAAATGTATGGAAGGTTTTGGTTTTTCTAAAGCATGGATAAACCTAGTCTTTTATTGTATATCCTCTCCAAAATATTCAATATTGATAAATGGCACCCCTCAAGGATTCTTTGGAGGCTCAAATGGCATCAGACAAGGGGACCCCCTATCCCCCTTCTTGTATATTATCATGGAAGAAGCTCAAGCTCGCAGCATAATCAAACAACAATCTCAAGGATGCATTAAAGGGATTGAAGTCACCTCTTCAGTAAATTTGGTCACCTATCAACAGATTGTAGACGGTACTCTTCTTTTTGGTTTTGGTTCAGTTAGGGAAACCATTCAATTTAAGGCTATTCTTCAAAAATATGCTCAAGCCTCAGATCAGGCAGTAAACAAAGATAAATCAGACATCTTCTTCTTTCACACAAAAGAGAGAGTGCAATTGAAAATTGAATCTATATTGGCATTCAAAGTGGCTTCTCCTCCCTATTCATATTTGGGGATTCCCATATATAAAACCCTTAGAGCAATTGGGGTTTGGAAACCCATCAATGAAAGAATGGATCGCAAAATGGTTAATTGGAAATCCAAATGGCTCTCTTGGGCAGGCAGAATTGTCATGATCAAAGCAACATTAGTAGCAATACCCATTTATCTTATGTCATGCATCTCTCTATCTTTGGCAGGTTATATGGATATAGTAAAAAAGCTTAGGGACTTCTGTTGGCAAGGCACTGGTCAGAACAAGAAATTCAAGGTTATCTCTTGGGAGAACATATGTAAACCTATATCAGCAGGAGGCACAGGGATCAAAAACTACATGTGGCAAAATCTAGCTCTAGGGGCTAAACTTTATTGGAAATTGGTTAAAAATCAGGATTACAAGTGGGTTAGCATTCTTAGAGGCAAATATTTGGGCAATGGGCTGGGTCTTGAGATATTTCGCATCAAAAAATTTCTTAGAGGATCCAGAATATGGAATTTTATATCTAAATCTAGACATATAGTGGACTCAAATATTTCTTGGAATGTTAGAGATGGGAACTTAGCCAGATTTTGGGATGATTCTTGGGGAGGATATCCAACCCTTCAATCGATTCCAGGTCTCAATCATATTCTAGTCAGCTGTGTCAATCGACTTGGGGACCCTTTCTCAAAGATTACATCTCCTCTTCTTCTTCTTCAGCTATGGATGGTTCTTGGCATTGGAAGGACTTTTCAAGCTTAGGGGCAGATATCCAAGATCTAAATCTCTTAAAAGAAATTTTGCAAAGTCGATCTTTCTTCCTCAAACAAGGGAGGGATGATATTATATGGAATGGATCCAAAAATGGTATTTATAATGTGAAGAAGGGATACAAATTCATGATTGGTCCCCTTCAGAAATCTGTTTCAATTCCAATTCATTTATGTTGGAACAAAATGTGTCTTCCGAAGGTGGGGGTTTTCATGTGGGTAGCATCTCAGGGTCGTATCTTGACTGCAAACAAATTTTTAAAAATGGGATATTTGGGTCCATCAAGATGCTCCCTTTGCCATAATCACAAAGAGGATTATAATCATTTATTTCTTACATTCCCTTTTTCCACCAAATTTTGGGACTGGTTATGTTTGAAACTGAATAGGTATTCTGTTCAATTTCAAGATATCCAATCTCATCTTCTATTTTGGCCTTCACTTTTTAAAGAAAGTCTCTGTGGTAATTTATGGATCATTTCCCCATCCATCATAATTTGGGAAATTTGGAAAGAGAGAAATAGGAGGCTCTTTCAAGAAAAAATTATGAAAATTGAGCAGGTATTAAATAAAATTGAGGCAACAATAGTGGAACTCATGAACTCTGGATCCAAGCTCAATCTTCTACACACAAGTTTTACACTAGCTGGGATGATCAGATGATTAAAGGTTGGCATGGTCTCAAAACAACGATTTCCATTGGTAGGGGATGTAAAGCCAGTCACTCTCAAATACTGTCTTGTGTTTGGAAATCTCCTTCCCTGGGCTGGTTTAAACTCAACTTCGATGGGGCTTCAAAAGATAATCCTGGTCCTTCAGATGCGGGCTGTATAATCCACTCTTCAAATGGGAAAATGATAGCTCAATTAGCTATGCCTTTAGATCCAGATACTAATAACGTGGCCAAAATTAAAGCTTTGCTTCATGGTTTACGTTAGCCAAGGAATTAAGGTTAAACAAGCTGGAAATTGAGGGAGATGCAATGATCACGATCAATGCAATCAGAGCACGCACTATATCCAATTGGAAATTACGAGCATCTTTAGATATCATTTTAAACCTTATTTCCAAATTTGAATCTATAACAACTAACCATATATACTGAGAGGGTAATGTTAAAGCGGATGTTTTAGAAAATGTAGCGGTTGGAGGTACTCACATCAAATTAATTTCTCTAGTAGTCGATTGGCACATCCCCAATTAAATTTGAAGGGTCCATTGTTTAGTGCAACGATCTTCTTCCTATAACGGTAGTAATCCCAAGAATGGATGATCAGTCTTTGAAATTGTTAAAGGTCAAATCACCCTTCTCAACACCTCAATTTAGATGACATCTCTTCAGCCCTGGGGCTTTTTTGAACAATCCTTGTCTTACAAGTTATCCTCAACCTATTTGTGAGATGGTGTACTTTTGCCAACTAACAACATTAGTCTTCAGAGAATTTTGGGCATCGGATCTCTGGCAGGATATTGATGTGCAGTCAGAATGGAAAATTTAGAGGTCCGTTTCCCAATATCTAGCTCCACACGCAACTCCTATTTTGGAGAGTTCTCTCCTTTTTATCGATTCATTCTCTTCCATAGTACCTCTGCAGTGTATCTCTACGTAGCTATCTTTAGCTATTTAGTTGGTAGCCCAACGATCTTTTAACTATGCACATAAACAAGTCGTCTTAGACAATGCTGATGGTACGAGGATGTGAGTGAAGTGCAGACAATTCATTATATCGAGTATAGAGGTTTTAATATGAACTGGTTGGTTTTTGTGATTGGTTCTGAGCATTGTAGCTCCACATTTACAACACCTTTATATATGTGGGTATGTGCAAAATCATGAGGGGCCAAAAAGTGGCGATGTCAGTTCAAAACTTTGACAATGTAGTTGACGACTTTTTTTTCAGCTAAATTTGATAAAAGGAAAATGGTATCTTAAGGAGATTATCAGCTTTCTATCGATATAATTGCTATCAAATTTTGAATTTGGTAAGTAATTATTAGTTATTTTCTAATTGAGCTACCTCTAAAGTGCTGATTTATATACTAATTGAAAAATGACTATAACTTTCAGACAATATAACATTTTTTAAATCCGGAAAATGCGTCACATTTTATGCTTCGCCTACTATAAGGAATTTTATTTTTTTGAATTTTGTAAAGTTTTGAATGAGTTAAGGTGGTCAGACATCGGAGTTTTTTTATTCTGAAAACATTGTAGAAAAA
The DNA here is from genome assembly GCA_027943335.1 of Chamaecyparis obtusa. Taxonomy (NCBI): domain Eukaryota; kingdom Viridiplantae; phylum Streptophyta; class Pinopsida; order Cupressales; family Cupressaceae; genus Chamaecyparis; species Chamaecyparis obtusa. The sequence continues at coordinate 410,408 of BSBK01001896.1, read as the reverse complement.
AATTCATAATTAATTATTTTTTTGGAATAAAATTACAAAAAAAATGCGTCACATCTAGGCATGAGTCTACTACTTATATATAAAATCTTATAATAAAATATTATCATTTGATTATGATTAAGGTGGTCAGACATACACCTACTTATTTTTTTCCTGAAATTTTTGTACTGCTGCATTGAAATCTATATTTTTCACAAATCATACTAATTTTTTCTCAAAAAAAGCCTAGTAGTTTAGAAACTATATTCAATTTTCTATAGATTCTATTCTTACAACTTTTTGATATTAGGTTCATAGCTAGTTGAAATTTTCACGTCAAGTCGACTAACCCTGATTTGCTGATTTTTTATTGCCACTTAAGGGCATAGTTTGGCCCCTCATGATCTTGCACATACCCATGTTTAAATCATTTCTACTGTTGCAGTCCTTATAACTCTAGTTGTAGTTTTTATATTACTTATTCATATATAAAATTACAGTGTCGACCTTTATCGATAAAAAAAAAATGGGAATACTTGTTTATTTTTTATATTTATATTTCAATGAATCATGGGGAGATTCAATTGGACTATTTATATCACAAATCTTTACAATAAATGATTATAATCCTATGATGTATATGATGGAGGAGAAGTATATATGAATGATAAATATTTCCATTTCATTGTTCACCAAGTGAACATTATATTTGCCAAACATAATTGAGCATATTTTTCTTCATGTTCATAACCATATAAGGAATTATTAAAGATTATTCATTGAAATTTGTTTGGTCCAATAGATGTTAAATTGCTCAGAAAATTATTATTTTATTACATTCATCTATGAGATAATAAAACATGATGATCGAGATCGAATCAAGGTTACCCCATTCCTATCCTTCATTACGATGAGAAATAGAAACTAAAGAAGAACACTAGTTATTCCAATATTCTTAATTTGAGCCTATTGTTAAATGTTATGTATACAATAGCCACTAGGGTCGTAAGTTAGTATGAACTTACATATCTTACTAACATTTAAACAAGGTTATTACCCTAATAATAAAGTACTTTTATAGATTAAATAATGTCTACTAATAATATAAGATATTCTATTCATATTACTCATTGATTAACCATTTTAATAACCCTCATATAAATAAAATAAGAGAACCCAACAATTCATTAGGTTACGATTTTATTATCCAGTATAAGTTAAAAATTTAGCTTAGGTCAATTATTCTACTATCAATGTTCTTATTCTAACCAATTAACAACTGGATAAAATTAACTATCAAGGTAACAAACTAAACTATTAATGAATAAGTGAGAACACATTAACCTCTTATCTAATATTTAATTGCATAAAAGGTGTATTAACAAATACAAATAAAGCAATTGATCTAATCAAAAGAAACATCCTACTAACTATCATCAAGGATTTATTTTAACTATGTAATATCTAGATAAAATTTAACCATCAATTTAACACATTATGTTTTTAATAGATAAAAATGAGGACATGCTACCCATAGACTATTAATTAAAAGGTTTGATTTGCTACCGATAAATCTGAATAACAATTCCTTTAATAACAACTAATCTCATTAATTTCAAAATTAGGTTAATGACAACTAAGTAATATTAACAACTAGTAAGTTGATCTAATAATAAATCTGAATGCTTTAGCAATACCCCATTAATCAATAACCAACTTTATTAAAGAGTAGAATGCCCTACTCACAATATAATAATAATTACTAAAAGTCCTATCTCAAAAGTAAAAGAATAAACTTAACAAAACACTAATATCCTACTAACTCACAAATCTCTCCTACTAATCCAACTACTCTACTAATCTACTCCTAACCTATACCTACAGGTTAATCTAATGAGTAGATGTTAGACCAAAATAAATTAATAAATTAACCAAGAGGGGGAATGAAGTGTGGGAAATAAAACCAAATTTGGGCCCACCACTATAACTCCCTTTTCATAATACAACACATATTTACGCAAGTTTATGTAAGGAGGTGGTTGATGGTGACATGGGAGTGTGAGTCCCATCAAACACAAGAAACTTGTTCCCCAATACAAGGCTTACACAAGACATGGAGTGGCTTTTTGTCAAAGGGGAAAAGGAAAACATTTAATTCCATGTCAGGCCCCAAGGTTAGCAGTAAGTACAACTCACACATTGCAAGGTGGAGGAGTATGTTAATTGTCATGGAATAAATAAATGTCAGTTTTAAGACAAGACATAATTCTTGCAAGGGATAAGGAGATTGACTTAGGGAGATAGAATATTTTATTTGTCATGTCATCCTCTTGAAACCTACGCATGGTAAGGGAAGATAGCTTATGTGGGGCCCAAGTTCAGTCAAGTGGGTAGATCTTGATAGATCTCTTATTGATTTAATTTATTTTTCTTTATTAATCATATTGAATAACTTAGGAGTTTATGAACATCTAGGTTAAGGTTGGGTTTAAGTTATATTAATTATAATTAGGGAGCATATTTGAGAAGGGAAGGGAATATTCTCTGTGGCAAGAGAATTTTTTTCCTTCCCATACAAATTCCAGAGAGCTTTTTGCTCTCTAAAAACTAGGAAGTATTATTTCTTATATTTTGCCATAGCTTCTTTTTTCAATCTCTTTTCTGGTTATGTGAGATCTAAGAGCATGAATTTGATAGTTTAATTAGTGCATTGTATTAAGGAGAATGTGGTGGTTACCTTAATATACAAATTTGTTTAATTGAACCTTAGTGTCATGCTTGATTTAAAAGAAGTATGAGATTTCAAAGTTGGTTTTCAAACTAGGTGATGATCATTTGCAATAGTAGTTTTTTCAAGGGGAAGATTGACTATATTTAAACTTGAATATCACAATCAACATCAAAGGGATTGGAAGGTTCATATATCAACAAGATTTCATATGCTATTGAAACTATTAAATTGTTTACTCCATCAACTTGGAAAAATCATTTTGCAATGAAAGAATAACTCCACTATTATAAGAGATAGAATACAATAATCATTAAAGCAACGATTCATCTTTTACATTATGAAAACCTCTTCAATACAATTACATATAATTCAAGAATGAGAAGTCTTCATAGTTACAACAAGACAATACAAATTGATAGTGTTTCTCAACGAGAGTTCAAAGGAGATAACAAGACTTCTCTCCATTACAATTTCACAATGGCCCAAAGAAATGAAAATACATTACACCTTTCAACAAAAAGACTAATCTCAATGCAAGGATATTCATAATACAACAATAAGGTTGTCATCACACATCCACCCAAAATGGAGAAACCTCCAAAGCTTTATCCATAAGATCTTTAGTTCAAACTTGAAAATCAAATAATGGAACCATGGGAAGCTCACCTCCCATTCTAGGTCTCAAGGTGACCACCTCTAAGCTAGGAGAATCAATAACCAACGGGTGACGATCACACATCCAAAAAAAATATGATTACAACAATAAAACACCCTCCTAAGGCTTTGCACAAATGGATTCAACATGAACCCATAAACAAGGGTGAAGGTGGACTTCCATGTAGGAGAATGCAAAATAATCGATTCAAATCACATGCCTCTTCAAGGCTAAAATCACATACAGCCTTTCAATCAATCTTCTCATTATCTCCTCCAAAATTAGGATCAAAGAAACATTGGCATGCAAGGGCCCAAACACCTTGCATTTCTTTCCTTCTTCTCTCCATGAGAAGAGACTCTACACTACCATATTGGAATCCAACTAACCTCTTCTTCCATACATGACCACTTCTTCCCTATTCAAGGGTGAGTAATGCCATCACACCCTTCGCAAAAACTCTCATTTTCAAAAACAAGATAAAAACCATGACAAGGATTCAAACCCAAAATCTCATTCTCATACAAATAACAACACAACCATATGAACATATACAAGAGAAAGATGAACATACAAATCTAATTGCAACAAAGAAGAATAAAGGTCTATCATGGCAATGGAGACCAATCTTCACAATATGTTATGGCAAGTGAAATTTTGAGAAGAGCCCAATTCCTTCTCCTTCCTTTCTCCAAAATCCTAATGTCTCTAAAGATAGAGAATGGATGAACACCCACTAACTCTACTAAGGGCTTCTAAAAAGGCTTCCAACTTCTATCCACCCACTAGCATTAATTTCAGAATTGACTCTCATGTTCTTTGGCTTTTCTTTGTCTCCTATCTTAAATGTCTAATTGGAAGGAAGAGTGGGGTTTGGTAAGGGTCAAGTCTTCATCAAATTTCGTAGCTTATGGTAAATGGGTCATAAAATAGGCCACGAAGGCCACTAGGGTGTTATGGATATGTTAGAAACCTTCCTAACCCACACCCCTAACACTAAGGTGCTAAAATTATGTAAAATATGACCCTTATGACCTCTTTTTGGCATCTAAAAGTGGCTAGAAGAAAAATTGAAATTTAAATAATTAAATTGGTGGGGTTTACAAGTATCGCCAACAAGGAAATTAATTAAGTTGCTAAAAGTCAGTTAGGTTTAGGTTTACATTGCCAACCTTAGTAAACATGTCGTTACATAAATACATAACAAGTGTCAAGTGACACTATAAAATGACATAACACAACATTGACATGCCACTAATTACATAGAGAGACACCTAATACATACATATAATTTTACGATTACGAATTAAGTCACTTTACAATGAGGTTTGAACCTCTTCATTAGGTTCAACCTTGGCTTTACAGTTTGCACAATGGTTGGTTACTAATTCTCTGACTAATTCCATGGTTCTCTTTCCTGTACACCTAAATGCCGAGCATCAGTAGTTCAAGGTGATAAAAAAAAACATGAAATATACATTTTCAATTCCTACTTAGCAACATTAATCAATATGTAGAGTTTAATTCCTAATTACAATTTCCATTCAGAAATGTTTAAAACATAATAATTTCATAAACATCATGACATAACATTCATGAAATAATCAAGTCTAATCATGATCCGCTCTTCTCAGTAATTCATACTTCTAAACATGTATAATCACAACTGACATGATATCCTAGATCCTAGTCTACATCAGAATGTAATTCATGCAATATAATCATCATCATCAACCATAATATCTTGAGTCTCTGGTAGGATAATCCAAAGTGCATCAATGTATCAAAATATAAAGTATCAAAGTGTGAGCGAATCAATAATGCTATGATAGGTCGGGGTGAGGCCTCACATCCTCCCCCCTAGGCATGAACTTCCTCCTGGAAGTTACCCAACTTAGGGCCAAAGTCCCAATATTGACATCTTGTTTAGTTCATTGGATAATTTTAAAATCTTTAATCTCATACAATGCATAAATCTAATGATAATACAAGTTAAGGATATGTTTTCCTTTATTTAAGCACTTCTAAAATTTAGAAGCAAGATATTGTACAATTGAACTGTCTATCCAATTTGCATAATCTATTATTATTTTACAAGGTTATCATATCTCACCAAGAACAAGATCATGTAAAGTAGTACTATCCAACACACCAAATGGGATCTATGGTCATAAGAAAATGTACTAATACATGGAACATCTTCCCTACAAGATGACTCAAATGTATGCTAACATCACTCTTGATGTCAGTTTCTATAATTTGAATATCTAGAGTGTAGTTCCAATGTTAAGCTAAATATATCATTTTCCACTATGATAATCCTTAGTTTATACCAACTTAATATTGTATTTATTGATAGTATCATAATATCTATCAATAAGATCATAAAATAGTCTTACTAGGTCTATACATATTGCGACCAGCAAAAGACTCTCACCAAGGCTACAAATTTGCTCATAGATATGCTAATGTCAAGGGTGGACATAGGGTGGAGGAAAGCTTCTCTAAAGTTTCTCCTCATTTATAATAATAACATATATTGGATTTCCCCAATAGATCTTCTCCCTCATACAACCTACCACAAGAGAGCTTGCCAACAATTATAATGAAAAGAGCCTCATCAAATAATCATGAAATCCATAATTTAAATTTTGAAAAGCATGATTCAACAAAGTAAGATTCAAAAAGTGGCCACATTGGTAAAAAAAAATAAATTATTACAAAATAAGTAAAGACAAGTCCTTGAGGCAAATAAGGACATCAAAATAAAGTTTGGCTAAGAAACTCAACACCTAATTTAAGTACTTTTACATAGTTGGCAATCACCAAAATAAACTTGCAAAACAAGGTAAAATAAAAGAAGAATAAATTAGCAACCCATACTCTACCACAACATTACATGAACTATGTGACCCTTTGAGGTCACTCAAAGGGAGATGGGGAAATTTCAATCATACATTTATTATGGCATTATTTAAAATAGGCCAGTTATGCCCTGACTAGGATAAGCATTAAGGTTTTACTTACTCTATAAGTTTCTTTCACTATCTCTAAGCATATAATCAGGGTATTCACATCACCCCATCCTCCTCTCCTCAAGAGAAGTTTCCACTGCATCATGTTTCACAAAATACATCGTTGTACTTACACAACATTAGATGGTCAACACACTTAGGCTAATAAGGCATAAAACAACACTATTACAACATCTACTAGAGTATTTATTTCATGAATATAGGAATGACCAGAGACATAGCTACTGACATAACAATACCATGAGAACATCTACTAACATAATTAATTCATACGAATATTTTCAATCATCATAATTATGTAAAACTCCTCAAGTGGCTCTATTTGGTGATTTGACACTCAATGTCCACCAAAAACCTCCCTAGGTTAGGTGAACTAGTCACTCACTTAGGATACTTCACCCATAACTTCACTCATCACAAAAGGCATTATGTTAATTAACTTATATTGCTATGCATATTTTCTATCATACCACTTGATATATATATATATATATATATATATATATATATATATATATATATATATATATATATATATATATATATATATATATCCAAGCCTACTACATTAAATCACGAGGAGGTTGCTTCAAAGTTTATACACAGAGTAAAGACATTTTAGTATTTTATACTTTAATAGGTTTGATGACTATCCATTAGGATTTAATGCATTGCACTCATAGTTATGTCCTATGGTTCGTTAGGTCAAATCTCTCCATCAACCTTAGCTCTTATTTACTTCAATATGGCACATCTATCCTAAGGATTTATATTCTCATAACATATCTCCCATACCATGGCATAAGAAATTCCACATGTCTGTGGTAGTTTCCTACCCTACTCATTTATATCATAGAAGGATTCAATGATGTTCTCACACTAAGGTGAAAAGATATTTTACAACTCCTCTTAATTTACACACCCTTAATTGTATCTTTACTCCTTAGAGGTGGATCGTAGTGCAAGAAGGTTTTGGTAATTTAATTCTTGATTCAATTTCTCAAGGCACAAGGAACTACCCAAACATAAAATTTCTTATAAGATATATTATAGTTTTCTATTAGTAATCATATTACTAAGGCTCCGTCACTTATACACTAACAATTAACACAACACAGAACGATCTAGTTATTTATGCTAGATTAAATGTATACTATCCTTGTAGGTTCTATTTTCATCTCTAAAATCATCATTGATTGTCCATAGTTTCCTTACAATTCATATTAATTGCTTTTAATACACTAACAAACAAGGTCATTGATTCTTAGCTAACATTCACTTTCTGATAATTTATAAATACTTAACAATGTATTAGGACACAAAAGATTTATACATTACATATCTACCTTGACCTTTGTATTAACTTGGAAGTGGATCTCAATGAGGCTCTCCATATTTAATTACCAACATGACTCTATTTGCACATGCATTTTACTATTGTATTATAGTCATAAGCAATAAGATGGTTGGTAATTTGATATTATATTCTTAAAAAAAATCCTCTCTAAGTTGTATTCATGAAATTTGAAAGAATTCCTAGGTAGTTGAATTTCCCATTACTTGTATTAGTCTTATCTTTCCTATATCACAGGTGGGGTCCTCATGAGTTGATCGATCATTTGTCCAAGTAACGACTTACATTTTTACTTCTTCACAAAAATCACTGGTGCACCCCAAGGTGATTCACTAGGTCAGATGTGCCCTTTCTCTAAGAGCTCTTCTAATTGAATCTTGAGCTCATTGAGCTCATGTGTGGTCATCCTATAAGGTGCTCTAGATACGAGCTCAGCTCCTGGCATAAGGTCTATATGAAAATCAAGTACCCTAGGTGGAGGCATACCAGGTAGCTTGGTAGGAAATACATCTGCAACACTTGAAGCATATGATAATCCTCTAGCAAAGGCTCCCCCTCTAAATCCTCCTCCTTATCACTAATGGTGATGGAAAATAATGGACATCCCTTCTGCATGCACCGCCTAAGCTACATAGCGAAAATCATGCAAAGGGATATGGGTCTTTGTACCCCAATATCACCATAGAAGTACCGCGATCTCCAACATACTCAACCCTCTTTTGATGACAATCCATCTTGGCGTTGTGGCCATATAGCCAATCTATGCCAAGGACTACATCATAAGAACCTAGAGGGGTCATGTGGAGATCGGTCATCGTGATTAAGTCTCCAATCTAAATCTGAGTGCGAACTAGGGAATTGACAGACACCCTAGCTCCTGAGGCTAACTCGACCTCCCAAATGATATCATGTCTAACTTCCACCAAGTGGAAGCTTTCTCCCATAGGAGATGAACCACAAGTTGTGCCTTTAAATTACTCCCATAAGGGTGCAATCTATAGCATCACTGTAAACTCTGTAACTAGGCCTTTGCTACTGACCCGTTAGTGGATCCCAAAAATAAGGGTGGCTAGAGTCGTGTTAATTCTTGGATCTCATCTTCAACATCTCTAGGGGTTCTCCCTCTGCCTTTGATCCCATGCTTGGGTGGTATCTCTAGCTGATGAACTGACTCACCCTCATGATCATCACGACCCTCCAACAAACCTAGGTGGAGGCTCCTATTTCTCTCTCTGTTATCTTCTCTGCCACCTCCTGGGATATCTACTTCCCTTTCGAAAACCTACCACTCTGGCTGAGGAACTATGGGTGGTAACCTCTACTGAATTACCCCAATCGAATCCTGAAGGACGTCCATAATACTCTGGTTAGGGTTCTAAGGTGGTAAAGGTGGTGGTGGTGGTGGAGGTGGTGGTGGTCCACCCCCTATCCTACACTAGCATGTGCATCTCTACGATCTCTGCCTCGTCGGTCGGCTCGTGTAACGATAGGCATGCTACATAATAGTTTAATTTAGGTGAGTTGAAATGTAATGGGTCTAAAGGTTCCAATGTTGAAACCTACGCTTTGATACCAAATGTCATGTCCAAAATTTAACCAATAAAACACAACAATTTTTTTTTTTGATGATAGAGAGTAATGTTCATAGTTTAATTATAAGACACCCATAGTTATGCTGACCATAACCTAGGATTAAGTTAACTCAAAAGTAAATCTCAAGTTCGATTTTCTGGATCAACCTATAGCTAAAGTTTTAACTGAGGTGATAACTAACTTGGTAAGGTATCAATGATTTGGCAATGTTCTAGTTTCACCAACTCTCAAGAATCTATAGGGATGTACCCCACTGTGACAATATCGCTACCACCAGGGTGCATAATCAAATGGATGATCAACTCCCAATGATATGTTTCTTCTTCCTTAAGATAAGGTTTCGTTATCCACGTGGACTAATTTGGGTCATAAGAGTACAACATGATGATCGAGATTGAACCAAGGTTACCCCATTCCTATCGTTCATTACGATGAGAAATACAAATTAAAGAAGAATGCTAGTTATTCCAATATTCTTAATTTTAGCCTATTGTTAAACATTATGTATACAATAGCCACCGTGGTCGTAAGTTAGTATGAATTTACATATCTTAATAACATTTAAACAAGGTTATTACCCTAACAATAAAGTACTTTTATAGATTAAATAATGTCTAATAATAATATAAGATATTCTATTCATATTACTCATTGATTAACCATGTTAATAACCCTCATATAAATAAAATTAGAGAACCCAACAATTCATTAGGTTACGATTTTATTATCCAATATAAGTTAACAATTTAGCTTAGGTCAATTATTCTACTATCAATGTTCTTATTCTAACCAATTAACAACTGGATAAAATTAACTATCAAGGTAACAAACTAAATTATTAATGAATAAGTGAGAACACATTAACCTCTTATCTAATCTTTAATTACATAAAAGGTGTATTAACAAATACAAATAAAGCAATTGATCTAATCAAAAGAAACATCCTACTAACTATCATCAAGGCTTTATTTTAACTATGTAATATCTAGATAAAATTTAACCATCAATTTAACACATTACTTTTTTAATAGATAAAAACGAGGACATGCTACCCATAGACTATTAATTAAAAGGTTTGATTTGCTACCAATAAGTCTGAATAACAATTCCTTTAATAACAACCAATCTCATTAATTTCAAAATTAGGTTAATGACAACTAAGTAATATTAACAACTAGTAAGTTGATCTAATAATAAATCTGAATGCTTTAGCAATACCCCATTAATCAATAACCAACTTTATTAAAGAGTAGAATGCCCTACTCACAATATAATAATGATTACTAAAAGTCCTATCCCAAAAGTAAAAGAATAAACTTAAAAAAACACTAATGTCCTACTAACTCACTAATCTCTCCTACTAATCCAACTACTCTACTAATCTACTCCTAACCTATACCTATAGGTTAACCTAATGAGTAGATGTTAGACCAAAACAAATTAATAAATAAAATACTAAATTCAAACTCCAAGTTAACCTACCCCATCCTAAACACCTACTAACCAAAACACCAAACACTATAGTGGTGCGCATAACCAAGAGGGGGAATTAAGTGTGGGAAATAAAACCAAATTTGGGCCCACCACTATAACTCCCTTTTCATAATACAACACATGATAGATTTACGTAGGTTTATGTAAGGAGGTGGTTGATGTTGACATGGGAGTGTAAGTCCCATCAAACACAAGCAACTTGTTCCCCAATACAAGGCTTATGCAAGACATGGAGTGGCTTTTTGTCAAAGGGAAAAGGAAAACATTTAATTCCATGTCAGGCCCCAAGGTTAGCAACAAGTAGAACTCATGCATTGCAAGGTGGAGGAGTATGTTAACTGTCATGGAATAATTAAATGTCAGTTTTAAGACAAGACATAATTCATGCAAGGGATAAGGAGATTGACTTAGGGAGATAGAATATTTTATTTGTCATGTCATCCTCTAGAAACCTACGCATGGTAAGAGAAGATAGCTTATGAGGGGCCCATGTTCAGTCAAGTGGGTAGATCTTGATAGATCTCTTATTGATTTAATTTATTTTTCTTTAGTAATCATATTGAATAACTTAGGAGTTTATTAACATCTAAGTTAAGGTTGGGTTTAAGTTATATTAACTCTAACTAGGGAGCATATTTGGGAAGGGAAGGGAATATTCTCTGTGCCAAGAAATTTTTTTGCCTTCTCATACAAATTCCAGAGAGCTTTTTGCTCTCTAAAAACTAGGAAGTGTTATTTCTTATATTTTGCCATAGATTCTTTTTTCAATCTCTTTGTTGGTTATGTGAGATCTACAAGCATGAATTTGATAGTTTTATTAGTGCATTGTATTAATGAGTATGTGGTGGTTACCTTAATATACAAATTTGTTTAATTAAACGTTAGTGTCATGCTTGATTTAAAGGAAGTATGAGATTTCAAAGTTGGTTTTCAAACTAGGTGATGATCATTTGCAATAGTAGCTTGTTCAAGGGGAAGATTGACTATATTTGAACTTGAATATCGCAATCAACATCAAAGGGATTTCAAGGTTCCTATATCAACAAGATTTCATATGCTACTAAAACTATTAAATTGTTTACTCCATCAACTTGGAAAAATCATTTTGCAATGAAAGAATAACTCCACTATTATAGAAGATAGAATAAAATAATCATGAAAGAAATGATTCATCTTTTACATTATAGAAACCTCTTCAATACAATTACATATTCTTCAAGAATGAGAAGTCTTCATAGTTACAACAAGACAATACAAATTGATAGTGTTTCTCAACGAGAGTTCAAAGAAGATAACAAAACTTCTCTCCATTGCAATTTCACAATAGCCCAAAGAAATGAAAATACGTTACAACTTTCAACAAAAAGACCAATCTCAATGCAAGGATATTCACAATACAACAATAAGGTTGTCATCACACATCCACCCAAAATGGAGAAACCTCCAAAGCTTTATCCATAAGATCTTTACTTCAAACATGCAAATCAAAGAATGGAACCATGGGAAGCTCACCTCTCATCCTAGGTCTCAAGGAGATCAGCTCCGAGCTAGAAGAATCAATAACCAACGGGTGACAATCACACATCCAAAAAAAAAAATGATTACAATAACAAAATACCCTCCCAAGGCTTTGCACAAATGGATTCAACATGAACCCATAAACAAGGGTGAAGGTGAACTTCCATGTAGGAGAATTCTAAATAATAGATTCAAATCACATGCCTCTTCAAGGCTAAAATCACATACACTCTTTCAATCAATCTTCTCATTATCTCCCCCAAAATTAGCATCAAAGAAACATTGGCATGCAAAGGCACATACACATTGCATTTTTTTCCCTCTTCTCTCCATGAGAAGAGACTCTACAGTACCATGGAATCCAACTAACCCCTTCCCCCATACATGACCACTTCTTCCCTATCCAAGGGTGAGTAATGCCATCACACCCTTCACAAAAACTCTCATATTCAAAAACAAGATAAAAACCATGACAAGGATTCAAAGCCAAAATTTCATTCTCATACAAATAACAACACAACCATATGAACATATGCAAGAGAAAGATGAACATACAAATCTAATTGCAACAAAGAAGAATAAAGGTCTATCATGGCAATGGAGACCAACCTTCACAATGTGTTATGGAAAGTGAAATTTTGAGAAGAGCCCAGTTCCTTCTCTTTCCTTTCTCCAAAACCCTAATGTCTCTAAAGATAGAGAGTGGATGAACACCCACTGACTCTACCAAGGGCATCTAAAAAGGCCTCCAACTTCTACCCACCCACTAGCATTAATTTCAGAATTGACTCTCATGTCCTTTGGCTTTTCATTGTCCCCTATCTTAAATGTTTGATTGGAAGGAAGAGTGGGGTCGGGTAAGGGTCAAGTCTTCATCAAATTTCGTAGCTTATGGTAAATAGGTCATAAAATAGGTCGTGAAGGCCACTAGGGTGTTATAGATACGTTAAAAACCTTCCTAACCCATACCCCTAACACTAAGGTGCTAAAATTATGCAAAATATGACCCTTAGGACCTCTTTTTGGTTTCTAAAAGTGGCTAGAAGAAAATTTGAAATTCAAATAATTAAATTGGTGGGATTTATAAGTATCTCCAACAAGGAAATTAATTAGGTTCCTAAAAGTGAGGTAGGTTTAGGTTTACATTACCGACCTTAGTAAACATGTCATTACATAAACACATAACAAGTGTCAAGTGACACTATAAAATGACATAACACAACATTGACATGTCACTAATTACATAGAGAGACACCTAATACATACATACAATTTTACAGTTAGGAATTAAGTCGCTTTACAACGACGTTCAAACCTATTCATTAGGTTCAACCTTGGCTTTACAGTTTGCACAATGGTTGGTTACTGATTCTCTGACTAATTCCATGGTTCTCTTACTTGCACACCTAAATGTCAAGCATCATTAGTTCAAGGTGATAAAAACAAAACATGAAATATATATTTTCAATTCCTACTTAGCAACATTAATCAATATGTAGAGTTTAATTCCTAATTACAATTTCTATTCATAAATGTTTAAAACATAATTATTTCATAAACATCATGACATAACATTCATGAAATAATCAAGTCTAATCATGATCCGCTCTTCTTATTAATTCATACTTCTAAACATGTATAATCACAACCGACATTATATCCTAGATCCTAGTCCACATCAGAATGTAATTCATGCAATATAATCATCATCAACAACCATAATATCTTGAGTCTCTTATAGGATAATCCAAAGTTCATCAATGTATCAAAATATAAAGTGTCAAAGTGTGAACGATTCATTAATGCTATGATAGGTTGGGGTGAGGCCTCACGCATGAATCATAAGGTTCAATGGAAAAAAGCATCATATGTATTATGTCTTAGGCTGTTTTCTAGTGGTTGGTTATTAACTCATTTGAGACAACATGTTTAGTTCTCCTCATTCTAGTACCTCAATCAAATATATTTCCATTGTTTGAAATTTGAATAGAATTTCTATCTACAACTATTGGATACACACATTTTAAAGGAAGAAATGTGACTTGCAAACTGGGACAAGGAGAATTCTCAAGCTTACATTGTTCAATGTTAACTGACATCCTTAAACTGCAAAAGTGTTGTACATACAAGCAGTGGTATCTAAAGCATAGAAAATGGTCATGACATTTTTAATTTAATGGGCCAACATTGTCAACAGATGTTGACTGAAGAAGCCACCCTCTCAAAATAGTTTAGGAAAATGGTTTAATTAGTATATTTATAATTATGCAGAGAATGTTCCTTCCTCTCCTGACTACATTATGCTTTTATAGTTTAAAAATATTATGAGAATATCTTCTACAATGCAAAGCATCATTCCCTAATTGAGACAATGAGACATTATCCTTTGTACGATCAAGTCCCTATGCCATGTGTACTAGTCAATCTTTTTAAGCTATATGCCATTAATAGCAAGCTAGCATCTATGTAGTGGAAATACACTACCAAATAAGTTACAAAGTAGACAAATCCAACTAGGTGAGGCAATATTTTTTGATGACTTTAAAAGTTTAGTTTGGAAGATGTCTACAATTTAATGTAACATTTTAATGTCTTCACATATTAAAATACTTACTACAATGAGTTTCCCTGAAATTTATGACTTTGACCTACCCGGATAGCTGGAAGAAAAACAACTCCTAATGAAATTATAACTTGTTAGAAGATAGAAATGATTGATTTATAAATTAGCACATGCCTAAATTTCTCAAGTGTTGCAAGCAAAATTTACAAGTAAGCCTGATCCTTACTAGTAAACCTTCCTAAAGAGGTTAGAAATTAGAGCATGTCATTGGATTTTACTAAAGATTGAACAACTAAAGATGACAATGGTAAAATTACATATCATAATAATGGGACAACTAGGTAGCCACCTGGATGGTGATCCCTCCCATTTTGTGTAGAAATTGTTATGATAAATTGTGTATCAAGAGTTTTTGGCACGCTCACTACCAGTTTTCTTCCTGCTATACATTAAATTTGGCTGTTATCTCTATCTTTTATTGGTTTTTTATTTTATTTAATTCCAAAATTAAAATTTGAATGGATTGATATGTAATAACATAGAAGAGTAGTGATGGTATCATCCATTGATAATCTATTGATGTTTAATGTGACTATGCAAATTAATGTACTAAAGCAAACAAATAGATGAGATTTGCGATTTCACCTTTGGGAGAGAACTTGGATGGCCCTTATTAATAACATTACAAAGAATAAGTTTATTTCATAGGCCAAGGTGGAACTCCTTCTCAGATGGCTCGTTAGGCAAATCCTTCAATCCAACCACTCCAACCATCTTTCACAACCATCTTGCCACATGATATCTCCAGGAAGCTACACATAAAATCACATACACACAAAAATAAAGAATAAGTCCTTTCCCGCACAACCCAAATCAATCATTAATAATCATGCTATGAAGAAAGACAAATATGCAACAAACAAATTAAAATGACTGAATATCAACAGTCCAAAATAAAAAGAATCTTTTCCTGATCATGAAGTCCAATGTGAAACTAATTTGATCCAAACACAAGGCTAAAGCATCACTCAAATAAAAAATTTAAATTTACATTTCATAAATGAAACACTTCTCAGCTTTGCAACAAATTCACATTCAAGGAGCACAATAAAATAATTTATGAGTGCAACATAATGGTGAACCTGGTTCCTCTACACTTCTGGAGGCAAAATCTCCATTGTTGAGTCTCATACCTGTGTCGGCTATGCAATATGTAGAAGAAGAGGTGGTAGCAGGGCTTGCAAATATTCTATTTTCAATGAGCACGCATCAAGTTCCAATGGTGAAATTGTGAGTCAGGGCTGCATTTCCATGACAATGCTAGACAAAGATGTTTCTAAACTTGGTTTGACAGAGAATTTGATATCCCATGCAAATGGAGACCAAATCTAATCAAACAAAATGTAATAGAAAGTACATTCATCAACCTTCACTCCTATATCAATTGATCTATTGTTTCAATCCTTACAAGATTGTACAAGGTTCAATTTTCTCAGAAAATGGTCATTTCTCATTAGATTTTGCTTCAGAATGTGTCTTGTCTTAATCTCCCAACCTCATGGGCATTGTTACATCTTATAATCCTCCCCACAATTGATCCAATTGATCCCAAAGAGGTTGTAACCATTGGGGAGTGAGTTGCAACAAAATGAGCAACATTTGTAAAAGTTGCATTGACAACATTGTAAAATTGACATCTTTTGACAACATGTATCTTCATATTTTGTTGTTTTGTAACAACACTCAACTCTTCAAGGCTTCCAAAATCCTTAAAATATTACCCCATTTGCACACACCCAACACTTGAACTCATTCACAACCCCTTTTCTTCTTCAAATGACCTTAATGTTCAGGTCCTCACATGTCCTTCTATCATTAATTAAATGCCTAATATTTTCATGATAGGTTTTACTTGGTTATTTATGCTTTAATTTTTACATATTTGACATACATTACATGATTGTATATCCTAAGTTTTTCATAATCATTTCTAAAACATAAAAATCCAAAAAAAGAATTGTATTTTGTATAATCATTTCAAAAAATCCACAAACATAATCATTTTCTTGCATTTTCTAAGTTGCATTAATCCTTGCATTTCAAACTTTTTCAAAAATCTAAAACAACCCTTTAAATGGAATGGGGGTTAATGATGTAACCTTGTGGTCACTTGAGTTATCCAAGGACTTATGTAAAGTTCAAGGACCTATAAGGATGTATATTTTAATAATATGGCAATTAATGCCATTGAAATATGTAAATGCACTAAAAAATGCAAAATGCCAAAAAGATGTAAAGTTGCATTTTAATGCAATTAAAAGCCTATAAGGCTCCTATGGGGATTAGAAGGTTAGTGGGGTTTGAAAAGGTTTTTTTAAACCTTTATCAAAGTCCTAAAAGGATTACTAGAGTCATGTTGCCGAGTTGACAACACTTTAAATCATATTTTTCTAAATAATTAGTTTTGAAACTGCTCTTAGATAGTTTTAGATAAGATGCTCTAATGATGCATAATAAGAAAACAAATAAACTACAAGCATTTTTTGATATAATGAATATTATATTTTTACTAGACAAAAATAGTTTCTTATGTAAGAATCACTAATTGACGATGCATGTTCAAACATTAACATAACATATTAAACAATCTATAAAAGAGATGTGTACTAGAGTGATCATAATTGTATATGTGTAATTCTTGACTTATATAAGAACATAATATATCATTTTTCATTCTTTATTATTTTCAAATAGTCCTAATATTACATTGCACAGTTATACAAAATATACAGTAGTTGTAACTAAAACATTGCATTGCCTTTACAGACCTAATGAAGAAAATGTAAATATTGTTTCAATTGACAAATTCCAATCACATAAAAGTGGAGAAATCTTCGAAGGTGATGTAATTGTTATCTACAAGACTCATCTCAACAAGGCCAAAAATGTATTAGAAGTCTTCCGGAAAGACCTCACTGGAAACAAAGGAGAAATGACAGTCACATTGAATCCTACAAAATATTTCATTCAAACGTTTGAACAAAAAATCTTCCTGGAGGAAGAATTCGTTTGAGAAACTTTGAAATATCCCCTAAAACTAGTTATGACCATGGAGATTGTGATTGCATTTTACTCTTGACTCGAATGAGTAAAATTCAAAATACATCTCAAGTCTATCAACAAAATTTGTTCATTCCAAGCACCACAATTTGACTTCTTCTTGAAACAACATAGGAGTACAGAGTAGGAACGTTGGGTTCCATTGTTGTAGCTGCAAAGAGAAAACCATAGATGAATATAGTGGATATAAAAGATGGAGACACAAAAATCAACCAAGCATGGATAAAATGCTCTAACCATCCACCTACAATACAATACAAATTTTATTTTTCTAATCTCTAATGATACATAGTAAATGTATTTCCATGTGGTTTAACCTAAGTAACATCAAAGTAAGATAGCCCAAGTCTTCTATTAGTTATATATGATAGTGATCTGAAGCAAAGAGTCTATTTTGAGGACCACAAAAGTATAACTTAGCAATTTGGTAAGAAAGTCTTCTATGTGACAGTCATTGAGGATTCCTTGCTGATAATGCATGAACATGTTAACCAAAGCTATGTATCTAAAAATGGGTATAAAAATGTTTGTGCCCCATGCAGGAGTTAACCAAAAGATTTCCTTTGATCATATTAGTGTGATATCCATCATTTAATGTATTTGAGAAAAGAAATTGATCTACATGGTTCCCTTACTTGCCCCAAGAATCATAAGGTTCAATGGAAAAAAGTATCATATGTATTATGTCTTAGGCTGTTTTCTAGTGGTTGGTTATTAACTCATTTGAGACAACACGTTTAGTTCTCCTCATTCTAGTACCTCAATCAAATCTATTTCTATTGTTTGAACTTTGAATAGAAATTTCTGTCTACAACGATTGGATACACACATTTTAAAGGAAGAAATGTGACTTGCAAACTGCGACAAGGAGAATTCCCTAGCTTGCATTTTTCAATGTTAACTGACATCCTCAAACTACAAAAGTGTTGTACATACAAGCAGTGGTATCTGAAGCAAAGAAAATGGCCATGACATTTTTAATTTAATGGGTCAACATTGTCAACGGATGTTGACTGAAGAAGCCACCCTCTCAAAATAGTTTAGGAAAATGGTTTAATCAGTATATTTATAATTATGTAGAGAATGTTCCTTCCTCTCTTGACTACATTATACTTTTATAATTTAAAAATATTATAAGAATATCTTCTACAATGCAAAGCATCATTCCCTAATTGAGGCAATGAGACATTTTCCTTTGTACGGTCAAGTCCCTATGCCATGTGTACTAGTCAATATTTTTAAGCTATATGCAATTAATAACAAGCTAGCATCTATGTAGTGGAAATACACTACCAAATAAGTTGCAGAAGTAGAAAAATCCAACCAGATGAGGCAATATTTTTTGAAACAATAGGATTTTTTGAATTTAAAAGTTTAGTTTGGAAGACGTATACAATTTAATGTAATATTTTAGTGTCTTCACATATCAGAATACTTACTACAATGAATTTTCCTAAAATTTATGGTCTTTGAGATACTGGAATAGCTAGAAGAGAAACAACTCCTGATGAAATTATAACCTGTTAGAAGACATAAATGATTGATTTATAAATTATCACAGCCTAAATTTCCCAAGTGTTGCAAGAAACATTTACAAGTAAGCCTAATCCTTACTAGTAAACCTTCCTGAAGAGGTTGGAAATTAGAGCATGTCATAGGATTTTACTAAAGATTGAACAACTAAAGCTGACAATGGTAAAATTACATATCATCATAATGGGACGGCTAGGTAGCCACCTGGATGGTCATCCCTCCCATTTTGTGTAGAAATTGTTATGATAAATTGTGTTTCAAGAGTTTTTGGCATGCTCACTACCAGTTTTCTTCCTGCTATACATTAAATTTGGTTGTTATCTCTATCTTTTATTGGTTTTTTAGTTTATTTAAATCCCAAATTAAATTTTGAATGGATCGATATGTAATAACATAGAAGAGGAGTGACGGTATCATCCATTGATAATTTATTGATGTTTAATGTGACTATGCAAATTAATGTACCAAAGTAAACAAATAGATGAGATTTATGATTTCACCTTTGGGAGAGAACTTGGATGGCCCTTATTAATAACATTACAAAGAATAAGTCCATTTCGTAGGCAAATCCTTCGATCCAACCACTCCAACCATCTTTTGTAGCCATCCTGCCACATGATATCTCTGGGAAGTTGCACATAAAATCACACATACAAAAATAAAGAATAATTCCTTTCCAGTAAAACCCAAATCAATCATCAATAATCATACTATGAAGAAAGGTAATTATCCAACAAACAAATTAAAATGACTGAATATCAATAGTGCAAAACAAAAAGAATCTTTTCTTGATCATGAAGTCTAATGCGGAACTAATCTGATCCGATCACAAGGCTAAAGCATCACTCAAATAAAAATTTAAATTTACACTTCATAAATGAAACACTTCTCAGCTCTGCAACAAATTCACATTCAAGGAGCACAGTAAAATAATTTATGACTACAACATAACGATGAACCTGCTTCCTCTGCACTTTTGGAGGCAAAATCCCCATTGTTGAGTCTCATACCTGTGTCGGCTATGTAATCTATAGAAGAAGAGGTGGCAGCAAGGCTTGCAAATAGTTTATGTTCAATGAGCGTGCATCAAGTTCCAATGGTGAAATTGTGAGTTAGGGCCGCATTTCCATGACAATGCCAGACAAAGAGGTTTCTAAACCCTACCTGACAAAGAATTTGATATCTCACGCCAATGGACACCAAATCTACTCAAACAAAATGTAATAGAAAGTACATTAATCAAACTTCACTCCTGTATCAATTAATCTAGTGTTTCAATCCTTACGGAATTGTACAAGGCACAATTTGCTCAGAAAATGGTCATTTCTCATTAGATTTTGCTTTAGAATGTGTCTTGTGTTAATCTCCCAACTTCATAGGCATTGTTACATCTTATAATCCTCCCCATAACTGATCCAACCAATCCCAAAGAGGTTGTAACCATTGGGGAGTGAGTTGCAACAAAATGAGCAACCTTTATAAAAGCTGCATTGACAACATTGTAAAAATTGACATCTTTTGACAACATGTATCATCATATCTTGTTGTTTTGTAACAATACTCAACTCTTCAAGGCTTCCAAAATCCTTAAAAAATTACCCCATTTGCACACACCCAACACTTGAACTCATTCACGACCCCTTTTCTTCTTCAAATGACCTTAATGGTTGGGCCCTCACATGTCATTCTATCATTAATTAAATGCCTAATATTTTTCATGATAGGTTTTACTTGGTTATTTATCCTTTAATTTTTACATATTTTACATACATTGCATGATTGCATATCCTAAGTTTTTCATAATCATTTCAAAAACCTCAAAATCCAAAAAAAGAATTGTATTTTGCATAATCATTTCAAAAAATCCACAAACATAATCATTTTCTTGCATTTCCTAAGTTGCATTAATCCTTGCATTTCAAACTTTTTCAAAAATCTAAAACAACCCTTTAAATGGAATGGCAGTTAAGGATGTAACCTTGCGGTCACTTGAGTTATCCAAGGACTTATGTAAATTCAAGGACCTATAAGGATATATATTTTCATAATATGGCCATTAATGCCATTGAAATATGTAAATGCACTAAATAATACAAAATGCCAAAAAGATGTAAAGTTGCATTTTAATGCAACTAAAAGCCTATAAGGCTCCTATGGGGATTAGAAGGTTAGTGGGGTTTGAAAAGGTTTTTTTAAACCTTTATCAAAGTCCTAAAAGGATTATGTTGCCGATTTGACAACACTTTTAATCATATTTTGTTAGATAATCAGTTTTGAAATTGCTCTTACATAGTTTTAGATAGTTAGTTGGGTTTTTGGAGAATGGGAGTTTATTTCAATGAAGATCCACATGAGTTGAGGATAAGATGTGGAGTTGGATATGTAGTAGAGGATTATTGTAATGATTTCAAATAAATAAACTAAAACATTTCTCTGCATATAGTGTATTGTCCCATGGGTACAGTCAGCGAGGATTGGGCCTTCAAATGTATTTGGGAATATATTAATGTTTATATTAATGTTTGGAACATGATGTAAGAACGTTGCCTTGAGTTTCCTTTACATGTTCATGCGTTCACTTTAGCATTTTGATTTTTATTAAAGCCAAGTAATTGAATGGCGTTGTGACTGTTCCTAAGTTTTCTGACACAGACTCTTAAATTGGAAACATGAAAATCTTGTGTTTTTAAACCTTATGAATGGGTAGATGGTGAAGTCTTAAAAACTTGAAAATATTGTGCTTTTAAACCTTATGAAGGACTGTTTATTGGTTGTGAGGTAGGGGAGTGAACATATTTACATGAGTTGCTTTTTTATTTGGATGGAATTAGGCCGAGTTTGTGGGTGCTAGGGTATTGGATCTGATAGATGGTCCAAAAGAGTGTACCTTGAGATTGGGGTAGGATTTAGGGAATCCAAAAGTAAAGTCACACAAAGAAACTTAAATATGTTTTATCTTTCTACCAACCACTACAAAAAATTTGGTACACTAACGCTTATTAATAAATTAGGAATTGACCCTTTAAACTATTTTATTTTAAAAATAACATATGCAGAGGACATTCTTCTAATTGACAGTGTGGTTAATGCTACTATCACTTTAAGTTGGGACATAATTTCCTCCTCACTCAACCTATCAATTGATGGCCTAAGACCCCTTTAGCTACCGATTGAGTGCTCACCGTACATGTCAATTTCCCTCTACTTATAATTGCTTTTAGTCAGGTGGATAGTTGGTGTAGGGCTTTCATAGTTTCATTTATAGCTACTCTTATCTATTCTGAGCTAACTGCAATGTTGGCATAATTTTGTCATTTAAATAGGTTTCTTTTTTTCTTGTGTAATGTCCTAAAGTTAATAACATTTGTTTAATTGCCGATTTTTTGTTGGTCTTTGGTTTTTGGTTTTTTAGGTTGTTTTATTGGTTATGGTTATAGTGGGCTGGTCCTCAGTCCTATCTCTTTTTAGTGTCCTTTAATGATAAACTTTTATTCTAGCTTGTACGGGGTTTTGGGTCCCCTTTAAAACCTATTTTTTCCTACAATCAAAAACAACATTTGTTTAATATGTCATCCCTATCAACTAGATTGCATCATTTTGGTTTTGGGGTGATTATGTCAAAATTCACATGCATCTCCAGTGGTAAGAGTTAAATCAGATATCATTGAATGAATAAACTCATCCACACTCCACTAATACTTCTATTTCTTAGTTTGAGACAACATCATATTACTTCCCTTCATCCAATGCACGTGCCAACAGATGCATGGTCTTATGCAAACATGGAGACATATATAAATTACAAACCCTCTCCCATTAACCAATGAGGTTTGAGGGTCTATTGGATGTGGAAGACAAATATTTTACATCTTTCTCCATGCACTAGATGCCCTAGGCCGAGGGTTTTCTATTTCACATAAACATTGACATCTGTGTTAAAACTTAATAAAATTGATTGAAATGAAGAAAACTTGTGATTCTGGGATAACTGCATTCTTCGAGGTCACTAATATATCATCTAGAAATGACATACATCCTCAACAATCTCAAAATTGATACTATGGCATCTTGGATGATATATTTGAGTGAGACTTTAACTCCTTCCAATTAGTTCTATTTGTCGTCCAATGGTACTGGCTACGACTGAATCTAAATGATCCTGATAGAACTATTATTCAACATGATAATGGATTTACAATGATTAATACATGGTCATTTGAGCCAGTTGGAGACGAGCCCTATGTTCTTCCAAGCCAATGTGAGCAAGTGTTTTACTTAGAGGTTCCACATAAACCGGGTTGGTCATTTATTGTTAGACATGATCAAAGATGAAGGTCGGTAAAGTATAATGCGATGCAAGAAGAAGAAGAAGAAGAAGAAGAAGAAGATGATGATGATGATGATGATGATGATGAAGATGATCGATGACATGATTAAAATGTACAAGGTATGTGATTTAGTTATTTATATATATTTATATTGATTAGTATATATTTAATATTGATTTATTGATTTCAATTCTAATGATTACATATTTATATACTTATATTCAACTCTAATGGAATGGTAACATTAATTTATTGTGTTCAATTCTGATGATTACAACATATTTGATTTATGATTACCAATGTATTACTTATGATGCTCAATTAATTGATGTTAATACATGTATATATTTTATTTTATTGTCACCCTTTCTGGAAATAGGCAATTGACTACACACATCATCACCCCTTCTGTTGGTGATCTTGCATTCCATATATAAAGTAAAGGTAATTTGTTCATGTTTATGATCTTGCATATTGTTCATGTTGTCTTCTACATAATTTGTAGCATATGTATCATGTAATTTTTACCTAACTTAAGATAAATGATTCACATATATAGGAAATTTAACCCCTTTGATGAGGATCCTACATAGTGACATGGATCAGTAGGTATAAGTCAATACGCCCTATGTATATAATACATAATTGATATAAAATTCTAATTTCATTATTTACTAATAAATAGACATAATTTACATAAATATTAGATCATATATAAATGTATTATCTAATTCAATATATACTCCCATTATTCCTAATATTAATATAACAAATATATATATATATATATATATATATATATATATATATATATATATATATATATATATATATATATATATATATATATATATATATATATATATATATATATATATATATAATTATGATTATCAATTATAATATATACTTATATATTCACTATATGTCTATATTTATATATCTCTTACATATATATAAATTATGATTATTAATAATAATATATGTACTCCTATATTCACTATATAATGTGAATTATTGCTCACTGATATTAAAATAGCTAACTTATTCTTATTAATCTTATTCATATAGGTCTTATATCTTAAGAACATAAACACAAAGAGAATGACTTTACGTAGCTTTTTTTAAAGTGAGGTTATTTCAACTTATTTAACTTGACTACTTTCCCTGTGGAATGACCTTTTATCCTTATTATCAATGTTTGTTGCCTTAGTCAATAAAATTATTAATTTTCTTATATTTTTCTTATTTATCACTGAGCATGTACTATGATTTCCTTTTACAATGACTGTCTCATCTCCTTATCACTGACTTAATACCAATGCTCCCATACTTCACTGACCCCTTATTATCTCTTCCTTGTTCAGTGGTAAACAATACCAATGTTATAGATTAATACCTCAAATGTTTACTTGACCAAATTCAAGTCTTATGTTGGTTGCATGTTATGTTAAGGATATGACTTGTCTTCGTCACTTTTATGATCCTTTTATATGATTCCTTTTTTATTTGTGCCTTTCCTTCATTTTCAACTTATATTTTATATCTCCTATGTATAGACAAAGAAGAACTGTATGGGTCATGACTCTATTCAAGACTTGATTATTCTATATATTGATTAATTATTAGCATTATATAGATTTGATTAATATTAGGAATTGATAAACAATATTTTTTAATTATTTATTTATTTGTCTATTTTTAATAATATTACTTAATTAATAATATTTAATTATTTAATTATTATCAAAATTCTATTTGAAGTAGGGATATAACAATATCTCATTTGATGGATTGCAAGAACCACCAAATAGGTACTTGTTAGATCTACCTTCTTTGAATGAGGGAAATATAGGAATGGTAGATGAAAGTTTGACATGTAATACGACTAAAATAGGGAGATCAACTAGAGGTCAAAAGATTAGAAAAAAAATCAATTTAAATGCATGCAATTTTTCCTTGCTCAAGGAGGGTCATGTTATTATGATGATGAGACCAAATACGACATCAAGGTGCCCTTTCGGTACACACATATTGAGAAAGAATGGGTACCTTATGAGCTACCTCCAATTAACACTAATTTTTGTGTTAACGAGATGATATATCACATAGCTCCATCCTCATTACATGGTTTGGGACTATTTTCCATGGATGGGATGAAGATATGTTACAATAAAGTTGTTGAATTGATGGAGTATGTTAGACAATGTTACAATTACAATGATTGGATGCAGATTGTTCAATATAAAAAAGTATGCATAGGTATACACTAACAGGAAATTATATACAATAGAAAGAAAATGATCAAAGTAAAAGATTATCTATGTACATTGATGGGAGAGAAAAAGAAATAGGGAATATTATGGGTTTTATAAATAGTACGTGACCTGGGTCAACTAATAAGCAACCCAATTTCATATTTGAGGTGCGTGAGGGGAATCATATTTTTGTATGTGTGATAAAATAAATAAGTGTAGGGAAAGAACTATTGGAAAGTTTTCTATACTGAAGTATATGACTAGTTATAGTGTTGTCATTATGGCAACAAAGTCATATAGTAGTTTGGAGTCAGTGCACTTCATGTAAAGATTAGAATTCAGTTAAGTGTTGAAGACTGGACAGTGTACAGAGCTCCTGCAGCTCAGAGAATTGACACACGTATGTACAGATGAATTATGGTCTGCACCTTAGAAGTTAAGTTGGTTAGGCTATATTCTTGCTTAGTCTAAGAGCTCATAAGAAGATATGTAAAGATGTGAAAGTTATAGTCAGTTGAAGTTGCACAGCCAGTGTGTGCTAGCAGAGAATAGAGAATGGAGCCAACAGTCAGCATTTTGGTTTGTGATTGTAATGTAATATTGTAAAGGCCATACGCCCATTGTATTTAGGTTGCCAACATGTATATATGTATAATTGTAAGCATGCTTAAGGAAATTCATTTGGAAGTGATGTTTGTAATTAGTTTAGGCCTAACCTAATTGTATATTTTGTATAAGCGTATAAATATAAGGTGCACCCATTGTATTTGGTATGAGAAATAAGATAGAGTTGTGATAAGAAAAGAAGAGGTATGAAAAGAGAGCATAGAGATGTATTAAAGGTTTTCTAGAGGTCAAAGCATTAGTGCATCAAAGGAACTGATCTGACAAGCAGTGTCATAGTGATAGTTCACCTGGTAGATATAGTGTGTATCTGATCTCAGAAGGTTGTAGCCTTCATCATTTAAGCAGT
This sequence comes from Chamaecyparis obtusa, assembly GCA_027943335.1. Taxonomy (NCBI): domain Eukaryota; kingdom Viridiplantae; phylum Streptophyta; class Pinopsida; order Cupressales; family Cupressaceae; genus Chamaecyparis; species Chamaecyparis obtusa. The sequence continues at coordinate 383,274 of BSBK01001896.1, read as the reverse complement.
GAGCTCTAGGAAAGTGAGTCCACTCCCCTAACAGGGATCATTGTAAAAGAATCCTAACAGGGTCTGACCCTTTACAAGGTCTATTGTACTTAAAGCATTGTAAAGCTACTCCTAACAGGGTAAAGGATCTTCTAACAAGGATCACAAAATACTAGTGTAGAATATTAGTGGGTGTCAATTCCCACTAGGGTTTTTACCTATTTGGGTTTCCCCGTAATCATATTGGTGTCAAGTTTTTTTTATATGTTTCATGTTTATATGAAAGTTTAATTCAGTACTTAAGTATTTATAGTTCAGTATAAAGAGGAAAGTAAAAAGTTAAAGTGTAGTGAACATTGATTCACCCCCCCCCCCTCTCAGTGTTCCTATTCCTAACAATTGGTATCAGAGCTCTGGTCCTTAGCATAGAAGTTTAACCACTTGAGGAGATCATGGACAAAGCAGAAATGAAACACTGAAGAAAAATCTTGAAGCAACTCTTGAAGACTTAGACAAATCTGAAAGAGAAATTGAAGAACTAAAAGAGAAAGTCAGTGATGCTCAATTAGTTATCAAAAAGCTAAGAAGGGATTTGAAAGAATACTCTAACAGTGATCTAGGGTCAATGGTCAAGAAGCTGAATGAATAAAAAGCATCTATACAAGAACTACTTGAAGAATTTGATGATAAGTTGATGAACAATCAGGATGTCTACAATGAACAAGTCAAGGAAAACCTTCAACTCAATGAAGAACTAAGACAAGCTAACTTGGAAATCTTGGAGCTAAGGAATAGCAAAGAAAGCTTGGAGTCTGAATTGAAAGAAACAAAGAATCACATTGAAAAATTACACACCAGTGCTAATTTGGTAGAATCTCAGTTGTATGCACAAAGAGCCAAAGGAGACACTAGTTGTATTGGGTACAATGAAGCACAAAATCAGATTGACAGTATGCGAGCAAGAAATTAGGATTCACAAAAGGACTCTACTAGTGATGAAAAGACTTAAGTTCATTCAAAAGACAATGGTGGACTGACTAAGAATGAGCACAAGCAAGTAGAATGCACATGTTTTGCATGTAACAAGCATGGACATATTGCAAGAAATTGTACAGAGGTAAGACCTTTTAATGGATGCTGTTATACATGCAATAGATTTGGTCATAAAGCTATGAATTGCAAGACTAGTAAGAAGAACAAGATTCAAAGAGATCAAAGAATTCAAAATCAGACAAATGCAAAAAGTTCTCAGAATTTTACATGTCAGATATGTAACAATAATGGACACACAACAAAACAATGAAGAATGGTGACTCATGTCAATGCACCAAGGAATATAAGGCCTCCAGTCATTTTTCAGACTTGTAACAAGATTGGACATATCTCTAGATATTGTAGAACTAGGACGCAAGGTCAGGAAAGCCCTAAAAAGGCCGAAGAACCAGTTTTGGATCCAGAAGGAGAAGTGAATTTTGTCAGAGCCTTAGATGATGCGAGCATGATTTGGTCAAAGAAAAAAAAGGATAAGGATGTGAGATTGTATTGGATGCATCCCCAGTGGATGCACCCTCTACATTTGGATGAATGAACCTCAGGGTCATAGGAGGAGCTAATTTAGCTCTAGACCCCTGCGTGGCTAGTATACTCATCTTTAGAGTATGTGCCTTTGGACTTAAGATTTTGGAGTATAGAGGAATCATTGTGCAAGAGCACACAAGCTGATTGTTACCAAAACTCGAGTTTGAAATTTTGAAGTGACAGCATGGTTTACGTAACTTGCATTAATGGCAGAAATCTCACTTTAAGTACATAGAATGTTTTTTCATTACTCATTGCATTCAAAATCAGAGCGATTGAAGAGTAGATTGAGCCTTAGAAGTTGTTGAGAAGTCTTGGAGATTGATCCATTAGTGTTTGTAGTGCAATTGATCGGTAGCAGAAACCCTAGCTTGTTGCATTGATTCAGAAGTCATCTAACTATCTTTGAGATCAGTTGGAAAGTATTTATCAAGTAAGTCATGGCCACTCCTATTGTTTATGATGTCGGTGAGAAGAAAAGATATGTTTTCAAGAGGCACCCATTTAAATAAACCCTAGATGATTTAGAGGGAGCTTTCTCCTGCATGCCTATGGGCGTCATGTATGTGGAAGACATTAGGGATTACATCCACTGTAAGAAGGAACCAGTTGGATTGGATAAGCTTAGGGTGCACATGGATACAATGCTAAAACTAGACATGACCTTCATGGATGAATATGTGAAATGGAATGATCATCCTATTGTTGAGTATGCTATGGCATATGAATTTTATGAATCAGAATGGATAAAGATCTTGCTAAGCAGAATTCATGATGGTCTATTTTGGATTGGAGATGTACCTATAAGAATCATAGGTGACCTGATACATGAGATGACATGCCTATCTAGGACAGGCATCATCCTTCCTGTGGGTAAGGATGTCATGAAAATGGTTGAACAAGCATGAAAGTCTAGAAGTGATAGGCGTGGCATGACCATAGAGCCTATTAAGCAAGCAGACATCAAATTGATGTCAATGATACTAGGATATAGGTTTCATCACACTAGCAGGGTGAATAGTGTATTTGCGGGCACTATTCTAGTAGCCATAAGAATTGTGAAGGAAGATGATGAATTCAACTTGTGTGAAATCTTGCGGGCATAATTGATAGATAACATCAAGGCTATCAAACATGACAAGACAAAGATATTCAATTTGGGTCCCTAATCATATATATGTACCTTCATATAGTTGGTAAAGTTTTAGATATGTATTTGGATGAGACCATTCCAACCATGCCATAGATATCACTTAAGGAATCCACTGAAAGCACATTAAGAGATTATATCACATTAGAATTGAAGACCTATAAGGTCAAGATGCAAATGAGGCACAAGATTCAAAGAGAATTGTGGATAAGTAAAAGGATACAATTTGTTTTATGGTGGAGATAGATACAACTTGTATGCAAGCAGTTGAGCCAAGGACTAAGTGGATTCATCCACTTGGTTATGAGGTAGAGGAATAGGTCCTTGAAGCATATGCACAGGTACTTCTGTCAGCCCCCAAAGATCCTAATGAGCCTAGATGGGGAACATATGAAGAAAAGACGAGAAGTTGATGCAAAGTTGAACAGCGCAGCAACAAAAATAAAGGTTGCCAAGGTCACTTCTAAGATCTTGAGAATACATGGTGTATCTCAAGCAGACCTTGACAAGGCAAGGGAAGAAAATATTGCTCTAGAATTGAAGAGCGCAGTAGCAAAAGAAGGACAAGAAGATCCCAAGATAAAGAAGATTAAAATTGAAAAAGATGATGACACTCCTTCTGCGCCCAAAGAATCTAGTGATCCTATTGCTCCTTCGAATTATGAACCAATGATCAGAAGGAAGAAAGTAAGCACTAGTCATCCATCCTCGTGAGCATTAAGGAGCAAGAAACCCAGTCAAGTACCTCCTAAGGTAGGATTAAGACCATGTCTCAAAGCCTTGAGCACAAGAATTGTTGATGAGGGCATAATTGACCAGGTGGGAAAGTTTTATGAGACTTACAGTGAAATTGATAAATTAGAAATACATGGAATGATTATCAAACATATGATAAAGTTCAAGAAGAAAGTTCTTGAATTGAAAACATTAATTCCAGATAAAGTATGAGATATTTTAGAATACCTAAAGAGACAAGAAAATGAAGAGGATCTAAGGATAAGAGAAAAAGTATTCCAAGATACTCTGCCAGTATGTTCCAAAGAAGAAGAAGCACTGATATCAAATTTGGTGAAGCTACACTTGAGAACAAAACTGAGAACTCTACACATTATGAACAAAGACTATGAGTAGATAATGAAGGAAATAGAAAAGGCTTTTGAAAAGGTGTTATTAGAATAACACATAAAACCACCTACTATGCCCATCTCTCAAGCGCCTTGTATGCAAGACAAAGTAGCAAAGACCTTAAATGTACTAGTGACAGGTCCTCAGGACTTAGCACCCATAGCAGAAGCACAATCAGAGGCAGATAAGTCTACACCCATGTCAGAACCACTCAAGGACAACACATTTATCATTGATAATGTGGAGATAGCCGTGGTGGCTACTGACATAGAATTAGACAAGTTCGAGGAATCTTTTATGAGTACACAAGAGGTAGAGATCTTATATAGCGGCACTCCTCCCACTCATGAAGAAGAGGAGAAAGAAGAAGAGAGAATGGAAGAGGAAGAAAAGAAAGAAGAAGATAGAATAGAAGAGGAAGTAAAGAAAGATGAAACCTCTGCAGATCTAACCAAGGTAAAACTAGAAGTGATGGACAACACTCCAATCACTCCCTCCTCAACATTGGTGTCAAGTTTGACACCTAACACAAGCAGTTTGGACTCCTAGAAAGAAGAAGACCTGATTAAATTCAACGTCTTGGCTATGGAGAAGGCTAAGGAGAAACAAGTAATAAGGAATCCCCTCCTGGTAGAATCAGTAAATATTTTGAACAGTTTACTACCAGAGGATAAGAAAGTGTTGAAAGTACATTCAGTTGATGATGTGAGTTCAGTCCTCTCACAGTTCAAAAGCAATTTTTCTAGCCTAGAAGAATTTGTGTCCATAGTAGCAGAAGAGAAGTACTTAAAGAAGACACTCAATGAGTTGATGAGCAACTTTGCAATAGAATTGAATTCTCTTAAGTCTGGTCAAGCATCCTTGAAAGAATTTTCTGATGAAGGAAGAAGGATCATTGCAGCATGCATGGATCAAGACAAGCTCACCGATGCTTACTTCAAGAAGATAAAAGAGGATGAAGCTGTGATTGAATAGATGAAGAGTTCAGTGCTAGACACATCCACTAATGTAAACATGTGTAACAATGTCTACCAAGGCCAGTTGGACAAAATTGAGAAGGCGGAAAAAGAAATGGAAAAGATAAGGTCTAGACAGACTTAGTTGAGAAATGCTCTTGCACCCTCACTAGACATTCTGAATCAGAATATTGAGGATATTGATACCACTATAGTCAAGGTCCGAGCATAGATTTGAAGACAATGGAGAAGCTCCAATATGCACTATGTGGCCATCTACAAATAGTTAACTCTTTGATAACTTTTTGGAAGAAAGAGATGCAGAATCTCAAGATTGCATATTTGGATGTTTTCCCTCAGTAAGTGTATGTAGATAAAGTTTTTTGTACACCTTTGTCATTAATGTCAAAGGGGGATTTGTGTATAGAATATGGAGTGTGTGTGTGTGTGTGTGTATATATATATATATATATATATATATATATATATATATATATATATATAGGGAGATATAAGATTATGTATAAATATGGATTGTGTAAAGGAATAGTTAGCAACTTGGCCATATTCCTTTGTTGCCATCAATGACAAAGGGGGAGATTGTTGGCAAGTTGTCTATACTGAAGTATATGACTAGTTATTGTTTTGTCATTATGGCAACAAAGTCATATAGAAGTTTGGAGTTAGTGCACTTCATTTAAAGATCAGAATTTAGTTAAGTGTTGAAGATTAGACAGTGTACAGAGCTCCTACAGCGTAGAGCATCAGTGCATTTGTGTACGGATGAATTATGGTATGCACCCTAGAAGTTAAGTTGGTTAGAATATATTATTTCTTATTCTAAGAGCTCATAAGAAGATATGTAAAGATGTGAAAGCTACAGTCAGTTGAAGTTGCATAGCCAGTGTGTGCCAGTAGAGAACAAATCATGGAGCCAATAGTCAGCATTTTGGTTTGTGATTGTAATGTAATATTGTAAAGGCCATGCGCCCATTGTATTTAGGTTTCTGACATGTATATATGTATAATTGTAAGCATGCTTAAGCCAATTCATTTGGAAGCATTGTTTATAATTAGTTTAGGGTCGACCTAATTGTATATTTTATATGAGCGTATAAATATAAGGTGCGCCCATTGTATTCGGTATGAGAAAAAAGATAGAGTTGTGATAAGAAGAGTAGAGGTATGCAAAGAGAGCATAGAGATGTATTAAATCTTTTCTAGAAGTCAAAGCATCAGTGCATCAAAGGAACTGATTTGACAAGTAGTGTCACAGTGACAGTTCACCTGACAAATATAGTGTGTATCTGATATCAGAAGTTTGTAGCCTTCATCATTTGAGCAGTGAGCTCTAGGACAGTGAGTCCACTCCCCTAATATGGATCATTGTAAAAGACTCCTAACAGGGTCTGACCCTTAACAAGGTCTACTGTACTTAAAACATTGTAAAGCTACTCCTAACAGGGTAAAGGATCTTCTAACAAGGATCACAAAACACTAGTACAAAATATTAGTGGGTGTCAATTCCCACAGGGTTTTTTCCCTATTTGGGTTTCCCTGTAATCATATTGGTGTCAAGTGTTGTGTATATGTTTCATATTTATATGAAAGTTTAATTCAGTACTTAAGCATTTATAGTTCAGTATAAAGAGCAAAGTAAAAAGTTTAAGTGTAGTGAACATTGATTCAATCCCCCCTCTCAATGTTCCCATTCCTAACAAGAACTTCTAATAGATTACCATTTAAATCGCATAGATACAAAACAATTTACTATCATGGGGGTGGTAAGTACTATATACCATTTAAAATAACCTCAAATTTATGACTCCAATATACCATTTTTTAAATAAGTTTTTTTCACTAAGTCTATTGCTTTCAGTTCGCTTGAAGTTTTTATATTTAATCTTTGTCATAGGATGACATGGATCCCCCACATGATAGAGGTTGTGGGGATACTCCTCCCACCCATTCTTCAGCAATGGTAAACATTATTGTAATTGTAAAAATTAGACAGTTGAAAATTGTTATATTTTTATGTTATTTTATTTAGGGTTTTGGAGTTATTTTGATAGTTTTACTGATATTCATGTCACAAATTGATGTTCATGACATAGGGGGTGGGTGTTTGAAGTTGGGTACCAATTCCACGAAAGTACATGGGAGGAAAAATTTGCAATAAAAAATGGACGCCTATTTTTTACAAATCGGGCACTCATTTAGCTTCAGGAGCATGATCTATTTTCAAAAATTGGGCACCCATTTAGGATCAGACACCCAAAGAAAAATGGGCACCCAATTTTTACAAATTGGGTACCCGTTTTGTAAAATTTGGGTGCCCGTTTCTAATATCTATTTATTTTTTTGTTTTAACTGATTTCTTGTCATTTTCATCTTCAGAAAATGGGATTGCATTTAGCAGAGCTCAGGTGCCCGTTTTAGCTTCTCTTGTCGACCCTATCTACCATTTGTTTTTGTGTTCCAGGTACATACTATTGTTTCTTATTATTATTTTTTTATGATTTTTGTCATTAAAAATTATAGTTTCAAGTTATTTTTAATTAAAAAACATAGTTTAATGTTGTTTTCAAAATTATTGTATAAATTTAATTATATTTTATCTTTCAAGTGGTTCTTTTATATTTTAATTTACTTTGTAAATTACTGTAAATTATACAAAATTACATTACAAAACCCTGCGTAGAAAACCAAAACCCTAGGTAGTAAATAAAAAAGATAGACCTATACAAAATTAAATTATGAAACCCTAAAGTTAGAAAACCAAAACATAAATTTAGTTCGAACCAAAACATAAATTTAGAAACCCTCTCTCTCTCATTTCTCTCTCCTCTCTTTTTCTCACTCTCCCCCTCTCCCCTTTCTCTCTCCTCTCTCTCTCTTTTAAGTTTTACCTATTTTAGTCTTTCAAGTTGTAAGGTAAAATTTATTTTACAGTATGTTAATTGTAAATTATAATGTTTTTATATGTACGTAGATTGGCAATATAGATGATTTTCACATTGATGGGCTTATAGGTCACCATGCACCACCACCACCACGACCTCCTCCACCTCCTCCTCCCCCTCCACCTCCACCTAGAGAGTTAAGAGATAATATCAGGAGAAATGTAGATGCAATCATTAGAGATATAAATATTATTGGGAATGATCCCTATCCATCTGCCCAGCTACTACATCTTGCAGATAGCATGCAAGGCATAGTAGATTCTGTACACACATTAGACTATGATATTGATAGTTTTGAGTCATGGAGGGAGAGTATGCATGTATATTATGCGGTCAGCCTCTCTTATAAAGAGGTTAATAAATTAAAAATTACAAACACTGATTTGGCACGCTATTTTTTGAACCATACAACAGGTGAGAAGATACTTGGCAAGAAGCCACGTATTTCGATTAGATGGTGTAGACACCCCAACATAGAAGAGCATTTTTGGGAGCGGTGGTGGATGGTATTTGACCATCCACCACACACTAAGCATGAGGTCCCACTTTATTTTTTGAAGAAATTATGGGCTGAATTTGAATTGGATAAGAAACCCAATTATTTTGACATGAGAGCATTTTAGGGGGTTGGTCGGGGCATGCCACAAGATAGACCAAGGGCCAAATTGAGTGACATAACTAGAAATTGTGTGTGCAATGAGCCCCTTGTTCCTCTTCCATCTCCTGTACTTCCTGCACCTGTCCATCATCAAGCAGTGTAGTCATCTCTTAGTTCTTTGAGTGCCCTTACAAGCAATTTGTTACAACACTTGACCTAGGCGAGGACTAGCCCTAGCATAGAACATGTTTGCACGAGTTATGGGGGTATATGTAGGGGTCCCCATTCTGATCTTGATGCTTCCCATATTACCCATGGTGGATATGGTCATGATGATGATGACGACACACATGTTGGATATATCGATGATGATGATTGCGCACAAGGTGATGTCGAAGATGATATCTCATCATATGTTGATATACTCAATGTAGATGATGATCATCCCGCATAGGTAAATTTTTTTATAATTTATATAGTGCAATATTAAATTTCATATTTATACAATTATGAGCCATAACATGTGGATTTTTTGGTGAATAGAGGAGGGTTGACCCTCCATCATTCATTAGCCGTCATCATATGATGTCGACACCTCAACATATCAGTCTGGATACATTTAAACTTTAATTGATAATGTGTTTGACATATTTTTGTGATTTTGTAGGGTCTCTCATGTACCACTGAGATTGGCAGTCTTTCATTCACTGCCCCGCCAGTCACCGAGAGCTAGCCGCATATACCTGTAGTATGTTTTTCATTTATTTATTTTAAGTGTTTATATCTTACTAATGTATGTACAACTTTGATTCACACTTTTTTTTTGCAATTGTAGGCTTTTGGATTGTCTCATGTTGCACAATCACATTTACATCCCGACTCATCGGTAACATTAGCTACGTGTCACACATAGGTAATGTACACATGTTTTTATTCCATAAATGTATAGTCAAGTTATATATAATTTATAATTAATGTTATATGTACTATATAAGTTTGATTCATGCTTTATATATGTTGTTCAGGTCGACACCACCTTGAGTCTTGCATGGATACAGGATTAAGCCAAATGCAGCCATCGACAGTATCCTTTGAGGTGATGATTAAAAGTAATTTTTCAATGTCCATTGTCTATCTAGATCTTTTACACACAATTATTAAAAATTTGTACTTTAAATATTTTTACAGGACTTGGCTACATCCACTTTTCATGTAGCTGAGGATGAGCGTACTTGAGACTAGACAAAGTAGGATGAGGGTACTCAGGACCAGACAAAGCATGTTAATGCATCACAATCCTCTTCACATGAAGTGAAGAGGACTGCAGATCAACTAGATGAGTAGAGTTAGATTATGATGACTATTTGGACTTGTTTTATGATGATGATTATTTGGACTTTTGTTATGATTCCTTTTTGGACCATATTATTTAGATTATGATGATGATTATTTGGACTTGTTCATATTATTTTTACTTGTTGTTAGAGTAGGACTTGCATTGTATACTAGTCCACTTGTTATTATATATTGTACTTGAACTTGTTTTTAGAGTAGGATTTTGTTTTGTGATTGTATGTATATATCATGAGTTGATATGATGGACATTATGATACATGTAAATTATTTCAAGACTTGTTACGTTATTTATCTTAATCATGAGTTGTTATTTATATATATGAGCTTATGGAAAAGAAATAATTTTTAGTATCAATTGTAATTAAATTTATCAATATCCTAAAAAAAACATCTATCTAACAATGAGATCTATTAATTCACGTGTAATTGATCTAAGTACAATATCTAGATACATTACAAGTAATATGAACACTTTGATTAACTACAAAAAAAACTATCTATCTAACAATGAGTTCTATTAATACATGTAATTGACAAGAACAATATGGATGTTACAAACTTAATATTGACTTTAACAAAGTTATGAATTTAACCTAAATATTTAAAACAAAACTTGATGAATAAAAATTATGAATTTAACTTAAATAAATTATAAATAGAGAATAATTTAGGTGAATACAAAGTTATGAATTTAACTTAAATATTTAAAATAAAATTCAATGAATAAAAGTGAGTTCATGTGAACTTAAATTACAAATCCAAAATTGTACGAATACAAGAGTGCAATGTACTACTTAAATAGCTCATGTCTATGTTCTTCCAGACATCCTACATCATACAAATAAACATGTTCAAAAGTTAGAATTTATACAAGTTCATTTAAAGTCAATTTAAATTTAAATTTCAAATCTATAACTCTAAATTATAAATTATGACACTTCAAACAAGACATGTAGAAAACATATAAAAAGATGAAAAATTGAAGAAAAGGCACTATTCATAAAAAAACAACTTACATGTAAAAATTTGATTCAAGCTAAGGTACCATCAACATCCTCTCTTTTATGCAATGCATCTATGATTGCCTCATGCTCTTCCATTGAATGTGTCCATAATATTTTATTAGTAGGTCTCCATTTGTATCTTTCCAATTTGATATTTGTTGCCACTACCAAATGGGAATAGTGCATAATCTTCTTTTCTGATTGGTAGTCTTCAAAAGCTGATAAGCCATTCCTTCTTGTTAGGTATTTGCGTAGCCATGTACTAACTACCACAGCAAACCCAATTGGATAGTGAAAATTATCATCATCTACTTGATGACATATCAACTTTTTCTTAGGTTCTACACATCAAGCTAACCAATACTTTGTCTGCTCTTCATTATCCTCAGGTGCAAAAACAACATACACATGTCTTGCAAAACAAAATTAAGGATATCCACAAATAAAACTTGTTCAAAGATTTATAATTCAAATATATAATCATAAATTATATGACATACACATGGAACTAATGTAATTTAAAGTTTTACAATAAATTGAATTAAATTACCAGGTTCTATGAGGTCTAAAACATGATCATAATCTTCTAATGCAAAGGCGTGATCTAGGTCTTCATTTATTATATCATCTTCATCTTATCTCTCACTACATATTAATGTTTTATGTTGCCATTCTTCAACCCATTCTGTATTCTTGCATTCTTCCCATTCACCTGCAACACAAAATTGACAAAAATATGCAAGCTCCCTAGTCCATATAGTCCAAGTGTTAGAATTATAACTCTTAAATGAATGCCATTTAGCCAATCCACTGATTGTATTATAATCATTTCTTGAAAGGATATTCTTTTCTTCGACTAGCCAGAAAAAATGTCTAATTATAGAGTTATGACTTGATCTTGTAAACAAACTTGTTTTACACCATTCAACAATTACATGTGCATCTTTAAATTTTGTTTTTTCCCCAAATTTGAGTTTCTCTCTACAAAGGGCTCTCTTAACACATGCATCGACACCATCATATTCTCCCTTCCCATGTACAACCTCAAAAAAACTCTAGATATGTTGCATATTTATTTTCTTATGCATCCTAGTCAACCAATAAAACATTCTAGCATTCTTGAATTGCCCTGTGCAATTATCTGACCATATTAGATGTTATGTTATATGAATTTATCTCTCCCTTAAATTTTCATAAAAGGTCTTAAAGCAATACTGGACAAACTCCGATGAGGGTAACTTATTATCACTCATATAGAAATGACAATCTCTCAATATTTTCCGATCCTCTTCTATACTATCAGGTGCATGTCTATAGATAATATAAAAAAAATTGTTATTTGCACTGAATTATAATATTGTGGTTGGATCTCATCTTGTGGTGCAAGCGTGTAGTTCTCTACAAAGTCAACAACTTAAAGTATACTACCAATTGGAAATGTATTCTTGCATATGCGAAATTATCCATCAAGCCATCTAGAATTGTGAGAATGTTTCACATATTTAGGTACGACCTTACTAGATTGAATTCATTCATAAAAGAATTAATACTAAGTTTTTCAGTTATTAGGTCGCACTGTTTTCCAACTTTTCCATCCTTCAATGGATACTCAACTATTTTAAATCTTTGTACATCAACTAAGTGTTTTCTAAAATCAAATGAAATATTTTCATACAAACATTCATCTAATAATGTAAGATTGCCACATAAATCACATACAATAGAAACACATGCATTCAAAAGATAAAATTGCTCATTAGGTGGGTTACAAAACAAATTTGATTTAAACTCCTTTACAGTTTGAGGTGGTATATTTATACTATGCATTCCTGCAACATTTCATTAGTATGCATAGTAGAAGGTATAGATCGAAAAATATCATAATGATAATGAAATTGAACATGAGTTTTGCAACAATAGGTGATTCTTTCTTTGTTAATCTTTACATACCATGGTTTACATTTTTCAAAAGATCTTTGACTAATACTAATAGTTAACAACTTATCATCCACAAATTTTTTATACATTTCTAGTTGAGTCATATGTAAAAGGTGTTTTGGATGTCGATCATGAACTTTTGAACCAACTCTTAATTTAAGAACATCTCTAGCATTAGGGGATACTCTTGTATTATTGTGCCAAAATTTTTCAATCAAAGTTTTGACTTCACCAGTAAGTTTCATGTCAAACCTCGGGAGTCTACCACTGAAGGTCCATAAATGGTTTGACACATCACTTTCAAAGTTAAATCTTCTCTTTACAGCTCTTATTAAAGTTTTACGATGAATATTAAGATATCTGTGCTTATGTTTGAAATCATTCTTTTATCAGTAGTAGTTTTATTTACTAAAGCTGTTGTTATTGCTCATTGTGCTGCATTACTATATTTAGAATGACTTATATTTCCAATTGTGTCAAAGTCACTAGCAACAGTTGATGCAACTTGTTTTAGAGAACCCTCCTTAGTTTTCACATAAATGCCTAATCTCTTCATCACTTTTCACATTTTAGACATTTTAATTAATTATAACATTAATTGACATTGAAACTCAAATTTCTTATTATAAAAAAACTGTCTAAACAATCTACTCTCGTGTGTCTTAATCTGTCTCCATGAATACAAACCACACAGATTGTCTAGCACATCATTTTTTATTTGAAATTATTCATTTATTTCATTATCATTCAAATGAGTTTCTTTCTCAATCAGTGTTTCTATGTCTGTAAATCTACATTGTTGATTTAAAGCTGAATTGGTGTTTGATTTTCAGTTTCAATTGGGGGTTGACTTTCAGTTCCTTTATCATTATGATTAACATTACTAATTTCTAAAATTTTACATGAAATTAAATTTGTTAATCTATTTCTAGGAATAAAATTTAAATCATTTTTATTGTAACCTGCTTCTACCAAATCATGAATATCTTTATCAGAATAAGTTGTAACATTTGGATGTGAAGACATACCTGTATCCAATACTATTAGAAGATGCACCTGAATTTTCTTCTTCAACATCCTCATCCATTATGGTGTCTTCATTGTCCTCCTCTTCTGAAACAATTGTTGAACTCGATGCTCTAACATTATTAAGGCTGCAAAGTCTTTCTCTTCTTTTTCGTTGTTATTTTTGTAGTACCCCTACCCCTAGTCTGATTTTATAAATGTTATGATTACTCTAGGATGATAGATTACATGTTAGGAAATCATTGAGGCGTATGATTTTACTGACCCCATACTGGCATGTGTATGGTTGATGTGCTTGTTTCATATTTATGTTTGACATGTCTGATGTGGTTGAGGGACGGAGTCATAGTTACTTGTTTGCGAGATCCACACGATCGGCCGATTCCCGCCATTGCCTATTAAATATTTATATATGTTTGTAGATGTGGGTGTTGTATCTAGGTTCGCAGGTATCAGGCATCGTCTTCCTCGAATTTTCAGGATGAGCATGCCCTATCGCAATATCTCAAATGGTAAGAGAGGGGAGATAACATGGATCCAAAACCCTAACCCAAACCCATTTATCCTAGTTGTTGGATAAGTATCTGTTGGCTACCCTATCCGAATTTGTCAGGTTGGCAAAGTTCGTGGATCCCTTTCTGGTGTTGCTTGGTTTTGGTTTTGTTTGATTTTATGTCGTATGGTTTCAGTTGATTTGTGGTTATGTGAGTGATTTTATATGAATATTCATTTATTGATTATAGTTGAATTATGTTTATATAGATTATTTTATGTGATTATCAGTGTTAGGTGCATAATTGAATTTAATGATTAATTATGCTCCTAGGATTTAATTGAGGTAATTAAATTAAAGATAATTATTTGAATATTTAGAAATTAATATTGATTATGTCATAAGTTTATTTTGATGAGATTTAATTAAAATCAAATAATTGATTATTTGGATTTAATTGAGTATTTTATGGAGAATTGGATTTTATTATGTTTGTGAGTATTATTAAATAATTAAATATTTAATCGCATGCTTTATGATGCATTAAGTATTCTATTTATTTAATATGTATTTTAAATTATAAACATGTGCTTTATTGAATTTGTAAATGATTTGTTTGAAATGGTGACAACTTGTCTTTAGGAGACTAAGTTGAGTTGTGCACAATTATATTTATTTTTAATTATTAATTGGTATTTTCTCTCAACAAAAGAGGGAGAGTTTGATTAGGAGTTCTTTGTGAGTCATGTAAGGTTTTGCTTGATTGGTGGAATTGATTTCCAAGTAGAGGGAGTTTACATTCATTTTTGGATTCAATCAGTTTTGTGAGAGCAACTTTGGAGAGAGCTTTTGGGGGTTTATGCTTTCTTGGTGTTCTTGAGCTTGGGAGGATTACTTGCTTTGGATTGGGAATTTCATGCACCGTGACTCAGAGCCTGCAGGTTGAGCTTCTCCTATTGGCAGTTCTGGATTGTATTCATCTCACAGGCATTCTATTTTAGTATCTAGCATTGGATGGAGGTAGGGTTTGAATTAATTTTACTGCAATTTCATTTACAAATTATCTTTTTTGGGATGTGCTTGATTTGTTTTATGGATGTAATTCTATTTTTCTATTATGCTTTATTGTGGGTATTAGGAAAACCATTGATTTATGTCTATGATATTTTTTTGTGATTTGGCATAGTAATGTTGTGCTGCTGAAATTTCAAGAGAAATTTCACCCTAGGGCTCTTAGAAAACAAAAAAATTAAAATCTCTATAGTTAGTCATATAGTAGGAATGAATTAAATTAATGGGTTGTCTTCAAAAAGTTATTTTGGTAAGAGAAAATGCATTCTGGGTAGAAATATGCTTCTTTGTGAAAAATGTGAAAAAAATGACAGTTGGAAAATATTTACACTAGTAAATTAATTTGCATTCAAATGGTAGAATATTATCATGAGAAATTGTAATGTATTTGCAAAATATATGGGAGAAAAGACAAAAAGGTGAAACATTTCCTTTTCTGAAAAATTTGCAATCCTGTACCTTATTTCCATTTTCGGAAAATACCCTCTGTGTATTTTCTAAAAAAATGTGGATGTTATTTTAGAAAAATAAATATTATACTTTATCAAAGAAAAACAATATTCATTGTTTGGCACAGAATTTATTTTGTTTAAAAATGTATATATATGTATAAAATATATATTTATCTTTTTGCATAGGTTAGTGGGAGGCGGGGCCACCACCTTCCCCACCTCCCAAGGCCGACGGGACCTGCCATCAGTACTCGAGGGTACTGCGCGGCAGGGGCCGGCTTGCCACCACCTGCGGCGATACCGCAAGCAGTACTGTGCGCAGGGTCGGTGGGGCCCGATTGTTTCCCCACCACTATGTGGTGTTATTAAATTTTTAATTTTTTTTTTTGTTAAATTAATTTGCTAGTTTATTTTATTAGTTATTTTAATTTATTTTAAGTAGTTTGTTTTATTATTTAATTTAATTTAATTTAGTTAAATTAAATTATGTTTATTAAATTTAATTTAATCATATTTACTTTGGTTCATTTTTTTTATTAATAAATTAATTAATTAGATTGATTTATTATTATCAATTAATTAATTTGTTTATGGAATTAGACTAATTAATTAAATTAGATTGATTTATCACACTAGTTTAATTTTATTATGGTTAATGTTTTTTTTTTATAGTTATGTTAAATTAACCAATTTACTAAATTGGTTTAACATAATTATGATTATTTCTTTGAGAGTTTTGCTCAAGATAATTCGAGTGTGGTTTTATTTGGAAAGGAAATTTATTATGTGTTAGTATCCTTTGATTAGTAAACTGAGAGTTTATAGTGAAGATCGTTCCTTGTATACCTTGGGGTATGATTGCTTTGATTAGACCTTTGATGTAGATGAGAACTTCCTAGATAGTTAATTTATATTTTTATAATTGAATATCTAATATAAGATGAGTAGCGTAGTTTATTTGTGGCATTAAACAAATGAGTTCTTACTAGTCCTATGTTTTATTTGTAAAATTTAGGTAATGTAAGGAATGTGTGGTTTAAAAGTTATGGTTACATCTTCATGGAGTATTCGATTAATAATATGTTCTTATGTATGTATGTGAAAGTTGAGAGTAGAGTTGTTTAAGTGTCCAAAAGTGGTGACATGTATTGTTACAAGTGTTACATTTACACAGAAATTGGGTGTTATTGCTCTGTTGTACCTATAGAATGATTATAGGGGTTATTCTTTTGTTACGACATCATATTAATGTTTATGATTAGTTTGTCTCAGTATATTTATGTAATTATACATCTAATCTCAATTATGTTCAAAATAGAATTTTGTATGCTTATGATTAAATTTCAGTTTACTATGATGCATTGTATCTTCTTCATGCCTGGAGTGTTTTTTTTTGCTTAATGTGTTTTGGGGCACTAGAAGACCTAAGGGAAAGACAGAGGCCGAGGATTGTGTCAAATGTTCTTGTTTTCAATTTTATGATTGGATGTGTGTGTTGAGATCCGATTATACCCTGCCTGACCATTTGGGCTCATGTTGTATTGAGTTTTGCTTCATATTCTATAGAGGAGAATATGGTATTGACTGTTTATGTTTGATCCACGAGATCATGTTTATATTCTTTTGTGAATACTTTGAGAGTGGTTTGTGATATTATGGTTATGTGACAACCAGTATGTTCCTGTTATTTTTGTGGAACAGTCCTGAGGGACATTGTTATCTTTTTTGTGATCTATGTGAGCCTAGAGTAGTTTACCTAGATATGTAGTAGGAGGTGGCTTGTAATAAGTGCCAGGGCCCACAAGTGGCTGCCAGGATCACTTATTGTTAAGTATCTTAATCAAGTGATAACATATTATAACATTGAGAGATTTTCAAATGAACCTAACAAAATAAGTTTCCTTTCCTTGGCTTAGTGCTAGTACAGACTAAGGTGGGAATGGAGAAGATGCTTGCTACCTTGAGAGGTGTGTGTCTGGCATAGTTAATGGCTTCGTCTGTACGAGAAGTCATTGATCCGTGTATGGTCACTTGAGTGCCGGGATCCAGAGTGATTACCAGGATGAGACTCAAGGGTTAGACATACATGATGACACCTACCTATGCATAGTCTAGTTATTCTACATGTGTCGGTTGCCTTTGGAATAGTGAGTCTTTCATATCATTATTACTTTTCACCCTAAGTTAGAGAGCTTTCAGGATCCTTTCCTTTGCTTGATCTATTTTGTTTGATATCCAAGTGGGATCTGTTGTTATCTCCTCAACACGGTGGGAGTGGACCATTTAGGTTCACGAGGTCAGGTGGTAGTGATTCTTTTACCATTTGAGATTTCAACGTTCGTGTACCAGTGCTGGATGATCCCTATTGTAGTTGTTCCTTCTTGATCTTCATTGTTGGAGATGTGTTCTTCTTCTTCTTGATCTTCTTCCTTGTGATCCTGTATCTTTGTAGCTGTTCATCGAAGATGTCTTCTGTTCTTCATTTCGGTTATTGTATTACATACCCTGCGACATGTGCAGTGGATGTAGATTTATGGATACCTTATGGTACCAGTTGTATTTATGTCATCTTCTATGTGATGTTTTAACTTTCATTTGTTTATATGAGTTTTGTAACTGTACCTTATATAAATTAATTAATTAATGTTAAAGTAATATTCATCAAGGAACCGTTGAGAGTTGTTACCCGTGTTGGATTGTCTATGCTATGTGAGTTATTGGTAATTTCTTCCGCATTGATGCTTATCATGTATGTTAACTTTTTTAAAAAAATTATTCTGCAAACTTAGATGCATGTTTAGGTTAAGTTCTCTTGGGTTCCCTAGCGGGGCATTACACTTGGTATCAGAGCACAGGGTTCTACATTGGGAACTCTGGGAAGTTGTGTGCCCATTAGATGTCTAAACTATTAAACTTTGAAACTCAACATAGACATATAACTCTTTTGTGTTTGAGAACCATTAAACTACATCTAAAACATTTGTGTTCTTGCTTCTCTTAAATGTCTTTGAGATATCACCTTGCCTAGTGTTTGTCATGGGTGATTGAACTATTTATTGCATTTGGTTACCTTCTCTAATGTATCTAGGATAAAATACCTTTGGATGTCATAAAGCGATTACTGTAATACCTCTCCTATGGTGATACTTAGACTTTTCTGATTTGGACATTTTATTATTATTATGGTCAAGACTATACATTTACATTTATGTTTTGTGGATGATGACATGATGAATATGCTCATTTATGGTTAGTAATTACATGTTTATGAGATTAGAAAATTATCTATTTTTATATGGATCTATCCCAATTATTTGAATCTAACCACTATCATGATGTTTTATGTTTCATGGATGTGTCTGATGTGTTTTTCATGACTCCAGGACGAAGTCGTAGTTACTCACTTAGTTGAGGTCCACACGATGTATCGATCCTGGTCATCTGCTTGCATATATCTGATTTGTATCTCCATATGTATATATATGTATCTCTTCTTGGTGATGCAGGATTGCAGGTACCGGGTGTCGTCTCCACCTGGCTTCACAGGTCTGAGCGATCCCTCAAAATCCTCGATCGTTGTTGTTGTTACGGAGGTATCACCAGGTCCACAGGAAGAAACTTCACCTTTGATCCTTTTATCCTTAGGTGGGAAGTGTCGAGTCAGTCCCTTGTGTGAATGTCTTATGTGGTTTTGTAGTTAATGGAATTGTGGATCTTGTAGCTAGTTCTTGCCTTCATGATATGTTCAATTCTGTTAGTAGATCATGGAT
The DNA here is from genome assembly GCA_027943335.1 of Chamaecyparis obtusa. Classification (NCBI taxonomy): domain Eukaryota; kingdom Viridiplantae; phylum Streptophyta; class Pinopsida; order Cupressales; family Cupressaceae; genus Chamaecyparis; species Chamaecyparis obtusa. The sequence goes on along the minus strand of BSBK01001896.1, from coordinate 363,815 downwards.
GTAGATTATTGTTCATTTGAGGGTATGATTTAGTAGCGTATCTCATTAGGAGCGATTTTTGAGTGCAATTAAATCATGTGGTTTTAATACCCATGATAAGGATTAATTTTATGGTATTTTAATGTCTAAGGAAATATTAATAATAAGAGGTTTTAAATAATAATAGTGGTAAAATTCTAACCTATGTTAGTGGCTACTTAATATATGCATATATATTTTAGAATGGGGATTAAGGTATGAATAAACAATATAGTTTATAATAATGTTATTCTAATGTTTAACATTAATAATAATGTACCTTATTTATGGTATTATTTTATAATACTAATAATGACAAAGAGTCTATAGCAATAAAAATAATAATATGTTTTATAATAATAATATTGTGCTTGTAATAATATTTGTAATAATAATAATATATGTACACATAGGCATATGGGTGCACACATATGCATATATATATATATATATATATATATATATATATATATATATATATATATATATATATATATATATATATATATATATATATATATAATTATTACCATGTAATCATTTATTATATTAATAAATAATTAGATCAATTAGCGGTATGGTAAATAGGATCATCCTATTACCATAGTTAAATAATTTAATAAATTGTTTTAAGATTATAATACTTATTTTAATATCCTTAAATTTAAGGACTTAGATTATAGTTTATTTATTCCTTTACGAGAATGAGTTTTCAAAACCATCTCTTTAACAGATGGATAGTTGAGATGGTTGCACCAGTTGGATTACCTGTGCAACCACCTCCTCCATCCTATTTACAGGAAAGATTTCCTGTGTAAAAGAGAGTTGGGAGAAGAGGATTAGTATTATTATTGTAGAAAATTTATCCTGTGAGTTTGGCATTTGGATTGTTACGGGTAGAGGCTGGAAGATTGCGAGCAAAGGGATTCAAAGGAGTGTTGGAAGCATTGGAGAGGGTTTGATCTTCCTTCTTCTCCAACTGGTCTTCGCAGGACTCCAGGTTGGAATCCATCCTGAGAAGTAGATTTATCTTGTAGAATGAAAGTAAAATCTAGATTTCTAGAAAAGTTTCTGTATATTGTGCTATGGTTGCAAAATATATATATATATGTTTTATTTTCTATGTATTTGAAATGTGTTTGTGGAAAGTTATTTTACGAATGTCTGTATGTTCACTGTGGTGAAACCTCCCTGGTAGGGTAGAAGTGGTTTTGATCTGGTAGGGTAGTGTATTTTACTGTCACTGGATGTATTATGAACGCTTCCAGAGTTTAGAACTTTTGTTGCAACCTTACTGTTTCATGTCCATATATGTGCCACCCTTTCTTTTCCCAGATCTAGAATATATTTGTTAGATAGGTAGGGAGGATTGATGGGCCGTTTCTGAAGGGAAACTGGGATATCTCAAATGGGTCGTGCTCATATTAGGCAACCTTAGTCCCCATAACACCCAGTTTTACCCGCAAGACAAAGTTGACAGTCGTTCTCTGCAGTTCCAGTCGGCTCAGTGTGTTAACCGAGCAAGGTCGGTAATGTGTGAACCGAGTTAGGTCAGCTCAGTGGTAACCGAGTTAGGTCAGCTCAGTGGTAACCGAGTTAGGTCGGTTCAGTGTTAACCGAGTTAGGTTGGTAATGTGTTTACCGAGTTAGGTCGGCTCAGTGTTAACCGAGTTAGGTCGGTAATGTGTTAACCGAGTAAGGTCGGTAATGTGTGAACCGAGTTAGGTCGGTAATGTGATAACCGAGTAAGGTCGGTAATGTGTGAACCGAGTGAGGTCGGTAAAGTGTCAACCGAGCTAGGTCGGTAGTGTGCTAACCGAGGAAAATAGGATTCAGACTTTATACAATTATAACATTCAAGTATAAGTTTACGTACTTTAATTTCTTATACTTTAAGTTATACTTGTATAAAGGGATTAGGTACCCTTTGAATCCATTGGAATAGGTTCCTAGGAGTTAAGTTGTAACTTTTAAATTTCAGATTTTTAATTAAATCAGACTTAGTCAATTTTCAAGATTAGCCAGGTTTTAGGTTTAGAAATAAATTTTGTTTAAACCTGAAGATTGTTCATTCCTTGTTTAGTGGAGATTATTTTCAGTACATTTGGATGTCTTTATTGAGATAGAATGTTTGTAAGGAGCAGTTTAGGGTTTAGAGTCAAGACATTCTAAACATTCTTAACATACCTAATTTCTCTAAACATACATAACTATCCTATTATTTTCAACTCTTGGTAGTAGTTCTCAAATGTGTTTGCAATATGCTTTTACTATGTGTATGATGTAATTGTGATGTATGGGTTGAGGGTAGAAAACCTAACGACACCTAGTGAGTGGCTCTCAGTGCGGGGCCGGGGCCCTAAAGTGGCTAGAACCAGGGTAACCGACTGAAGAGTTATTTAACAAGTGGAAATTTAATTAAACTGATGGGAATGGGTTAAAACATTAAAAAGATTAAATGTGCCTCGCCCATGCCATTAGTGCTAGTAAAGGCTATGGATGGGAGTGGGAGAAGGTACCTATGCGTAGGTACGATCGAATGGCACTTGTCTGTACGAAAGGCATTCGATCTCGCATGTGCCTACTTGGGGGCCGGGGCCCAGAGTGGCTAGTACCAGGACAACCCAAGGGGTGAGGGCTATGCGATGACACTCACTTAGGTTGTTGCTTAGAGTTTCTACCCAAGCCTTAGAACCTTTTGGGAAAGATCTATACTTTGACTCTCTTTTCATTTGCTATTTTGGGAAAGATTACCCAACCCTAGGTTTGGCCTAGCTATTCCTTCTTTGTGGACCTTGGTGTTTATCTCCTAGCACGGGGGAGTGGGCCTTATAGGTACCCACGTGGTTGGGTGGTAAACATTTTTATCGAGGTATCTTTTGCAGATACATGCTTGAAGATTCATGCTTGCTTATGTACCAGATTTGAAGAACGAAGGCCTTGTGATTATATTTCATGATGCTTAATCTTGTTACCTTTTATGAGGAGTTGAATGCAATGTAATCAATGATGTAATTGGAATGGGTAGACTTAGGAAGAAGGGAAAAGGGAAATGTGAACTTTATGTTTAAGATGTATGTTGGAAAGAAAAAGGATTTTGTAACATTCCAAATTATGTAACATGCTTTCATTATTGTTGTTTAAGTGAAGCTATTGAAAAACCAAATGTAGTATATTTTAATGTATCAAATGAGTTGGATAAATTTTATAAGTTACATTGTTCATAAAGGATACTTAGGAATATAGATGATTTCTAAATGGAAAGTTGAAATGAAAATATTTTGTATTTCTTAAGATATGATGCAGTTTGCTTTGAGAATTAAATCTTGTTGTTAGTTTACTTAATGGATTTGAATGAATCATGCATTTAAATGAAAAGGGAACCTTGGAAGGAATCTAAGTTTAAGTTTTGATTACATAATTCTTTTTAAAGTTCAAAATTTTTCATAAATTTTTACTTAGGTTTTCTTTTGTTAAGAGAATCTTTGTTCTCTTCCCTGGTTCCCTTGCGGGGCATGACAATTACTCCCTTGAGTGTGGCTACTACTAGTCACCTTGTTATGTGGATGTATTATGATTGATGATTCATTTATGGTTGATTTATGAATTGTTTGTGATGTGTATGGGCTAGCATGAAATTTTTTTGAACTTTCTTATGATTGGATTAGTCACATAACTCTCTCTTCATTATCTATTTTGTGACGCTAGTCACACTTATTTATTTTTTAAATTGAGAGCTCTCATGATTTAATGTTGGACTTATTATTCCCCCACTTGGGTTTTACCTATTGAGTTTTGTGGTGGCTATTCCGAATGTTTGGTATTGTTGGCCTTGTTATGTGATAAGTTTTGTTTCTATCATGTTCATCATGAACCCCTGATAGTATGTATAAGAGAGGACATCGTGAAGATGGTACTATGCTATTTTGTGTGAGATTAGAATCATTGTGTATCTTTTATGTTCGCATGAGTGTTCCATTAACTAGATCTATATGAACCCTTTAAAGTGATTATTTGATGTAAATTTGAATGTATTCTTTATGCAATTGATCCTAAATGTTTTCTGTATTAATGAATGAATAGAGGTTTAGATCTATTTTTGAATTGTTAATAAATGATTGATCAATGTGAATTTATGTTATTCCTAACCAAGATTATATTGTTCTGAATGCCTGTATATCATGATTTTATTCGATGGCTTGTTTTCAAATGTAATGTTTTGTTTTTAGTAAAAGCTTTGTGTTTGGGGGATATGTATCCTCATCTTCTTGTAGGCTTCCAGGAGTAAGCCTAATCCTATGGGGGGTGGATGTAGTACCCCTACCCCTAGTCTGATTTTATAAATGTTATGATTACTCTAGGCTGATAGATTACATATTAAGAAATTATTGAGGCGTATGATTTTCCTGACCCCATACTGGCATGTGTATGGTTGATGTGCTTGTTTCATTTTTATGTTTGACGTGTTTGATGTGGTTGAGGGATGGAGTCGTAGTTACTTGCTTGCGAGATCCACACGATCGGCCGATCTCCACCATTGCTTGTTAAATATTTATATATGTTTGTACATATGGGTGTTGTATGCAGGTTCGGAGGTACCGAGCATCGTCTTCCCTGAATTGTCAGGATGAGCATGCCCTATCGCAATATCTCAAATGGTAAGAGATGGGAGATAACATAGATCCAAAACCCTAACCCAAACCCATTTATCCTAGTTGTTGGATAAGTATCTGTTGGCTACCCTATCCGAATTTGTCAGGTTGGCAAAGTTCGTGGATCCCTTTCTGGTGTTGCTTGGTTTTGGTTTTGTTTGATTTTATGTCGTATGGTTTTAGTTGATTTGTGGTTATGTGAGTGATTTTATATGAATATTCATTTATTGATTATAGTTGAATTATGTTTATATAGATTATTTTATGTGATTATCAGTGTTAGGTGCATAATTGAATTTAATGATTAATTATGCTCCTAGGATTTAATTGAGGTAATTAAATTAAAGATAATTATTTGAATATTTAGAAATTAATATTGGTTATGTCATAAGTTTATGTTGATGAGATTTAATTAAAATCAAATAATTGATTATTTGGATTTAATTGAGTATTTTATTGAGAATTAGATTTTATTATGTTTGTGAGTATTATTAAATAATTAAATATTTAATCGCATGCTTTATGATGCATTAAGTATTCTATTTATTTAATATGTATTTTAAATTATAAACATATGCTTTATTGAATTTGTAAATGATTTGTTTGAAATGGTGACAACTTGTCTTTAGGAGACTAAGTTGAGTTGTGCACAATTATATTTATTTTTAATTATCAATTGATATTTTCTCTCAACAAAAGTGGGAGAGTTTGATTAGGAGTTCTTTGTGAGTCATGTAGGGTTTTGCTTGATTGGTGGAATTGATTTCCAAGTAGAGGGAGTTTGCATTCATTTTTGGATTCAATTAGTTTTGTGAGAGCAACTTTGGAGAGAGCTTTTGGGGGTTTATGCTTTCTTGGTGTTCTTGAGCTTGGGAGGATTACTTGCTTTGGATTGGGAATTTCTTGCACCGTGACTCAGAGCCTGCAAGTTGAGCTTCTCCTATTGGCAGTTCTTGATTGTATTCATCTCACAAGGATTCTATTTTAGTATCTGGCATTAGATCGAGGTAGGGTTTGAATTGATTTTACTGCAATTTCATTTACAAATTATCTTTGTTGGGATGTGCTTGATTTGTTTTATGGATGTAATTCTATTTTTCTATTATGCTTTATTGTGGGTATTAGGAAAACCATTGATTTATGTCTTTGATATTTTTTTGTGATTCAGCATAGTAATGTTATGTTGCTGAAATTTCAAGAGAAATTTCACCCTAGGGCTCTTAGAAAACAAAAAAATTAAAATCTCTATAGTTAGTCCTATAGTAGGAATGAATTAAATTAATGGGTTGTCTTCAAAAAGTTATTTTGGTAAGAGAAAATGCATTCTGGGTAAAAATATGCTTCTCTATGAAAAATGTGAAAAAAATGACAGTTAGAAAATATTTACACTAGTAAATTAATTTGCATTCAAATGGTAGAATATTATCATGAGAAATTGTAATGTATTTGCAAAATATACGGGAGAAAAGACAAAAAGGTGAAACATTTCCTTTTTTGAAAAAATTGCAATCCTGTACCTTATTTCCATTTTTGGAAAATACCCTCTGTGTATTTTTTAAAAAAATGTGGATGTTAGTTTAGAAAAATAAATATTATACTTTATCCAAGAAAAACAATATTCATTGTTTGGCACATAATTTATTTTGTTTAAAAAATATATATATATATATATAAATTTTTTATTTTTTTTGCATAGGTTAGTGGGAGGCGGGGCCACCACCTTCCCCACCTCCCAAGGCCGATGGGACCTGCCATCAGTACCTGAGGGTACTGCACGGTAGGGGCCGGCCTGCCACCACCTGCAGCGGTACCGCACGCAGTACCATGCGCAGGGTCGGTGGGGCCCGATTGTTTCCCCACCACTATGTGGTGTTATTAAATTTTTAATTTTTTTTTTTGTTAAATTAATTTGCTTGTTTATTTTATTAGTTAATTTAATTTATTTTAAGTAGTTTGTTTTATTATTTAATTTAATTTAATTTAGTTAAATTAAATTATGTTTATTGAATTTAATTTAATCATATTTACTTTGGCTCATTTTTATATATTAATAAATTAATTAATTAGATTGATTTATTATTATCAATTAATTAATTTGTTTATGGAATTAGACTAATTAATTAAATTAGATTGATTTATCACACTAGTTTAATTTTATTATGGTTTTTTTTTTTTATAGTTATGTTAAATTAACCAATTTACTAAATTGGTTTAACATAATTATGATTATTTCTTTGAGAGTTTTGCTCAAGATAATTTGAGTGTGGTTTTATTTGGAAAGGAAATTTATTATGTGTTAGTATCCTTTGATTAGTCAACTGAAAGTTTATAGTGAAGATCATTCCTTGTATACCTTGGGGTATGATTGCTTTGATTAGACCTTTGATGTAGATGAGAACTTCCTAGATAGTTAATTTATAATTTTATAATTGAATACGTAATATAAGATGAGTAGCGTAGTTTATTTGTGGTGTTAAACAAATGAGTTCTTACTAGTCCTATGCTTTATTTGTAAAATTTAGGTAATGTAAGGAATGTGTGGTTTAAAAGTTATGGTTGCATCTTCATGGAGTATTCGATTAATAATATGTTCTTATGTATGTATGTGAAAGTTGAGAGTTTTTTAAGTGTCCAAAAGTGGCGACATGTATTGTTACAAGTGTTACATTTATACAGAAATTGGGTGTTATTGCTCTGTTGTACCTATAGAATGATTATAAGGGTTATTGTTTTGTTATGACATCATATTAATGTTTATGATTAGTTTGTCTCAGTATATTTATGTAATTCTACATCTAATCTCAATTATGTTCAAAATGGAATTTTGTATGCTTATGATTAAATTTCAGTTTACTATGATGCATTGTGTCTTCTTCGTGCCTGGAGTGTTTTCTTTTGCTTAATGTGTTTTGGGGCACTAGAAGACCTAAGGGAAAGATAGAGGCTGGGATTGTGTCAAATGTTCTTGTTTTTAGTTTTATGATTGGATGTGTGTGTTGAGATCCAATTATACCCTGCCTAACCATTTGGGCTCATGTTGTATTGAGTTTTGCTTCATATTCTATAGAGGAGAATATGGTATTGATTGTTTATGTTTGATCCACGAGATCATGTTTATATTCTTTTGTGAACACTTTGAGAGTGGTTTGTGATATTATGGTTATGTGAGAACCAGTATGTTCTTGTTATTTTTGTGGAACAGTCCTGAGGGACATTGTTATCTTTTTTGCAATCAATGTGAGATTTGTGAGCCTAGGGTAGTTTACCTAGATATGTAGTAGGAGGTGGCTTGCAATAAGCGCTGGAGCCCACAAGTGGCTGCTAGGATCACTTATTATTAAGTATCTTAATCAAGTGATAACATATTATAACATTGAGAGATTTTAAAATTAACCTAACAAGATAAGTTTCCTCGCCCTAGCTTAGTGCTAGTACAGACTAAGGTGGGAATGGAGAAGATGCTTGCCACCTTGAGAGGTGTGTGTCTGGCATAATTAATGGCTTCGTCTGTAGGAGAAGTCATTGATCCGTGTATGGTCACTTGAGTGTCGGGATCCAGAGTGATTACCAGGATGAGATTCAAGGGTTAGGCGTACATGATGACACCTACCTATGCATAGTCTAGTTATTCTACATGTGTTGGTTGCCTCTAAAATAGTGAGTCTTTCATATCATTATTACTTTTCACCCTGAGTTAGAGAGATTTCAGGATCCTTTTCTTTGCTTGATCTATTTTGTTTGATATCTGAGTGGGATATGTTGTTATCTCCTCAACATGGTGGGAGTGGACCATTTAGGTTCACGAGGTCAGGTGGTAGTGATTCTTTTACAATTTGAGATTTTGACGTTCGTGTACCAGTGCTGGATGATCCCTGTTGCAGTTGTTCCTTCTTGATCTTCTTCCTTGTGATCTTGTATCTTTGTAGCTATTCATCAGAAATGTCTTTTGTTCTTCATTTCGGTTATTGTATTACATATCCTACGACATGTGGAGTGGATGTAGATTTATGGATACCTTATGGTACCATTTGTATTTATGTCATCTTCTATGTGATGTTTTAACTTTAATTTGTTTATATGAGTTTTGTAACTGTACCTTATCTAAGTTAATTAATTAATGTTAAAGTAATATTCATCAAGGAACCCTTGAGAGTTGTTACCTGTGTTGGATTGTCTATGCTATGTGATTTATTGGTAATTGCTTCTGCATTGATGCTTATCATGTATGTTAACATTTAAAAAAAAAATTATTCTGCAAACTTAGATGCATGTTTAGGTTAGGTTCTCTTGGGTTCCCTAGCGGGGCATTACATTTTTGCTTCCTCTTTATTTTCTGCAACCTCCTCAGATGTTAGAACCTTTGTTGGCCTCTTTTTGCATCAGTTTGATCCTATTTTTGGACCAAGATTTGAGTTAAAATAATTTTTTTTTAATGTTAGATCCAAAACAAGACAAAAGTACAAAATGTTGATAGAAATATTGTTTGCCTAGTACGAATCGATAAAAAAATGATTGAGAACTCGTCAATCATTGAGATCAGGCCCCCAGTCCTATTTTTTTGGCTACAATGACTCTTTATGAAATGGGCACCTGCTATTTAAATCAAAATGAGTGCCCATTTTGTAGTTTCACAAAACGAGCGCCCATTTTGTGAATTTAAAAAAATGGGTGTCCATTTTGTAAATCTATGAGCGGGAACCATACTTGCTAGCTTGGGTTTTGGTTTGAGACAGGCTTGGTGGGACCAAGCCTATGCTTGACCCTACAAAAAAATGGCTAAGGCATTACAAAATAAAAATTTTGCCTTCCTATAATTTTTTGGACACCTTCCCGAATGAATTTTTTGATAAAATGAAAACCCATTTTAGCTCTTACTCTGCATATTATAAAAATATAAATTTTATAGTGTTATGATAAATTTTGAATATTTTCACAATATTTATTAAGCCAATGTGGTACCTAAACTTGAAATACTAAGGTTAACTAAACCTTTAATAACTTTTTTAATTTTACATTTTTTGAAAAAAGTTATATGAGACCAATCTACATATAATTTCCTTCAAATTAAATTTTATTTTTTGAAAAAAAAAAGTGAAGTTATCATAAAATTAGTGTCCATACACCAAAGGTTTCAAAAATTTACTTTATAGTTAATTAAAAATCAATTAAATAAATATTAAATAAAAAATTAAGATAAATAATTTTGACCAATCTTCAGTGTTTTTGGTACCTTTTCCCAAAAGGATTCACAAAAGTACATTCATTTACTTCAAAAAAGGGTGACTATACACGTGTCAGGTGTGGTCCCAAAACAAGCATTTTGAAAGTCATTTTTAAACATGCCTACTAAAATTCAATTTATATCATGTGGGTATTGAAATAAATTACATATTTAATAACTAGACTTTGAGCACTAAATTTTATATTACTCAAGTTTTGCAAGATTCAATCTTTAAGTGCCTCAAATTTTGACATCAATTGACAAAAATTTTGAGAAACAAAGAAAACACTTCCACTTTTTGGCCAAAAGTGGGACTCAACTTCTTGCAGCCACCCTAGGAAAAGAACCTACAAAAATAGAGGCAATAGCTGTAGATACAGATGAGGATATCCAAAATATTCCTAACCCTATAAAAATGCTGAAGAAAAAACTAAAAAAATTTAGTGCAGAAATTATTAGCATTTTGGACGATGCAAATCCGATCGAGGAGATACTGGTGAGGAAATATGAATTACTATCTCAAGCACATTGTTATGAAGTAAGCATTAATGAATCTTTAGTTATAACAAAAGTTCATTAAAGTTTTATATTTTATACTCTTTTATGTCATGAACTAAAATATGTATTTGTTCTTGTTACAAGTTTTTTTGTTTGCTCAAGTACTTGGTCATGGACATCACAGTGAGGCCGGTACTAGTAGAACTCTAGCCGCCTCAGGTAAAATAATCCTTAAGTTAACAAGTTATAAGGAATTTTTCTTTGGAACATTCAAAAATTTCATTGGACTTACTAATTAGAAGTGTAGTTTTTTCATTGGACTTAGTGATACTATAGATACAACTATAGGAAAAGGTACAATTACAACTAATTCAAAATTTCTAAGAAAATTATCACTCAAACTTTATTGAGAGATAATCTTACTTTTATTATTTCAGAATTTCTTTGCTAATAATCTCTTGTTCAGGTTGTCAAATGTAGTCAATTCATCCTAGAAGGTCAACCAACCATCTGAGATTGTCGAGTGGAATGTCGACAACAAGGAGCATGCAAACATCGATGCCTCCACTGTCTATGCCTAGTAAATCCTTGTTTTTCTATATTTGGTTTTGTGTTAATTATGATTTGATAATTTGTACTTTAATGTTGGGTGCATCCCATAGAGGATTAATTTTTTGCACTAGGAGATACATCGATAGCTGCTATGCCAGATATAGATCAAAGTACCTGTATTGGTGATAATTCACCATCATTTCCTAGATCTACCCATGTTTCTAGCACAAGAGTTATGGAGATGTCATTGTTGATGGACAATAAAGAATTTATGCCTTTAAAATGTCTTAGGCTTCCAGGTACTTTAAAATTATTATTATTTATATTTTAATTACAATTTACGTATTCATAACAAGTTTTGGATTCATGATCCCATGAAATTTTTGCAGGAAACAATTGTTTTTATAAGATGCTTTATGACTTGACATTGAAGATATTCGGGCCCACCATACGTACAAGGTGGAACATCACAAGTGAACTAACCCTATCCCACTATTTTTATTTCACATCATTAATTGGTACAATATTTTTCCTTTCATTCAGGCCTTTTCTTTTACTATATTCAAGGTACACAACTTTAGTTAATTTCTATCTAACAATTTTGTATTTTTTCTTAAATGGTGGAACTTACAAGGAAAAAAAAGATCATCTCATAAAAGATTTAAAACATGAGTTTTCTAGTAGCATTTTTTAGGAGAATAAAATTTTAGAAAAAGCTACCAAACATCTTAAGACTATGAGGGACTCATATAGAAGAAGTCTCGTCTAGAACCCAAAGTACGAGCATCCTCCCTTTATTTGAATGAGGCATTGGAATGAATTCATTTTGGAAGAAAAGGAGAAAGGGGATACTTGAAGAGGAATTAGACCAGCAAATGAGAGAAGACGGTATGCGATAGTATTAACTACTAGTAGAATGTAATTATGCACTAATTAGTGATCTTTATATCTATATCATCTAACATATTTCAAACTTTTCATAGGTTGCAGGACACATCAAAGGCACCAAAGGCTAGACTGAAAAATATTGGGCATCACAAACTTGGCTCTGGTGGTTAATAAAAAATTCAAGCATGAATTTTAAGTAGAAGTAAATGAATTCTGGATTAAAAATTTTATAAATTGCAAATAATTTTGTTTAACAAAAAAATGCATGGCTCAAAATTTAATTTAGAGACCACAACAAAACACAAAAAAATTTCCTTCGAGGAAGGCTATTGAGTCATTGTTGGATGCCTACGCTAAGCTTCCAGTGGCCCAACCCAAGAGTCTCCTGCATTAGTTGAACAAGTAAATATGCCAAATGAAAAATATTTGAAATTGAATACTTGAGCAACAATCTATTTGATGTTAATTTTGAACATAAATTGACTATTTTTGTTTTTAAAAAGAAAATAATGATAATAATGTGCATGACATTGCAATGTAGCCTCACAATCCTAACAAAAAAAGAAAATAATGATAATAATGCACATGACATTGCAATGCAGACTCACAATCCTAACACAGAACCTACACCGCATGACGAAGGCCCTAATGTGCATCACAGTGTCGATGGAGGTGCTCATTTACTATTAAAAACTAATTATGTAATTATTAATAAAATTTAACATCTTAAATTGAAATTGGTGTAACCTTTTTTGTGTATATTTTAGAGCATATAGAATGTCATGTTGAATGAGTGGAGGATGTTTGTAGTGATCACCATGTAGATGATGTGACACATTCAGGTAAAGAAAATCTATGTTTTGTTCTTTTAAATTTCTTTTTTAGATTTATAGTTCTTTTAATTAATGAAATACTTGTAACACTAACATAAAATGGTGTGAATTTAACCCATGTAGTTGTTATTGCAGCGGACCCCCCTTTGGCGCAGTAGTCTCCTGTTCATGAACACATGAGGATGAGACATGTCTTGAGATCAAAAGTAGTAGATGAGGGGAATAACGAGGATATTGATGCTCCGCTTATCCATTACCTTAAAAAAATGCTTGAAAGAAACAAAAAAAGAAAATGATTGTTATTAACATTTTTCCTAATGAAAGAACATTGTCCTAATAGATGTAATTTTGTACTAGTAAATGTTGATTAATGATGTGTTAATAAATTATTCATGAATGTTGTGTGTTAATGAATTTTATGTGTTAATGAATGTTATGTGATTATAATGATTGAATGTTATATTTTAAAAATGGATGAATGAATAAATGAATGTTATTAGATGTTAATGGAGAATTTAGAGTGATGTTGGGGGGGAAGGGCCAAATGAGCTTCCACCTTCACCTGGTTGGCCTTGTTAAGTAGAGAATATTAAACTATTCTCGAAACCAAGTGAAGCTCAAACTAAACCAATGATATAGATTCAATGGTCAAAAACACCTACTTCTTATTCCATATTATTTCTCATTCACTTACTTTAAGAAATATTTTACTTCTTATTCACAAATTATTTCTCCACACACTTCTTATTCCATAGTTGTATCTTCATATTTAAATGAGGAGAATCAATACTTCATAAGGAATGCATTGCTTTCCAAAGGATGCATCCTTTCATTGCTAATCAATTCTTTTACCAATGACCCCTATTTGGAATAACTTACTTTTTATTTATCCTTGCCTTAGGACTTTTGATCTTATTCACTATTTTGTCTTACTTGTTGCACATTAATTGTATTAAAAAATTGCTTCCCTTAACTCTTTCATTATCTTGTCAATTCGTGCCTTGTAAATGAATTGATGCTTTGTAAAAATAGTTTATGATCTTCTTTGTAAGCACAAGTCTTTGTATTGATCATTTGACATATAATCATTCAAATTTTCTTAAAAAACAAATCTCCTTTGTTATCACTGTCTAACATAATCAAAATGCTACTTTTTGTGTTATCAGATCTATTGTCTAAGATGTATTATTATTGACTTAAGGCATATTTGCCGATTATTATAAAAAACATAATCAAAATGCTATTTTTTGTATTATCAGATCACTATCTAAGATATATTATTATCGACTTAAGACATATTTACTATCTTTGAACATAAATAATGCCCTTGTTAAGTATACTCACTATTCCATAAACATTATTCATTGTTCCTTTAGTAATAATTGCTACTCCTAAAGTATATTGATTGATACTTTTGACATGGGCTTGATGCCTTTAATACTATGATTGTTGTTCTTAACCTTTCTAGTTATCTTAAAAACATAAGCTCTGCCTTGCTGCTTCTAATCATGCATGGGTGTCCATTAGTAAAGGTAATCGCTCCCTTTCAGAATGTTAACCACTCATTATATTTTCTATCCATAATAATGATTGCTACTATGTATTATTTTGTTTCTTGAATTCCTTCAATGAAAATATAAATTATATGATCTTGCACTTGATACATTAGTGGCCTTTGGCCTTTATGCAATGTCTTTCTTCGATATTAACAATATGGTGATAGTGGTTTCATTCTTTGACATCAATGACAATCTCAATTAATCTTTCTCTTTCATTTTTGACATCAACGATGATATTTCCAACATATGTTGTATGCACAAATAATAAATTGTATAATGATTTGGAAAAATAATTAAGCCCAATAAATTACTAAGCGATGCCTAATTTCTAGCAATCCAAAACAAGATGTAGTGCATAGAATTGGGCAGGTCATTGGACTAGAAAATATTCTTCTCAATTCTGGAAATGCTTCTGTTGTAGGAAAGATATATTTCTCTTCAATTGATGTCGTATCATAAATATTAGTTTTCAAATGTGATGTCATGATTCATTCTATTTTTATTTGTCATCCATTTTAAATTTGATCAATTTATATGAAACAAAGAGATTGATAATCCAAAATTAGGATATGATTGCAAATGATTGTAAATGATAATACAATGATTATACATTAAAAAATAAAGTTCTTATCTTCTAAATGTTTAAAACATGCCCTCTCATGCCCACTTCTAACCCTACATTGTTAAGTTTTCTGAAAAATATTCACATGTTCCAAGGATTTTTCCCTCAATCTCCATGTTCTAAGAACGTATGCAACATAATAAATGTATGCTCTTCTTATACTTAATAACTTTAATCGCATGGTTCATGGATCTACATTTTAACTACACAAATAGTCTTCACCTTCAACTGCAAGGGTATCTTCTATGATGAATATTGTGTGTAACAATGAAGTATAATATTTTTTCTTTGGAATTGTCAAATCTGACATGAAATTCTCTTCAAACATTTTGTGCAGAGATCACTTCAGGGTCTGCTTCAAAAGGAGGTAAGTGATAGATCTGTGTGGGAATATCCATTCACTATAGCTAGTGTAAAAATAACATTCATGCTTATCCAAATGCTAGATCTTCAATCTAGTGTGTATTCTTCTTGCTCAACCGCATTTCCTTCGTGTTGACATTTAAATAAGCATGAATGTCTCATCCATTTTGTGCATCGAGTCAAAAGAGTCTATATCATTATATGGTGATTCTGATTGATATGGTCTAAACTTGTTTTTCTAAAATGCTCTTTTTTAGAATTGTATCTTCAAGACATTGCTATATGATGGTGGTTGTGCTCTATGGAAACATTAAGTGTCAGAAGATGGTGGCAACCATGTCACATGTCATCTTTTGATATGGAAAAATATATGAACATTATGTTATTATTTTGAATTCCACAAGACTTGTCCCATTTAACTTAACACATCTATAAAATTTGTAGCAAGGCCTAGCACTACAACGAGAGTAATATTCTTGAATATTATATCAAGTCTATCTTCTTAAAAAGCTATATTGGATTGTTTCGCATTTATTTTTAGAAGTAGGATTGTACTTGTGTAGATGACTTTATTGGCATAACTTCCATAGTACAATAGAATATTAGAGTAGTTGTATTTGGTGTACATGGAAAATTCCCTATGTTTAAGTTGAGATGTTTTAGTAACAAAGTGTTCTTGTAGGTGATTGGAAACTTGACAAAGTCTGCAATTTAAGATTAACATTTGATTGATTAATTTGTATTTGCAGGAGATGAGTGGGCATTTGATTTGTATTACTATGTTGCATTTGAAGTGATGGATGCACAATGGCTTGCGATGCATGCTTCTTGCATGGAATTTAATGTAAAATTGCATCTTTTGACATTTCCATAATAATTTTTTATTGGTTGGCATGCAATTGATTCTATTCATCAGTTTGATATCTCATTTGAATTTCCATGATACTATTTTTCATACCTAACATGCGAACCACATTACCTTCTAGGTTGTTTTGAAGTCCACTCGTGCTCAGCTAAAAAGAGATTTTCTGATGGAGGAAATTACATGTATAGAGGACATGCCATCATATAGCTTACTTTTCCAATATAGGACATGGTTTTAAGTATGTTAAAAAGTGTGGTGATTGGCCATCCTATTAAAATCTAATGCAGAAATGATCTTTTATCCAGTAACTAAATAAGGTTAGATGTGAGTAAACCCTTCGAAGAGTATTATACATGATATTAACTATGAGTTATTATAGATCTCTTCAATTTTCTCTATATCATGAAAAATAATTGGTCTACATGGGTTTGTGTTCTCGCCATCTAATATATCCCACTAATCCCAAGATCCAACTAAGATTTCTTAAATCTTCTTTCTTTTCCATTTAAAAATCTTTGTCTATGGAGTGAAGCCTTGAGATTTGAGTTTATCATAAATTATTCCATAGTTAATTGTGTAACATCCTCATAAAGGTTGTAAACATATTCCTATTGGTTTTAAGTGCCAAACAAAAAGTTTGCTTCAATAGATGGCCTGAATTTTGATATGCCTTTCCCATCCTATTGATTGCTCAATAATAGTTAATAATGTTATCCTATATGGTTCTGTATGCTGTAAATTAGAGTAGACAGAAAAATACTTGCAGGTGAACCCACAATAGTGGGTTACACTTTTTTGCCTGAACGGACACTGAACTCTACATTTTGAAAACAACTTTCAAATTCGGATGCATATTACTCTTGAACCGTTCAAAACGGAGGATGAAGTAAATAAGAGTCTTTTAGGATTTTCTGTCTAAATTCTAAATATATTTTTCTTTTATTTTTTTTGAATTTATTTGAATACTTTTTGGTTTCTCCCACGAAAATTGGTATGGTGCTGAAAACGTCATTTTCAAATAGTAACATTGCTTTCGTAGAGCATAATTTTTTTTGTAAAATAGATATTAATGTGATTCTTTCAAATTTAGTTTTGTAACATCCATACAAATGACATGCAATTGGTTTTGTGACATTATCATGATTATTGCATATTTTATTAACATTTGAAGTTGACTAAACTATAATTTTGACATACCTTTACTAAATAGTTTGTAACTTCTTGTGTATTTATCAAAATTTATTTATTTATTTTTGATAGAAAGTAGACTCAAAGATGGAGGGCATTGTTATTTTTCAAAACAAAATTTTTATTTACTAATATTTTTCATTGACCGTCAAACTCAGGGGTTTATATTTGTAAAAAAACTACATTTGATTAACGTAAAAAAACATAACATAATAAACTCAAAAATTGCCAAATCTATAATCATTAGAAAGCTCATTTTGAGTACTTATGCTATGAAAAAGGATGTCTCCTTATTGTTCCATTTGAGCTCGATGCTTGATCCCCGAAGCCATGAAATGTTTAGAATTTTATCGAACTCTGCAAATTGCCCTTACTTAGGGACTTTCGATCAAAAGTACCTAGTTTTGATAGAAAGTACTATACATAAAACTATACAAATTTCCCTTAAACATGGAATTTTCATATAAATTAAAAGTACTTTTGATCAAAAGTTCTACTTTTGATAGAAAGTACTTTCTATCAAAAGTATGTGAGTAAATCCAAGCTTTTGTGATTTTTGGGACAAATTCCTCCCTCCGAAAAATTGTAACCCACTATTGTGGGTTCACACTTGCCCAATACTTTATTTGATGCCTAATATAGTTAGTGCATTTGATACTGAACCGTTTACAAATAAAATCACTAAATCGGTTGAATTTTAAATTTTTATATGCCTGTACCATAAAAATAAGAGGCTACATAGTAGAAGATATCCTATGGTAAAATAATGCATTTATAAATTTAGTGGTAAAATATTTTTGTCTTACTTGATGTGATGCTTCTATGTTAATTGTGTTCTAGAACACCTTTGAGTAAATGGAAAATGTGTCATACAATATTCAATCATTAGAATTGATTGGTGTTGTAACTGTACCCTACGGAACAGTGTAGTAATTTGTACGCAAATATTGTTTTATTGATTGATTCTCTCACCTAGATGGTGACTTACACATATAGCATACTCTCAAGAAGCTATGAAGGAAATTGGGGGATAGAATAAGAAAATAAAACCCCACTTCAAATGGAGGTAAGTACTTTTTCATGTTAAGTTTGGTTTATATAACATGTTCACATATAAATTATTCATTAAGGCTTACTAAAATTAGTGAGTATATGAACAACCAAATAGCTATGACCTTCATTTTACTTTAAAGGTAAAAGTTTAGTAAAAATAAGTACTTGCAACTTGTTTGAGCTACATAATAGATACTACTTCTTATACATGTATATAATATTTCTAATAAGAAGATATTTTTTATCAGATTGAGTACAATTTGAAATATCCTTGGAGATGTAGGGTTCGAAGATGGGATACTTGGAATTTTATTCAAATATTCAAACAACAAAACCGTTGGCTTGTCAATGACATGTACAAGTAAGAATTAAAGTTTATGTATCATCATTCATATTTCATTATTTCCTTCCAAATAAAATATCATTGCAAATTTAACATTTTTATTTTCTATATATTTTCTAATTGAATAGAATAAAATAAGTTAATTTTGAAAATCCATATTTATGATTTCTTTTAGGATCTCAAATATTTATAGAGAGAAGTCATTCGAAAGTAATTGATCTTTATTTATTTCATCATTGACATGTGGAATTTTATTTTTGGTGGGCTTGCTCATTATTTGAGCCCGAATTTAGTGTATGCAGAATTAGTTTTGCAAAATTGGCCATGTTGATGATGATTATGAAGAAGATTTAAAAATGTTGCACCAATCTGAATTGGATCAATCACCATTTTCAAATCTTCTTCATCAATCACCATCAACCATTTTCCAAGAGATGAAAAATATATGGTGAGTGAGAGGAAGAAAATTACCAATCATTTTCTTTGTCAACAATAATTTGAACAAAGGGTTTTGGATATCCAGGCCTAGGATGAGGATCTTAAGAAGGGTTATGAGCATAGGGAAGTGATTCAAGTATAAAATGTTGACCATCATACACATCGATAGAAATATATGTAAGTATTTTCTAACAATATATTGTATGTGGTGTTATTTATGTTATTCAAAATTGAATCTTTCAGTGGTCTTGTTTATAATTATTGTGCTACAAAGATTGTTTCCTCATAATAGTATGGTTCAAATTAGATTGATCATCTTTTGATGATTAGTACAAGAGAGCTAGTGATTTCATGTTGGCATTTGGAACTATGAACGGCATGATAGTTTGAATAGTTTACCACATAGTCCGTACAAATGTAAATTTGAACATTACTCTCTTACTACTCTCATGCCTCCCAAGGCTTACACTCAAACTAACACCCCTAACCAATCCAAAGTGGTTGGATCCTCTAACTATGTAACTAATCCTTTTTTTGTCTCCATGTACACTTGATCATTTCTATTCAAATATTTAAGTTTTAAAACTTATATAATTAAACTCCGCATACTTCAGGACTTGAAGCCATGTTACATTAATAGATGGATCCCCCATCCTTCATCCTTGACCTGTCATCCTTCATACTTCATAGGCCATCCATTTGACTCCTTTCATGTCATCCTATTGATTCGTATTGGTAATAATATCATGGTCATATCATTAATAATATATTAATAGATTAAAAATATATATTATTATTATTATTTTTAAAATGATTATGTTGTTAATTTTTTGACCCACAAAGTGATGCAAGGGCATCCAAGGATTAGGCTGGGACATTCTTTGTCCTTGGTGAAAACTCCATAAGGTGTTTGTGTTTGGCCAGTGCTACTCGGTTGTAGCTTTAACTGATGCTCTTAGTTAAGGAAGGAAGCTCAATCATTGAAGGAACTCAAAATTCTCTGAAGCTCGGTGAAAGTGTTACTTGGTGATGCCTAGGGTGCTCGGTCGACATAGCACTCGGTGATGCCTGGCATGCTCGGTAAATTCTCTAGCCCTTGGTAGTTTATCTATTGCTTGGTAGTCCTGGTTTACCAACAGGAGTTCTTTGTGATTTGTTGGGCCGACATGGTGTAATAATTGTTGGTAGATTTTGTTGGATTCTCCTATGAGGATCTAGAGGCCGACATGTTGTATTAAATGTTTGTAAGGCTATTTGAGAGCTGACCATTTGTGCATTTAATAATTGTGGTAGTGGAAGCCGACGGGCTTAGGAATTATTTTCTAGAGACTTGTATTTAAAGGGATGTTTGGGTAGTGGTTTAGACATCTAGAGGTAGAGTGAAGGAAATCAGATCAATGGCAAAGTAACCAATCTAGAGAAGCTAGAGTTGGTGAAGTCGTGGAAGGATCTGTGTTGATCTTGCAGATCAGATTGCTAGTCTGATAGTTTGTAATTACGGAGCTAGTGGCTGAGGCTTGGAACCGAGGAGATTGCTTGGTGGTTTTGCAAAGCACAAGTTTAGATCCGCCTTAGGGTTTCCATCAGTGTCTAATTTGTCTCAGAATTGAACTAGTTGTTGTTGATTGTAAGCTGAATCTTGTAATCTTGGAGAATTACTCTTTGTTTGTAATTGGCCCTAACCCAGAAGGCCTTACAGTCGGGCATGTTAATAGAAAATTGGATTTAAGATTCAGATCTTGTGTGTGCTTCCGCATTGTGTTCATTTTGTAGCCAGTTTGGACAATCCTTAACTAGATCCTCTGACCTGTACTGCATTAGGTGGTATCAAAGTGAGTTGATCTTGAGTGTGTGAATTGATCTCTGCGCCAAGATAGTTTGCACCAGGACCCTGTTTGTGATTTATTGTTTTTGGGTTTTCAAAGATCTTGAAGGATGCCTCCAAGAAGATTGGACCCTAGAGCAATTACAGATCTTTGTGATGCTGTGTAATGAAAGATTACTGAGAAGGTGAAATCAAATTTTAGATCTAAGATGGAGATGATGAAGAGTGACATGATTGTTGAGATTGTAAGAATTGTTGCTAGTGTACCCCAGAATGTTGGCACTAAAGATGGCTATGAAGAAGCTACTGAAGACTTTGAAACTGCTAGATCTAGTGGTGATAACTAGAGAGACAGATCTGGTGAAGATAGAACTGGACGGTTGCATAGATCTGAAGCTCGGTTGAATAGTAGTTACTAAATGGAAGTCTCTAATTTCTCTGGTACTCTAAATCTTGAGGACTTGATTGACTAGACCGGTGAACTGGAAGATTTCTTTGAACTTGAAGAAATTGAAGATCCTTGTAGGGTGAGATTGGCACAGACAAAGTTGAAAGGCCATGCTGCTCTTTGGTGGAAGGAACTGCAAAGAGAAAGAGAGGATGGATGAGAAATGAAGATCAATCGGTGGAGGTTGATGGTGATGAAGTTGAAAGCTAAGTTCATAACTGCTGACTATGAGTTTGACTTGTTTAAGAAGTTGTAGAATCTAAAACAGAAGGATCTAACTATTGAAGATTATACCAAGGAGTTCTAAAAACTTACTATTCAATCTAGACACTGAGAGCTTGGTAAGGAAAAGGTAGCTTAGTATGTGAATGGGTTGAAATTCAATATTCAGGATGAGCTTGGAATGCTAAAGATTGAATCGGTTGAGGATGCTTATCAGTATGCACTGAAGGCAGAAGATAAGTTGAAGAGGAAACAAAATGGTAACTCTTGAGGAAAGGAGAAGGTTGATCACTCGGTGAAGGATAAACCGACAGATGCAAAAGATGAACCAAAACTTATGGAACCAAAAAAGAAGATAGGGAAGGTGATATTTAAGGGTACTTGTTACAACTATGGAGGTGAAGGCCATCATTCTTTTGAGTGTACTCAATAGAAGAAGACTGGTGACTAATGGACAACTATGGTAAATGAAGAAGTACAGAATGAACCTAAATCAGGAAAGCTTACTGCTTTAGCAAACATTGCTCGGTACAAAGGAGGAACCTTGTTAGAGGACCAACTTGTTTAGGACCCGATGCAAGATTGAAGGTAAACTTTGTAATGTTATTGCGGATAGTGGTAGTACTGATAACCTTGTTGATGAGGAATTGGTTTAGAACCTTGGTTTGAATAGAATGAAACACCCACATCCTTATAGGATTGGATGGTTGCAAGATTATCATGCTTTGGAAGTTAGAGAACAATTCTTCGTTGATGTTTAGATTGGCCAGTATAAGGATCTTGTGATGTGTGACATTGTGGAGATGAATAGTTGTGATGTATTACTCGATAGACCTTGGCAATATGGTTGCAGAGCTATGTATGACTATGTCATAAATGTTTTTATTGTTGAGAAGAATGACAGGAAGTTTTCACTGATGCCTTTGATGGATACAACGCTCGGTAAGAGAAGTTTGAGTATCGGTACCCGAGTTAAGTTGGCAGATCCCAAGGAAATGAATGATTAGTTTTTGAAAGCAACCTATGCATTGTCTAGAAAAGACTTGAAGAGCTAGAGGAAGCTGAAGTGGAAGAGTATGCAAGCAGAAAAGGTGGGAGACATGTATGTGAAGAACCAGTTCAGGGTTTATGTGCTAAACCCTAGAAGATGTTCTTCTCACATATGAACATCTTTTGGAACCTGGGTTGTTTGATGCAAGGGCATCCAACGATTAGACTGGGACATTCTTTGTCCTCGGTGAACACTGCATAAGGTGTTTATGTTTGGCCGGTGTTACTCGGTTGTAGCTTTAACCAATGGTCTTGGTTAAGGAAGGAAGCTCAGTCATTGAAGGAAATCAGTATTCTCTGATGCTCGGTGAAAGTGTTACTCGGCGATGCCTAGGGTGCTCGGTTGACATAGTGCTTGGTGATGCCTGGCATGCTTGGTAAATTCTCTGGCACTCGGTAGTTTATCTGTTACTCAGTAGTCCTAGTTTACCAACAAGAGTTCTTTGTGATTTGTTGGGCCGACATGGTGTAATAATTGTTGGTAGATTTTGTTGGATTCTCCTATGAGGATCTGGAGGCTGACATATTGTATTAAATGTTTGTAAGGCTATTTGAGAGCCAACCATCTGTGCATTTAATAATTGTGGTAGTGGAAGCCGACAGGCTTAGGAATTATTTGCTAGAGACTTGTATTTAAAGGGATGTTTGGGTAGTGGTTTAGACATCTGGAGGTAGAGCAAAGGAAATTAGATCAATGGTGAAGTAACCAATCTAGAGAAGCTAGAGTTGGTGAAGTTGTGGAAGGATCTTTGTTGATCTTGCAGATCAGATTGCAAGTCTGATAGTTTGTAATTGTAGAGCTAGTGGCTGAGGCTTGGAATCAAGGAGATTGCTTGGTGGCTTTGCGAGGCACAAGTTTAGATCTTCCTCAGGGTTTCCATCAGTGTCTGATTTGTCTCAGAACTAAACTAGTTGTTGTTGATTGTAAGCTGAACCTTGTAATCTTGCAGAATTACTCTCTATTTGTAATTGGTCCTAACCTGGAAGGCCTTACAGTCGGGCATGTTAATGGAAAATTGGATTTAAGATTCAGATCTTGTGTGTGCTTTCGCATTGTTTTCATTTTGCAACCAGTTTGGATAGTCCTTAATTGTATCCTCTGACCTGCACTACATCACAAAGACTATACAATTTGATGACAATGCTAAACTATCGACGTAGTTAATTGTTTATATTTCGACCAAATGACCTTAAATTTCAACGATAATGTTATACTGTCAACGTATTCATCAATCGATAGTTTGACCAACATTGGTCAAACTTGATGAAAGATATGTCACACATTCTTCATGCTTGAAGTGATTACATTGATGTTGGATTAGTCAGATATTAGAAAACTATAAGAGTTGAATATTCTACAATAATTTAAGTTGTCGAATAATCTATGAAGAAATTTTGACAACAATAATGATTGTTTGGTCGACCAATGTAGATCAAAAAATTGACTAATTTGTGTCAAAAATTAGGCTTAAATTTACTAGTGTTAGTAGTTCTATTTGTATAATTTTGATTCTATTTGAATAGTATTATTGTAAATGTGTAATTTGTATATGTTTTTTAGTTGAAGTAAAATGTCCATTAGAATCGTATATTGCAATTGATTGAAATTTCTTGATTTTTTGCAAAATAGAGAACTGCATATTTAGTGTCTCTTGTAGGCATATTATATTAGAATCTAATAGATCATAGTCATTAGTAATGTCATTGATATGCGATTTTAATGTTCTTTTTTTTAGCAAGATAATAGTAGTTAAATTTGTGTCATTTTTATGTTTTGGGAATGTGAATTCCCAATTTGATTATGTGTGTAGTCGATGCATTTCATTTATAAATTTAGTGTGTATTTTGAAATTTTTTTGTGTTAGTGGAGTAAGTAAATATAGGGATTTTATGTCTCAAATACATGTCAATGCAGTGTATATGAGGCAACGACTATTGACTCGAAAAGGATCAAATGCAAGTTTGTCTAATGTAAGTCCTTGTGATCTATGAATTCTTCATGCACATGCTAGTTTTGTGGGAAATTGTTTTTGAATTGTTATCTTTGACGAATTTTTTTTTAATGTGTAGAGGCTTTGCAATTCATAGTATTGGTACCCATTGTTTTAAAATATTCTTAGTGAAAAAATGTCATAATTATTTTTATTGACTTAGTCCAATATTTATGTCATTGAATTGAATCCATATTACTTAAATTTTGTTCAAAGTTGTATATGCTTTAAAAAATCCATCAACTCCATTTACGAGTTCATTTATGTAATAGTTTCCTACATACAATTCAACAAGCATGTTAATTTTAAGTGTTATTTGTTGTGGTAGACTTTTTTTTTCTATGCATTGTTATGTTTCCATAATTATCTTCTTCCTCATTGATTGCATTTATAATGAATGGTTCACTATTTATAATTGATAAGATTTTATTATTGTGTTGTTGATATATTTATTTGTGTAGAAAAGATATGGAGATCTTGGATCATTAGCTTGGTTGCGATATAAAGTATTATTGATGTATTCTATATCAGTATCACTTTGAGAATTAGTTCTTATTTTATTTAGAATTGAAATTAACTTTTCATTTTTTTGTCGCATTGTTGTTTTTAATTCATAGCATGTTATCGTATTTGTCCAAAAAGTGTACGATACTTTTTCTTTGTTGACAATAGGAGATTCAAACATGTAATTGTCGTGTATTGGTTGAGCTTGGTAAAAGTCTCCACTGAATATCGTATCAACGCAACCACAAAATTTTTTTGGGCTATGTTTTATTTTGTCAATTGAATATAAAAATGACTGCCTATTAAGGATGCTTCATCTATAAGAAAGACTTGTAATTCTTCATAATGTTTTTGCAAAGAGTCTATTGTTTCATTGCTAAAAAGAATAAATGTGGATTTGTTGAAGGGCATTAGCAATGCAAAGTGGATTGTTCTTCCTCCTACATTGAATGTCGCTTTTCCTATGTAATCCATAATTAGACCTTTTTTTTAGCGGATCCAAAAATGGAGTGGAGTTGTATACTCGTAGTAGCATTTTGAAAATTGCTTTTTCTATCTAAGTTTTTCCAGTTCTGCACCACCTGTGAGTAAAAGGTACAATGGTTTGTGTTAGTCATTTTTTAAAATTTCAATGTCTTTTAGGATAGCATGTTGTTCTCAATTTAGGATTTTTATTAATTTATAATATTCATTGTTGTCAATCAGGTTTGGCTTTTTTACAATTTAAAAGCCTATATCAAATCTATTCATATGAGGTTTTAGTTGTAAGTATGATCATTCTGAAGTGAGGTCATATGTTTTCTATATTAGTATTATTTTTTGTTTGTTTGTTAAATTGGTTTTCATTTGCAAACTCATCTTCTTGAACTTGTTCAATTGCATTGTCTATATCTCCCCATATTGAATTGAATTTGTGTGTATAATTATTATTTTTTCTTTAATTTTGTTTTCATAGTGATTATATAATTCTTGTTTTGAACCCATTTGTTATTGTATTTTCATCATTTTGAAAAGGAACATACAATAATAATTTTTCTCTCTAATAGTTTTCATAATTGAGGTGCTTATTATATTTATAAAATCTAATTATATAAAATTTGTTTCCCTTTACTTTTTTTCTTTTGGTAATTCTATATTGTGACACAAATTGGGCTAGGCAAATGTGTTTCAATTCTTTTGGTCAAGTTATGTAGTATTCCATAAGTGATATACACATTATTTCACTTGACTCATCGGGTTCAGGGCTTAGTAGCAATTTCAATTTTAGAATAAAAGTATGTTCTTGTTACATAGATGTGTTTATAAATATACATGGACAAGAGCTTAAATTTAGGGGTAGTGATGAGATTATGTGCACTGCAAGTTGGGTAGACATTTTCTAGAGGTTAAGAAAAGTATTTCCTAGACAACAAATCATTTGTATGGCATCAATGTTTGTTGTTTCATGGTATTTCCTTATTTTTATAAATGTTCCTGTCATAATTCATCAACTTTTGTCATGTATGATGAGTTGTACATTGCAACTACATATGCATTCACTGGTACATTTGAGGTCAAATTCTGATAGCTATTTGTCAGATTTGCAACGCCCATTTATCAACATTTCGACATATGTGTCTGTCGCCATTTTTACGTTGGAAAGTGTGATGGAAGAGATACCCATCGGTTTACCGACACCCCATTCCGTCGGAGAATTTCACATGAATACCAACTTTGTTATGGCATTTCCTACGGTCCATCTATCAGAATTTTGACAAGAAGACCTATCAAAGATATACAATGGCTACTGCAATTAACTTTTGAAAATAATTATTTTCTGGCATTATAACCATTGGAATAGTAATAGATCTGTAGCCAACATTTGACAGATAAACTCATCGGTGAAATAGCAATAATGTCACTCTA
Organism: Chamaecyparis obtusa; assembly: GCA_027943335.1. Taxonomy (NCBI): domain Eukaryota; kingdom Viridiplantae; phylum Streptophyta; class Pinopsida; order Cupressales; family Cupressaceae; genus Chamaecyparis; species Chamaecyparis obtusa. The sequence goes on along the minus strand of BSBK01001896.1, from coordinate 336,777 downwards.
GTCTATTGAAAAGTACATATCTCTGACATTGAGATGGTCAGAAGAGTGACGATATGGCAGTATATCTCTGATAGGTAACCCTGTCAAATATATAGTATTCCTATCGTAGGAATTATCAAAAAGTAATTTTCTCTGATGTTTTATTTGTCAGAGAGGAGACGGGTTGGCATATACTCCAATGGGAAAGGTTGTCAGATGTATATCACTACCACCAAAATAAATTATAAAGTGTCAAAAAAGTGACGGATGTGCACATTAAAAATAAGAAAGCTCAAGAGACCATCATATGTTGTCTCTTTCTTTGGTCTATATTATACAGAATGTTTTACCTTTCATTAGCTCATCAAATCTAGGGATTTGAAAGAATTTAATAGAATATTTTCATGACAACGTATATTATTTAAGCTAAAATTTCATGAATTTATCTACTTTGCACATTTGTAGACTATGAGGACGATGAGAAAGAAGCATCTCCTCCCATGGCCTACATTACTCAAGCCACAAGAAGAGATGCTTCTTGATGGCCATCCTCATTGTATACAAGTGCATGAAGTATATAAATTTATGCAATGTCAACTTAAATAATATACACTATCATGAAAATATTCTATTAAATTCTTTCAAATCCCTATATTTGATGAGCTAATGAAAGGTAAAATATTTTGTCAATAATATAGACCCAAGAAAGAGACCAACTATGATGGTCTCTTGAGCTGCGTTATCTTTAGTCCTAGCTACTGGGTAAGGCCTCAAAGACTTATACCTATTGATCATCGAGAATAATCATTGCCTTACATTTATGTACACTGCACAAATTGATCCCAGTCTCACAAAAACATTTTACACTTGTCCAGCTCATCAATATTGGAAGCCTAAAGTAATTTTATACGATCATTAGCACATTTTGTGCATGGATGAGAAATAGAATCCAAAGTTTCTAGATAACCATTTTTGAGAAGAGGAATGAGTAGAGGCCAAAGAAGAGATAATTGTGAAGGTTTTATAGATGTAGGTTATTGAATCATCATCTTTGCACTGGTATTTAATCTGGCCTCCACTCCATATACATCTTCTCAGAATCTAAAAACTCTCCATCATTGATTCCCATCATTTTTTCAGCATCTCCGTGGACTAAGACCTTAAATTATTGAGCTTCTCTTTGTTTTTAGAATAATTTAACATTTTCTACTTAACAGGGCCAACGACGTGAAGGTGGAAGCTCATTTGGCCCCTTGTAGGAGTCTCTTATGACCCTTTACGATATTTTAAGACCTCTAATATGTATTCTTAGGGATCGTCAAGTGTCATAAAGGGTCATAAGGATTCCTAGGACACAATAGCTGAGAAACATAAATGTAGGCATCATGGTTACAATTTTTTGGAGTTACCCACAATCAATATAGCAAGTAGAAGCATGGTCCAAGCGATAAATAGTATAGAAAATGACTCAACTATTTCCATTTCACCACTGCCCAGCTCATTATCTACTCGTAATCCCCAAAACATATCATCATTTTCATTATTGAAGCCTGGAGGAATAAGTAGAGATGATTGGAGAAGAAGACCTGTATCTTAGGGTCATAGAGTCTGTTGATCTCAGTCATGGGTTTGAGTAATAATGAATAGATGGGGAATGCTTTACATCATCTAGGAATACCACTCAATTATGTTGTGTCTTCAAAAAAATTGTGACCATGATGTCTACATTTATGTTTCTCAACTGTTTTGATATCTACATCACAGTCTGTAGTTGTTGCAGCAGTAGAGCCTATATTCCACAATAGAAAGGAAGACATCTTTTTAGCCTAGGTCTGGATCCTACCCCAATTGTTGAAGGATCCAGGGCCATGCTAGAAACATGTCTTCCCATTCTATTTGCAACATTGTGTCCATCCATGATCACAGGAATATCATCATCTTTCCACTCTTCATTTGCCAAAATATACCGCTTCTTCAAGCTTGCAGAGTAATCTTATTAATAAAAGAACTCTTGCCAACATTAGGGTACCCACAAATCAAAATAGTGGATGTTATTGATGCTTGTGCTCAAGGATATCGATTCACTATTTTTAAATAGCCAAATCATTTTTATTTCAATTGTAGAGAAAAGGAGTGGGAGAAAATGAGCAGGTGAAAGCTGATCGAGCATGAGAGAAGGAATTACATTTTATTTGATCATGAATGCTCTTTGAAATGACCAATCATGTTTTGTATTTGATTCTTTTTGGTGCTTTTTTTTCCCATATTTAGTAGATAAAAATCATGGCGGTAGCCACTTAGCCATCTTTTTGATGTTCCAGGTATTTTACAAAGATACAGGTTTGTGGATTTATCATTTAGTTGCTTGTAGTTATTGGTCAAATGCAAATATTTTGTCAAGTTGAAAGGGCAAGATATCAGTTTGGTGGTTTTGGTTTATGTTAAAAGTTGATTTGGTAAAATTCTCAAAAAGCACACTAAATGTTCTAAAATGCAAAGAAGTTGAATGTTAAATGTAAGATATATATCTCATCCATAGTAATCAAAAGAAAAGACATGAAACTTATAAGGAGATTTACCAATCCAAAAACATAAGTGAATAGGAAACATGATTGGTACCTTATGAATAGGTTTTTGAGGTGCACAATCTTCATAAATCTCCTCAGAAGATGACCCCTCCTCACAAAAAATGCATTTAACACAAAAAACAAATCTACAAAACTGAACCAATGGCATCTTTAGAACAAAGAAATAGAATGATAATTATATGTTGAAAATTCTATTATGTTTAATACATGCAAAAGAACCAGTCCCAACAATTCTTAAACATACTTTATCTGATATGATAATAACATGCTAATTAAACTAATAAAGGTGTTATCTACATTTAATCTGCCAATTACTAATTACACAAAAAATAAATTTACAAAACTGAACCAATGGCATGTTCTTCGTGTGGTACAAGGACGATTTGGCTATGAAAAAAAAAAGTGAAATGGCCTCATAATTTTTATTTTGATTGGATAGAGAAGGAGTGGGAGAAAAGGAGTGAAAGATGAGCGTGAGAGAAGGTATGTGATTTCTTCATCTTTCAAGCATCTGGCATCATATTCGACTACAAATTTTAAATGCATTGCATTTTATTTGATCAAGAATGCTCTCTAAAATGACTGCATTCTATTGGTGTCATGCCCTAGCTTGTGCTTTATCTCCATTATTTGATGTTGTTGGTTCTTGTGCTCAAGGATATCAATTCACTATTTTCAAATGTTTGGGTTATTATGGTCATGATTGTTCCTCTACACAGTTAGGAAATGTAACTGTCTAATGATTATATTTAATGTTGAATGGATTAAATGCTTTATTCTTGGTAGAAGTGAATGGAAGGAATAGTGTTGGTGTTTAGTCTCATTTATTATTAAATTCAATGGTTTCCAAGATGTGTTGAGGAGTTTTCTCCTTGTTTAATGTTAACTATTCCTGCACAATCCACTCATACAACAGTGAAATGCTATGTGATTAAAAATTTCATACAACTAGTCCTTTGGTGTGTATTAAATACAATCAAGTCACTTATTGAATGCTTTGGAGACTACTGGTTTGAATTTCCATGTGTTACCAGTGACTAAGATTCATTAAAAGATAAAAAACCCTTCATTTTGGGGTTATTGTGTGTGGATTCAAATGTAGGTTTAACTTGGTTAATTTTTAGAAGAGATCGATAACGTATTTAAAGACAATCTTACATGTTTGGAGAGGTTTGAGAGGCACTTATCTTGATTGTACCCTCACAAATAGTGGCATAGACTGGTTTTACTAAGTTTCTTTCTCTATTTTGAGGTTTCCTTTCTTTGTCATAGGGGTACAATCAGAGGGTTCATTGAAAAAATGATTCTTTGAATGGTTACTATGAATATGAATGATTTGATATAGCATATTGCTCATTTTACTTGAAGTTTGGAATAGCTTGTGTAAGGATGAAAGTAGTTTTGATCATTTTGGTCATGATTGTTCCTTTACACAGCTAGGAAATGTAACTATCTAATGATTTTATGTAATGTTGAATGGATTAAATGCTTTATTCTTGGTAGAAGTGAATGAAAGGAATAGTGTTGGTGTTAGGTTTTATTTATTGTTGAATTCAATGGTTTCTAAGATGTGTTGAGGAGTTACTCCTTGTTTAATGTTAACTATCCCTACACAATCCACTCATACAATAGTGAAGTTACAAAAATGAACCAATGGCATGTTTACAACAAAGAAATAGAATGATAATAATATGCTGAAAATTCTATTCTATTTAATACACACCAAAGGACCAGTCCCAACAATTCTTAAACATACTACTTATTTGGTATGATCAATTTTTAATAAAGGTCTAATTCTGTAGATTGCTAGCACGAAGGAAGATTTGACCTAGCCAAATCTTCCTTGTACCACAAAAAAAAAAGTGTGATAACTATGTCTAGAATCAAACCATAATTGTTTAAGAATTTATCATATCAGATAAAGTATGTTTAAGAATTGTTGGGAGTTCTATTAGACCTTTGTTGTAAACATGCCATTGGTTTTCAAATGTTTGGATTCACGTTTGTTGATATTACTAGCATATTTAATGATGCCATTGTATATTGCTAAGATTCTCACTAAAATGACTGCATTCTACTGGTGTCGTGCCCTAGCCCATACTTTAACTCTATTATTTGATGTTATTGGTGCTTGTGCTCAAAGATATCTATTTTTTTGAAATTTTGACTGTGGTTATCAAATGGATAGCCCGTGAGCTTCTAGCTAGGCGTCATTGTATTGATAGCTTAGGGCATCAAACATATTGTATCATTGATACTTGAGACTTTGTTAAAAGGAAATAGGACAAAGAATGATTTTGATTTAGTTTCTCTATTTTGATCTCTAAGTGACTTACAACCCTAGAGAAGTATATGTAGATTTACGGATGTAGTTGTAGGATACATAGTAGCTGATAATACACAAGAAATCCATGCACCCAATTTGAATAGATATTAATAGGAAGAAATAGGGTCCTCTTGTTATCTCTATTGACCATTTAAGGTTGTCATTAGTATCAAAGGTTATCAAAGATATTGGTCGGTCACTTACATTGAGCAAATTAGTAACCAGAAGTAGTATAGACTAGTAAGTAAAGCTTAGACACTGAGCACTATACAGTTTACCGAGAAATAGCATCACTGACATTGATAGATAGTAAACACTAAGCGTTCAGTATGCACCAAGTAGTTTATATAGTGTTTATCGACGATCATAAGAAATGACATAGTAATCTAAAATGGCACATTATTCTATGCAAATGGTTATAACAAATCAGAAAATGTTTTACCAAGATCGAGGAACATTTATTGTTATGATTGTATGGTTTCATAATAGATAAAGGTAATAACACCATTGTCTCTCTCAAGGATAACATACCTATTCTAAAGACTACCTATTCCACCATGAAATACACTTGAATTTTCAACCCAGGGACGTAGGACTTGAAATGGGTCAGCACGGTATGTGCACTAAGCTCCTTTAAGAATCATAACACTTATGTTGTAGGAAAGTAAAATGCATGGAAAGAATCTATACTACTACTACAAGACAGTAAACACACTTGGGAAAGCAACAAATAACTATATAAAGTTGAGAAAATGAATCTAAACTAATTAACAACTCAAAATTGTTAGAGTAATCATACTTTATGCTTATTAATTAAATCACTTTGGTTTAATTAATTAAGTCATTTATTACTCTATTTACTTAAGCTATCTTTTAGGTGCATTATAATTAATATATTTATTAATTATAATGTGCAACCTAGCTTTATTTTTTGCTTTATAGCTTTAGGGTTTTATTGTTCACCTATATGGTTGAACCCTTTGTACATTCTTTTTAGATAATCTTGGAATACAATTTCTCTTTGCATGTCCATAAGATGTCTCTAGCTTTTTGGCCTCCATAGATTTTTCTTGCTTCTGTTCTTTGCTTCTTCCATGTGACAGGGTTATGCATGCAGGTGTTCTTGGGAGATTAGTATTTCACCTAATCTAACAAAAATATCCACCATGATCATTTTCTGCAAGTGCTGCAAGAACTTCCACAGTGATAATGTTGCAGGATCAATATAGTAAATCTATCTGAAAATAGGAAATTGAAAGGAATGAATCTACTCTACCTAAATCTATTACACCTTCCAAGTGGGCCCCCATGGTTGGCTTCAAACAGCTATGAACACAACAAGTATTCCAAAATCACTCCTTCATTAAAATCTTTCCTTCATTACATAAAATGAACAATTCATGAAGAACAGAAAAAGAGTAATTTCTGAATCTTCAACCATCACTATCTATTTCTCCATTCACTTACTAGGACGATCCCAATCCATTATATAGAGGATGGGATACTTATGACATAAAATTTTTGAACAAACACTGCCAAAAAAGGAGGTGGAAGATCAACCATGACAAAATACAGTTAATACTAAATAACAGAACAACAACTCACAGAGAATATAGCAAGTTGTGACTCCTAAATTTTCTTGAACAATAATTATGTTGTAGGTGTGGCTCATTCATAGGAACTAAACTACACTTCCCTTGCCACGATCGGTCTCCACCATACGCTCTCTTTAATGCAGTAATCAACATCCTTTTCATTGCTCCTCATTTTCTTGAAAGGTTATAAACATCCGAAACATGCATGCAAGAAAATATTCCTACTTTTACTCAGATATTAGAACATAGCTTAAGATATTTATATGAAATACTGCATTGTATGTATAATATTAAACAAAGTATGTCACATACACTACCCATAGGTTTAGTAAGTTCTAGATGTCTCTGGCACATGTTCATAGGATATTTACACAAATGTTTTGAAATTTTTTTTGACAAAGCATAAAGATTAAGACCAAACTAGGAAAAGCATAACAAAATTGAGACATTCATATGCCTCATCATCTTCCCCCCACTATCCAAATGCTTGTCCTCAAGCATTGTATTTCTTTGCCATAGTCCTAAAGTCTCCCACAGTAGTTTTCCCTTTCTTCCCACTCTTGAAGGTGTAGAAGAATCCTCTACTTTGCTTCTAGTGCTCACCCATGTGTTCCTCAACTAATGGATCTGGTTTGCTAGCATCAACACCATAGAGAGGCCAAAGAAGGGTAGGAGGCTGAAATGTCAATGGCATCCATAGTTCCTTCCTAATTTGTCTCCCCAGTTGCATATACTTAGCCACCCTATTAAAAACTACATCATAATTCACAGGGCTATGTGGCTCTACCTTTTTAAAGGCTTCCAACAGCCTATTCCATATATTCCTAAGCCCTACAAGAGCTCTCTACTATGTAAAATTTGGAAGTATTTGATAATCTCTATAGACCTTTTCTCTCTCTACAAACACTTTCTCTCTGATTTCTAGTTTCAGTTTTCCATAGGTGAGTCTAAACCAATCTCTGAGGAGGTCATTAGGCTTATGTGTCTCAGCTCACAATGGTAATGGTTCTGAATTCTCAAGGTCCCTGTAGGCATCTATCTATTTATCATAATTTGTTTCATTATGCATCCAGGGCATTAAGGCCCTAAGGTGGACATCCCCTATGTAGAGGAGAGGATTCCACTCTATCTCTTGAGGAATTATGAAATTATGTAAATAAAGTTCACACAAAATTTTTTTCTGCCACAAGGGCAAAGTCTGATAACAATTATAGAAATCTTTAGCACTTTTAAATTCACAATCAACATCCCTTATTGTCATCATCAATTGAAACAACAAAAACTGCTCTTTTAAACAAATGGAATATACCCTTGGTGGTGGCCTATAGGCCATCACCTAGCCAGTAAGATTTAAAGCTTTATTCATCTGTTGTTTTTGTTTTTCAAGTTGCTCCTTCAGTGATTCAATCTCCTCATCTCTGTCAAATATTGCTTTCTGCATTCAGTCCCTTTCTTGCTTCCATAAAGCCTTCTAAAAAATGTAATGATTGTATAGACCAAACAATATAGATTGAACTGTGGATGAAGGAAATTCTTGAGCCATGGTTTTCTTTTTCTGTTTCTTGACAACTTGCTGGAAGTAATTGGTATACCAGGAGGGTTTGTAAGGAATGATGGAAACATTAGAATACATAGGGACTGATGGCTCTGTAGGTCAATCATTTTCAAGGACTCCTTCTAAGATAGCAGTAGGGTTTGACTTAGACATTTCTTGATTTCCCTGTGGCATTTCCTTTACAAGCTCATTTTTATCTGTTTCCACATTTTGGGTTTTCAATCACTCAGGAGAATCATCAAGAATATTCTCAATTACCGATTCCATATGAGATTTTGAACTTGAAGCATTTAGGTTTTTAGTGGAAACTAAAGATACTTTTCCTCACATACGAGGGCTTCAACGCACTGGGACCTCTTTGACTTCTACCATTTTACGGGTCTATTTTGGCTTATGTGTTACTGGGATAGACAATGCAGGAGTGGTTGCTATAGGAATGGACCTTTTTCTCTTCATTACCTTAACATAGGGGTTTTGAACTTCTTTTTCAAGATTAAGGTTCTCTTTACCAACTTTATGATTGCCTTTATCTTTTGAAGAACTAGGTATATTATCCTCTAAAATAGGCTCAACAAGGTTATTAGGAGATGGTAATGCTGGTTCCTTTTCTATTTCAGCTGGGTTTTGACTGGACTCTGCAATTTCTTCCTCATTCCCTAGATTTTTTGGAATGGGATTAGCTTAAGGCTGCGAGGTTTTACTTTTAACAAATTTTGCCCATGATACAGGGGAGGAATCCCTAAGAGACCTCTCAACTAAAAGCTTGACCAAGGCATGATGGGAAATAGAGTTTGCATTGCCTTTCTATGTTTCTTTAGCACTTATGCACAACATATTATATAGGAAATTAGGGACATTAACCTGAATGTTATGTCTCACACAACTGAGAAACTTAAAATGGTGAGCATGTAAGTTCAAGAATCTACCTTCATAGGTCGAATACCTGATGATATGGGTTGCTAATTCTAGAAACAGAGCTAGGAGAGAGATTCTTTTACATCCTTGTTTTGAAATCTCTAGTGGAGGGTCACCCAGCTGGGAGAATTGCACTTGCGACAACCTAGCATCATATTCATTCGGATAATGTTCCCCATTAGTTGGTAGTCCGCTGGCTTCCACAATCCACTCCTCAGTAGCAATTAATGTTAATCCCCATGCTGTGGCTTCTCCTTCATCAAATGTCCTCATAAACTTTGTTGATCTCATTTAACTGTAGGAAATAGCCAAACCACCCACAGGCATTAAACCGACAGATGGCTTCCACGTTCGAAAGTAGGATACTGTGAAAAATTGGCTCATGTCTCAACAACTATCCTCCCATCTTCAAATGTTTAGCCTTGAATTTCTATATTCTCACCACCCTGTGAATTTCTTTACCCCGTTTTAGCACTTCTACAAATACCCTCTTTTCAAAATTTCAAATTAATCTCCTTAAAGAATGTCGATACCCTACCCTTAACAAGACTCCGCTATGTTTGGCATGTAAAATAATAATGCCATTAATTATGAAGGCCATCAAGGTTTTAAATGAAGTGTTTTAGTAATAAATCCTAGTCCATTTTAGTCATGTCAAACATAGGAGATCTTCCCAAAATTGCCATAAAAAGGTACCGCATATACAAAAAGATTAAAACAATTAAAATCAGACCACTGCCAAAGTACAACCTATAATGTGGACATGACTAGAGTGATGTGGAGGTGACATTTGGAAATTAATACACTTTCTCACCCCCCACTAAATTTTGACAAGTGTCCACACTTTAAAATTTGGTAAAGGAATAAGAAACTAGCTTAAGGCTTAATTTATACACAAAATGCAGTATTATATATAAATATCAAAACCTATCCACTAAAAATGAATAAAACATAAAAATGTTGTACTTGAGAATTTAAGAGTGTACTTCTACATGAAAATTGATGCGGTGGTGAAGGATGATGACTTCTGTAAATGTGCTTGTTAGTATGTGTTATTGAAAACATTAAAAAGAGAATAAGTGGGCGACGTGGAATTTGAGTGGGTCATAGATAAAGAAATGAGGTGAGTTGATATGTAGAAAAAGAAAAATGAATGAAAGAAGTGACCTCAAATTAAATGAGGTTTTATTATGAGTGCTCATTGAATGCACGTTATGGTATGGTTGTAGGAAGAAGGTTTGCACCCTCCGCTGTAGGAACTTGGTTCTCAGGAGCTAGTAAATTTGGTTGTTGGAACTGCTATAGGAACTCATGTTTGGTTTGTGGTTTATGATAGAGACGCAATCGGTGGCCATTTACAAGTAATTTGAACTAGACAGGATCAATGGTTGTCAGCTAGATTGCACCATTGTCGAATACATGCTGGATTTCATAAGGCCCTGGCCACCGAGTCTGTAGCTTTCCTTGATTCTCTTTGAAATGAGAATCATAAAGGAGTGCCCAATCTCCCACTTGGAATTGTTTGTTCTTGATATGTGCATCATGCCACTTTTTCTACTGGTGTTGAATGATCTCTATTCTTTCCAAAGCTATCTTTCTCATTTCATCAAGTGAGTTCAAGTGGAGTACTCGCTCTCTTTGTGTTGCAGGAAGACTGATGTTCAATTCCAAAGTAGTGTGTAGGTTTTATGTTCAAATTCAATGGGCAACATTGCTACTTTGCCATACACAAGTTCAAATGGAGTGAATCTAGTTGTTGTCTTCCATGTAGTTCGGTATGCCCAGACAACTTTAGTCAATCTGCTGCTCCAATCTTTTCGATGTATTTGCACTGTCTTTGTCAGAATGGCCTCAATTTCTCTGTTGGTGACCTCAGCTTGCCCATTTGCCTGAGGGTGATAAGGACTGGATTTCTAGTGCCTTATGCTGTATTCTTTCACAAGTTCAGTGATCAAATTGGATGTGAACTGGGCTCCTTGATCTGTGACAAGTTCTCTTGGAACTCCATAGTGTGTGAATATTTCCTCATATAATAATTTAGCTACTTTCTCATCTCTTGCATTTTTCATTTCCCTGACTTCTACCCATTTAGTTATGTAATCTGTACATACTAAGATGTAGGATTTTCCATTTGATAGTGGGTCAATTGGAGCTATGAAGTCCATACCCCACTTGTCAAAGGGTGTTACAACAATCTGGGGATTGAGTGGCATCTCATCTGACTTGGTTGGCCAACCCATCCTTTGGCATTTGTCACACTTGGTTGTATAATTTGCTGCATCCTTATGTAATGTTGGCCAATAATATCCAGTGGTAAGTACCTTTAATGCTGTTCTTTTTCAGCAAAATGGCCTCCACAGGGTTCATCATGACAGGCATGTAGTATGTCAAATATCTCATCCTCCCTAACACACCTTCTCATAATCTGATCTGGTCCTGTGTAGAAGAGGTTGTTATCTATCCATGAATAGTGAAAACTCTTCTCTGCTAACTTCCTCTTATCTTTTTGAGAGAAGTGTGGGGGCATTCTATTTGCAACAAGATAGTTTTTTATATCCTCATACCATGGTGTATGAGTTGCTATGTGGAACAAATGTTCATCTGGAAAGGTATCTTCAATTGGAGTGGGATATTCATCAACAATTTGTAGTCTGGATAGATAATCAGCAACTACATTGGACTTGCCTAGCTTATCAACAATAGTAATATCAAACTCTTGCAACAACAAGAGCCATCTTGCCAATCTACCAGTTACAACAAGTTTGTTCATTAATTATTTTATAGCTGAGTAGTCAGTATGAATAAAAATAGGATATCCAGTTACATAATGTCTGAATTTGTTCAAAGCATAAACAACAGCTAAAATTTCTTTCTCAATTACTTTGTAGTTTAGTTCAGGACCATGGAGGCTTTTACTAATATAGTAGATTTCATTTTCAAGGTTAGCAAGCTTTTGTCCTAATACAACACCTACAACATAGTCTGATGCATCAGTGTGGATATGAAATGGTATTAACCAATCAGGTCCTTTAAGAACTGGTGTTATAGTGAGGAGTTTCTTAAGCTGCTGGAAGGCTTCATCACATGTGGGTGTCCAACTGAATTTGGCTTCTTTAGTTAATAGTGTATATAAAGGACTAGCTATTTTACTGAAATCTTTTATGAAATTCCTATAATAGCCAACATGACCTAAAAAAGATCTTACATCCTTTGGTTTTGTAGGTATGGGAAATGTTAGAATTACCTCTATCTTAGCTGGGTCCACTTGTATTCCAGTAGTTGATATGAAATGTCCAAGCACTACTCCTTCCTTCATGAGCATGAAACATTTCTCACTATTAAGTGATAGATTATGTTCTTTGCATCGGACAAGAACCTTCTGAAGATTTATCAACGCCTCCTCAAAGGTGACTCCAAATGTTGTGAAATCATCCATGTATATCTCCATACAATCATGCAATATATCAACAAAAATGCTAATTACCACTCGTTGAAAGGTTGTTGGAGCATTACATAGGCCAAATGGCAAGATAGAATATGAAAAAGTACCCCATGGACATGTAAATGTAGTTTTATCCTGATCCTCTGGAGCTATACTTATTTGATTGTAACCACTGTATCCATCAAGAAAAGAAAAATATTTCTTACCAGCCAGAGTATCCAGAACTTGATCAATAAAAGGTAAAGGAAAATGATCCTTCTTGGTTTCCTTATTCAATTCTCTATAGTCTACACAAATCTGCCATTTTCCTCCATTTTTAGGTACTATAACTAGAGGTGAGACCCACCGGCTATCAGATATGGGGTATATGAAACTAGCATCAAGTAATTTTTGCAGTTCTATTTTAACTATTTCTCTGAGTTCTAGATTAATCCTCCTTTGGGGTTGACGTAATGGCAGGCATCCTTCATTAATATATATTCTATGAGTGTATAGTGTAGGACTCAATCCTTTCATATCTCCATAGTCCCATGCAAAAGTTGTTTCATATTTTTGAAGAAGTTATGTTAATTGTTTCATCTGTTGGGAAGGTAGTTTGTTATTGACATGGAGATTATGACCTTTGGACAACTCAACAGTGGTTGTGAGATCAACCATAGCAGCTTCAAAAATTGGACTTGTATCTAGTTCACATGGTAAAAGCTAATGGATAATGTCTGGCTCCTTAGGTAGAAAACAATTCTCATTACATTCCTCACATGTAGTTAGTTCCAACACATAACTATTAGATATATCCTTTTCTACCACACAAGTATTATTAAGAATACTCTGAATTACTGAATCTTCCTCCTGCAGCTTTAGAAAAGACTGTCTATGTAACATCATAAGCTATGCTATAGAGTCTAACTCTTCCTCTCCATCCCCTAAATCTGGCCATACAGGTGTGCTTAAATTTGGTTGAGGCTGTGCTGGAGGATATAGGACAAATTTATTTGTTTCCTGTCCATCTGATATGGTCATACTACTTGACCTATAACTTATATTTGCATCAGTTGTAGCTAACCATGGTCATCCTAAAATTACAGGGTAACCAGTTAAGCTGACTTTTGGAGATAGAATCATGAAATCTACAAGATATTCTAGGGAGTCTGGGGTTACTACAATGTCTTGTATTATCCCATCAGGGGTGATAGTAGAACTATCTGCAAGTTGTAGAATTGTTGGGGTAGCCCTTAATCCTTTTATGTTCATCTTTTTCATAGTATCTTTAGTCATAACATTTATAGCAACACCTAGATCAATCAAGGCATTTTTAACAGACTAACAATTTATAATCACATTCACAACTAGACTTCCTGGATCAGAATATTTAGGAATGATCAATTTCCCTAACATGATATCAGTCAATTGTCCTATAACATGGACTGTGGTTGGGTCCTTTTTCTTTCTCCTAGGCTTTTTCAGACAAGCTTCTCTTATGGCTTTGCCATAAATAGGAACATCTTTAATAGCTTGGAACAAAGGAATCTGTATATGCATGTTCTTTAGCTGGTCAATGATGTTAAAGGAGTGTTCCTCTGTTTGTGCAGGTTTACTCTGTATGAGCTTTTGTGGAAAATGACGCTTAACTATTGTTTGAGTTTTGGCTGAACTAGTTACATTGGTAGGATCAACTATTTGTGGCAGAGCAGTTGCTGGTACTGATGTTGTAGGAGTATCTAGTATTTCTATTATGAAAGGTGGTTTAAGCATTGGTAGGGTTGTACCAAATCTCAAATGTATATCTGCAACATTTAGAGCATAAGCAAAATATTGCTGAGCATCAACAGAATACATAGGTTGTTGTGGTTTTTAGTTATTTGGATTTGGTTGAGGTTGTGTAGGCAACTGAGTCTTTTTTTGAGGTCCAAAATTTGCAGATGGTGGCATCAGTGCAAGCATATTTACTGGAGGTGGTATAGATGGGTATCTAGTATTGTTAGGCCATTTTTGAGGTCCTCTCCATTGATTTGTGGACTACTAATTCCCTTGGGGTGGTTGCCATTGGTTTGGGAACTATGGCCATTGAGGCTGTTGTGGAGGATACCATTGACCTTATGGATTATTTTGCCAAGCATTATTCCAATTGGGTTGACTATACTGCAGAGGACCTTGGACACTACAGTTTTGCCATTGATTACCATATGGATTTGAATTTTTTAAAGGGTCTTGAGGCATACCTTGACGTGGGGCCCATGGCCGGTGCTGAGCAACAAAAAATACTTTCTCATCATCTCCTTCTATCTTGAGGTACTCAGTTGGAAGATGCTGGCTCTCCATATTAGCGACCAATTTGCATTAACAATCCTTCTTTTGTTTCCTATAGTGTGAAAAGTATTCAGCTAACTGCACCTCAGCCTCTGCATGTTTCTTCTTAGCAACCATTGTATCCAAATGTGTGGTGACATCATTGATGATGTCCTGTTTGAAATCAGACAACAAATTTGAAATCTCCATCTTTGAAATACTAGTGCCACTTCCATTGGCTATCGATGAATGAAATCCCCTTCCTTTCTTTATGGCTGACCTAGAGTAGTTTTGGCAAATCTTCTGAAGGTCATCCCATGAAGATGGGGTTATATCTCCTCCCGCCATCAGGTCTAGTGCTCCAAGGCAGTTTTCATTTACTCCTCTAAGAAAAATCAACTTTTGGGACTCCTCTTGCAGAGCATGTTGTGGGTTTTTCTGTAAGTTGAATAGGAAGCAAGATATATAATCTTCTAAAGTTTAATCTTCCCACTGTGACATTCTAAAAATGTCATCACCTTTTGAATCACTTTCCCTGCAATACTCCTTATACTTGTTAAGAAACAGGCATCTCATATCATCCCAATCTGTGACTGCATTTGCCCCCAAGCCCATAAACCATTTTAAAGTTGACTCCTTTAAAGTGGCTAGGAACAATTTTAGCTTATGACTATCATTATTATAGTCAAAGCTCTGGCATAGGATATCAAACTCAAATAGGAAAGTATAAGGATCCTTTGTGACAAGACCATAGAACTTTGGTAATGGTGATGTAGGTATATTTTTGAGATTGTGTAAGACCCACCCCATTTCCACCTTTTCCTCGACACTTCGATGTCGGAGGATTAAGGGGTTTTGTAGTATCTGGATGATTGGTAAATCCCTAACAGAATTGTACCCCAAGATAGACCTATATATTGTACCTTCATATCAGTACCTATCAATTAATTGTTGCTATGATAGAGGAGATATCTCTAGGTTATTAATTGTGTAAGTGAATCTTGGATGCAGTATGTTACCCTGCGGGTCACAGATCCAACAAGACTATTAAGGTTCCATTGAGTAATGCTTTGATGATGTATTATATGGCTATATCATAGTGATGTTTTGGCGATATTATTAGAACACTGAACAAGGATTTGTTAGATCCTAGACTAATGGGATTATTCTGCATTTTGTTTTCCTAGATTAGGAAATTTAATCATACTTGTGATAAGAATTTTATAGGACCCGACGGATATGGTTACCCCTTACCAATGTTGAACCATCGACCTATCTTAAATATCATGCTAAGGAAAATTGACAATCTTTTGGATTAGGAGTACTATGGAGTTATGCAATCAAATTATTGAATTGAATTGAAATAGTGAATGTATTCCATATGTTTGCAAGCCTCCATTTGGATTATGATCTATATGAGGGCACTGTACTTTATGTGACTTTGATTACATAGTAGAAATAATAACTTGTGTGTATAAAATTATATGCATTTGAATTATGCACTATATGAAAGTGATTAGATGTATGCATTGAATTATGAATTATGAGAAAGTGATTGGAAGAATGCAATTGAATTATATGTTGCAAATGAATATCATGTTAGACATCTTCACTACATTGAGGTTATGAGTAATTGGTGATTACCTTATGAAGGTGTTAGATTATTGATGATCATGATTTCAATTGAATTACGAGATTAGTATGCATTAGAAATGCAATTGAATTATGAAATTGAATTATGCAAACTGAATTTACTTGATGTGATTATTGAATCCTATATGATTACGTGCAGACAATTGAATTATGACATTTCATTCTATGTGATTGAATGTCCAATTGAATTGTGTTAGATCATTACTTTTTGTCTGATTCCTTGTATGCAATTGAGTTAACATTAATGTGTGGATATTACATCTTGTATGATTATATATGATGGTTTTCTTCCTTGAATTACTAATGCTGCATTTAGGTTTTGCAGGTGGAAGGACCATGGAAACATTCAGGGAAACCACATTGAATGCTTGTGCTATCAGTAAAACCAAGGCCCCGTCTAATGAGGAGACCATGACCTCATTGTGAAGTGTTTTATTTTGTAACCGTAATGTGAATGTATGTGTAGGATTGTTAAGTGTTGTAATATGTTGGACATACCTTAATTGTGATGTTAATTATGTGAGTGTCACTTGACACTAGAGTTATTTGTTAACTAAGGTATGTTGTGTGATTGGAGTGCGAGAGCAAGTCCTAGAAGCTTCCTCGAGGGGGTATTCTAAGTGCATCCTCTTGTCTTAGGACCCCTAAGTGAAGTCATACCTTACATTTTCGTGCATAAATTGAACCATGGTTTTTGGAGGGTTAAATGGGACCCTAGGGGGTAGTTTCATGCATTTTTAGGTAGCCCATTCCTTGTACCCATCGGTTAGGGGTAATTTTAGCATGGGAGAAGCTATATTTTGACCTTTTGTCCCCTCCAATAATGCCCATTTAATTTTGAACGAAATTGCAACTTACATCATGGACCCAGAAGTACTTCCTAGGACCATCTTAATGAGGGTTGTGGAGAGTTGGTAGGGGGTCCCTTTTTAGTAGAGCTTTTAGAGGGGTTTGGGGTTGTTCACCCACTCTCTACCTTTAGAGACCACTAAACTTGGAGAAAAAAAAATTTGAGGATAGAAGAAGGAAAAGGCTCAAAACTCCATCATTTTGGATTGGATCATAGGTTGGAGGATCTTGCTCTTCATCTCTTTCATTTTGTTGTAGATGAATCTTGTAGTTGTAAATTTTTTTAAGTGTTTTAGCTCCCCATGGTTGGTCATGGTGAGAGCATGAAATGGTATTGTGTTTTCTTTTGTGATATGATTTTGGGTTGTTTACTCTTGGCTCAATCACCCTTGGGAGGGAAGAGCAACAAAGAGGGGGTGTGGGAATGGAGGCAAAATCCATGTGCAGAGTCTCCTCCATGTGTGGGGAAGGATAAGCTTGGGTGTGTTGTCCCCAAGTAGCCTTTGCATTTGAAGCCCAAGAGGCATTTTTGGGGGTATAAGGAGGGATTTGGCCTTGTGTGCCATTGATATGTGGTACGTTGTTATGGAGGTCCATGTGTGGCCCTTAACATCGTTTATTGTGGTCCATGTGTGGCCCTTAACATTGTTTATTGTGGTCCATGTGTGGCCTTATTATGGCATTGGCTTCTCCATGAGTTTTCCCACTCTCACCCCATTAAAGGATCAGATTCGATCCAATGTTTTATCCTTGAGGGATTTCAGGATCTCTTTGTTTGATTTCATGTGAGTGCTTGTGCTTGAGTATGTATCCTATTCTTTGTGGTTTCCCCAAGCTCGGGGGTGGCCTCATGAGAGGCCTAGGATGGGAGGTGAGCTCCCATGGTCGTTCCCTTGCCTTGTATATATTTGCAGATTTGTGGAACCTCGAAGAGGCTATCATGGAGGTTTTCATCTTTTGGGTGGTTGTGAGAAGACAACCCATTTATTCCTTTGTGAAATCTCTCTTTGTATTTAGACTTCTATTGTTGTAAAAGAGATTGTAATTCTTTTTACTTGGAGCTATTGTGAAGATGAAAAAGATGAGAGACTGTTATTTATTTGATCTCCCATTGTGTGGCATTAGCAATTTGCAATGCTTTATTGTAACTATGAAAGTGCAATCTTATTTGATGTTTATGTAAATGTTTGGAGTGAAATTTCATATTGTTTATTATGATTCCTTGAATATATTATAAAGAATCTCTCTCTCTCTCTCTCTCTCTCTCTCTCTCACTCACTCTCTCACAATAATTGGCAAATACTCTCTCTTTGCAAATGAGTTATCAACATTGATAGATTAAATATTGTAACAATTTCATTATGATTGCATATTTGGGTTGATATAAGAATATTGTAGTATCATATAAGATGATTTAATTGTCATGATCGTTGAAAATAATCTCTATATATGATTCATATCACTCTTTTAGTCCTCTAAATTGTAATGAAACAACTATGAAGAAATGAACAAATTAGTTTTTATGTTGATATCTCAATTGATTTGCAATCAAACTATATTTAATCCTTATTGATACACTATTAATTTTAAGACTATAGACTTCCTAATGCATTCAGGAAACTAATAAAATTATGATGTTATATTACCCATCATTAGCAAGTTTAAAAAAAAATAGTGCACTATTAAAGTAGCACTCTTCAGATTTTGGAGAGCAAAAATACTCTCTGAATTTTGTATGGGATAAAAATCCCATTCAAAATCCATGCCACAGTCATATTATATTATTAAATCTTGCCACCTCAATATGTAATAAAAAAATAAAATATCATTGTATTATTTCCCCTTACCTTCTTTATTACCTTCCCCTTTACATGGCGCATGTGGAGGGAGGTCATGACTTGTTTAAAGTTTCAAACTTTTCTATTGGTCTAGATTGTGTCCTTGTGCTGACACATCTTGTCTTCAAAACCTGCGCATGCTTCCTCTTGCCCATGCTTATCATTTAACACCAATTTTGTTTGGTACTTCACTATGACATGGGAAAGGAGTGGGACCCACTTTCCACTTCCTTTTCATGTCTTCCACTTTCCCATGTGCTGGTTTGGCGCAGGCTTTGGGGGAGTATTAAAAAAACTTTATTTGAATTCACTTCACATTCCTCTTTATTGCGCACCCCTCCTTTGTCCTTTGTGATGGTAAGTGGAGTGAGGGGAAGATTTGATAGATTTCTAGGGTGCTAAGAGTAGGGAGATAGGCTAGTTGACTTGGTAGGATGATTAGATTAGTGAGTAGGTTAGTATTTAGATAAGTCAGTTTAGGTTGTTAGTTAATTATTTTTATATGAGATTAATGTCTTGTTAATATTAGTAGTTAGTCATTATTTTTAGCAATGTATAAATTATTTATTTTGTTATTATTTATGGTACCATATGCTAATGTTATAGCATGTATATAATATTAATTGATATATTATAGTATATTAACTAATTAATAATTATATTAATTAATTAATATATTATAATTATTAATTAATTTCATATATATTATTTAATTATAATATTTGAATATATATCATTAATTAATGTTTTTCTTTAAATTTATTGAATAGTTAACAAGTTCATTAATCAATTGTTATGTTGTAATTATTAATTGAATTGGTATATATTCATTTTGCAACGAATATTGGTGTAAACGATTATTAAATTTTATATTCAATATTTTCATTAACTAACAATCTAATTATAATAATCAAAATTGGACTTGATTTATATATATGGGAAAATGGTTAATCTATATGTATAATAATGTTATTAAATAAATCTTCTTTTATTCTTGGATAATCTATAAGATTAATAGATTGACGATCAACGAAATTGATCGTTAAGATGATTTACGAATTCTTCTTATATTGAAATTTCAACTAGCATCCTATGGAAAAACAACATTGTTGAGGTTGATCACCTGAATCTTTTGTGACCTCGTCGTTGACTCCTCTTACCCGCATCTTAAACGTGGAACTTTTAACCTTTTAAAAAAAAATTGTTGGTTGTGTTTTGACCCAAACTTTTGGGCATTACAGATTGGGATTATTGACGAGACTTGGTATTGGAAATGGGAATGTGGGAGCTGCCATAGCTGGAGGTATAGGATAATGAAATTATGGCTTGAAGTTGGTAATAATTGGTTGATTTTGGACAATAGGTGGTATTGGAGTGGGGTTAGTATGGAATCTGGCCAATATTTCTTCAAATGGATGGAGGTCAAATGTTTTCTAGGTGTCTTCTTCTGCTGAAGATGATGATGCATTAAACTCTAGGCTTGCGTGAAGAAATGGAAGTTCAGGTTGTTCAAATTCTTCTTTTGATTTTACAGGCTCCTTAAGAAGGAATTGACCATGAACATCTCTCCTTCTTCGATGCATGCAAGAAATTGGTGACTTGTTATTCAAGCCCACAACTTTGCGGTTCTTAACTAACAAACTAATGTAAAAACAAAAGACTCATAAAGGTTCCTAGTTTGACACCATCCCCGACAACGACACCAAAAATGTATAATTTCATAATAGATAAAGGTCATCACACCATTGTCTCTCTCAAGGATAACATACCTATTCTAAAGACTACCTATTCCACCATGAAATACACTTGAATTGTCAACCCAGGGACGTAGGAGTTGAAATGGGTCAGCACAGTTATCTGCACTAAGCTCCTTTAAGAATCATAACACTTATGCTACAGGAAAGTAAAATGCATGGAAAGAATCTATACTACTGCTACAAGATAGTAAACAAAGTTGGGCAAGCAATAGCTAACTCTATAAAGCTTAGAAAATGAATCTAAACTAATTAACAACTCAAAACATCCACCATGATCATTTTTTGCAAGTGCTACAGGAACTTCCATAGTGACAATGCTACAGGATCAATACAGTAAATCTATCTAAAAATAGGAAATTGCAAGGAATGAATCTACTCTACCTAAATCTATTCCACCTTCCAAGTGGGCCCCCTTGGTTGGCTTCAAAAAGCTATGAACACAACAAGTATTCCAAAATCACTCCATTAAAATCTTTCCTTCATTACATAAAATGAACAATTCATGAAGAATAGAAAAAGAGTAATTTCTGAATCTTAAACCATCACTGTCTATTTCTCCATTCGCTTACTAGGATGATCCCAATCCATTATATAGAGGATGGGATACTTATGACATAAAAGTTTTGAACAAGCACCACTAGAAAAGGAGGCAGAAGATCAACCATGGCAAAATACATTTAATACTAAATAACAGAACAACAACTTGCAGAGAATATAGCAAGTTGTGACTCCTAAATTTTCTAGAATAGTAATTCTACTGTAGGCATGGCTCATTCATAGGAACTAAATTGCGCTTGCCTTGCCACAATCAGTCTCCACCATCCGCTCTCTTTAATGTAGTAATCAACATCCTTTTCATTGCTCCTCATTTTCCTGAAAGGTTATAAACATCTGGAACATGCATGTAAGAAAACATTCCTACTTTTACTCAAATATTAGAACATAGCTTAAGATATTTATATGAAATATAGCATCATATGTATAATATTAAACAAAGTATGTCACACACACTACCCATAGGTTTAGTAAGTTCTAGATGTCTCTGGCACATGTTCACAAGATATTTACACAAATGTTTTGGAAATGTTTTTGACAAAGCATAAAGAGTAAGACCAAAATATGAAAAATATAATGAAATTGAGACATTAATATGCCTCATCAATGATATTCATTAAATGCAATGTATATCTTATGTAATAGTTCGATCTAGGTTATTTTTGTACACCGTAGATCTTAGGGTTATGACTAAGTTGTGTAACCTAATTTTGTTAAAGCGGAAAAAGAAAATTGCTATAGAAATGTATGTTTACATCATTTGTGGTGTGAACTAATGTGAGAACAAATATATGACTCAAGGAGAACTTGAAGCATTTGCCTAGCTTCAAGTCTATCAATTAGCAGAGCAGATTGTAGAGGATATCAGATTAAGTAGAATCACAAAAGGCTATCAAGTAGTTCAGAGTTGAGATTAATCACAGTAAAGGTGAGATAGATTCAGAACTTATAGATTTGTATTAAACAATTGAGTTTTCATTAAGCAGATAATTGCCTATTACTTTCTAACAATTGTAATATAGTTTTTGGATAAATCTCTTAGTAGAGTAGACTTAATAGTCTTATGTAAATCTCTTAACTGAGTACACACTTCATTAGTGTTGTTGAAATCCTATAACTAGGTTGATCTAGCTAATTTAACATGTCACTCCTAATAGGGTGAGATCACCATAAGTGATCAAAACTTGTAGCCCTAATAGGCAAACCTTTTCTATCTGCAGTAGTGAATAATTTGTGGGTGTCATCCCCATTGCAGTTTTTACCTTCTAACAAGGGTTTATGCGTTACCAAAATACTTGTGTTAAGTGATTTCTAGTTTGATTTCATGTTGTTTACTTTCTTAAGTTAAATGGATGATTGATACATGCAATTAGATACAAGTTATTTTTCAAGGTTATCATAGTTTACAATAATAGATCTGAAAGGTTTTACAAGTAAAGTTTTGAAGGCACTAATTCACCCCTTCCCTCTCAGTAACTATCTCTCCTAATTCCAACAATTGGTATCAGAGCTTAGTTCTCTTATTGAACAGTTTAACCACTAAAGGGTAAAGATCTAAGTCATGGAAAGGTATAAGTTAGACAAGACTATTGAGAATCAGAAGATACAGATATAGATGCTCATTGAACAATACAAGCAAGCCAAGGAAGAACTAAAGAAATAACCGGTTGAAAGAAAGACCCATGCTATTCTACAAAGTGAGTTTGGTTACCATGAGGAACGTATTGATGAAATGTTCGAGCATATTGGATCTAGTTCTAGAAGCATCTCTAATGGATCTGAAGGCATAATCACTAATTTATCTTAAAAGAATCAACATCTATCTAAACAAGTGAAAGCACTTCAAATCAGTCAAGAATCTCATATGGTAAGAATGGTGGAAATCATGAACAATGCTAGACATGCTAAACAAGATAGGAATATGGCTATTGAAGACCAAAGATAGATGACTAAACAACTTCAAGAAAAAGAAAGTGAAATATAGAGACTCATTGATCATCACTTCCAAGTATCTAATCAGATGATGACTGTGAATCGAGAGGTCAATCGAGTAAATGGAGAATTGTCAAGAAGACTAGAAGATGTTGCAAGACTCGGAGAGGAGAATGAAAAGCTGAGAAATGAAGTGAAAATTCAAAAGAAACACAATGAAATGATGAAATTGGCTAAGGACACTTCTAAGAAGATTGATGACTTTCTAGTCAATCAAAGAAGATTTGGGAGTAGAGCTGGGATAGGATATACCGGTGAAGGAGAATCATCACATCAAGCTGAACAAGTCAACAACAATCAAATTCAAGGACCTAAAGCATTGGCATGTTATCATTGTTGCAAACCGGGACATACATCTAATGTTTGTAGAAGCAAAGCACAAGGTAAACCTCCTGTCACTCCTAAATTCAATGGATAGTATTATTATTGTGGCAAGTTTGGACATCAAGCTTATGAGTGTAGAGATAAATAGAATGATATTGCTAACAATACCACTGAAAAGAAAGTATGTTATACTTGTAATAAATATGGACACATTGCATGGGAGTGTAAGGCCAAGATGAAGAAACTATGGACTCCTAAGCAGAAAACACAACGCAAGCCTTATCAACCGAAGAGACAAGGTAATTCTTATGTTTGGGATTATAAAACATAGGCTAATTGTGTTTCATGTAGAAGATATGGGCACATTGCAGTGAATTGAAATAGGAAAAGATGTGCTGGACAATCAAGAAGTTGGACAAGCACTGGAATGACATGTTTGCATTACCATAAAGTCGGTCATTTAAGCAAAGACTCCAGAGACCGAGCACCAAAAGAGAATCATGTATTTGAGAGCGGTCATACTATTGAAGATATCATGAAGATAAGAAACTTTATGTGGAAGAAGGCATCTAATGAGAATGTTGAGTCAAGTAATGATGTCGGTGAAACCTCATCCACTAGATTGGGTGACATTGGTAACTCCACTTAAGGTGACAAAGGTATGTATGGGACTAATATTTATAGTGAGCACATTTTACATACAGCTCCTTATATATGATGAGCACATACCAAATCTTCATGAATAAAGATTCATTATGGTTTATATGTTATGAGCTATCAAAGTTATATAGTCGGTAAAAGAGAGACCGAGAGTTGATTACCCATCGATAATCACTACACAAGGTTAACCAAGCAAACATATCAACCGACGAAGAAATTGTGTGTTAACTGAGTGGATAGAAGTTTCTAGTTGTCACTGAGCTAACAACTATTATGAACTAAAAGTAGGTCAAGCATTTATTCCATGAAAGTTTGAGAAGGAATATCGAAAAGTCTATAAATAGACGGGAAACAGAGTTCATTGTTACATTGCGATTTTAAAGAACAAAGATTTCATAGAAAAGAGTTTGAGCTAAAAGATTTTCTAAAGGATTCAAGGCTATTGTAGATCAAACCGACATCATTCTTTGATGACTCCAAGTAAGTTCATTTGATATCAGACACTTTATAATCTCGTTGCTAGCCAAAACCCTAAATTGATTTATGGCATTGACATCATCTGCTAGCAAATCACAAAGTGTTGAGAAGGAAGTTAATCTAATTGTAAGGGAAAATTTTGAATAACCTAAGTTTAAGCCACATCCCAAGGTTGCATCACAAATAGATTCAATGGGCACTTTTTCAAGCATACTAGATAGGGTTTTATTGACAGAAGACGTAAGAGCATATATTCATTGTA
This sequence comes from Chamaecyparis obtusa, assembly GCA_027943335.1. Lineage (NCBI taxonomy): Eukaryota > Viridiplantae > Streptophyta > Pinopsida > Cupressales > Cupressaceae > Chamaecyparis > Chamaecyparis obtusa. Next base: position 311,724 of record BSBK01001896.1, on the reverse strand, counting down.
AAATTGGAGAAATAGGAGTTTTTGACTATTGCAGCATATCAACAAATCTATGGCACCAATGGAAAATTGAAACAAGAACACAAGAAGATTGAGGAATCAGGGTTATCATGTGTCACACACTACCCAGAATCATTTAAGATAGACTGGATAGAATCGTATTGAGTAGGTATCACGATGGAAAATTTTGGCTAGATAAACCTATAGAGGTCAATAAGAAAATGATCAGTAGCGTTACTGGTTACCCTACAACTGACAAGGAAAAAGCTTTCCATAGATCATCATGAACAAATGTTGAGAAAAATACTGGAGCTCAATGGGACAAAAGAGCACTAAAAATTTTGACAATCAAGGACCCAGTAGTTAAATTTTCAACACATGTTATCGGGTACAAGATATTTCAATCAAGAAGACCTAACATCATACCCTACATCGTAGTAGACATGGCATATAAAATTGTTAAGAAAGATCACCAGATTGATCTTTCCGAGGTACTATTACATCAACTACATGAAAAAATGAAGACCATAAGGACAAAGAATTCTAATACCTGTAAGTTTGGAACACTACTTGTTTGTATATTTTTCTATCTACAAAAGTATGTACCTGGTGCCAGTAAAGTAAATTGTCAATTAGATAATCTGATAACAGCATAAATCAATGATATGATAAATAAGTTAGGAGATAAACTCAATGTAGAGTTTGATACATACTTCAAAGAATTCTAGACCAAAATGCATCAAAGAAGTAGAATTCCAAGGGAATTAGTTGAAAAATTTGAGGCAGACATTTGTTTTGTAGTCAACACAGATCATACTATGATAAGAGCAGTTGAACCTAGAGTAAAATGGTTGGCACCTATGGGTTATGAAATGAACTGTGATTTCACACTGAAATCTATTAATGCATTTCTTACATTACCAAAGGACCCTACTGCCACTAGGTTCGGAACATATGAAGAGGCTAAATCTAGAATCACTACAGGCATAGTGATCGATAAAATGTGTAGAAAGGCAAAGAAAATAAAGAAAGACCTTGCTGCTAGATTTGGAGATATTTCTAACTCATCTGAGGAGTCACCAGTTCCCACACCAACCGAAGGACAATTAAAGATGGCTAATAAGCCATATGATAGTGAGGAGACGGAGTCTGAAAAAGAAAAAGATCCCACACTGGTTCCTTCTCCCAAAGCTCAAGAAAAGAAGTAGTTGCCAATACATGTAGGTACAAGGACAATATCATCAAATACAACCTCATCCCCACTAAAGAAGGTATTAGTCAAAATTACAAGATCACAAGAAGCTACACCCATGAAAACATATGAAAAGAGAAATGCGAAGGTTGTAACTATGACACCGAAGAAGAGAAGAAAATTGATAAGAGGTAAATAAGATATTGATGAGAATAGAGATGACCTCAATCAATTTAAAGTGGTCAGTAATAAGGTAAGGTCAATTAATGAAATTATTAAAGAAATAATTGAGAATGGTGACCTTGCAGATCCTGAAATTAGCAAATTTGACAAAATGTCAAATGAAGATCAAACCAAAATAGAAGAGGCAGTCATCCAAATGATGATAAAGTTTAAAAGAGTGCCATTAGAGTTTGAACCATCACTACTGATGGTGTTGGATGATAGAATAAATGAAAAGTGGGCATGTGCACTGGACACCAAGAAAAGAAAAAGAGAAAGATCTCTAGTTTGGGTTGCTCCACACTAAGCCTAGGACAAATCAATGAACTTATGGTTCAACATCAAGCAAGATTTTTGGTAAAGAATAGGGAAATTTTGATACTAGATGAGAATGTAGTAGACATAGATGAGTCTGGAGATTTCTTATGGAAATCTATTCTTGAGGCCAAAGAAAAGGCTGAACAAAAGGCATTTTTAAATCTATCTAAGAAGACACAAAATTCCAAATGTAAAGGCATTTATATTGATAAGGACACAACAAAGAATTCAAAGAACACCGGTATATCAGTTACCAAGGTAATTGATATCACCAAGAAAAATAAAGAACTAAGTGTTTCACATGATGCACCAGATCTAGTAGAGATCCAACTGAAAGAGAAAACTGAGGATGTTGTACTTGTTGAGGACATCACAAATGGTGATCCTGATGACACAAATGATGAGGATATAAAAATTGCACCACTAAAAGATGAGGACAATGTCACTAAATGTGCATTTACATCATTATCAGGTAAGCTTCCTGTACTTGTAGAAGTAGCTAAAATCATTTCACAAGTACAACCCTACAACTCAGACCTTGAGCAACACAATGATGCCACAGGGGTACAAGAAATTGAAAAACCTACAGAGACAGATGAGCCTAACCAAATAGAGGCACCTTCCTCCAAAACAAAGGTAATAGATGAGACAATGGAAATCAGGGTGATCCCACCTGACACCACATCTAAGGCTTCCATCAACTGAGACAAAGACAACAAGGAGCAGAAGAAGGAAGAAAATGTGTCAACTAGGAAGGATACTCTGAAGACTAGAGACAAGTCCCTTGTTGTTTCTGAGAAGAAATCACCACCTGCATCAGAGAAGAAGAATAAAAAGAAAGGAAAAGGGCTGGTCACCCTAGATGAAGTGATAATTATTACTGAGTGTGATTCGAGGACCCTAAGCCCTAAAGAATTAAGCAAGTATGGGGATTTATGCTCAAGGAAAGTAGCTCAGGAGAAGCTAAAGTAAGAAACCAAGAGAAAAGCAATTTTAGTAGATGTGAGGGATATGTTGCAATAGGTAGTACCTAAGGTGGACATTGATGAAGATACTCCCATCATAGATCAACTTGTTGTTTTAACAGAGAAGATCAATGCCCCAGATACCAAAGCAGACAAACGAATTGAAGAAAGGGTAGAGTCAAGGATATAAAATAAACTGGAAAATAGAATCAGCCAAGAAGTAGCAATAAAGAAGGTCACATTATCTGAGGTAATCACTGATATTAAATCTATTACTTAGTTAATTTGTCAGTTCTCACTGAAGCTTTGTACTGTTGACACCTTCACTATTGAAGTCAGTGAAAAGATGAAAGGACTGGAAGTAGAAATCAAGGTTAGTACAACTGCTACATTAACCAAGCCAAATGCTTTCTCAAAGCACATTCACCAAGTTTAGGAACTCTGGTGGTTAATAATAGACTTAAAGAAACAAGAAGAGCACATAACATATTCGGTCACTGAGTTACAGATAGAACTCCTACTGTACCTAAAATTTTTTTGGGGCACACATTGTCAAAGTAGAAAAACTTGTAGAAACACCAAAAAATTATGTGTTGGATAACATCTTTGACATGCATGTGCAAGTCAGTCTTGAGCATATTGCTCTCACCAACTTGAAAGAGGAATGGGAAAACCTCTTGGAGTCAGTGAAGAAAACCCACAAGCATATTTTTAACAAGATGTGAGTATACTGTTACATTTTTTTTGTATTTCGCATTACTATCAAAAAGGGGGAAAGCAATGTATATGTCATTATGCCAAATAAATATATACATAGATGCTATGCATACTACATATTACCAGAAGCATGCACTGAGGTGGAGTACCTAGAAATTTTGATAAGCGTACATGTATATGGTGGAGATATAAGTATTATATAGAAAATTTTATCTATATACATTCAAGTTTTGATACTAATGCCAAAGGGGAAGATTTCTATCTCTATGGAACATTTAAAGTTGCCATTAGTATCAAAGGTTATCAAAGATATCGGCCAGTCACTTACATTGAGAAAATTGGTAACTAGAAGAAGGAAAAATTAATTAGTAAAGCTTACACATAGAGCACTATATAGTTTACCGAGAAACAACATCACTGACACCGACAGATAGTAAACACTGAGCATTCAATATACACTAAGCAGTTTATATAGTGTTTACTGAGGATCACATAAAATGACATAGTAATCTGAAATGGCACATTATTCTATGCAAATAGTTACAACAGATCAGAAAAAGTTTTAGCAAGCTCGACGAACATTTATTGTTATGATATTCATTAAATGTAATGTATATCTTATGTAATATTTTGATCTAGGTTATTTTTATACACCGTAGATCTTAAGGTTATGACTAAGTTTTGTAACCTAGTTTTGTTAAAGTGGAAAAAGTAGATCTCTATATAAATGTATGTTTACATCATTTTTGGTGTGAAATGATGTGAGAATAGATATATGATTCAAGGACTACTTGAAGGATTTTCCTAACTTCAAGTCTATCAGTTAACAGAGTAGATTGCAGAGGATATCAAATTAAGCAGAATAAAAAAAGGCTACTGAGCAGTTCAGAGTAGAGATTCATCACAGTGAAGGTGAAATATATTTAGAACTTATAGATCTATATAAGACAATTGATTTTTCATTAAGTAGATAATTGCCTATTGTTTTTTAACAATTGTAATAGAGTTTTTGGATAAATCTCTTAGTAGAGTAGACTTAACAGTCTTATGTAAATCTCTTAACCGAGTACACACTTCATTAGTGTTGTTGAAATCCTATAACTAGGTAGATCTATTTGATCTAACATGTCACTCCTAATAGGGTGAGATCACCAGAAGTGATCAAAACTTGTAGCCCTAATAGGCAAACCTTTTCTATCTTTAGTAGTGAAGAATTTGTGGGTGTCATCCCCACCGCAATTTTTACCATCTAACAAGGGTTTCTGTGTTACCAAAATACTTTTGTTAAGTGATTTCTATTTTGATTTCATGTTGTTTACTTTCTTAAGTGAAATGGATGGTTGATACATGCAATTAGATACAAGTTATTTTGCAAGGTTATCATAGTTTACAGTCATAGATCTAAAAGGTTTTACAAGTAAAGTTTTGAAGGCATTGATTCACCCCTCCCCTCTCGGTACCTATCTCTCCTAATTCAAACACCTCCAATGGCCCAATCATCCAGACCTTGACTGTCCCCTCAACCAATGACCCTTCAAAACTAGGTTATCATGGAATCAGTGAGTGATCCTTCATTCTCCTAGTCTGCCCTGCATCCAAACATATTGGAAATACACAATACAATGATAACAAGTTTTTCACAATTCCCCTTCCCTCAAGGAACACTATCAATGATCCCTTCCACATAGAATTTCACTATTGTATGAGAGGGTTGTGTAGGAACAATTAACATTAAACAAGGAGCAAACTCATCAACACATCTTTGTTGTAAACATGCCATTGGTTCAGTTTTGTAATTTTTATTTTTTTAAAATGCATTTAAATAGAATATTAAGCATAGTAATAATATGCTTAATCTATTAGTAATTGTAGATTAAATTCCCATAACACCTTTATCAGTTTAGCATGTTATTATAAGATACTAAAGAAGACCTGCTATTTGTCAGAGAAATATTCACTATCCCCCAAAATGAAGACAATGAAGATTGACCTCCTGCCCCACAACAAAGAATATTGTAATAAGAATAAGATATAATATAGTGTTAGAATAAACTTTTAACAAAGACATGTAATTCTTAAGTTAATGATCTAAAAAGCTGCAAATATAGGAATTGAAAAAGAATATAGTGCCAAGAAACATTTTCACAAATATGAAACATGAAGAAAAGTAATAACATTAACAATGCCAAGATTCAAAACATTAAATTTCACCTTTGGATGTGTTTTTGTAGTGGGTTGCCCAACATCAAAAATATGTTGAGTTTCATTTGAGATGTAACTAAGAGTATCATGTAGAATAGACCCTAAACTTTGAAAGTGTTCTCCAGCCTGGAAATTCAAAATTCAATCTAGGCAAGCATCAGTAAGTGAAATAAATTATAGACATCAACATCATCATCATCATAATCATTAGACATAAATTATAGACATCAACATCAACATAATCATAATCATTTGGAGGGTATTCGTTTTGGATAGTACTACGTTTCTTGAAAGTTTTTCTGATGCTTCTAAACTTTAAAGACATATTTTATGGCTTAATGATAATATAGATTAGTGTTTTATTTTCTGATGGAATTTTGTTGATCATTCATGGTCTTGAAGAAAATTTTGATTGTTTTGATTCTCGAGTCTTGACATTGTTTCTCAATGTGATATAGACTAACCACAAGATGGTTCAGTTAGACCTCTCTTTCTATTTAATCATTTTTCTTCTTCATGGTGTAAGTGTCAATATGTTATAATCCAACCAACGAGTACCCTTACGAAATAATGATCATTAATATTCATTAATGGTGGGCGGTGATTCCTTGGTAATAAAGGCATTGACAACATTCATAATATTAACCAAGTCATGGGTGGTGATACTTGAAATAGCACAATTAGTAAAAGGAAATAACAACATAACAGAATTTGGAGTGAGGAAGAAGAAAAATTGGAAAACAAAATATAGAATAATCAGGTTGGAATTGGAGAAGAATTCATAAATAAACTTGGATTAGAAAAAAACCATGTTATCTGGTTCTTTGTTTGAGGCTGGGTTCTGGTTCTACTTTTGTTCTCCTTTAGGTTCGACTTGGGTTCCTTTAGTAGGAACTTGGGTGCCTGGGCCAATCCTAGGTGCACCTGTAGTATTATAAATATGATACACAAGGCATTTTATTCATAATTTATAGGTTAACTCATTATTATGGTAACATGGGTATGACCACACTCCATGCCTTATAATGGTACCTCACATGGAGTGTGGTTTAAATGAAGTTGAACCAAATGCTAACCGTGATGCCTATGATCATGATGAAGATGAATATGAATATTAAATCTAAAATATGGCTTGTAATTTGAATTTTCATTGTGAATGAAGAAACTATAGATTCAAGTTGACTCATTCTATGTTGTAGTATATTTGTTCTTGAGATCTACCATATTATATATGTGTAGCCTATAAGGGACATCTTCTACTCATCCATGTATCAGAGCTCGGTAAGAGTTCTTAGGAGAAAGACAAGATGTCAGTGGGAGATGGAGAAACCAATCTCAGAACACCACTTGAAGCCTTGCAATGTTGAGAGTAGGATAAAGGCTACACTTGAGACCCTATATAAGGAACAATCTTATTGAGCTTCACTTTGTTTCAAGAGTAGTTTTATATTCTATACTAAAAAAGGCCAGCCACATGAAGGTGGAAGCTCATTTGGCCCCACCCCCCTAACATCACTCTAAATTCCCCGTTAACATCTAACATTCATTCATTATTTCATCCATTAATAAAATGTAACATTCATAAATTATCACATGATAACATTCATTAACAAATTAATAAAATGTGACATTCATTAATTATGACACGATAACAATCATTAACACATTATAAAATTTATGAACATTCAATACCACATAATTAAATTCATTGGCATATACAAATCAGTCATTATCAATTAAGGTGCATAGATGATAATCATTTCTTTTTTTACTTTTGATTTCTAGTTTTTAAGAAGTAATCGCTAAGAGGAGTATCGATATCATGATGATGATCATCTACCCTCTCAGTAGATCTCAATGCACACCTAGTTATGTGTTGATGCAAAGAGGGGTCATCTACAATAACATGTAGAAGGGTTAAATTAAAAATATTTTATTATAATTAAAAACATTAAAAAAAATTTAAAGTATTTTAGTACTTTACAGGCCATAATCGTATAGCTCTTTACCTGATCTAGTCACATCATCAACATCAAGGGTAGTTTTTCTGGCCTCGGCCTCGACCTCAACCTGCTCATTAACAGCGGCCTCTACACTCTCTACAACTGCAATACAAATTGTTACATTAATCCAAACACCAATTGCAATTAAATTTGTATTACTACACCAATCAATTTAAGATTTTTACTTGTATTACTCTAATGCACATCCTCATTGTCATCAACATGCACAGGTTGTGTATGACAACAATCGGTAGGCTGCATTTCAATTTCATACGCATTCATGTTATCATTGTTTTCTTACTTAAAACAAATTTACTCACTTTATGTTAGAACTTAACATCAAATAAACTAATTGGTAAAGAATTTAATTTGAAATATCATCTATTTAGCTTACTTACCATGACAAATCCATCAGTAGAACCTTCTGCACTTCTTATTCTTTCTACCATGGCTTTATAGCCTTGTTGGAAGCTAATTCTCTTGTCCTCTTCTGTGAGACTTACATTGAAATCCATGCCCTACATTTTTGCTTGGTATCATCAAAATTTATTTTATTGTTTCATCAAAACAAAAAAGATTTCAAATAATAAATAAATATTATAAAGATCAAAGAATTATTTTTAGTGTTAAAAGCCATCTACATATTATATTTTTCCTCATTCAATTCAAACAATATTAACACTTACAACTCGTGCACCGAGTTTCGAATAACCACCAGAGCCTAGCTTGTGTTGCTCGTGCATTTGTAGTCTTGCTTTTGTTGCCTTTGATGTGTCAGGCAATCTATGAAGAGATTGAAATAAGTTAGTTCATATAAATATGAAGAGTATTTAGTAAAAAATTACATTCTTAACAGTATCACATACCTTCTTCTATTATCTGGTGATGTATTTCTTTTTTTTATTTCAGTTTTCTCATTTGCATCTAGAATAAGAGATTTCCACTCTAAATCAAGAATGTAAGGGGGACACTAGTAATTCGGGTTTTTGGTTAATGTACACTTGTACTGGTCCCTAATATATCTCAAACATAACCCATATTTTTGAAGGAGCTTACCCTTCTCAAATGCACAAGGTCCAAAAAAGTTTGTGATACTCTCTACTAGATCATCCTTTAATTTTTGATTTTGGGTTTTCCACCTTTTAAGAAAAAAAGAGTGTTAGATTTAGAAATGGATGTAATGATAACTATCCTAGCAATGATATGAAATCAAAATAGTGGATTGGGATTTTAGTTTGGATGTGATGTTCCACCCTGTACAGATGATGGGCCCGAATATCTACAAACACTCATCATTAAGTTTACCATAAAAAACATCATTCCCTGGAAAATAATCATGGGATCATTAGTCAAAGGATATAATAGTATAAGCTAAGAATACAATAGATGTAAGCTTCTCATATTGAATGCAAGGTGTAATTAACATACGATCTTATAGTAAAAGAAAGGTCCAATCTTTAAAGTAGCTGGAAGTTTTAAAACTATTTTCAAGGGAACTCCTTCTTCATCGCTCACAAGCAATATGCAATCCTTCACCATTCCTGTACTAGGAATACTAGTACATCTAGGAAAATCACCATCAAGTGTTGCATCCCTTGTTGCATAAATTGAATCCATTATGAAATGGCCCTAAGAAAGAACACTTCAAGGGAAATAAACATATATATAATGACAGAGAAAATAAAATCGGTGTGCGAGTAGGTGGTTCCATGGTATCTGTGGCCATGCTACATGTTGCCGACATTGCAAGACATAATACATCTGAGCCTACCATCGTATGAGGTGGCGATAGTAAATGATCATTGACACGTGCTAAAGAATGAGATTGTTAGAGCATAATAAAACCAATAATTAGCATGGACAATATTGTTAGAGAGTAAAAAAAAATATACTTCAACATGCGATCTACCTGAACCAGCTATAATACCCTCATCATGGCCATGAGGATCAAAATTATGAAAAAAAGATGTAAAAGCAACACATCCACTTATTTTTTAATGACATAAAAGACTACTATAACATAAAAACTATTATTGATCTTTTGTTATAATTAAAAATTACATTAATACTTACTCTGTAATTTTGAGATAGGTGCATCCATTTAGTTTCCCTCTTTTGTGACTCAAGAGTCGGAGGGAATATAGATGCCAATTCAGCCAGTCTTTTTCCAATTTTGTGGAGGCATTTTCTAATTGCAGAGGCCAACTCATCACAAGTAGCGAAATCAACAAGTAGGTCCTCGTCAAAGAAATCCTCTTTAGGGACTGCGGGTTCCTTTCCCTTTCTCTGTTGACCACCTATCTGTGACAACAATATTACTAACACTATAGAATTAATTTGAAACACTGATGAAAAGAATATAATAAAAAACTTTATTTAACATTTTTCTTCTATCTAATTTGTAGTACAATAACAAAGAGGTTTACCTACTGGGAAGAAGTGCATGCACGATCATAATTGTCCCCTCTATGTGGTTTCTCCATATTGTGGTCATGTGTTATTATTTAAAGTTAACCAATAATTAGAAAGGACTACATTAATAAATTTCATTAGAAGATGATGATGGAGATGAGGTGGATAGTGAGGAGACTCTCTAAATGTGTTTGGCAAAAAAACTCAATTATTTAATGGTGCATAGTATGTACCTGCACCCTAATGAAAGTGACATCATTTGTATTTGTGTGATTCAAGTTGTAATCAATAAGTAGCTCCTCCCCTGCACTTATTGATTTTATTGCACATACAAATACATGATTTCCCTTGTGTGCCTCAAATATGCAATTGGGTTGCTTAATAGATAACAGAGGTCGTGTGCTATTTATAAAACCTACAATATTCCCTGATGCTTTTGGCCTTCCGTCAATGTATATAGCCACTCTTTTACTTTTCTCATTGTCTTTTTGTTGAATATAATTTTCTGAGAGTGCATACCTACGCATACTTTATTTATATTGAACAATTCACATCCAACTTTTCTAATTGTAACAAGGTCCAACATACTCCGTCAATTCAACAACTTTTTTATAAGAGACCTTTATGCCATCCATGAAAAATAGGCCCAAACCACGTATTAACGATGGTGCAATACGATATATCTTGCCTTTAATACTAAAATCAATGTTTATTGGAGGAAGTTTGATGGGGTCACATTGTTTCTATAGATTTTGGTACCTAGAGGGCACCTCGATGTCGCCTTTGCTCTCATCATCATAAGGACATGACCACCCTTGAGCAAGGAAAAATTTCATGCATTTATTCAATTTCCTTCTAGTCTTTTGAGCTCTAGTTGATCTTCCTAATTCAAACATACTAAATGACTCACTTTCTTTGCTTGAGGAAGACACATCTGAAAAATACCTATTTGGTGCTACTTGCACTCCATCAAATGAAAGAGATAGAAAGTAATGTGAGATATTTTTCAAATTGTGAAATACATTAATCTCTATAGGGTGTATTGACTTATACCTATCGATCTATGAGACTGTGTGGGATGCTTGTGAAAGGGGTTTGGGTACCTACATATGTAATTCAATTATCTAAGGTTAGCTTAAAAATTCATGATACATATACTAAAACCACATAGTAAGTACATTAAAAATCATAAGCATCCCATATTAAGTAAACCATAAGCATCCCACAGTAACAAAAACTCACCTATCAATCTATAGAAAAAAATATAAGTTATTAATATTAACAATATTTATGGTACATGTTTCACCATTTAATTACTATAATGACATATATGACATACCTTAGCATACGTGACATTTTTGTGTTGGATAAACCATTCATAACCTTCAAGTTCAATAACAACAATACAATAGAGAGAATAGTTGTTTGGGAGCCTTCATAAAGGGGTGTGGCTGCCTTCTCAAGTAGAGGTATATCATGGATAACATCAACATGATCCTGATCATCATCATCAGTTGCACCAATACCAAATGTGTCATGGATCAATGTATTAGTACCATCATCTACTGCATCATCATCATCTTCCATGGGATCATAATCTTTAGCTTCAATATTCGCACCTCCATGATCCTCCACTTCCAAAGCCATATTCTCCATATTCGTACCTCCATGGTCCATATCACGAACTCCCTTGGGGAGGTCAACCTATATAAAAATGATGAACACAAATAAACCATGATAATGATCTCATCATCAAGTGTATTTCATATATATATTAATTGTTAAATAAATATAATGAAAAAATTTCCAATTCATGATAATCAAACCCTCCTTCAATGTGACCATTATCCCTACAATGTCTCTTAGCTATTTTGATTAGTAATCTTCTAGTGTTTAAGCCCTTACAAATATTGTAGGGACAATAACATTTTCCATCGCCTTTTCTTTTCAAGTTCGACCATAATCTATTGATTGCATCCCCATTACGTTCTTCACTTGGATTGTTTGACATGATCCTTCTTCACTTAGATTATCTATAACCTAATTATATATATAAATTGAAAACTTAGTTATGAAATGATGTTGTAGTATAGTATACCAAATTGAAACACTTCTGTTGTTATAGTCTTCCACCTTGAACTCTTTCCTATTGTGGCAAGAAAGAAAGATATTCAAATAATATAGTAGTTTGTACATCAAAATAAAATATCATATATATTATACACAAAATATTATCCCTACATTGCATCAAATTTGACCAAGCACTACTGAGAGCTAGACCCGACAATAAATGGACTTGTGATGATTTTCACAATAATACATTTGTTGCAGGGTATAAGGTCCCACTAGTGCTTAGGCAAATCTGCATGGTGAAGATTGTATATGTTGTGTGTGTGTCCACGCATAAAAAAGGGGTCCTTTATCTTTGATCTTAAAATGAAAAATATGCCTATCTAATGCTTTTTGAGGGTGCATGGAGCAACAGATGGAGGCAACTTGAGACCACAAATGGAGGCAAGTTGTTGATTGAGGGTGCAGGGAACAACACTTGTAGTACTTTTATCAACTTGTAAATTGAATTTTGAATCATTCTATGAATATAGAAGATGGATGTAATCTTAGAAAATAACAAAATGTAGACATGACAGATTGCTTATTTTTTTATTCAACATTACTTACTATTTGAGTGCATGTTACACCTGCAACTTGATCAAGTCTTGTTTGATGCTTCAATTTTGTGTTCATTGTCCTATAGAAGTACACAATTTTGTATTTCCCCAATATGTTATTCAAAAAATAACAATAGAATAAAATACTAGTTGAGAAAGATCATCATAGGAGTATCAGAAACTTGAGATCCAAAGGTAACACAAAATTATAAGACTATTAAATTCAACCTTCAACTCATGCACCTAATAAATAGGAGAAAAAATACATGAAATTAAAAAATTTAACAAATGAATTGTGTTTTTCTTCTCATCTTAATCGGCCAAATTTATATGAGATTCTAAAGAAGGCCTCACTCTTAATCAGCCAAATCTTCCTTGTACCACACAAAAAACTATGTGATAACTATGTCTACTCCAACCTTAATTATTTAAGAATTGATCATATCAGATAAAGTATGTTTAAGAATTTTTGGGAGTGGTCCTTTGGCGTGTATTAAACAGAATACAATTTTTAGCATATTATTATCACTCTATTTCTTTGTTGTAAACATGCCATTGGTTCAATTTTGTTAAAAAAAATTGTGTTAGATGCATTTAAAATTATCTTCATTGTGTTCTAATTGTTTAAATGCTTCTTTATTTTTCAACCAATTAATACATGCTAGTATATAAAGAAGACAATCAGAAGACAATGAAGATTTGTCTGACAAAAATGAATACACTAAACTGAACCAATGGCATGTTTACAAAAATTGTCATAACTCGCAAGCAAAAATGAAACAATGGCATGTTTATAACTCATTAAGAGTGAGGCCTTCTTTAGAATCTCATGATATTTGTACTACACATGCAACATATTGTGAGTCTTGGATATAACACATGCAAATTTCTTTAGTATTTCATGAATTTTTACCACATATACTATTTCAAGCCTTTGAGACCTAGAGAAGAAGAATGGTGTAAGTTGAATAGATCATAGTGAATGGGGTGTTGAAACATGGTGAATAGACCATGATGAGATGATACTTGATGTCATGACTAAGTTTCCCTCACAAACAATGGCATAGACTGGTTTTACTAAGTTTCCTTTCTCTATTTTGAGCTTTCCTTTCAATGCCACATGGGTATAGTCAAAGGGTTCATTGACAAAATGATCCTTTGAATGGTTAAGATGAATATGAATGATTTCATATATCATATTTCTCATTTTACTTGAAGTTTGGAATAGCTTGTGCAAGCGTGAAAGTATTTTTGATCATTTTGGTTGTGATTGTTCCTCTACACACTCAGGAAATGTAACTGTCTAATTATTATATGTAATGTTGAATGGATTAAATTCTTTATTATTGGTAGAAGTGAATGGAAGGAATAATTTTGGTGTTAGGTTTAATTTATTATTGAATTCAATGGTTTCCAAGATGTGTTGAGGAGTTTGCTCCTTGTTTAATGTTAACTGTTCCTACACAATGCACTCATACAAAAGTGAAATGCTATGTGGAAGGGATGGTTGATAGTGTTCCTTAAGGGAAGGGGGATTTTGAAAAACTTGTTATAATTGTATTGTGTATTTCCAATATGTTTGGATACATGGTAGACCAGGAGAATGAAGGATCACTCACTGATTGCATGATAACCCAATTTTGAAGGATCACTAGAAGAGGGGAATGGAGGATCACTCACTAATTTTGTGGTAGCCCCACCAAGCATTCTTTCCTTTAAGTTTCCACAATATCTCAAAATATGATCATTATTCTTTACTTTCTTATATATGCTATTCTTTCTATGGTTTTGTTATCTTAGAAATGTATAAAAAATATTGCAGATGTGCATATAAAAGTAAAATATTATCCTTCAATTGTTCCACATTGAAGCATTTCCTCTTGGGAGTATTCTGTTCATTTGTACAATATCTGTAAAAAATGGTTCCCATATTTCTTCAAGATCTATTTTAATATTTATATTGTAATTTTGATTAGATTTGACCAATAGTTGATTTCATTAGTATTTTATAGCATATAGTCCTAATGTGAAATGTGGAGAGAAAGAAAGAGACACACTAGGTATGAATTACATGATATACCCATCATCACTTAGCAATTAAATAATAAATTATGGACAAGGAACAACCCCCTAACTTCTAGATTTTTGTTTCATGTTAGCCTCTTATTATATGCAAAGGTAGGCATGTCTTAGGCTAACAACCACAGTGTAGGGGCCATAAATTATGGATCCAAAAATAGTGCACACTTGTATTAAATTAGGTTCACTATACTACAAGGGAGTGGAAACCATGCAATAGTGCCTCACGGGGATGGAAGCAACCCTTCACCAAGAATATGATTATGTTTGCAATTTTTACTAGAGGCAAAGAACATAATTTGGTTCCAACAATTACTCCTATAAGATAATGGCACCCAAAAAACACTTGGAAAAGATAGCACTCACTATATCTTTTATCACTCTTTTAAAGCTGGGACAATAAATCTCAAAGATTGATCAATGAATTCTTGAACACAAAGAACAATTGACAATTATGATTCATGTGTATAATAGACAAAAACCAGTTGTTCCAATCATGGTGTCCAATAATTATGTTAGAAAAATAATCTACAAATCCCTTACACAACCATAATAGATTCAAACCATGAACCATAAGAACCTAACAATGAGACTAACAAAGATACAACCTAAACAAATCTTGATCATATTCCACCCTATTGTTAGGCCCAAGAAGTAACTCTATCTTAAAGATAAAAATTACTCTAGATGAAGCTCAAGGGTCAGGTAGTTGAAGCATAGTAATAATTGAATGAATATAGGAATAATTTAATGTACAATCATTTTCTAACTTGGTTTGTGGGTTTTCCACATAATATTTTCCCTTTAACCACATTTATAGTTTGAGAAAATCAGAAAAAATTATTTCAGATTTATATTATCCTTTTGAACTAGCACACTACCATCAAAATGCATAATCATTGGTCATCTCAAGAGAATTCCTATTGATTAGTAGGATATCCTTATAAAAATTTGATGCATGGATTTCTTGTGAATTATTGACTGCTATGTATCCTACAACTATGGAAGGAATAGTGTTGGTGTTAGGTTTCATTTATTATTGAATTCAATAGTTTCCAAGATGTGTTGAGGTGTTTTCTCCTTGTTTAATGTTAACTGCACAATCCACTCATAAAATAGTGAAATGGTATGTGGAAGGATGGTTGATAGTGTTTCTTGAGGGAAGGGAGATTGTGAAAGACTTGTTATCATTGTATTGTGTATTTCTAATATGTTTGGATGTAGGGTAGATTAGAATAATGAAGGATCACTCATTGATTGCATGATAACCCAGTTTTGAAGGGTCACTGGTTGAGGGGATAGTCAAGGTCCAGATGATTGGACCATTGGAGGACTCTATTTCTTTATATTAATTGCTAATCAAATTGGATACATGGATTTCTAGTGAATGATTAGCTGCTATGTATCCTACAACTGCATCTGTAAATTTACATATACTTCTCTAGGGTTGTAAGCCACTTTAGGATCAAAATAGAGAAACTAAATCAAAATCATTCTTTGTCCTATTTCCTTTTAAAAAAGTCTCAACTATCACTGATACAATACATTTGATTCCCTAAGCTATCAATACAAATGGCACCTAGCTAGAAGCTTAGGGGTTATCCATTTGATAACCATAATCAAAATTTCAAAAAAATGGATATCCTTGAGCACAAGCACCAATAACATCAAATAATGGAGTTAAAGCACGGGCTAGGGCACGACACCAGTAGAATGAGGTCATTTCAGTGATAGAAATATACAATGGCATCATTAAACATGCCATTAAATCAACAAATGTAAATCCAAACATTTGAAAATAGTGAGTTGATATTCTTGAGCACAAGCACCAATAACATCAAATAATAGAGATAAAGCACTAGCTAGGGCACGACACCAGTAGAATGTGGTCATTTCAGAGAGCATTCATGATCAAATAAAATAAAATGCATTAGAATATGATGCTAGAGGCTCGAAAGATGAAGAAATCACATACCTTCTCCTGTGCTTAGCTTCCACTCCTTTTCTCTCGCTCCTCTATCCAATCAAAATAAAAATGATAAGGTCATTTCACATTTTTTTTCATCTATACCCTGAATTTGTTGGAATTTTGATGGTCAATTAAAAACCCATCAGAATACCGACACCATTAGGGCCTATTACAAAAAAAAACACCAAATCCATAAAAAAATGCTCGTCGAAAGTTTTTGTCAAAATTTGGCCGCAAATGTAGTAGTGATTGAGCACAAATTGTGCATCAGTTTTGGCCTCCCATAATGGGGGCATTTTCTTTGCAAAACTATTATTCCAAATAATTGTTTGATGTCTTTTTAGGAATATTGTTTCTTTTGTAAGTGTTGATTTTATTTCTTTTATGTAGTCATTTTTAGATATGTTAATTTGAGTCAGGAAATTTTGAAAAGTAATTATTTCATCATACTCTTGTTCTTGCATAGTTTTGAATATTTTATTTGCATTATTTATGGTTTTCTTGTCATTTGATACTATTAGTTCAAGTATTATTGTGGTTTTCATTGGTGGGATAGGAAAATTCTATCGACAATGTGTTCTTTGGTTTGTTTGCAACTTCTTGTATGATAGTGTCAATGTAGTTTAGCAAGTTGTGGATTTAGTATTTTTGTTTCACATGTGATATAGTTGTCTAAAAATTGTTGAATTTCTAATTTTTATGATATGCCATATATTTTCCAACATCAAGAATCCATATCAATGCATGATCATGTTCATTTCCCCTATTTTGGATTTTAGTAATGAAAAAGAAATGTTTCACATGAACTAGAATTGTATCATTTGTAGTTAGTAGTTTTTTTAGACAAGATATTCTATGTCTATAATATCGACTATAAATGACATGCATTTTTTGAATAATGTATTTAATGTCATGTTCTATTTGTTGTTCAACTGGTCCATTTGTTGGGCGATTTTGGTATAATTTAGTGGTTTTGATGTTAATGGTTTCCACACATGCTCCACACTTGAAAATGTAAAAAATAAGGTTATAGGTCTGAGTTGTCTTATCATTGTGAAAATGTGTTTTTTTTTGTTTGATGTAGATAATTTAGAGATATACGAATATGTTTGGAATCCATGTATCCAATGTTTGATTTAAGGAATTTTTTCTCAGTTTAGCTTATTTTAAATATATTATACAAGAAGAGTACATCCTTTCACTTGACCCTTACAAATTTTTATTGATATACATGACATAATTTTTTCAACAATAATATTTACTGCTTTGAAAAAAAATATTAGTGGTGTATGATGCAAAGTCACCACTAGAGTGTAGAAATACCCATTGCATATTTTTTTGATATTTATATTTCTTTGTTATGTCTTCGTCTCCTAGATCACTGAAGAATAGAGTAGGAAATCTCATTTCCTCTACATATATATTCTTGAAAATAAGAAGTGGTTGATTTCTTTCGACAGGTGATATTTCAATAATTTTATCATTCATGTCATAAATAGATCGAGATTCTATAAATACACGTATAATTGTATCAGATTCGATTTCTATTTCATTTTTGGATTCTATATCTTCAATATTTGAGTGAGTGTCAATATATATCTTCTATTTCAGAAATATTGTTGTCTTGTTCTAATTTTATTTTCTACGTTTTGTCTATTATAATGTTTTTTTCTTTGTACAATTGTATTTTAGATAAGAGTTTAATGATTTTATTATTAGTTTAGGTCAAGCAATTTTGACTTGATACAATGTCTTGTATTCTAGTTGTCGTTTTAGTGCAACAACAATTTTGGTTGTGACACTTGATGGTCGGTGTAGCAATATTTGCATTATGGTTATATTTGTGGGAACATTAATAATTGATCTAAATAATCTAAATTGCGCTTGTTTGTGTCCTCATTACATTATCTGTGCAAAAGCAAGTTGTCATGATATTAGTCTTTCTTTGAGTTTATATAAAGATGACAAGAAAGGCATACATTTATTTCATCTTATAAATAATGGGGTGGAAAAGGATGGTAATTTACCATTGTGTAGGAGTAGTTTAAAATAATTGAATAGATTTATGATGTGGTCTATATGTTTAGTATTTGTGAATTTTGGGTACATCTGTTGTTCTTTTTCATTAAGCTTTCTCAATGTATGGCAGAAGTCTAATCATTTGTAGATGTAGCATTCATCATGAGGTGTATCATTAATTTTCTCTAAATATTTTATTTTCAGATTCTTAGTTTGAGTTTTTGCATTTGTAGGGAGAGATTGTTCTTTGTTTTGGTTTTGGGTACCTATTATTTGTTTCAAGTGAGGTAGTTGTATTTTACTTATTGTTTTAGTTATTTTCTTATCAATGTTGTCACTAATTATTGAGGGAGGTATTTCTAGTTTTTTTGTACACTTAAAAAATTTAAATGAAAAGTATAACCAAGAGGAAATAACAATGAAAAAGGAGAATGCAATAGTCTTTCATTCTAAAAAATTCTAACAAAAGAAAAGAAAAAAAGAAAGAAAAAGTCTAATCAACTGGAGCTACTTTATTACAAGGAGCACTACCATAAAGGTAGATTCCAAAACTTATCACATCCAAAAAAAGTAGATATCTAATCAACACTCAAAAAGAAGTGTTTTCTGCAAAATATCCACCACAAAAGCCTCAATTATAAAACATGCCCCTCCAATTTATAAGGAAATATAATGAAAAGAACAATAACAATACAAAAATCAACATCAATTTAGGAGTAGGATAGTAGATATATGTTATATTTTTTTAATTATTAGTTTGAGAGGGCTATCTTTCCAATATGGCATAAATACAAATACAAATATAACAAGTATCATTAGTGGCCAGTACTTGTCATAATTAATTATAATTTTAGTTATACATAAATTTAAATCTAATTTTATTATATTTATTATTGACACGTTCACAACTAGAAGGTAAGGCACATGTATTTTCCTTTAAAGCATATTACTTTAAAAAGAAGCATCACATACAAGCATTATCCTTATAATAACATGCAGGTTTTGGCCTGAATCGATAAGGATTCATTCACTTAAGACACTAATAGTGATCTTGGCCAAGAATAAACAAATTTTTAGGTTTTTTAAGGATTTTACGTCCAAAGGAATCAAAGTAAGAAGTTAAGATCATCTTAAAGGAAGTAATTGGGAGGTGGAGCTAGCATAGTGAAGCTACGACAAGAAGGGAAATCCTTAACCACAAGTACTAGAAAAGCACAAGACCAGAACCTTCTCCTTTGAAATATGTATTTAATAATTTGTAATTTGTCTAAAAGGGACAATTATTTCATCCTAAGTTGTAATTCCCTATTCAATGAGTCTCAGTATTGGAGGGAATGCCCTCCTAGACTTTCTGTATTAGATTTCGAACCTTGGTCCTGTCATGCCTAATTTTTTTGGGCAAGAACACAACTACCATAGAATAAGTTTTTCCTTTAATCAGCTTGCTAATATGTAAATTTTGAGTTTAAGATAAACTTTACTAATGTTTTCAAACACTTTCTACAACAGCAAACACAAAACTACAAATATTTTTTTTTAAAGTTGCATTACAAACATGTACAGAAGATATCAACATATATTACACATATATCATTTTACGCTCATACTCAAATGAGATATATCATTAGATTACATTACATGGTCAAATAACTTTACATACAACAAATAGTTTCTCTGCATATCAAAAACCAACAATCCATGGAATACTCTCCTCCCTACCATATGGCATCATGAGACCTCGTAGGTCCTAGCCAACCCCTGAGCAAGGGGAGCCAAGCTAACTAGGGAACACACATGCAACCCTCAAATATTGCATATACAACACAAAACTTCATGAAACAACAACATAGATGAAACACCACTATAACCATTGAACATGAATCCCCCTATGGGAAAAATAGGGATAGCAAGTCATTCTTGCCTTCACACAAGGCTTTGAGTCATAAATTTTACTTTCGTGGTCATATACAAATCAGATCTACTAAGACCCACCCAACAAGAACAAAAATAAGAACTTTCATTAAAACAACCATAGAAAGGAAACACTACAAGAAAAACCTTTATTTACACATTTCATGCATGCACAACTTTCATACTATTTTCTTGAAAGCATTCATGTAAACATTAACAAGGAGTTGAGGAGTCACCAACCTAAATACCAGAGAATGAAAGTTGTGTGATGAGCTCTCCTTATAACCAGCCCCTTTTTCCCTCCATCCTCTTCCTTAGCTCTGCTCATCTCCAAAATTGGAGAGTGGGTGTTGGCCATCTAAGTTTTTGGGGATCCCTCTAAAAAGGCTCTCCTCACACTTCCCAATTCAAGGCATGGGTTCCCATTGGTTGTCCTTCCCCATTCTTAAATGATGTCTCCCAAAATGGTACCCAAGGAGGTGACTAGGGGATGAGGAGAAAGTTACTAGCCAATGAAAGGAAGATTGCTATCCCAAGGCCATCTTCCAAAAGTTGATTTTCGTCCATCTTGGGAAGCCAACTTTTGGAAGGAATATAAAGTCATAAATAAGGTGTACTATAGTCAAAAATACCCCTTACCCAATGGTCTATCAAGGGAACTAGCCATTTTTGTGCTAAACACTACCTAATGTGTCCACATGAGTCTTCAAAACACCCTTCTAAGCTACCCTATAGATTTGGATGTGGCTCTTCCTTGGCTCTCTAATCAAGTGGCTCTTCTTGGAAAGGACAACTAGGTGACCCTTCAAGTTCCCCATGTGACATGCCAACACATTACACTAGCACAAGTAAGAACATTTCACAACACACTTGACATGTCACATATAAATTCACAAGATATAAAGGGAGAAATAATTTAAAGTACACACACACACACATTCACTTTATGATATAAAACACATCCAAAATGAGTTCTTGTCTCCCTTTGGACACAACCTTGGTGTCATGGGAGACACAATACATGTTAGCTTGACTCCTAAATTCCATGGTTTTATCCCTGCATACTCAAGATAATATTAGTAATTCCAATAATATGTCATGTTTATAATCCAATTAAAGCATCATATAAACCCATTTGTACATATACAACAATTAAGTCTACATACCACATCACCTCATTCACATATATAAATCTACATTTCTCCAAATCCAAAATTGATCAAACAATATATATACTAATTGAAAATACCTCCTAACCAAGTTACATAGCTCAATTCCACATAGTCCATATTCCTTTATACTCTCTAACTCTAAAGCATATCATAATTTTCATTTATTTAAATTACCTCAATTTATCTGCATCAAGTCGCACATATCAATATAAGATCCAAGATCTTAGTTCTATATCATTTCATTTAGCTTGTAACTATAAGCAAGTAAAACATAACCCAAATAAGATGTAGTACCAATGCACCAGGGCCTCCATCAAATCAAGTCAGACTGTATCATCTTGTAATAACATTATCTCAATTTAACACATGGTACTCAATCATTAGGTTCATATCCTAGAATACACAATGCTATCTTAAAACAAGGTGATCCTTAACCCATGATAAACATTGATCCTAAAAACATAATTACCTACTATGAAATCATCCCATAATATAATTTGTCTTGGATTCCTTCTTTATTAATTTTGAGTATGTTTCAAGAAGACAAGTCACGAAGATGGTTATCTCAAGGTTATTTCTAATCCATCTCATATTTAATTACTGATCCTATTATGTATTTAAAATCTACAACTTCACTAATCAAATTGGTTAATAGTGAGGACATGTCAAACTCAAAAAGTTTCTATACTTCCTTAAGCTTAACTTAGTCTTGGTTATGCTAATGTACTTCAACCATCGACACTATTGATTCAATAATCTCTATTGTTTGATTACCATAGATTGTCTTTTCTCTAAAATGTCTCAACACTATGCATGTTAAATTGACACATTCTATTATTCATTAGGGGAATATTCCAATCCTCATAAGCTTCCTAATAATAATTTAGATAAAATTTCCAAGCATCCTAGAGTAACATTAATACTATCATGTAAGCACAGGTATACATCTTCATGTTCTAATACTACAATAGTTAGCCAACACAATATTACTTCAAAACTATATCTTAAATTAACATATTTCATGAATCCATTTGAAGATGAAATCTATTCTAATTAAGTTGACAAACTACAGTCAAGATATCTAATTACTTCGCATAAAATCTATGGAAAGTTTTGCAAGAAATAACAATTGTGTTTGCCAGAGCGTTCTTACCAAGATGAGCGAAATGGAGGGGTCCTATGTCCTTCCCCCCTAGGTCTTGACTTACTCCTGGAAGTCGCAAGGTTGCACTAACACCCTCAAGTAGTATTTCTACCAATTTCCATGTCATCAACTTGACCCATGGTACTAACTTTTTGCATGTTAGCATCTAGAAACAACTATGCATTTTCTTCATAAATAATAATATAACCACGTTTGTTATGCCAAAAATTATTTGCAATCATCTCGGAGGCAACTGTTTGTAAAAAAATAAATCATTTTCTAGTCCTCTTTCAATTTTCTCAAGAAGGTACATAATAACACAATTTAAACATGTTTTAATGCCAAAGTAGATGGTGTACCTAAACCTTATAGTAACACCTAATAACAATTTTATTAACATGTCTCATGTTTTTAGAAATTCCTACAACTCATTCAAAAATTTCCCCAAAAACCTCTACCATACAATGATCTATGTCAAGAATAGCAAGATTAATCACATAGACATTCTTGCAGACACTAGCATTCTCACAATTGTGCCCTTTTCCCAAGGAAAAGTTTAATATTACAAAAATTCTCCTTTCCAACATTCATTAGCACAAATGACATCATAATCACCACACATGGTATAGTAAATGCAAATATTCACGCCACTTTCTTTAATTTTATATGACATCTCTCTAAATATGAGAAGATACAAATCCACACAATCACACAATAGTCCACATCACCGGGAGTGCACATTACAATAGAGGGCTCAAGAGCCGACATAGTCCAGTCCTCTGGGTATACACAATGATCTCATCTGACTCATAATCTAAAATCCATAATCCAATAATACATAATCCAATGATACATATATCATCAAGTGGCTTGATGGTACTAGATTCACTCACATACATGGCATCCGCTCATATATGGTGAGGCCACCATACAAGACCACGTGACCTATCCCTTGTTGAGGTGTTTAGCCTCCAAGGAATAGTCACCACTCTAAGTTAGGTAGTGGATACTAGCTACATAACAGCCTCACATACCCCCATACTCAAGGGTTCCCTACATCTGCTTCCTTGCATACACTCACCAAGTCTACCTCCTGCATCCTTGGCGAGGAATCACATTACTACATAGGACCAACATTCAAATAACACCAAGGAAAATAGTTTAGCCACCAAAATCGCAAATGAAGGTAAAAGAGTTACCAAAATTCAACAATAAATAACATAAATAAAGTTTTAGCAACAATAAATCTTTGTATCATGAATTTCCAAAACTTGTGGCTAAACCTTCACAAACAAAAATGAACAATTGTTGGTCCGCACAAGCAATAAAAATCATCAGAAAAAGGCACAACACAACACTGTGTGACCATACATAGTCACCAATGAGGAAGGAGGGAACATCGTCTGGCTATCATAATAGCCCTTCATGTGGTGACCCAATAGTCTCTAACCACATGGCATAAATAATAATAATAATGCATATGCTGGTAATATCATACGGTAGTGTTCCTTGTAGATATGGCACGCATAGGACACACTCCAAATAGTGATACCCCCAGAGTCATCACTATAGCCAGAGGTATACATGGCTGGGGACCCCCCATATGCCTACCACATCCAACGACTGAGCATCCATGGGCACCCCTCTACAAGCATGCAAGTGTCTCCCAATCGCTCTGCATCAAGTAGGAATACATAACATACATATACTACGCCTTCACATACCTACGTACATGGAATCGTGTCCTCAAGCTCAGCTTGCTACCATCAGCAACACAACATCATCACCCAACACTGTGTTGAAACATCAGTGGGGTGTGGCATCGTACCTCATGCAACATGTCAGAACACATGTAGTACGCAATAATCATAGCAGGGCATACACTTCCCGCCTCATGCTCGACCACAATGAATATATGTGAAGCTATGAATCATCCATAATGTCCAATCTATCCAAATGAGTCTCACATAGAATATGGGTACAATACTCAAACTGTGGGGATAAGGGATATACACATATGAACCACGCACTTGGGTCCATAGAAGGGGAAGTAGTGAGTACATTCCTTGGTTAGTGGAAGCTGGCATCACTTTGCGCTGCTATAATGCATACGCAATACCCTAGTAACCAAGAAACTTTGTGGCTGCTACCACCCCTACACATACTGAGTCATTGTGGGGGAAACAGGGGATAGTGTCTCTTACTCCATCCCTCGAATAGTTGAGGCTCATATCGCCTTGTGTTGCTAGACATACACCATACGTGCTACCCGAGAAACTCAAGTAGTGGAAGCTAAGGTCACTTCATGTTGCCCGACATACACCTCACGTGCTACCCAAGGGATTGGTAGTAACACTACCCTAGCACAAATTACCCTGCAAGCTATAACTCAGTGAGGTAACACACATACGCACAAGTGTCAACATATAGTGGATATGGTGCCCCCATACCCATAACAACCAGATAACTCATAGGTGATGCTCCTTCACATCACTCCAGGCAACACAAAGAATGCATTGGCTTCATCACAACACTCATCACAAGCACTGGTACAGGCTCAATCACATTTACAAGGGATTACATAACACATTAACATTACTAACTTTTCACGATATTCATATCTTTATCATTTTTAAATTTTTCAAAAAAATAAATAAATTCTTCTAACACCAATGTCATGTTTGATATCATTTTCATCTTTCATCAAACTAAATATAGCATCCCAAACATTTACATCTCTAATTCACTTTTGAATATACATAATTCCATCTTTTATGGTAAAAGAAATTCACAATTAATACTTTTTACATAAACACAAGATTCACTTGCATAAGTTTCATAGTCAATTAACATGTTCACAATTCTAATGATCAGTATTTGAGAAATAAGGACATAATTCAAAATTCCAATTAGGAAAGATAACATGTCTACACTAGTATGCATGAACTTATTCAATTCTTAATAAACTAGGTACAAGCAAATCATCACTCATTTCAAAACATATAGTGTTGTTTTCGACTTAATTGGTGTACTAAAATTATCAAACCTTGAACGTAAAAAGAAAGACACAACACAATAATATTTTTACAAGGTTTCCATCTAGTGTTTTCTTAATAAGTCAACTTATAAGTTCTCTCTAGCCCCTAATTAAATGAAGGATAAATACCTATATATACAAGTGATCAAGTTGTAAATAATTTCTTAGTATGCTTAAAGTATACATGTTTATAATTTGAATGTGCATGGTAAGTCATTTATATAATTTATATATTTTTAAATTGGTCGCTTTCTAATTACTTTAGATACATTTGCAAATTCATTGGGCTATACCAAAATTAGGAAGATTATATTAGAACACATGGAATAATATTTAGTTCTATGACTTATTTTCTAAATAGTTTAATATCCAATATTTAAAATATTACTTAATTTAGATCAATAAATTATATCAATATGGAGCTTCACACATTTAAAATTTAACAATTCAATCGGAATAAATAAATATGAAGAAATCATGTTATTAGAAATTAATAATTACGGGGTTAAATTTTTTCCACTTTTATCGGTGTGTCTTCCCCTCAAATTAATTAACGGGGGTTTGGGGGCAGAGCCCCCAAGATGGGGTCAAGGGGCAATGCCCCTTGCAGGGTCCAAGGGGCAACGCCCCTGGCGTGTTCCCTGTCGTGATACAGGGCGGGGTTGAGGGGCAGCACCCCACGAGGCCAAAAATAATTCACCTTATTTTATTAAGAAGTTTGAATCAATTTTTATATATATTTTACCAAAATAATTTTTTTTCTAGCATCATTGGTTAACCCTAAATCAATGGGTTTAATCCTATTCATTGAACCCTATATCCTTTTGACAACATTATTAATTCTCATTTTAATTCAATTTCTCAATACCTACATTTAATTTATTAAACTAACTCATAGTTCACTTCATAATCGTGATTAACCATTCTCACGTTACCTATAATACGATGGATACGAAATCAATTTTATACTATGCAAAAGATATTATCCCATGGCTTATATTATACATATATGAATAATAATAACAGTATATTTGGCATAATGATGTTAATAATAATAATAATATGATATGTAAATGAACTTCTTAAACATTTAACGAATATCTGTGATACTGCTTTATTAATCTATTCAAAAGAAACATAGACATAATTTTAATTGGCAACAATAACAAAATACAACAAAAAAGTACAATGAACAATTGCAATAGTTCAATATTACAACTTGAATAAATATTAACCTCATTAGTAAATCATCTTATCAATAGTAAAATGATGTTGAGTGCGTAAGGAAAAATTAAAACCACAGTGCGAGTGTAATGACTAGTACACTTCAAAATAAATTAAAAAAATAAAAGATAACCGACCATAATAAAGAAGGTGCTATCATGTGCAACCACTATGTACGTAGCAATAATCCACTTTTGGGTGAGGAGATTTATCCATACCCATTTATGACTACGGATGCTGAAAAAGTAGCTGCAAAAAGACACATCTATGCCATTTCAGCGAAACTTTGGTTACGACCAGCTATGGGTTTTAATGACAAGAGTGGAGGGCGTGCCTCTATCAACTAGTTTGGTGGAGTCTATTAATGCTTTGCCCTAACTAGTAAGACCTAGTTTAATACAATTGATTTTTTAAATTTTTCTTTGAAAAAAACATCAGCGACAAAGCTCCGAAAACATCTTCAAACACATTTTAAAGACACTGTCCAATTCCTGTAAAGCTTACTACAAGCAGATTAGATTAAGCACAAAATAACAACATGCCGACATTTAGCGCAGCGCAGGCGGGTTCTCTGGTAACAGCATCGCACTCCTTTTTATTTCAGTTTCAAGTAGTTTTACAAAATTCACGGTACGATTAATGCAGAAATGTTAGCTTTCTGCAAGTGTTTTTTTTTAATTATGTTTTCGACAAGGGTCAACTCCAAACGACTTTCTATTTCAACGTGCATTTGAAATTTAATATAAAGCAGTTACTAGCTGGTGTAACAATTCTTGTGCTTCATTTTGTTTTTGCTGAATGTCTCCGTACCAATGTTGCAGCTTCACATAAGAGTTTTTTTTTCTTATATTTAACTAGTCTGGTTCTATAGTGAGAGGATTATTTGTGCTGTCATGGAGTCCTTATTGTTTATTTGTAAAGCTCTGTTTATGGTTTAGAGAGTACGGCTGCTTAAAAATTGATACACATTCAAAATCCATATAAAAATAAAGATTACTGTTATAGATTATGAAAAACTACTATCAAAATATAAATGTTCAAAACCCGGTTTTCATTCACACCTTTCCTATTCTTTTACCTGTCTATTTTTTTTTCTATCCTCAGGGTCGGTGCAGTCGATACCAAAGCCATACATTGATTTGTTCATTATAAGGGTAGATATCTTCAACGACTCTTATAAACGTGCATTTACAATCTCCATTATTGGGACCCATCACCACAATAAGGTCATTTGCTCGGCGATGATCACAATCCTGTTTGGACAACTATGGAGACGAAACGAGATCGCTTATAATATCTAAATGAATGCATTGTCCTCACATCGTATATTATAATGTTTCTTCGTATATTATAACATTTTTGCAGGGACAACATTCAATAAATTCTTTACTTGCTTTCACACGGCACTAAATAAAGGAAAGAAGAGACGTACGACTGAGTAAATGCCGCATCAGTTGAGATAAGACTTCCATGCATTCTTCGTCAAAAGTTTCTGCAATAGCAATAAAGCCTTTGTATTTTTTACAGAAGTTCCAGTCATAAATTTATTGAATTTCTAGTACGAACGTGATCACAGGAGGAGACATATATGTACTTCCTAGTTCCTACCATAACATGGATTATCTCTGGGCATTGGGGTGCCATGCCGGGTGTCGCTTTGGACTCCTATGAAAGCACTCATATGGGTTCATAAATTTAGGGTGGAATTTCATTCTTTTAATGAGCATACTACCTAATTACAAATTTTCTTAGTTTAGAATTTGTTTGACTTAGTTTTTCTATTACATCAACTAAACTGAACCAATGTAGAGCGCTTCGGAGGGCAGTCTGGGTTTTTGTTTTTCCCTTGTATTTCAATTTTTTATTTTCAAAAGTAAGGATGTGCAGGTTTGATTATAATGGTTTCAAGAAATTTTAATTATGTTTTTAGGTTAAAGCGTATAACATATTTTATTTTATATCGAACACAAGAAAAGTATAGAACTTTTTTTTTTTTTTGGCTTCACTATAGTAGTTCAAATAACCAGCCATTCTGGAGTGTTTGAAATACATTCATTCAATAGATTTTTATTTTTTTTATATTATTTAATTATTTTCAACTTTCATCCTCTATTCTCATTGTGAGCTAAGTCTCACTTCCTTTCAAAGGGTTTTAAGGAAATTATGTGCTAAATCTTTAAAATATTAGAATTTTTGAACATTATACATGTCTCTTTTTTAATAAAAAAAATAGGCATTGGAGATGATAACTAAAATAATTGGACATTGGAGATAAGTATTTTTATGGAGCTAACACAGAAAGATTACAGTAATAATCTTATTGCTGTTTATGAAGCATAGTGAGCTCAAGGTTCCAATGTTGAGAAACCTGGCTCTGATACCAAGTTGTCATGCCTAATTTTTTTGGGCAAAAACACAACTACCATAGAATAAGTTTTTCCTTTAATCAGCTTGCTAATATGTAAATTTTGAGTTTAAGATAAACTTTACTAATGTTTTCAAACACTTTCTACAACAACAAACACAAAACTACAAATTTTTTTTTAAAAGTTGCATTACAAACATGTACAAAAGTTATCAACATATATTACACATATATCATTTTATGCTCATACTCAAATGAGATACATCATTAGATTACATTACATGGTCAAATAACTTTAAATACAACAAATAGTTTCTCTGCATATCAAAAATCAGCAATCCATAGAATACTCTCCTCCCTATCATATGGCATCATGAGACCTCGTAGGTCCTAGCCAACCCTCGAGCAAGGGGAGCCAAGCTAACTAGGGAACACACATGCAACCCTCAAATATTGCATATACAACACAGAACTTCATGAAACAACAACATATACGAAACACCACTATAACTATTTAACATGAATCCCCCTATGGGAAAAATAGGGACAACAAGTCATTCTTGCCTTCACACAAGGCTTTGCATCATAAATTTTACTTTCATGGTCATATACAAACCAGATCTACTAAGACCCACCCAACAAGAACAAAAATAAGAACTTCCATTAAAATAGCCATAGAAAGGAAACACTACAAGAAAAACCTTTATTTACACATTTCATGCATGCACAACTTTCATACTATTTTTTTGAAAGCATTCATGTAAACATTAACAAGGAGTTGAGGAGTCACCAACCTAAATACTAGAGAATGAAAGTTGTGTGATGAGCTCTCCTTATAACCAGCCCCTTTTTACCTCCATCCTCTTCCTTAGCTCTGCTCATCTCCAAAATTGGAGAGTGGGTGTTGGCCCTCTAAGTTTTTGGGGATCCCTCTAAAAAGGCCCTCCTCACAATTCCCAATTCAAGGCATGGGTTCCCATTGGTTGTCCTTCCCCATTCTTAAATGATGTCTCCCAAAATGGTACCCAAGGAGGTGACTAGGGGATGAGGAGAAAGGTACTAGCCAATGAAAGGAAGATTGCTATCCCAAGGCCATCTTCCAAAAGTTCATTTTTGTCCATCTTGGGAAGCCAACTTTTGGAAGGACTATAAAGTCATAAATAAGGTGTACTATAGTCAAAAATACCCCTTACCCAATGGTCTATCAAGGGAACTAGCCATTTTTGTGCTAAACACTACCTAATGTGTCCACATGAGTCTTCAAAACACTCTTCTAAGCTACCCTATAGATTTGATATGGATGTGGCTCTTCCTTGGCTCTCTAATCAAGTGGCTCTTCTTGGAAAGGACAACTAGGTGACCCTTCAAGCTCCCCATGTGACGTGCCAACACATTACACTAGCACAAGTAAGAACATTTCACAACACACTTGACATGTCACATATAAATTCACAAGCTATTAAGGGAGAAATAATTTAAAGTACACACACACACATTCACTTTACGAAATAAAACACATCCAAAATGAGTTCTTGTCTCCCTCTAGACACGACCTTGGTGTCATGGGAGACACAATACCTGTTAGCTTGACTCCCCCTAAATTCCATGGTTTTATCCCTGCATACTCAAGATGATATTAGTAATTCCAATAATATGTCATGTTTATAATCCAATTAAAGCATCATATAAACCCATTTGTACATATACAACAATTAAGTCTACATACCACATCACCTCATTCACATATATAAATCTACATTTCTCCAATCCAAAATTGATCAAACAATATATATACTAATTGAAAATACCTCCTAACCAAGTTACATAGCTCAATTCCACATAGTTCATATTCCTTTATACTCTCTAACTCTAAAACATATCATAATTTTCATTTATTTAAATTACCTCAATTTATCTGCATCAAGTCGCACATATCAATATAAGATCCAAGATCTTAGTTCTATATCATTTCATTTAGCTTGTAACTATAAGCAAGTAAAACATAACCCAAATAAGATGTAGTACCAATGCACCAGGGCCTCCATCAAATCAAGTCAGACTGTATCGTCTTGTAATAATATTATCTCAATTTAACACATGGTACTCAATCATTAGGTTCATATCCTAGAATACACAATGCTATCTTAAAACAAGGCGATCCTTAACCCATGATAAACATTGATCCTAAAAACATAATTACCTACTATGAAATCATCCCATAATATAATTTGTCTTGGATTCCTTCTTTATTAATTTTGAGTATGTTTCAAAAAGACAAGTCACGAAGATGGTTATCTCAAGGTTATTTCTAATCCATCTCATATTTAATTACTGATCCTATTATGTCTTTAAAATCTACAACTTCACTAATCAAATTGGTTAATAGTGAGGACATGTCAAACTCAAAAAGTTTTTATACTTCCTTAAGCTTAACTTAGTCTTGGTTATGCTAATGTAATTCAACCATTGACACTATTGATTCAATAATCTCTATTGTTTGATTACCATAGATTGTATTTTCTCTAAAATGTCTCAACACTATGCATGTTAAATTAACATATTCTATTATTCATTAGGGGAATATTCCAATCCTCATAAGCTTCCTAATAATAATTTAGATAAAATTTCCAAGCATCCCAGAGTAACATTAATACTATCATTTAAGCATAGGTATACATCTTCGTGTTTTAATACCACAATAGTTAGCCAACGCAATATTACTTCAAAACTATATCTTAAATTAACATATTTCATGAATCCATTTGAAGATGAAATCTATTCTAATTAAGTTGATGAACTACAGTCGAGATGTTTAATTACTTCACATAAAATCTATGGAAAGTTTTGCAAGAAATAACAATAGTGTTTACTAGAGCGTTCTTACCAAGATGAACAAAATGGAGGGGTCCTATAGGTCCCAGGCATGGCTGGAGGTTTTCTTAGCCTCGCTCTTTCCTACTAGCATCTGCACTGAGCGAGGTATCTTGTATTACAAACTCCAAGATTAATATAATTTTGGCTTCGGCCTTTTACCAAAAAAATTAAATTAAATCTAATTTTATTATATTTATTATAAAATTTAAATATATATTTTTAATAGTTATTTAATAAAAATGAAATTAAAAAATTAATTATATTCAAGATTATAAAATAATTAAAATCTTAAATATAATATCGTAGTAGCCTTTAGTTTTATAATTAATTTTAATTTATATGTAAATGTAATTCTAATATTACTGAATGTATTATAATTATTAAATGTATTTTAATAAATTACATGATAATATCTATATTAGTATAAATAATTTTAGATGTAGTAATAAGTAATTTTTTTAAATTATAATTATAATGATTTTAATAATATAAACTATAAATTATAGTTAATTTTTTTTAAAAATTTATTTTAATTTAAATCATTTTGTAAAGTATAACAATAAGATTTTATTTTTTTGTAATATAATTTTAACAAGCTATCAAATACATAACTGATGCTTATGTTATTCATGTATTTTCCATTTCAAAAATGTGTGCACCTTACCTCCCCAAAAATATTCATAGAAAGTTAACATTATAAAATATTATGGGAACATCAAAGTCCAAACAAATAATTTTGGGGCAAGAAGGAGAAACAAGTTTTACAAGTAGTTGATACAATACAATATATTATTCATGTGAGGAAAACTTAAATAAATGGCTCGATTTATGAGAGTTTGGTTACAAAGAGAGCATAGCATACAATTAAATTCCTACTATGTGTTTTCTTATCTTGAAAGTAAGGATAAAATAGTTATTATTAAAACAATCCTCAAATCTTGTTTGAAAAAGAAAGCACAAAATAGTTATTATTAATTAATTCCCAAAAGAGCTGAGTAAAATGAATTTACAACATTACATGTATGTTACAAAAGCTCTACTCCAAAAGGTGTCAACTCATACAGTCTTACTATTGATTAATTAAATTCAAGGTGCTAGATAAATAAAAAATCTTTCTATGTCTAGTGATCTGGTTTGGATCATCTGGTGGTATATCCTCTTTGCTACTTTATAGCTTCCATAATTTTATTTTCTTCTATGTCTGGTGAGATGGCTAGATCAACTAGTATTGGTTAATGATATGATCTAGTTTTTTTGTACTTTTCTTATTCCTTTCCTTTCTGTATAGTCCTATATTAGGATTGCTATTTATTTTTACTGAAAGCATTCATCTTTGTTCAATATAACTTTTGGTTTTCTATGATATTGAAGAATTGTAAAAAGAAGGGTCATTTGTTTAAACAAGTGTCCATAAAACTTAGAAGAAATATTGCTAAAGAAAAATGCCCAACCAAAGATGAATGGTGGCAGAAAGAAATGGAATTTTTAGCTTCAAAACAAAAATGAAGAACATGAATAATTAGCACTATTGAGGCTCCTAAAAGAAGGGAAACTAACATTAAATATTTAGGCAAATGCAACACCCGAATGTACAATAAAAGAAACTACATTAATCTTATATATATATATATATATATATATATATATATATATATATATATATATATATATATATAAAAGGTGTGATTTAAAATGTAAACTATATTTTATGGCTTTTACAATAAAGCTTTGTAAAGAAAATAATAGTATAGTCTATTGTAAAGTATTTGAAAAGGAAAGTAACAAATATTTTACAGAGTATTTGATAATGAGAAATGTAAGAGTATTTTGTAAAAAGAAAAGGATTGCATTGTTGAGAAATTTACATTATTTACAACAAACTTTAAATGAGTAATGTAGGTATCTTAAATTGAGATTGGGTAGTGAAGCAATTTTGAAATAAAAAGTTGTAACTTTTTCATTTGTACAATGTTGCACTGAATCCTCTCTGCAAAGGTATTGTTTGGTTTAGTTTGAACTAGATTTGAATCATTTGCAAAGTTAATGTAAGATTATTATTATTATGTGGAAAAAAAATGAATTACATAGTGTTGATATATATAAGAAAAGTAGTTGACTTTTGCAATGTTACAATAGTGTGTGTCATATCTTCTATACTTGGCTTGACGATTCAATATGAGGCATGCTATTGCCTTCAAACTTAATGATGGAAATTTCTTGATTGAGTGTATATTTTGCCTCTTTTGTAACCTACACACTCTAATTATTATTTATTTCTTGTGCTATGGAAATATACTAACAAACATTTCCTTATGTAGAGTACATTCTAGTTGGTTTTTGCTTTCGGTGGTGAGAATGCAATGTAAGTAATATGTGAAAGTGTACTTGTAGTACCCACTCATAGTTTGCTTTCAGTTTTAGTTGCCATACTCTTTTAGGATATTATTTTAGTTGTTGGGCCAAATTCTTTTAGGCCACATTTCATGTGAGAAGTTATTATTTCAGTGGATGATGATTTCAGATTATGGTTATTATATGTTTATCATGTGATTGCTTAGTTAGCTGATGATATTATTATGATGAAATGTTTTATGTTTTGTTATGGTTTATGATGTTACTAACCCCATACTTGTATGTGTATGGTTATCATGTGTATGTTCCTATTTGGTGTATTTGTGTGGTAGAGGATGGAGGCATAGTTACTTGCCATGGTGATATCCCCATGTCTGACCGTACCTGATGGTAACACCAGTGTTTCATCTAAAAAAATACAACTCACTTTATAAATAACAGATCCAATTCTTACATATATGTTGGCTTACTGACTGAGTTCCATTTCCATTTGCATTACTGGTCTACCTGGAAATCCCTTCAAGCAATCACAACTTTGATTAACTCCTTCCCCTTCATCCTTTCTTCTTTATTAGTCAATAACATCAACAACTCCAACATCTTTTTTTAACCTCACACTTAAGTTTTCTTTATACCTCTTCAATAGGTAGATCCATCTTTTGCCTCTTAATCTCCTCCGTAGATATTAGGGTTAGGTGAGATTCATTGAATCCTTCCAACATTATGTTCTTTGTCCATCCTTCTAGAAATATCTTAAATCTCTTTATTGGAATCACAATAATACACTTTAATATGCATTAAATGCTTCATACAGTCAATTAATAAAGTGAATATGATTTACATAATCCAAGAATTCAACTATGTCGGCTAGGAATCTAAATTCTTTCTCAAATGTAAATTGCTAATGCTTAGTCAATATTGTATTCAACTCCTTAGTCATCACTATGTAGCTCAATCATCTCTTCAAATTATTTCCCTTGGCTACTATTGTCTCCCTTGGCAATAAAATGATGTTCGGTCAACACTGAAATCATTTGGCATATACTAGCTCGGTCAACACTAACATCACTCGGCTTAAACTAGATTTCTTCACTTTTGCTTGGTTAAGCCTACTTGTTCACTCTTTCTTCTTACTAAGATAAACAATTCATTATCCTATCATTGTTCCACATAATCAAGTACTCATTGAAGTATTAAATAACTTAACCTTTCTCTAGGTTCTATTGTTATCACCCTTGCCCTAATCCTTCTCGTCACTCAATAGATAGAGTACTTTCTTAGATAGAAACAATCTTACTAGTTAAGGTTTGACATCAATGACAATAAAACAATTGCTTCAATTGTAGTTTCCAACAATCTCCCTCTTTGGCATTAATGGAAACACTATATGAATAACACATGATTCACAAACCAATCCAAAACGTGTCTTTGTATCAGAAACATTTGTAATATCCTTAGCTTCATTCTGATTCTAAATCACTTAGCCTAACTTTCTTGACCATCCACACAGTTACTCCCTCTGAATCTTTTGTCTCTCTTCTTTTGATTCTTTGAACGATTTCCTTGTTTATGTGTTTTCATCTCTAATTCTCTCCCTCTTTGACAATAATGCCAAAGAAGCATGTAGAACTTGCATATTTTAGATGTAGATGTCATCTTGTTAGTTTAGTAACAATATTTCTCCCTCTACCATCTTTCTTATGATTGATTATAGCTTTTTTGTACTTCTCAAAACTCTAGACAACTCCTAAAGTGTGACCTTTTCTGCATCAATTTGTCAGATACTCTGTGCAACACATTTGATGCAATGCTCCTAGCTTGAATAGGAAGCCTCAACTAGGGGAAGAACCCCGAATTTACCTCTTAGATATTCCTAAGCCTCCTTAGGTAAGGCTTTTGTGTTAGGATTAACAAGGCAGAAATAACAATTATGTGCAAATATAACTAATATCAGAAAATAATAAACCACACAGAATAGAACACAAGACACACAGATTTAACGTGGTTCACCCAATCCCTGGGCTACGTCCACCAACAGCGAGTCCAATATTATTATTATCCAGTGATTACAACCTGATTACAATCCGTAATCCCTTACAGCCCAATTTTGCCGCAAGTACTAAAATCATACATAATAAAAATCCCTAACCCTAAGCCATATTATACAATATTTTCCCGCTTTAGGGTTAGAATGAGTTATAAGTAGTCGGCCCAAATGGCCGAAAAAGTAGTCGGCCTCAAAAATTTTTTCCTCGGGGGCCGCGCCCCTGAACCCCTGCTCTTGGGGGCTGCTGCCCCCAAACCCCCGCTCGGGGCCCGGCCCAACCCCGAACCCCGGCGAGGTCGGGAGGAAAAATGTACAGTACTTTCCTAGATAGTACTTTCCTGATTAGTCACCACAAGCTAACAATCTCCCACTTGGTGACTGATTAGTATCCACACTATACTAAAAAACCTCCCACTTGGAGACTGATCCTGTAGCAATACCACTACCCACATGAGGCACCCACTGGATTGAACCACCTTGGACTCAGTTGTTCCTTTATTTTGGTCAGTCTAGAAGACCAACTGAAGCTGAACATGAGTTCAACTTCTCCCTTGTTACTACCTTTGTAAACATATCTGCTGGATTATCATCAGTATGAATCTTTTCCAGCCTTAACTGTCCATCATCCAAAACTAATCGAATGAAATGGTACCACAACTGTATGTGTTTTGTCTTTGAGTGCAAAGCAGAATTCTTTGCAAGATGAATGGCACTTTGGCTATCTGTATGTAGAAAATTATCCTTTTGTGGATGTCCCAATTCTTCCATGAAGAATTGAAGCCATATCATCTCCTTGGCTGCCTCTGTAGCAGCAACATACTCTGCCTCTGTAGTGGATAAAGCAACCACCTTTTGTAGTCTAGAAATCCAACTCACTGCTGTCCCACCAACAGTAAATATATAACCTGTAGTACTCCGCCTGCTATCTATATCTCCTGCCAAATCTGAGTCAACATAGCCTTGTACAGTAGTAGTAGAACCCCCAAAGTGTAAACACTTACTGGATGTGCCTCTCAAATATCTGAGAATCCATTTGACTGCATTCCAATGCTCAATACCAGGGTTACTCATATAACGGCTAACGACTCCCACTGCGTGTGCAATATCTGGCCTAGTACATACCATAGCATACATTAAGCTCCCTACAGCTGAAGCATAAGGTACCTTAGACATTTTAGTCTCTTCTTCTGGTGTC
This sequence comes from Chamaecyparis obtusa, assembly GCA_027943335.1. NCBI lineage: Eukaryota > Viridiplantae > Streptophyta > Pinopsida > Cupressales > Cupressaceae > Chamaecyparis > Chamaecyparis obtusa. The sequence goes on along the minus strand of BSBK01001896.1, from coordinate 273,639 downwards.
TTGGGACACATATCCTTAGTCAATTTCAAATGACTAGGCAGAGGTGTGCTGACAGCTTTGGCATTTTCCATAGAGAAACGTTGCAACACCTTCTCAATATAATCAGCCTGAGATAGAGACAATTTCTTATTTTTCCTATCTCTACAAATTTTCATACCAAGGATTTGTTTTGCTGCCCCCAAATCCTTCATAGCAAAAGATTTTGCTAACTATTGTTTCAACCCCTTAATGTGATCCATGTTAGACCCAGCTACAAGCATATCATCAACATATAAACATAAAATAATGTAGCTGTCATCATCCAACCTCTTAAAATAAACACAATGGTCAGAATGACACTGACTATATCCATGCCTATTCATAAAAGTGTCAAATTTAATATACCATTGCCGAGGTGCTTGCTTCAAGCCATATAAACTTTTCTGCAATCTGCACACCAAATTCTCCTTACCCTTGACCTCAAATCCTTGTGGCTGAACCATATATATTTCTTCATCCAAATCACCATGAAGAAAGGCTATTTTAACATCAAGCTGCTCTAAATGCAAATCTTCAGTAGCCACAATACTTAAAACATTATGAATAGAAGTCATTTTAACAACTGGAGAAAATATCTCATCAAAATCAATACCATGTTTCTGTGCAAATCCTTTTATGACTAATCTGGCTTTAAATCTTTTTGTACCTCCATCCTCTTCTTTGATCCTGTAAACCCATTTATTCTGTAAAGCCCTTTTACCTGGAGGTAACTTACATAAATCCCATGTCTGATTTTTCAGCAAAGAGTCCATTTCATCTGTCATTGTAGACTCCCACTGAAGCTTTGTATCCACCTGCACAGCTTCATTATAACATTCAGGTTCACCAGCATCTGTTAACAGAATAGAATACAAAGATGGAGAAAATATTTCTGGAGGTCTACTTAGCCTTGTTGACCGTCTAACACTCATTGGGGTGTGTGGTATTTGTTGTTGCTGTTGTTGCGGAGCATAAGGAACTACTGGAACATGAACTTGTGGAGTATCATCCAGTACTACATAGTCATTTTCTTTCTTCTCATGCTGTAGCAACAGATCTTTGTACAATACTTTCTCATTGAATATGACATCCCTGCTTCTTACAATTTTATGATTTTCAAAATCCCAAAGCCTATAACCAAATTCATCAATGCCATACCCAACAAATACACATTTCTTTGACTTAGCTTCCAGCTTGGTTCTATTTTCAGAATCTATAAGTGCAAAAGCTTCACAACCAAAGGTTTTGAGAAAAGAATAACTCACCTTCTTACCACTCCATGCTTCCTCTGGAATACCACAGTCCAAAGGAGTAGAGGGGCCTCTATTGATTAAATAAACAGTAGTGTTCACTGCCTCTGCCCACATATTTTTGGGCAGCCTAGCATGCAACCTCATACTTCTTGCACGCTCCATTATTGTCCTGTTCATGCGTTCAGCCACTCCATTTTCTTGTGGAGTCCTTGGTACAGTTTTTTGCCTACGAATACCATTAGAGGAACAATATTTTTCAAATTCTGTGCTGCAATACTCACCACCATTATCAGATCTGAGACATTTTAACTTTTTACCGGTCTCATTCTCAACCAAGCATTTCCATTTCTTAAAAGTTTGAAATACATTAGATTTCTGTCTAAGGAAATAAATCCAAACTTTTCTTGTTGCATCATCTATAAATGTAACATAATACAGAGAGCCACCAAGGGAAGATACCTGAGCTGGTCCCCATACATCTGTATGCACAAGCTCTAATCTCTCATTTTTCTTTTCCTTCTTACTCTTCACAAAACTAACTCTCTTTTGTTTTCCATAAACACAACTTTCACAGAAATTCATATTGACACATTTCAGACCAGGTAAAACTTTCTTTGAATGAAGTAATTTCATACATTTTTCACTCATGTGCCCGAGTCTATTGTGCCACAGTGTTGTGTCAGAATCTACAGCAATAGTTTGATGTTCTTCCTGCTCAACTGCAGCCACTGTTCCTGAACATTCATTATCTTCTGAAACAATTAAAGTAGAAGGAACAGTATGACCTGTACAAAGATATAAGGTGCCTACTTTCACACCTTTTGCTACTACTAAGGAACCTTTTGAATCCTTCCAATTTTTATCATTAAAAGTAACTATGCAACCCTCATCACCCAGTTGCCCTGCTGAAATTAAATTCCTACTCAGCCTTGGAACATGTCTTACCTCTTGTAGTAGCCAATGATTCCCATTTTGTAACTTAATCTTAATTTTTCCCTTTTCAATAATATGACAGGGTTCATTATCTCCCAAATAAACTAGCCCAAAATCCCCTTGGACATAATCAACAAAATAACTTCTATGGGGTGTAGCATGAAATGAAGCCCCAGAATCTAAAACCCATGAATCATCAATACTTTCTAAGGACAAGAGCAAAGCATCCTCCTCGGATTTGTTACTTACCACATTTGCCTCCTTGTTTCCATCATTTTTGTCTCCTTGATCTTTCTTCCGAGACCAATAATCTTTCTTCTTATGACCTGGTTTTCCACAGTACTAGCAATCATTTGGCCCTTTAGATTCAGACCTCTTTCCCTTTGATTTTCCTCTTGATTTCCCACGATTTTTAGAGTTGTTTCCTCTATCTCTTGTTCTGCCTCTGCTTTCTGTGTTCAATACACTACCCGATGTGGATGCCCCTGAGCTTTTCCTACAAATTTTCTCACTCAATATAACACCAATAACATCATCATACTTTAGGGTATTAGAACTAGAAACAGAATTACTAACAGCCATTACCAAGCCATTCCAGCTTTCTGGCAAAGAACACAAAATCAAGAGAGCCCTAACCTCTTCATCAAAAGTAATTTTAACTGAGGTTAATTGACTTGTAACTGTATTAAACTCATTCAAATGATCAGTAACTAATCCACCTTCTACCATTTTCATATTAAATAAACGCTTCATAAGAAATACCTTGTTTGAAGCTAAAGGCTTTTCATACAACTTCGCTAGGGTTTCCATCAGATCTTTAGCTATTTTTGCTTTAGTAATATTGAATGCCACCGATTGTGCCAGGCATAGACGAATACTCCCTAGTGCCTTCCTATCCAAAATATCCTAATCCTCCTGAGACATTGATTGCTCTTTCTTGGCTACTCCCTCTAATGGCCACCATAGATCCTTCTGATAGAGATAATCCTCCATTTGCATCTTCCATAGCTGGAAGTTCTGCCCATTAAACTTATCAACCTTCACCCTACCCTCGTCTGCCATTTCTCCCACTTAACCGAGAGACTCTCCCACTAACTCGTGAGACCTGCTTCAAAGAATAGATGAAAGAACAAATGAAATAACCTCGCTCTGATACCACTTGTTAGGATTAACAAGGCAGAAATAACAATTATGTGCAAATATAACTAATATCAAAAAATAATAAACCACACAGAATAGAACACAAGACACACAGATTTAACGTGGTTCACCCAATCCCTGGGCTACATCCACCAATAGCGAGTCCAATATTATTATTATCTAGTGATTACAACCTGATTACAATCCGTAATCCCTTACAGCCCAATTCTGCCGCAAGTACTAAAATTATACATAATAAAAATCCCTAACCCTAAGCCATATTATACAATATTTTCCCGCTTTAGGGTTAGAATGAGTTATAAGTAGTCGACCCAAATGGTCGAAAAAGTAGTCGGCCTCAAAAATTTTTTTCCTCGGGGGCTGCGCCCCTGAACCCTTGCTCTTGGGGGCTGCCGCCCCCAAACCCCCGCTCGGGGCCCGACCTGGCCCCGAACCCCGGCGAGGTTGGGAGGAAAAATGTATAGTACTTTCTTGGACAGTACTTTCCTGATTAGTCACCACAAGCTAACATTTTGTGAGTATGTCTGCTAGTTGTTTCTTTTTATTCACATATTCCATTCCTACCTCTTTATCTTGTACCAATTCCCTCAAGTAATGATACTTTTTGGCAATGTGTTTGGTCTTTGTGTGCATCACTGAGTTCTTTGATATGTTGATAGCACTTGTGTTGTCACAATATATGAAAACTAGTTCAGTGATCTCCTCTTTCATGCCTTTCAACAATTTCTTAATCCATACCAAATTTGAATAGTTCACTACAGCTGCTACATACTTGACTTCAGCTATAGATTGGGAAATGCAATTTTTTTCTTGCCTGTCCAAGAAACTAATATTTGTCCAAGAAAGAAAGCTCCACCACTAGTACTTTTTATGTCATCCACATTTCCTACCCAATCTGCATCAGTGTAGACTCTTAGTTCAAATATCTCATGCTTCTTGTAGTACAGTCCATAGTCTTTTGTCCCTTTCAAATATCTCATTATTCTCTTCACAACCATCATATGACTTTCCTTAGGATTGGCAAAGAATATAGCCACAATCCCAATTGCTAGAGCAATATCTGGTCTGTTGTGAACAACATATTGCAGCTTTCCAATCATGGATCTATACAGAGTTTGCTTTACTTCAACAGTATCATCATTTTTAGACAATTTCTATCTAGTAGCTATGGGAGTACTTACTGGCCTTGAATCCTCCATACCGAAGGTTTTTAGTATCTCTTTGACATATTTAGACTGTTTGATAAAAATACCTTTCTCCATCTGATAGACTTGCAATCCAACAAAGAAGTTTATCTCACCAATCATAGACATTTCAAACTCATTTTGCATCTCATTTGAAAATTTCTTACACAGGGCATCTTGTCCTCCATATATGATATCATCTACAAAAAACTTAGCTAACAAGATCCCTTTACCTTCTTCATCTTTCATGTACATATTGATGTTTTCATTTGTCCTTGAAACTCTAATCTGTATCAAGTAATTGTGCAGCCTCTCATACCATGCTCTAGGGGCTTGCTTCAATCCATATAGCACCTTATTCATCTTACAAACCACGTGTCTCTTGTTTGGATCAAAAAATCCTTCAGGTTGCTTAATGTACACTTCTTCTTCTAATATACCATTCAAAAATGTAGACTTGACATCCGTTTGGTATAACTTGAAATTTTTGTAGGAAGCATATGCAATTAGAATTCTCACTCCTTATCTTGCTATAGGTGCAAATGTCTCCCCATAGTCTATTCCTTCTTCTTGTGCATAACCCTCGCATACCAACCTTTCTTTGTTCCTTGTGATTTGTCCATGTTCATTAAGCTTGTTTCTGAATACCCATTTTGTTCCAATGAAATTTTTGTTTTCTGGTCTAGGCACCAGAGTCCAGGTATCATTTCTATTTGGTCTATCTCCTCATTCATATCTTGAATCTACTCTTCATTTCCTAATGCCTCCCTTGTTGTCTTAGGCTCAAACTCATACAATAAATATGTAGGATCTCTTCACTTGCTTCTAGTCAGAACTATAGTTTCTTTATCTCCAATGATTTTCTTAGGCTTGTGATGTCTCCTTGCATACTATGCCAAAGTAGGTTCAGCTTTCTTTTCTCCTTGCTCTTTAGGTTCATCAATAAGATTATCAGATTCAGCTTCTGATTACTCGACAACCTCTTCTTGATGCTTGATAGCATCCTACTGTCAGTCAACAACATCCTCTTGATGCTCGACATTATCTCCCTGATGCTCGACATTGCTTACCTAAGACTCTGCATCAGGTGCAAGTGTGTTACTTTCCTCTCCTTCTATATAGACAAAAGATTTATAATCTTCAGGTTCTCTTTTGCTTTCCTATTCATTTTTCTCTGAATATTCATCAACCTTTACATTTACACTTTCCACAATTTTTTTAGTGTTAGAGTTCAAACACTTGTAAGCTTTACTCTTTATGGAATAACCTAGGAATATGCCCTCATCACTTTTAGCATCAAACTTTACAGTCCTATTATCTTTCAGTATATAGCATTTTCTCCCAAAAATTCTAAAGTATTTTACATTAGGTGCATAACCATGCCATAATTCATAAGGTGTAACATTTGTACCTTTTTTTATTTGTACTTAGTTTAAGGTATTAAAATTTGTACTTACAGCTTATTTCCAGTACTTTTGTGCACCATTATTCTCAATCATTAGTGTCCTTGCACAATCCATGATAGATTTGTTCCTTCTCTCAACTATACCATTTTGTGGAGGTGTTCTAGGTGGATACATGTCTCTTGATTCCTCTATCATTGCAGAACAAAGTGAACTCATTTGATTTAAACTCTCCACCTCAGTCAAATCTCAAACATTTCAGGTTTCTACCTATCTCCTTTTCAACCTTATCCAAATACCACTTAAAAAACTGAAATGCATCAGATCTTTCTTTTAAAAACATTAGAGTCATCATCCTAGTGTAATCATCAACAAATAGAATAAAGTATTTAGCACCACAATAGTTTTGTACATCCATAGGTCCACAAAGTTCACTATGAACCAAATCTAAAACAATTTCAAAAGTAAAATTCTTGCTCTTGAAACTAGACTATATCATTTTACCCAACTAACATTGTTTGCACATCACTTTATCAAGTTTCTTCAATCTTAGCAATCTTCCAACTTTGTTCTTTTTACTAATACTTACCAGATTGTCAAAGTTAACATGACATAGCTTCTTATGCCATAACCATTGAATATAATAAAATATGGGGTTGAGAAGGGTGAATTTGAATAGGTTTGCGATGAAACATATGTGATGGAAAATGTTATGGACATATAAACTATATAAAATAGGAATACTTATCTTGAAAAGAGGCTGATGTAGAAATCACTATTTTCTTATGTCTATGTTTAATTTTGAGGGATTTTGCAACCTACTTCGAACTGGAAATGGTGAGACAAACAAAACCCACAAAAATTTATGTCTTTTGCAGGGACATTAACCTTGACCTAGATAGCAAGGCACAATCTTACCCCTCACTGAATGTCATCCCTAACCTAAAATAACTCTAATAGAAATTCTATTCGCGGATCCTGGAAGTTCACCAAAAAGGGTATCCTGATTTGAACTTCAATTCTCTATCTTGTACCTCTACCTATAATAAAAATGGTTTTGTTGTTTGGATGAGGGATTTACAATTGTATTTCAAATGTAAACAAGTATGTTGATATGAAAGCTTGAACACAACATTAACACATGTAAATCAAAACCTCCATGATTGTATGCTTAGAATCCACCTTGACAGAAGAATGAATGGATCTTGAATATGAACAAAGGATCTTGAAGGAAGATCACACCACCATGATGGATAGATCTAGGGTTTGAATGATGAATCTTGAATGCTTGAACCAAATCCCTTCAAAGGCTTGAATTCTTGAATCCTTGATCTTGAAAGTAGATGTCTCCTTGAGAGCTCTTGATGATTGATGAATAATTTCTTGAGAGATATGGAGAAGAGATCATGAAATTTCTTGGTGGAAGATGATGCACATGAATAATTGATGAAGAAAATGAGAGAGGAATGCTTCCTTTTATAGTGATCTAGGTCGCAAACTCCTAGAGAAGGCCAAAATTGGAGAATTAAATCCCAATTAACCTTAACCCCTAGAAATGGACCTAGATTAAATGCAATTTAAGAGTTTACCATTCTGAAACTTGAAACAATTGACCCAAAAGCGGGAAAATAAAAATTTTCAAAGTCTGATATCCCAAAACCTCTAGGACTTAAAAATTGGACCCAGGGTCAGGGTCGAGGTCAAATCTTCCCCAGGTCAGAGTTGAGGTCAAATTTGACCTAGGTCAGGTTCAAGGTTGACCTTGACCTAGGAGGTCGACTTTGACCCTAAGGTGGCATTTTTTTAAATTTCAGGACCAGGTGCCAGGAAAAGCTGTAAACATGTGGAGAGAGAAGCAGAACAGGGGGAAAAAGATAGATTCATGAAAAAACTAATTTAAGGTTCTTGACATGACCCAAAACTACTTACTCAAAGGTCTAAATGCTCTTAACATGGATGTGCTTCCATTTTAAGACGATACATTAAGCCCCCATTTTAGCAAGAGTATGGACTCGATGAAAACTCTTGGTAAAGGAGAAGAAAGAAGAGAACCAAGTGGATTCATGATGAGATAGAATAATATTTAGCTAAGGACACAAGCCCCCAGGATAAAATATTTTAACTCAACATTCACGTGTGCAGACCGTGCGAAAACAAAGAGAAAACTAGAAGACCCAAATCAACTAATAAAAGAAACCTTGCTAAGAAATGCTTCCTATACTAATATCATATTCAGAAAGGTATCATAAAAGCATAAATGATTACATAAGAAAGACAAGAGAAAAACTATAAATAACATAGCTTCATGATCCAATCTTACTAGCATGAAAGTGAAAAGAGAGAAAGGAGAAAGTGATTACCTCGCCCAGTAAGATGCCCACCTTACCATGAATCACTAAGGAGGGAGAGCCAAACAGGTGGACAAAATTGATAGTTCACCCATAAGTTTTTCTTTGTAATTGTAATGCATCTTTTGACAGATTTTGGACTACCCATAGATCCACCTTCTTGTATCACTATGAATATGAAATGTGTGTCTCCTCAGGATTTAGCAACTTATGTGAATTACCCTCGAAAGATATAGCATATTGAAAAATTAAAAAATGTGTGTCTCTTCAAGATTTAGCAACTTATGTGTGTTACCTTTAGATGATTTAGCATATTGAAAATTAAAAAAGTGTGTCTCTTCAGTATTTAGCAACTTATGTGTGTTACCTTCAGAGGATTTGGGATATTGAAAATTCAAAAATATGCATCTCTTCAGTATTTAGCAACTTATGTGCATTACCTTCAAAGGATTTAGCATATAAATGAAAAACTATAGTAGAAGGGAGACCCTATATATTCCCCCCCTCCTTATCGTGGCCATTTACTAGACATGATAAGGAAGAGGAAGAGGATGCCTACTTCACAATGTAAGGAGATATACTATTTAAGAATAATGTACACTACATTCTTAGCGAAGGGTATTAACCCCTACATCCAAGAGTATAGATAATTGTGAAAAGGATATGTCACTTATGAGAAAGGATCCTCAAAGAGAAAGAGATCTTATCAACAAGACCCCCACCATAGAGGAGTTCTTTTTAGATAAAATATCATCTTTAAAAAAGAAATAAAGGTGCAATCATCTAGCCCCCTGCAATCAAGAGGAAAAGGAATCTTTGAAATGAGAGAAACAACTCTAATCACCAAAGCAAGGGAAAGAGTTTATAATGAACATAATTTGCAAAATAGATAAGAGGTGATGACCTAGGACATTAACCTCTCATATAAAAAGGATAGCCATAGTCAAAACATTGGTCAGTATAATGAAATAATGTTGCTAAATAAACAAATGCCACTAAGCTAGGGAAAGCAGATCCCTAGACAAAGAGAAAGAAAAAGGAACCTTGCCCCCCATGGATGAGAAGCAAGGGATACCTTAGAAAAGCTATCTCAAATATAAAATCTATGGATGATTATCAACATAATTGAAAACCATAAAGAGATAGGAAAGAAAGAATACCAATTAAGCAAAGGATATGATATATGCTAAAAGCCTAATAGATCCTAAGAGACTAGATGTGAATATATCTCTTGCCTCCTAGTCCAGAGACAAGAGGAGAATTTTTTTATATTAAATCAGAATGAGGGGTATCCCTTATATTAAAATTATGAAGGAATTGTACTGCACAAGAGTGAGATATAATTCCTAAAGCAGCTCTTTCCCTAACATATATCTTGAAATTATTACAATCAACATATCAAAATTATGAAGGAATTCTAAAACTACACAAGAATGAGATATAATTCCTAAAGCAGCTCTTTCCCTAACATATATCTTGAAATACTTCTCTAGATTGGATTAAGTGGGAGATACAGGAGATGAAGCTCCACCTTCAGGCCATGGAAAAAACTACAAATACCCTAACTACTAAGCTAGAGAAGCTAGAGAACAAGGTTTTGGATAAGGTAAAAAAATAAAAACTAGAATGAGGATATAGCTGTTGAAATCAATAAGATAGTTGACAAAAAGGTTAAATATATTAAGGCTAAAGTCAGTAATAATGGGAACATGATAAACGAGGTCCTGAGTCAAAGTAATGAGGGACTTAGTGTTGTTGTCCTGAACTTGAATATGCTACACAACTATTTGGAAAAAAGCCAGCTGGAAAATATGACTATTACAATTGATGAGGATGTTGGCAATGCTGGTACAGGAATAAGAACTAGAGGGTGTACTCAGAGGAAGATCCCTGAAAAGCCAAAGGAACTGAATGACCTGAAAGATGCTATCCAGAAGATGGAGGACTTGAAGATGAAGGCAGAGAAAATGATAAAAAAACAAATAGTCTGGTATGGTTGGTAGCTGGGTGTTGTTGGTAGTTTTGCTAGTAACTATTTTTCTTTTCTCTTGTTGTCATGTCTAGGGTTGTTTTGGGTCCTACTTTTTTCTTTCTAGCATGCGTCTCTTTTTGGAAAACTTTCATGCTATATCTTTGTGCTTTAATCTATATGGTTTCGGGTTCCATTCAAAACCTATTTTTATGTTAATAAAAAACAAGTAAATGCATATTACTATAATGAAAAGGACATTTATACTTGGTTAAAGCATCTTTCGACACAGGTTTAAAGATTTATTTCTTGGAATTCATTAATTGAACATATACCTTCTTAGCTACATCTTGACGAATATCAGAGTTATCTACAGTAGGTGTAGGGAGAAGAACATGAAGAGGAGGATTATGATCAACATCACCTACCTTGATTTGAGATTATGGATAACCAACACCATGCACATCCTATTTAGGTGGTATATGAACTGGATACTTGATACCATGCCCATTAAATCCTAGCTCTAAACCTTTATAACCTTGTTTAGTCATCATATTGAATCTTGTAGTGTATATATTATGTAAAGCTTCTATAGGAGGTTATTTTTTATCATGCTCATGAGTAAAGGTTATATAAGGTGGAATAATAGGTTTTGAAGAATTTTTTTTACCCTTTCCTTTAATATCATCATTAATCAGAGGAGAGGGTAAATCAAAGAACTCTTGCACATCTACACCATGAACTATAGTTTGAATCCCATCATAAGTACGATAAGAACTAGGGATAGCAGATGGAGAATTAGGTATAAGATTAGGAATAGGAAGATTAGGAATCAAATTAGGAATGATGGGATTAGGATTAGGAAGATGAGGAGATGGTGTATCATCTACAAATTCTTCACATAATCCAAAAGAGTAATAAGGCTACCACATAAATTTTTAATGAAAGTTTTGAAAGTAGGAACACTAGTATCAATCAATTTCACAAAAGCATAGGCAAGTGCAAAATGAAGGATCATCAACATATTGAAGTGAATGATACTCTCATAAACATCATAGGTATGGTTAAGAGATGCTAAAAAAAGGGTAATAAAGAACATAATCACACACCAAAGAATCTTAACAATCTTCATAGTAAATGAAATGCAAGAAATATTTTTTAATTTTGTTAGATATATAGGTTTTTTTTAATTTTTGAATTTAAAATGAAAGAGCATAAAAGAAATTTAATCTTACAGAAAGAAAGAAAATCATCTAACACCAAAGAGAAAGAGTTGTCTATCGTGGGTTCACCAAAATGAATAGAATAAAATATGGAGGTCGAGAGGGGTGGATTTGAATAGGTGTGTGATGAAATATATGTGATGGAAAATGTTATGGACATATAAAATAAATAAAATAGGAATACTTATCTTGAAAAGAGGCTGATGTAGAAATCACTATTTTGTGATGTTTGTGTTCAGTTTCGGGGGATTCTGCAACTTGCTTGGGACTGGATATGTCGAGATAGAGAAAACCTAAAAAGCTTTCTATCTTTCAGAGGGAGGTCAACCTTGACCCAGATAGTGGGGCACAATCTTATCCCTCATTGAAGATTGTCCCTCCCTGAACATAGCTTTGACGGAAATTCCATTTGTGGATCCCATAAGTTTACCAAAAAGGGTATCCAGATTTGAACTTCAATTCATTGTCCTGTACCTGTACTTGTAAGAAAAATATTTTTTTTGTTTAGATGAGGGGTTTACCTTAGTGAAACCCCAATTTGGAATCAACCTTAATAATGGAATTGAAATAGAGAATTCTAGCAAGTAGTAGAAGTAGGTCTAACAATGAAGCTATGATATTCAATATATATGCAATTGTATTTCAAATGTAAACAAGTATGTTGATATGAAGGCTTGAACACAACATTAACAAATGTAAATCAAAACCTCCATGATTTTATGCTTGGTATCCACCTTGAGAGAAGAACAAATGGATCTTCAAGATGTACAAAGGGTCTTGAATGAAGATCACACCACCATGATGGATAGATCTAGGGTTTGAATAATGAATCTTGAATTCTTGAAGCAAATCCCTTCAAAGGCTTAAATGCTTGAATCCTTGATCTTGAAAGTGGATGTCTCCTTGAGAGCTCTTGATGATTGATGGATGATTTCTTGAGAGATATGGAGAAGAGATCATGAAATTTCTTGGTGGAAGATGATGCACATGAATAATTGATGGAGAAAATGAGAGAGGAAGGCATCCTTTTATAGTGATCTAGGGCACAAACTCCTAGAGAAGGATGACATTGGAGAATTAAATTCCAATTAACCTTAACCCCTAGATATGGACCTATATTAAATGCAATTTAAGAGTTTACCATTTTGAAAGCTAAAACAGTCATCCCAGAAGCAGGAAAATAAAACTTTTTGAAGCCTGATATCCCAATACCTCTGGAACTTGAAAATTAGACCCAGGGTTAGGGTCAAGGTCAACTCTACCCTAGGTCAAAGTCAAGGTTGACTCTGCCCTAGGTGAGAGTCAAGGTTGACCTTGACCTAGGAGGTTGACTTTGACCCTGAGGTGGTAGTTTTTAAATTCTTAGGACCAGATGCCAACAAAAGCTGGAAACAAGTGGAGAGAGAAGTAGAATAGGGGGAAAAAGCTAGATTCATGCAAAGACCAATTTAAGGTGCCTGACATGACCCTAAACTACTTACTTGGAGGGCTAAAGACTCTTAACATGGAAGTGCTTCCATTTTGAGACAATACAACCATATTTCATCAAGTTGTGCAATGAAGCATATCTCTTTAGATAGGTCCAGATAGAATAAATTACCTCTTGTCTATTCTCCACTCCCAATTAGTTCACTAGTGGCTTCAAATATTTTAGCCTTCCTATGATGAAACTCCACTCAACAACCAGTACTATTAAGTTGTGTAACACTTAGAAAATTATAGTTAAGACCTTCAACCCAATAAGCATTTTCACAAGTGATCTTATCAGTCAGCTTAATTAATCCTTTACCCTTTATAGGATGTTGTGCATCATTGCCAAACTTAACACTTCTACCTTTGTAATGATCTAGGGTATCAAATTTACTTTTTTCACCATTGATGTGGTGTGAGAAACCACTATCAATAATCCATTTATCACCTTTTCTCACATAAGAAACAAGTGCAGTTTTCTCATCTTCATCAGACTCATATTTCATAGCAACATAGTCTACTTTAATTTCAAAATCATCATTATCAATGTTAGTTTCTTCTTCAACAATGTAACAGGATTTCTTACCTTTATCCTTATAGTCATTGTACCTTCAGTAACCTCTATTTTCTCTCTTGTCTTTGTACTTTCTTTCTCTTTCCTCATCCTTGTCATCCCTGTCAGGACATCTTGTAGCTATATGGCCAAATTTTTTACATGAGAAATATATGATAGGAAGTTTACCTTTATACTTTCCATTTCCTCTTTTCAATCTTTTGGCCATGAGAGCTTCAAGATCCTCTAGTTCCTCATCATAAGTGTCACTACCACTTTTACTCTTACTTATACATCTTTCTTGTTCCTTCGTAGACTTATGCAAAACCATCTATGACTTGAATGTAGATTCAACATTAGAAACAGTCAAGTTATCATAATTATAAAGCTCAAAAGAAGTAAGCTTACCAATAAGACTTTCTAGTGTTAAAGCATTACCAAGGTTACATCTAGATTCTTGAATTGCTGAAATTTTGATGGCATATATAGGATGCAAAGTTCTCAATACATTTCCAATAAAAGTCTCATCATCTATAGTTCCATTAGCTCCTCTAATATAATTTACAACCTCCTTGATTCTACCACAATATTGAGCAATATTTTCACCTTCTTGCATTTTCATTTCATCAAACTTACCTCTTTGGCTTTCAGCTTTTTCCCTTAGTACATTTATGTCACTACCATAGATGTTTGCAAGAGTGTCCCACATTTTTTGTCCATTTATGTAATCTCTAACGTCTTCAAATTCAGGATATCTTAAGGAAGATGCAATTTCCAACATTTCTTGATTGTGTTCTTGTTTAGCTCTCATCTCCTCAGCAGTCAAAGGTGAGGTAGGTGTAACATAGACATGTTCTGTTAATATGATTTATAACAACAGAGAGGGGGGGGGTGAATCAGTTGTTCTCAGGTCTTGATGTATAAAACAACTTCAAAAACTTTTCCTTAAATAAGATCAAGCAACCAAAACAAACTCGGTCATCACTAATTCAATAATAGAAACATATAACATTGCAGTCCACTACCCAGTTGTAACTAACTTGTAAAACATAGAAATGTTCAAACCAAAATATTCACACAAGTATTGACGTCGGGATTTATAGTGGAAACCCAATATGGAAAAAAACCACTTTGTAACATGCTACTATTATTTTCACTCTTCTGAAGTGAGCTCGGTTAAAAGCTAACCTTGTCAAAGGTTACAATACACACTGTCAGGTGTGACCCAGTTAGAGGATTTCAATCAATCAAGATAACTCAACCTTTCCCTAGGTGCTATTGTTACCATCCTTTCTTTCCCTTCTCACAATAGATATAGTACTTTTGTAAGTAATAATAGTCTTACCATGTAAGGTTTGACATCAATGAAAATACAATAATTGCTTCAATTGCAGTTTCCAACAATCTCCCTCTTTGGCATTGATGGCAACACCATATGATATCACTTGAATGACACATGGATTACCAACCAATCCAAAAACTTATCTATCCATTAGAGAAAATTTATAATATCCTTAACTTCATTCTAATTTAGAATCTATAAATCTCACTTCTGTGACCATCAAAAGTATCTGGATCTCCCTGTATCCCGATCTTTCATTTCTATTCATCATCCTTACTCTTCAGTTCATGTGTTATAGTATCATTTCAGTTCAATCTCCCTCTTTGACAAAAATGCCAAAGAAACAACTAAAACTTACATCCAACAAATGTAGATATATCTATGTAGCTCAGCGTTTCTCCCTCTGTCATCTTCCTTATGATTGATTTGTTGTCTTTGCTTCTTCTTCATAGCTCTAGGATAGTCCTAAAGTGTGACAATCTTTTGCATCAATTTGTCAATTATTCTATTGTAGCATATTTGATGCAGTACTCCTAGCTTGACTAGGCAGCCTTAGTTAGGGGAAGGACCCCTAATTGACTTCTTAAATACTCCTGAGCTTCTTTAAGTAAAGCTTTAGTGAATATGTCTACCAATTGTTCTTTTGTATTCACATATTCCATTTGGATTTCCTTGTCTTGTAACAATTCCATCAAATAGTGATACTTGATTGGGATATGCTTGGTCTTGGTGTGCATCACTGGATTCTTAGAAATATTGATGGCACTTGTGTTGTCACAGAAAATAATAACAGGTTTAGTGATTTCTTCTTTCATTCCCATCAACAACTATTTTATCCATATCAAATTTGAACAGTTTACTGCAACAACAACATACTCGTCTTTAGTAGTAGATTGGAAAATGCAATTTTGTTTCTTGCTTGTCCAGGAGACTAATCTCTATCCAAGAAAGAAAGCTCCACCACTAGTGCTCTTTTTGTCATCTACATTTCCTACCCAATCAACATCAGTGTATACTCTAAGTTCAAATTTGTCATTCTTCTTGTAGTATAACCCATAGTCAGTAGTCCCTTTCAAGTATCTCATGATTCTTTTCACCGCCATCATGTGTGTTTCCTTAGGATTGGCAGAGAATCTTGCCACAATCCCAATAGCTAATGCAATATTTGGTCTACTATGTACAACATACTACAATTTTCCAATCATGGATCTGTACAAAGTCTGGTTAACTTCTGCAGCATCATCATTCTTAGATAACTTTTTTCCAATAACCATAGGAGTTCCCACTAGTCTAGCATCTTCCATTCCAAAAGTTTTCAGTATTTCATTAACATACTTAGACTATGTAATGAAAATTCTTTTCTCCATCTGATATACTTGTAAACCAACAAAGAATTTGATCTCACTAAACATACTCATTTCAAATTCAGTTTGCATTTCTTTTGAAAAACTTTTACACAATGCATCTTGTCCACCAAAAATAATGTCATCAACAAAAATTTTGGCCAATAGAATACCTTTTCCTTCTTCATCCTTCAAGTATAGATTGCTTGTGTAATTTGTTTTGGAAATCCAATCTGCATCAGATAGTTATGCAACCTCTCATACCATGCTTTGGGAGCTTGTTTGAATCCATACAATGCTTTGTTCAGTTTGCATACCATGTTTCTTTTGTTTGGATCAATAAAATCTTCTAGCTGCTCTATGTAAACTTCTTCTTCCAGTACACCATTTAAAAATGTAGACTTCACATCCATTTGATATACCTTGAAATCTTTATAAGTAGCATATGCAAGAAAGGTTCTTACTCCTACCAACCTAGCTATAGGGGAAAATGTCTCCCCATAATCTATTCCTTCTTCTTGTGCATAGCCCTTGCATACCAGCCTAGCTTTGTTCCTAGTGATTTCACCTTTTTCATTCAACTTATTTTGAAATACCCACTTTGTTCCTATCACATTCTTATCTGTAGGTCTTGGCACTAAAGTCCAAGTTTCATTCTTCTCAATCTGGTCAATTTCTTCATTTATTGCTTGTATCCAATCTTCATTTTCTAATGCCTCTTTAGTTGTCTTAGGTTCAAACTCACATAGTAAGCATGTTGGATCCTTGGTCTTGATTCTAGTTTGAATTCCAGTGTCTTTATCTCCAATTATCTATTTAGGCTTGTGATGTCTTCTTACATATTTTGTCAAAATAGGTTCAACATTTTTCTCCTCTATTTCATTAGGTTCTTACATATTTTGCCAAAATAGGTTCAACATTTTTCTCCTCTATTTCATCAGGTTCCTTAACAAGATTGTCAGATTTAGCTTCTAGTTGCTCAACAACCTCTTCTTGATACTCAACAGCATTATCTTGTAGCTTGACATGTTCTTGTTCTCTCTCGGCACTATTTTCTTGACACTTGACAATTGTTTCCTATCACTCGACATTGATTTCCTGAGACTCGACATCAGGCGCAAGTTTGTTACCTACCTCTTCTAGTTTCTCAATGTACACAAAAGATCTGTAATCTTCTGGTTCTCTTTTGTTATCGACTTCATTTCTTTCTGCATACTCATCAATTTTTACATGCACACTTTCTACAATTTTGTTAGTGTTAGAGTTCAAACACTTATAAGCTTTACTTTTTGTGGAGTAGCCTAGGAATATGCCTTCATCACTTTTGGCATTAAACTTTCCATTCCTATTGTCTTTCAATATATAACACTTGCTTCCAAAGATTCTAAATTATTTAACACTCAGTGCATGCCCATACCATAATTCATAGAGTGTTAGATTGGTACCTTTCTTGATTTGTACCTAGTTAAGAGTGTAAACAACTGTACTTATAGCTTCTTTCCAGTATTTTTGTGCCACATTATTTTCAATCAATAATGTCCTTGCATAGTCCAAAGCAGATCTCTTTCTTCTTTCTACTATACCATTCTGTGGAGGTATCCTAGGTGCAGACATCTGTCTTTTGATTCCTCTATCATTGCAAAATAGATTGAATTCATTTGATGTAAATTCTCCACCTCGGTCATATCTAAGACATTTCAGGTTCCTACCTATCTCCTTCTCAACCTTAGCCAAATACCACTTAAAACATTGAAAAGCATCAGATTTTTCTTTTAGAAACATTACATGCATCATCCCGATATGATCATCAACAAACAAGATAAAATATCTAGCACCATAGTAACTTTGTATACCCATAGGTCCACAAAGGTCAGTATGAACCAAATCTAAAATGTGTTCAAAAGTAAAGGTTTTTCTCTTGAAACTTGACTTAGTCATTTTTCCTAACTAGCATTCTTTACACATCACATTCTTAGCTTTCTTCAATCTAGGTAGGCCTTTTACTTTCTTCTTCTTACTTATCTCTACCAGATTGTGAAAGTTAACATGACATAGCCTCTTATGCCATAACCAAATGTCATCAAGTTGTGCAATCATACATATTTCTTCAGATAGGTCAAGATAGAACAAATTACCTCTAGTCTGCTCACCACTTCCAATCAGCTCACCAGTAGCATCAAATATATTAGCTTTCTTGTGATGAAATTCCACTCGGTAACTAGTTCTATTGAGCTAAGAAACACTTAGCAAATTATAATTCAATCCTTCAACCCAATAAGAATTTTCACAAGAGATTTTATTAGTTAGTTTAATCAATCCTTTTCCTTTAATAGGACACGGTGCATCATTACCAATTGTTACACTTTTACCTTTTGTGAGGCCTCACCCTGACCTGTCATAGCATCTTTTCTTTCTGCATATTGATACATTGATACACTTGTTGATCTATTTTGATAGAGACTCGAGATATGATATTTTGATGGTGATTATTATATTATGTATGTGTTGATGTGGATCTAGAGTACGTCTTGATCTTGATTATACATGGTTGGTAAAATGAATTATTCATGTTTAGATTTGATTACTGCACCTGATGATTTATGTACTTATGATGTTTGGATATCATTGAATAGAAATTGGTAATTTGAATTGAATTACACATATTGAGTTACGATACTAAATAGGAAATTGAATATGTATATTTCATGTAATGTTATCATCTTGAACTACTGATGCTCGATGTGAAGTATGTAGGTAAGAGAACCATGAGAATTATCAGAGAACCAAGGTTAAACACATGTGAACTAAGTAAGCCAAGACTTAGTTCAATGCGGGATTACAAAGCCTCGTTGTAATGTGAACTTGTCGTAAATGTGAATTTCCATGTGCATTAGTAGTTAGCTTCATGTTGTCGTTCATGGAATTTGTATGTAATGTGCAATTGTTAGTGTCACTTGACACTTGTAATGTGCTCATTTAAATTTATTTTATTCCAGCCACTTCTAGGGGCCAATAAGAGGTTCTAGGGGTCATTTTTGACATTATTTAAGTATCTTAATGTTAGGGGTATGGGTTAGGAAGGTTTTGAGCATATCCTAAATCCCCTAGAGACTTTGGCAACCCTTTTTTGGACCCATTTACCCTTACATGCGAGATTAGATGGATCTTGACCCTTACCCAACTTCACCTTGCCTTCCAATCAAGCATTAATCATGGGGGGACAAGGAAGACCAAGTAGACCATAGAGTCAAGTCTACATTTATGTTTGGTGGGTGGGTAGAATTTTGGAGCCCTTTTTAGAGGCCCTTGATAGAATTGGAGGGTGTTCACCCACTCTCTAATTTTAGAGACTTTAGGGTTTTGGAAAAAGGAGGACAAGTGGATTAGCTCTTCTCAACTATCAATTGCCATCACACTTGTGAAGGTAGGTCTTTCATTTCCATGGAGGTTTTCTTATTTTTGCTCAATAGATTAGTTTGTGTTCTTTCTCTTTCATGTGATTGAAGTATATCCATGTTGTGCTATTGTGTTGTATGGGAAGGGAATTTGATGTTGGATTCATGCTTTTCTTTTTTTTTTTTTTTGCTTGAATGAGGGTGTTCATGTTATGGGAGTATGGCATTACTCACCTCTTTAGGAAGAGGAAGAAGTGGCCTTGGGTGAAGGGGTTAGTTGGGCTCTCCATGAGGTGAGAGTCTCTTCTTTTGGAAAAGAGGGAAAAATTCATGGTGTATGGGCACCATGAAGCCATTGCAATCTTTGTATCATGAAGATGTTGATAAACATTGTTGTGCATGTAAGATGGAATTGTAGCCTTGAAGAGGCAATGAGATATTCTTGTTGAGGAATTTGTGGAAACAATGGCATTCTCCCCTTGGAAAAGCCCACCTTCACCCTTCTTCAATGAGCTTGCAAAGTTCATTTGTGTAGACTTGAAGGGAGTAACTTGTTGTTATTGCATGTGTGTAAAATTGTGAGCATCTTGTTGTTTTGTTGCACTCCGTTTATCCTTGGTTCTCCAAGCTTGGGGGTGGTCTCATAAGAGACCTAGGTTGGGTGGTGAGTACCCATGGTTCTCTCTCCTTTTATTGCAGGTATGGAAGCCAAAGATTAATGTAGAAAAAGCTTGAAGAAATCCCCTCCTTGATGTGCTTGTATCAAATCCTCATGTGTTGCTACATTGTTGATCTTGAGGAAGATTCCTCCTCTTATTGTAAATTATAAAGTTGTTACCCATTCTTGGGTCCTTTGTGAAGTGAAGTTGTTATGTTATGTTGATCTCTCATTGAACATCTCCTTCAAATTGTATTATATAAATGGAATGTGAATGCTCCTTCATCATAGAAATTTTGTAATGAATTTGATAAGATGACTATAATGAAAATGCCATTCATTTCTATCATTCCTATTAGAATTTGCTTCTTAAGATAGTGGAGTTATTTTCATGAAATGATATTCAAGATGATAAGAATGAAACATGATAGTTTTCAATGTCTTCCAAAGGTTAGCTTATGCATGGATATAGTAAGCTCTTTATTATAGTTTGAAGAATTGTCATAGTTGTATAATCAAACTCAAATGAACCTAATTCTATGCTTTTCTCTCTTCAATTGTAGTAAGAAACATGGGATAATAATATGAATGATGCTATTGGGAAACCTCTTACTTAACACTTTATTTGTCAACCTCCATAACATATCAATCTATATATTAATGCACTCAATAACTCAAATGTAAGCAAAATAGGAAAGGATGAAGAAAACTATGTTCTCAAAAAAAAAAGACACTCCCAAAATTTTCAAGAGCAATTTGCTCTCTGAAAAATGTATGGGGATAAGATTATCCCCATACTACACAGAGAATATTCCTTGTTTCTCATTTAGACACTAAATAAAATTAACAAAACTAAAACATGCTCTAGACAACATTAAACATAGAACTTAGCAATATAATGTAAAAAAAGAAGGGTGTTTAAAGACCCCCTACATAGCAAAGCTAGTGGGACCCACTAGCTGGATGCCATACCTTTTTGACTCAAACAAAAATATGAATAACTTTTTTCATTTCCTTGGTATGTATGTGGGAGTGAGAGAGTTGATAGGCAATTTAATCAAAAAGGAGTTTAAAAAGGTCAACTTGGCAAAGGCCTTTAAGACATCAACCTTGTCTAGCATGCCCACTCCATGAGCTGCTCTTTGGAAAGGTACAAGTACATCCACTCATGTCAAACAAGGATTACCCTTCCTTTTCCTTGCATGATTTGAAAACTTTATACCTTTCTCCCTTGTTTTGGAGATAATTTTTGGTGGGGCTTAAATGCTGTCCCCTCACCTTGTAGATCCCTAGAAAAGTGGGGGGGGGGGGGGGGGGGGGGGTCGACATCAGCATGTAGAAACATGCCCTCCCTTGGAAAACCCACATAGTCATGTCATTGGCTGTCAAAAACATTTGAATTATGCTTGGTTTGGGCAAGTGGGCTTGTAATAATGAGGGATAGGTTAGGATAATAGGAGCTATTTTAGTAGGGGTATCTTATAGTTGTAATTAGTAATTCTATTTGTTTTGTTTAGACTTAGCACTTTAATTTAATTAATTCCTAGTTATTATAAGTATCTTGTTTTGCAATGAAAAAAAAAAGGGGCAATTTAGTTAAAAGGTTTAGTTGATATTTCTAAATAGGTTAAGGACTTAGGATGTTGGATCCAAGTCTATTATATTAATGTTGTTAGGAATGATTTATTTTGAAATTAAGTTAGGATATCCTTTTATTATTGGGTTGCTTAAATTTTTAACCTTATGCATATATGCTTGGATAACATATCATTCTAATAAAATTTCCCTTAAGGTAATAGTGATGGGCATGGGATTCATTAATAAATTTGAAAACGGATGTTGAGTTATAGTTGTTAAGGTCATAGTTTTATCTTTAAATGTGAATAGATCTATCAATTCAATGGTTGCTTGATCAGTAGGATACCAGTGTAACCTAGACCATCCTTATAGCATTGGAAATTTAGCAAATTGGTAGGTTCACCCTCGTAGGGTCCTTAGGGTTAAAGTTCGTTGTGTTCTAATTCTATAATCTAACATAAGTCTTTTGATAATCCTTATGAGGACTAGGTTAGCTTTCTATATTATTATTAACCGTTGACCGACACTCCTTAAAATAATATTTAATTCATTTTCAAAAAAAAAATTTACTTGTGTTTTTAGGTTGTTTTATTTTGGGCATGACACCTTTATAATGATGTAAGGTCTCAAACTTACTTTTGTCACCAGTCATGTGATGTGAACAACCACTGTCTATAATCCATTTTTCATTCTTGTTCACATAGGAAATCAATGCAATTTTCTCATCTTCATCAGATTCATCTTTCATTGCAACATATACTACCTCAATTTCAAAATCATCACTATCAGTGCCAGTCTCTTCTTCAGTAATATAACAAGATTTCTTACCTTTTTCTTTGTAGTCTTTGTACCTTCGGTAGCCTTTGTCATCTCTTCTGTCTTTGTGTCTGTTGTTTCTTTCTTCATCTGTATCCTTCCTATTAGGACATCTAGCAGCTATATGACTGACTTTATTACATGCAAAACATATAATAGGGAGTTTACCTTTATATTTTCCTTTTCCTCTTCTCAATCTTCTAGCCATAAGAGCTTCTAGATCTTCAACATCTTCATCAGAAGTGTCATTGTCACTTTCACTTTCGCTTTCACTTTCACTGGTGCATCTTTCTTTTTCTTTCTTAGGCTTGTTCATAACTAAATGTGACTTAAAAGAAGATTCAACATTTCCAATACTACCAACAATGAAATTATCATAATTAGACACTTCAAAAGCAGTCAGTTTGCCAATCAAACCTTCCAAGGTAAGCACATTTCTAGAGTTACATCTAGATTCCTGAATAGATGAGATCTTAATAGCATATATAGGATGCAGAGTTCTTAGCACTTTTCCAATTATGGTCTCATCATCAATAGTTCCATTTTCTCCTCTAATAGCATTCACAACTTCTTTTATTCTACCATAGTATTGTGCAATGTTTTCATCTTCATTCATTCTCATTTCATCAAGCTTACCTCTAAGACTCTCCACTTTATCTTTCAGCACATATAGATCACCACCATAGTTCCTTTCAAGAGTGTCCCACATATCTTTAGTAGTTGTGCAATCCTTAATATCTTCAAATTTTAGATAGCTTAGGGCAGGTGCAATTTCTAGCATTGCCTGATTATGTTCTTCCTTAGCTCTCATTTCCTCGGTAGTCAAAGATGCAATAGGTGTGACATAGTCATTCTCAATGTAGTACTTTGTAGAATCACCAATACTAGCCAGATGCAACTTCATCAAGCTTTGCCATGCAGGAAAGTTTTCCTTGTTCAGCTTCGGTATTCCTTCTTATACATCCTGATCATTTGCTTCAAGTCCCTTTAAACTTATTTTTTGTAAACACCAATAAGAAACATAGCTCTGATACCAATTGTTAATATGATTTAGAACAATAGAGAGGGGGCGTGAATCAGTTGTTCTTAGGTCCTGATGTATAAAACAACTTCAAAAACTTTTCCTTAAATTAGATCAAGAAACCAAAACAAACTTAGTCATCACTGATTCAATAATAGAAACATATAACACTGCAATCCACTACCCAGCTGTAACTAACTTGTAAAACACATAAATGTTCAAACCAAAACATTCACACAAGTATTGACACCAGGATTTATAGCGGAAACCCAATATGGGAAAAACCACTTTGTAACATGCTACTATTATTTTCACTCTTATGAAGTGAGCTCGGTTAAAAGCCAACCATGTCAAAGGTTACAATACACACTGTCAGGTGTGACCTGGTTAGAGGATTTCAATCACCTTGTTAAAAGTGTGCCTTGTTATAGGACTTACATACACTCCATTAGAATGCAACCTTGTTCAAAATATTTAACGTATGACTATTAGGTCAACCTCTATTAAAAGGATTTTGACTATTACAATGGTTAGAAAGTAGTAGTAGTATTGATCTAAAAAACATACAACTCACTTTGCAAATATCAGATCCAATTTTGTTCACAAATGCTAGTTTACTGAATTTGAAACTTTGCCATCTCCATCTCTGATTTGCTTTGAACTTTTCTTCAAGCAATCACCACACTTCTCCTTCAGCCTTTTTTCTTATACAGTCAATAAAATTTACTATTCTTCCAACATCTACTTCACCCATGCATTCTCATACCTAATGTTCAAGTTCCCTTAATACTTTCCTTTGTTAGGTTAACTTATCTTTTGTCGCTTAATCTCCTTTGTAGATCTTAGGGTTAGGTTAGATTCATTGAAACTAACCACTTCATGTTCTTTGTCTCCTCTTCTAGAATCATCTTAAATCTCATAAATATTTACAATAAAACATTTTACAAAGCATTAAATGCTTCCATACAATCAATAAATAAAGTCAACATAGTTTACATAATCCAAGAATTCAACAATGTCAGCTCCAAATCTGACTTCTCTTTAAATATAAAAATGTTGATGCTCGGTCAATACTGTGATCATCCACTCAGTCTTCATGTAAAATGCTCGGTCACTACTAAAACTATTTCCTCGGCATATACTGTCCTCCTCAGAAATTAACTAATATTCGGTTGACACTAGATTTTTGCTCAGTATACACTAACTCGGTCGACACTAACATAACTCGGCTTAAACATGATTTCTTCAATTTTGCTTGATTAAGCCTACTAGTTTAATCTTCAATCTTACTAAGATAAGCAATACATTGTCCAATCATTGTACAACATAGTCAAGTACACTTTGCAGTATCAAGATAACTGAACCTTTCCCTAGGTACTATTGTTACCATCCTTTCTTTCCCTTCTCATAATAGATATAGTACTTTCTTAAGTAGTAACAGTCTTACTAGTTAAGGTTTGACATCAATGACAATACAACAATTGCTTCAATTATAGTTTCCAACATGTTCAACATAATATTTCACTGAGTCACCAATACCAGCTAGATGTAGTTTCATCAGACTCTTCCATACAGGGAAGTTCTCCTTATTCAACTTCGGTACCTCCTTTTTGTACATATTGATCATTTAATTCAAGTACATTTAAACCTATTCTATGTAAGCACCAACAGTTTTGATACAAATTGTTAATATGATTTAGAACAATAGGGAGGGGGTGAATCAGTTGTTCTCAAGTCCATATGTATTAATTAAACTTTTAAACACTTTAACAACTCAGATCTAATAATCAACACTACTCGATCATTACAGAATGTATACAAGAAACATATCATAGTGTAGTCCACTATCCAATAGTATTTAACTTGCAAAACATAGAAATGTTCAAATTAAAACATTCACACAAGTATTGACACCAGGATTTATAATGGAAACCCACTTTGGGAAAAACCACTTTGTAACATGTTACTGATATTTTCACTCTTCTGAAGTGAGCTCTATGAATAGCCAACCTTGTCAAAGGTTTACAAACACACTGCTAGGTGTGACCCTGTTAAAGGATTTTAACCACCCTGTTAGGAGTGCGCCTTGGTAGAGGACTTAAGTACATTCGATTAGAATGAAACCTTGATTAAAAGATTTAAATAATGATTATTAGGTCAACCTTGATTAAAGGATTTTGAACTGATACAATGGTTACAAAGTAACAATAGTGTTTGATCTAAAAACATACAACTCACTTTGAAAATAATAGATCCAATTCTTACATATATGTTGGCTTATTGACTGAGTTCCCTTTCCATCTCCATTACTGATCTGCTCAGAAATCCCTT
Organism: Chamaecyparis obtusa; assembly: GCA_027943335.1. Classification (NCBI taxonomy): domain Eukaryota; kingdom Viridiplantae; phylum Streptophyta; class Pinopsida; order Cupressales; family Cupressaceae; genus Chamaecyparis; species Chamaecyparis obtusa. The sequence continues at coordinate 247,640 of BSBK01001896.1, read as the reverse complement.
CAAGAAATCACAACTCTGATCAACTCCTTCACCTTTAGCCTTTCTTCTTTATCAGTCAATAACATCAACAACTCCAACATCTTTTTTTAACCTCATACTTAGGTTTTCTGTATACCTCTTCAATAGGTAGATCAATCTTTTGCCTCTTAATCTCCTTTGTAGATCTTAGGGTTAGGTCAGATTCATTGAATCCTTCCAACATTATGTTCTTCGTCCATCCTTCTAGAAACATCATCAATCTCTTTATTGGAATCATAATAAAATGGTTTAGTGTGCATTAAATGCTCCATACTATCAATTAATAAAGTCAACATGATATACATAATCCAAGAATTCAACTATGTCGGCTAAAAATCTAAATTCTTCCTCAAATGTAAATTATTGATACTCAGTCAATATTGTGTTCAACTCTTCAATCATCATTGTGTAGCTCGGTCATCTCTTCAAACTATTTCCCTTGGCTAATGCTATCTCCCTCAACAATAAATTGATGTTCGGTCAACAATGAAATCACTCAGCATATACTAGCTCAGTGAACACTAACATCACTCGGCTTAAACTAGATTTCTTCACTTTTGCTTAGTTAAGCCTACTTGATCAGTCTTGCTTCTTACTTAGATAAGAAATTCATTATCTTACCATTGTGCCACATAATCAAGCACTCATTGAAGTAATATATAACTCAACCTTTCTCTAGGTTCTATTGTTATCACCTTGCCCTAATCCTTCTCATCACTCAATAGATATAGTACTTTCTTAGATAGCCATAGTCGTACCAGTTAAGGTTTGACATCAATGCAAATATAATAATTGCTTCAATTGTAGTTTTCAACACACACGCACGCGCGCACACACACACATTGGATGTACATGCATCTTCTTGTGATGTCAAGTTTGTAGGTATAGGGCATTGTCGTCCCTGAATTGGCAGGAGTGAGCGTGCCCATAAATATTCATCTCAATGGTAAAGAGAGGAGGTAACAGTGAGACCTAGAAACCTAAGCCTATTTTTCCTAAGATTGGATGAGTATCAGTTTGACTACCTTACCCGGTTTCGTCTAGTTGACATGAATTCACATATCTCTTTCTTGAGTATGCTTGCTTTTTCTTTGTTTGGTCTCTATTGATTTATTTCAAAAGTGGGTGATTATCTGTGATTAATGATTTAATGATTATAGTTGAAATTTAATATTAATTATGTTCCTATGTTTATTTGAAAAAATTAATTAAAATTCAATTATTTAAATAGTTGGATTTAATTAATAATTTAATTGAAATCAGAGTTAATTATGCTTTTGTGCTTTATTAAATAATTAAATATTAGTTACACATGGTTTTATGATACTTTAAATATTTAATCTATTTAATACAATTTTTAATTAATTACATGTGCATTAGTAATGTGGACAAGTAAATTTAATTTCAAAAGTTAACTTGTTTAAAAAGTCAAAGTTGAGTTCTGCAATTAAAACTTATTTTAATTTTTAAATTAGGAATTACTTTCAATTTCTGATTGGAGTTGATTTAGGATTTAACTGGTGAGTTGTCACTAGGGTTTGCATCAAAGGGGGAATTGAATCTCTATTAGGGGAATTGCCTTTCATTTTTGGTAGAGGAGATAGGTTTTAGAGAAAATGGGGAGGTAGCTTGATATTTTGGCATCTTGAGATTTTGGGTGTTTTTGTGATTACTTTATATTTGTTGAAAGCTTTGTTTCTGCATTTGGATCTTGGTGCTTGCATTTTTCACGGACACAGATCTGCAGGATTGGATCCATTCTGGGAGGAATTCTTGTGTCTACAGTTCTTCAAAGGTTTCAATTTTAGTTGTTTGCATTGGATCTAAGGGAGGGTTTGTAAATCATTCTTTATAGTTTCTTTTTTTTGCATTTATTTAGTTTTATCTGTTTAAGTAATTTCTATTTGTCTCAATAGATAGATCTGGTGTTTTTATTGTTTTGGGTATTTAGAAAACCCTAGATTAGTTGATTTATAGATTTCATTAAAACTTGGCACAATAGGGTTATCCTTCCAAAATTTTGTACAAAAATTCATCCCAGATCTCTTAGAAAATGAAAAATCAAACCTAGACTATAGTTATACTATTTTGTTTGGTTAAATAAATTTTATTGTGGAGAGAAAATCAAATTTAGTTGCAAAATTATATTCTAGGTAAAAATATCACATTCTATAAAAAAAAAATACAAGAAAAAAAAGTAAGTTACATAATAAATTAAAAAGCCAGAAAAGACAAAAAAGGTTGGGAAAGTAAAAAATTGAAAAGAAAGATATTATGCACATTTTTTGAAATGTGCTTGTGAAAACTCTTCATTTAAAAATAATAATAATAATTTTTTTTAAATATTAAAAAAAATTATTAATATGTGTTATGGGGTGGGGGCCACCAAACCCCCCTACTCCCATATACATGGCACCTCTGCCGAAGGTAGAAGTACTACTGATGATGGTACTCACTACCGTGGGTAGTGGTACTACCATAGGCAGTACTATGCCTTCACAGGGCCTACTGTCATGCGGACAGCATGGGGGAGTGGGTTGCCCCCTCCCCCCCCATACAACCTTTTTATTAAGGTTTTTTTTTGTTAAAGTTAATTAAAAAGTTTTTTTAAATAGTTTATTTTAAGTTTTATAAAAAATTATTTAACAAAAAATTGTAAATTGTAAATTTTTAAATTAAATAAAATTTATTTACTAAGTTTTAGACTTATTAATTATATGGTTAATAAATATGTTTTTCTTTAACTATAAGTTATTATAATAAACTTATATATATATATATATATATATATATATATATATATATATATATATATATATATATATATATATATATATATATATATATATATATATATATATATATATATATATATATATATATATATATATGTTTTAATAATTTTGTTTTATTAATTTATTATTTGTTTATGTCAATAGATTTAATAATTTCATGTTTATTTATCTAATATTGTATATATATTTAAAATATATATTTATACATGAAATTTGTTTGTTTTAAAATGGTCTTAATTTTTTTGGAAATTGATATGCATTTACTTGCATTTATGATTCTAGTATTATTTTATTGATTTAGTGTAGGATTGTTTTCTTAGAGGATAAAGGTTTTATGTCTATGGACTATGTCTATAATCGATGTTAAACTTGGATGCATAATGTTTCTTTTTCATGTGACCTCTTTGAAGTAAATGTTGGTCAAACGTCCTTAAATGTGTTCTATTGCTTATATCTGTTAATGGGGCATTGGATGACATATGAGGTAAATAGAGGTTGGGCTGTGAATTTCTCTAGTCAGGTTTTATGTTCATGTTATGGCGTGTGTGTATGTGTTGTGATTTATTGCCCTAAATGACCTTGAAGGTGTTGTACTGAATTCTATATATGGATATTTGTAGTCAATTTTGGCTCTTGTGTTTGATTCTAGATTTGGGACTACCTAATTGTATACCTATGTTAGATCTGTGTGGGATCTATGAGCCTATGGTAGGTTACATAGATGTGTAATAGGGGGTGGCTTGCAATAAGCGTAGGGGCCCACAAGTGGCTACCAGGATCACTTATTGTAAGTAATCTTAATCAAGTGATAACCTAATACGTAATTAAGGGGTATTTTTAAATGAATTTAATAAGATGTGTTTCCTCACCCATGCTTGAGTGCTAGTATAGACTAAGATGGAGGACGATAAGATGCTTGCCTCCTTGAGAGATGTGTGTCTGGCTTAGTTAATGGCCCTATCTTTATGAGAGGTCATTGATACCATGTATGGTCACATGAGTGGCAGGGTCCAGAGAGACTACCAAGACAAGACTCAAGGGGTAGACATACATGATGACACCTTCCTATGCATAGTCTAGTTATCCTATATATGCTAGTTTCCTTTGGATTAGTGAGTCTTATGTATCACTATATTTTGTTCACCTAGAGTTACAGAGCTTTCAGGATCCCCTTTCTTTGTGGTTTTATCTTCCCTTGGTTTTGGTTATGTAGAGTGGGGTCTGTTGTTATCTCCTCAGCATGGTGGGGTAGACCTTTGTAGATCTACATGGATGGGTGGTAGTGATTCTTTACCATTTGAGATTCGACATCCTGGTTCAAGTGCTTGATGGTGCTTCTATAGTTGGGCTCCTTATGACTCTTCATTGGTAGATTATTCTTATCTTCATTAGTTCGTAATCTCATATTAGAGTATCACATGTGATACCTAATCTAGTTATTGTACTGTTATTATTATAATGATTACTACATACCCTGCGACATGTGCAGTTGATGTGAATTTAGTTACATTTCATGGATGTCCATGAGGATTGTAATTATTGATGTATGATGTAATTGTTTTATCTATAATATGAAATTTTTTTTTGATGTTTTTAGATGAGTTTTATTCTTAAGTAATTCTACATAATGGGACCCTTGAGTTTTATAATGTATGATTGGTTGTTGTGTTAAATGTGAGTAAATGGTTAGTTCTTCTGCATTGATGTTATCTTGTTTTTAAACTTTAGAAAAAAAAAATTCACCAAACTTAGTATCATGTTTTAGGTTAATCTCTCTTAGGTTCCCTAGCGGGGTGTTACAGTACTTTGTTTCTGTAGATCTCTATTATTTTGTTGACCATTAGTGTCTTATACTTAGTCATATATCTAGGCAAGGATGATCGGTCATCACTGCGACCGAGTCATTTTGTAAAGGCTGAGTTTTGTATTGTACACTTACTGAGTAGTAGTACTACCGAGTAAGTCCTGTCACATATGTTTGTAATATGCCGAGTATAGTTATTGCCGAGTTACATATATCAATGTTTACCAAGTAACATAGAAGCTCACAGATGTTGAGTACAATGGATGTTGAGGATAGTTGATGTCGAGTGTCGGGGATAACATTTTCCGAGTTTTCCAGAATTGACATGCAAGTCTGGAATGGCACAACGATCGAGGTAAACCATTTTTGGAGATAATTATATTTTGTATTGAGGAAATCACGGAGGTGATTGTGCATCCATAATTTCATCATTGATCCCTATGTATAATCTTTGGCCAATCAAAAAATTGCATAGTATAAGCGGCAATAGGAATGAATCTGAACCATAGATCTTGTAATTGTAAAATGTTTTTGTTACTATATGAAGGAAAGATCTAGGACACAGATGTGTGTGTGAATCAGAGAATAGTAAGAGATATTGAGATCGAATGAATACTGTGTGTAAGAGGAAAAGATAAAGAATAGTATTTAGGCCAAGTACATTGACCGAGCAGAGCAGTGAAAGGATAGAATGAGGATAAATCAGATTGAAGAGATCACAGTCATATAGGATAGAGAGGATCTGTAATCAGCATATCAGTGCAAACTGAAGGATCATATACTGAGACATTCTAACCAGTGTATCAGGGTAAATCTCTTAACCAAGTAGTCCTAGTAGACTTTTTGTAAATCTCTTTACCGAGTGCTTACTTTATTGTAAGTTTGTAAATCCTTTAACAAGGTAGATTGAATAAGTCTTTTAGCTTTTAACAGAGCAGACCTTTCACAGGGTAGATCATGATATGATCAAATTTTGTAGCCCTAATAGGAAAACTTTATTATCTGAAGTAGTGAAGATTTGTGGGTGTCATCCCCACCCCAATTTTACCTTTCAAGGGTTTCTGGGTTACAAAAATCTATTGTGTTATGTGTGATTTCATGATGTTTCTTGACATGATGTGATGTTTAGATTAATCAAGTTTTGTTTCAAGCAATGCATAAAGTTATAACAGTTTGCAAGGATAAAAGTTAGTAAATTCTAATTCACCCCCCATCTTAGTATTACTTTCCCATTTATATTTCCAATAGTTTCTTCATGGGTATGTGCAAGATCATGAGGGGCCAAACTATGCCCTTAAGTGGTAATGAAAAATCAGTAAATCAGGGTTAGTCAACTTGACGTGAAAATTTCAACTAGCTATGAACCTAATATCAAAAAGTTGTAACAATAGAATCTATAGAAAATTCAATTTAGTTTCTAAAATAGTAGGCCTTTTTTGAGAAAAAGTTAGTATGATTGGTGAAAAGATAGATTTCAATGCAGCAGTACAAAAATTTTAGGAAAAAAAATAAGAAGTAGGTGTATGTTTGACCACCTTAATCATAATCAAACGATAATATTTTATTATAAGATTTTATATATAAGTAGTAGACTCATGCTCGAATGTGACACATATTTTTTTGTAATTTTATTCTAAAAAAATAATTAATTATGAAGTTTTTGCTACAACATTTTTAGAATTTAAAAACTCTCGTGTCTGACCACCTTAACTCATTCAAAACTTTACAAAATTCAATTTTTTTTCTTTCCTTATAGTAGGTGAAGCATAGAATGTGACGCATTTTTTAGATTTAAAAAATGTTATACCGTCTGAAAGTTATAGTCATTTTTCAATCAGTATATAAATCAACACTTTAGATGTAGCTCAATTAGAAAATAACTAATAATTACTTACCGAATTCAAAATTTGACAGCAATTATATCAATAGAAAGTTGATAATCTCCTTAAGATACCCTTTACCTTTTATCAAATTTGGGTGAAAAAAAAGTCATCAACTACATTGTCAAAGTTTTGAACTGACATCGCCACTTTTTGGCCCCTCATGATCTTGCACATACCCTCATTGCACTTGATGCAATGAGTCATATTATTTTTTACTATGGAAAATTTTATGTTGTTCTAGTTGCATTTAGAACATGTTGGTTTAAATGGTACAAAGAAGACATTTGAAACTCAAAGTACTCCATGCACCTGTGTGAGAAGTTTAAGAAGGCAATTAATTTTTTGGTTAAACATGATGAAGTTTGAGAAAAATCTATAAGGTAACTTCATGGTTGAATAGTGAATTGTGACTCTATTTTTATGATATGCATAGTTAGGAAGATCTTTTAATGAATTTTAAGAAGTGCACCTCATATGTTGTGTTAAAAAAGTTGAGAATACTTTCTTTTATTTCTTTGTGCATATGCTCTCCAATATATGTAGACCGTCCAGTGTAAAATATTTGTTCCTTTGTATTACTTCACCTAACTATGTTTTTGAAAAGTAGAAGTGGGTAGTCTTTTCTTTGGACTAGGTGTTCAATGTGGACATATTGTTGTAGCATAGTTGGATGAAAAGATACCTAGAAAAAAAAATCTACTATGCATCATTAGTGATTAGAAAAAAAAAATTGTATTGTATTGCAGGTGAATGGTTAGAGCATTTTACCTGTGCTTGGTCGAGTTTTGTGTCTCCATCTTATATATCCACTATATTAATGTATGGTTTTCTCTTTGCAGCTCCAAAAATGGCACCCAATGTTCCTCCTCTATACTCCTATGTGCTTTCAAGAAGGATTCTAATTATGGTTCTTGGAATGAACAAATTTTGTTGATAGACTTGAGATATATTTTCAATTTTACTCGTTCGAGTCAAGAGTAAAATGTGATCACATTCTCCATCATCATAACTATTTTTAGGGGAGATTTCAAAGCTTCTCACATGAATGATTCCTCCAAGGAAGATTTTTTGTTCAAGCATTTGAATGAAATATTTTGTAAGATTCAATGTGACTGTCATTTCTCCTTTTTTGTCAGTGAGGTATTCCCGGAATAATTCTATTACATTTTTAACCTTGTTGAGATAAGTCTTGTAGGTAAGAATTACATCACCTTCAAAGATTTATCCACTTTTTGTGAGTTGAGTTTGTCAATTGAAACAATATTTACATTTTTGTTTTTTAGGTTTGTAAAGGCAATGCAATGTTTTAGTTACAACTACTATATATTTGGTATAACTGTACAATGTAATATTAGGATTGTTTGAAAATAAGAAAGAAAGAAAAATGATATATTATGTTCTTATATAAGTCGAGAATTAAACATATGAGATTATGATCACTCTAGTATGTATCTCTTTTGTAGATTGTTTAATTTTTTTTTTTGTAATGTTTGAAAATGCATGGTCAATTAGTGATTCTTACATAAGAAACCATTTTGTCTAGCAAAAATGTAATATTCATTATATAAAAAATTGCTTGTAGTTTATTTGTTTTCTTATTATTCTCATCCATGTTGATATTTAAGTCACCTAGAATTATATTATTTAAATTTGACTTGGTATTTCATGGCATTTTGTGGAATGTTTATAATTGATGAGATTTTTGTATTTGTTAGCGAGTACAAGTTGAATAATGAAATGTGATTTCTATATATTACACTAGTACATTTGACCCACATTTTCAACCAAGCATTAAAATGGTTTTCCTTGGCCAGTTTATAGAAGGAAATTTTGATTTTTTTTAATCCATTCTTGTGTTGATTAGAATTATGACAACCATGAAATTTCATCATAATTATGACCAACACAGGAATATAACTTAAAAAAATATACAGTTTCATTTTATTTCATTTTGTTATTCCACGCGCAAAGAAGAGGTAATGTCTAAACATATTTTTTAGAAGTTGAATCAGGCTCTTTGGTGAAATGGTGGGGCTTCTTTCCTATAGGGCCTACAACCAAGATTCAAGTCCCCACAGGGTCATTCTCTACTGTGGATCTTAATTGAGAATGTTTTTCATTGACCCTTGGTGAAATAGTGGGGCTTCTTGCCTGTAGTGCTTACAACCAAGGGTTAATCAAATTTTTGTCTCGAAGCTCTTTCAACACACATAGTAGTGTGAATTACAATAATGTTAGGTTCGAGTGCTAGTGCTAGAGCGGGTGTTGGAGCAGGAGTTGGTACAGGTAAAATTTTGAATGATGGTTCGGGCGGGAAACATGGTTCCTCTACCGGAGCTATTGTTGGAGATGTGAGACAATCTGTTAGAATCTTGAAAGTGTCAGATGACAAAGAGACTGATGGTGGATCTTCAAGGCAGGTAGATGATTGTGGGTCTTTGAAGCTTCAGGACCCACGAGGTGATAGTGCTTCCCTAGACCTAGGGGGGAGCTTCTATTCCTGCTGAAGGTGACAAAAATGCTAAGGTGTCTGGGCCTTTGACTGTCGAGGCAGGAACAAAAGGTATGATAGTTGCTCCTGAAAAATCTTGGGTGGCACTGTTTGGTAAGAAGCCTTCTGGAAAATCTTCCCTTCTTGAAGCTAATAATATTTTTGATAAAGCTAAGGGATATTTTGCCATTTTTATTCTTGATACGGTGATTGATCATTCTATATCATAAATGGACCTTATGCTGGTCGACAAATATGCTAGGGTAAAACCTAATATAGACTGTGTGACAATTCATCCAAAGAAGATGGTTCCTAAAAGGGCAAGTGGACATAGTTGCCATGCCAAAAGGATTCTTCTCATTTTCCTTCACCAATGAGGAAGATTTGATTAAAGCTCTGTGTAGAGGACCATTGGTTATGGGTAAGTCATCCTTGGCTTTGTGAAAATGGGCTCCTAACATGGACCTAAGTGATAGTTTTCTGGAATAGGCCCCTGTCTGGGTAAGACTACCAGGGCTTCCCTTAGAATATTGGAATGAATGTGTCTTCAAAGGTGTTGTGGGGGTTTTTGGGGAACTTCTCTCTCTTGATTTGGCTACTACGGCAAGATCAAGTTTGGTCTTTGTCAGAATTTGTGTCAAAGTAAGTAAAGCTACTGATCTTCCTACCTCTATAGACTTGGTTTCTAAAATGTGAGCTTAGAAACAAGCGATTGAATATGAATCTGTTCCTTTAGCTTACTTTATTTGTAAGAAATATGGCCATTGGTCTAAAAAGTTCCCTTTGAAAGTTCATAAGAAGAAAGAGGAAGAACCTATTGCTAAGAAGAAATATTTGATTAATGCTATTTGGAAACCCAAAACTTCTAAGGATTCCTCAGTATTATTGAAGTTGTCAATGGCTCCTAAGCCAAGTTTGGATTCAAATGAGCACAAAACTAAAAAAGATGATGAAGGGAGTAACTTGGAAGGTAAAGTCTCTAATACAATGGAAAAGGATCAGATAAAAGGTAATAGTCAAATATTATTTGCTTATATCAACTCAGAAAAGTTTTTTGAGGACAATAAATTTTCTCCTTTATTGGATGCTAAATTTGTTCTATAAGAGATTAATCAAGGGGGAGAGATCCCTTTAACCCAGATGGAGGATAACCTACCAGTGTTTGAGGAGGTGATCCTAGATGGTAACTCTATCCTTCCTTCCCAGATGGAAACTAATAGAAGTGGGGAAAACCCTATGATTCCTCAAAAGGTTAAGAAAAATATTGAAAATTTTGATGATATTAGCCAGGTTCTAGAATCTTTAGAGGAGAAGGATTCCAATCAACAAATGAGTGGTTATAATAGAACCAAATCCCCATACTACCCCAAAGTCAACTCTCAAATTAAGATCAAGGAGGCTGGGCAAAGCTCCAAAAAGAAACCGAAAAGAGGCCAATCCCCTACATTTGCTGAAGGAATTAAGACTAGAAGCGAAAAAAGTGATGTTGGGAAAGCTAAAGTTGGACCAAGAAGAAAACAAGCTAAAGTTGGTAAAGAGAAAGAAAGTTGGCAAAACATTGTAGATGGTAAACAGAGAACCATACCAGAGGCCTTTTCCCCAAATAAATTATGAAGATAATATCTTGGAATTTAAGGGGGTTGAATACACCCCATAAACAAGACATTCTCAAAAATGTGGTGAGAGATTACAAACCTGATTTTCTTCTTATTTAGGAAATGAAAATGAGTAAGGAAAAGGTTGAAAAAATTAGGTTTTTTCAGAAGTCTGGTATCAGTAGCTCTAGTTCGGCTAGGGCCTCTAGGGGCACTGCTAGTTCTTGGAACTAGAAGACTATTAATGGGGTGATGTTGCTGAAGATCCCAACTTGATATCTGTCAGACTGATGAATACTAGAGATAAATTTAGTTGGATTATCACTAATATTTATGATCCTAATGCTAAAGCTAACAGGGCTAAGTTTTGGAAGAAAATCTCAGATAAAAGGAATAACTTCAAGAATGAAAGATGGCTTCTTATGGGGGATTTCAATACCCCTCTTATGGATAGTGAAAAGTATGGAGGTATTCTATCTCAAGATGATAGTAGAGCTGATTTGTTTAACTTTATCAATGATGAAGGTTTGATTGATCTTGACCTCCAAGGTTTAAATTTTACATGGTCTAATCAGTGTGCTGGCCCTCAGAATATTCAAAGTAAGCTAGATAGAGCTCTAATTTCCCATGATTGGATATCAAAATATAACTGTATGTTGACCTCCTTTCCTAAAGTTAGCTCTGATCATCACCCTTTAATTTTGGAGATCAACCTGATTTCTGCTCCTAAACGTTTTCCTTTTAGATTTGAGAAGATGTGGTTAAGTCATCCTGACTTTGAGAAATGTATCTTGGATTGGTGGAACATTAAGGTGGAAGGCACTGCTATGTTCAAAGTTACTAGAAAACTTAGAAACATAAAGGAAAAGGTTAAAATATGGAACAAAGAAGTTTTTGGAGACATCTTTAAATAGAAGAATAAGGCCAAAGCTAACCTTGCTGCTATTCAGGATATTATTCAGTCTCATGGCCTCTTAGATTCTCTTAAGTCTAAGGAACAAAAGGCTCTTGTCAACTACCATAATCTAATTTCTAAAGAGGAGACTCATTGGCGTCAGAGATCTAGGGTGGTTTGGCTTAAGGAAGTGGATAGAAACACAAAATTCTTCCACCTTACCACTCTCAAACATAGAGCTACCAACCGAATAGAAAAAATTACTTCTGAAAGGGCTAAGATCCATAAAGAAGATGAAATTAAGACAGCTGTTGTTAACTATTTTGCTACCCTTCTTAAGGCTGATGGTAATCTTGACAGAGTTTATCAAGATCAACTATTGGATGCTATTCCTATAATTTTTAACATAGATCAAAATAAGACTCTTCAGGCAATTCCCTCTTATAAGGAGATCAGGGATGCTATCTTTTCTTTTAAAGGAGATAAGGTGCTTGGCCTAGATGGTTTCCCCATGTTTTTCTTTCAAAATTTTTGGGTTATTATGGAAAAGGATGTTTCTAATGCTGTGAAGGAGTTTTTTGGGTGTAGGCATCTTCTAAAAGAAATCAATGGAACTTTCTTAGCCTTAGTTCCTAAGATTGTTGGGGCTTACTCATTTGACCAATTTCGGCCAATTAGCTTATGCAACTCCTTCTATAAGATCTTTTCTAAAATTTTGACTTCTAGGCTTTTGGTTATTTTTCCTTTTTTGTTTTCTCCCCAATAGAATGGTTTTGTTCCTGGAAGGTAGATTCTGGACTCGGTGGTGTTGGTTCATGAGAATATCCACTCGGCTATGAAGAGAAACAAATAAGGTTTTATCCTTAAACTTGATCTTGCTAAAGCCTATGACCAAGTTGATTGGAATTTTTTGTGTTTGATTCTAAAATAGTTTGGTTTTAGTGAAAGGGTCACCCAAATGATCTATCAATTGATATCTACTGCCACTTTTGCTGCTCTCATCAATGGTTCTCCCACCAAGTTTTTCAAAAGCTCTAGAGGTCTCAGATAGGGAGACCCTATCTCTCCTATTCTGTTTACTTTGTTGGCTGAAAGTATGGGAAGGTACTTTCATTCTTTGGTGTCTAAAGGTATCATCCTAGGTCTCAGACCCTCCTCTAGACCTTTAATTTGTTCCCATGCTCAGTTTGTGGATGACACCATCACTATGGGCACCTCTACTATCAAGGAAGCCAAAGCCTTTAAATCTGCTCTAAATCTCTACACTAAAGGTACCGGTCAGCTCATTAATTGGTCTAAAAGCACTCTATTTTTCATTAATACCCCAGAGGAGAGGCAACATAAGATGGCTGGTATCCTTGAATGTAACATTAGTTCTTTCCCCTTTAGGTCTACCTATAGGCCTTAATATTAGTGACTCTTTTTGGAATCAGATGGCGGAGAGATTTTTTAAGAAGATGGTTGGCTGGAAGGCAGCTATTTTGTCTCATGCTGGGAAGATAACTTTGATCAAATCCTCCCTTCAAAGTCTTATGGTGTATGCTATGAGCTTATTTAAGATGTAATCCAAATATGTGGATAAAATTGAATGTATCCTGCAACATTTTCTTTGGTCTTGGGTTGAGGAAAGAAATCGTATACCTCTTATTGTTTGGGAAAGAGTGTGTAAACCAAAGTCTATGGGAGGCTTAGGTCTTAGACCTATTAAGATTATGAATAAAGATCTTTTGGCTAAGACACTGTAGTGTATCTATGAAGATCCTAAGGACTAGAATACAATATGTAAACATAAATATCTTTATTACTCCACCTCTATTGATCAGTTCCTCTCTAGCTTGGAGAAAGTGGAGGGCTCTATTTTTTGGAGGAATATCAATGATGCCAGAAGTATAGCTAATAAAGGAAAGGTGTGGAGGTTGGGAAATTGATCTAGTATTAACTTTTGGGAAGATCCTTGGCTATTTGAAAAACCCCTTAATTGCATTTTTAATAGTCCTCAGGATATCAGAAGATGTTCCTCATCATTTAGCCCTAAATTGAAACATTATTGGAGAAATAATTGCTAGGTGAAGTTGGCTGTGTTTAATCCTGGTTTTCAAGTTATTGATAAGTCCCTCCTAGCTCAATGCTATTATGTTGACAAGGAAGATACTCTTATATGGGGCCCCTCTTCAAGTGGCAAATTTTCTGTGGCTTCTGCTAGCTCTATTCAATTTGAGGTGCCTAAGGAAATCCCTTATTGGACAAAGCTTTGGAATAAGAATCTCACCCCCAAAGTTGAGATCTTTTTTTGGATCTTTGTTCAAAATAAAGTGCTAACCATCGACAATCTTAGAAAAAGAGGATTTATCATGCCACATAGATGTTGCCTCTACCAAGAGGCTGAAGAAGATACTAACCATCTCTTTTTGCATTGTCCTTTTTCTTAGTAGGTCTGGTCTTTATTTTTGCAGGATATTGATGTTTGCTAGATTTTCCCCTCTTTGGTTCAGGATTTCTACTAGCAATGGTACTATCCAGGTGATAATGCAAGGAACAAACATATGTGGACTTTGGCTGCTCCTCATATTGCTTGGAGTCTTTGGAAAGAAAGAAACAATCGCATATTCTAGGACAAAAAAAGTACTCTAGCTTTGGTGTATGAGAAGGCTTATAGTGGGATGTTGGAAAATGTGAGCAGAATAACCTAGCATAATGAGAATGAAGGGGTCTTTCAAAGTAAAAAGAATGATCATGATAATAGTATGTGGATTGCTCCCCCTGACAAATGGATTAAGATAAATTTTGATGGTGCTGCTAAGGGAAATCCTCGCCCTCTAGGTTATGGTAGTGTCATAAGGGATTGTAATGGTAATTTTATTACTGCCATTGTTGTCCCTCTGGGAACTCAAAATAACCATTTAGCTAAGGCTTCAGGAGCTTACTATAGTTTACAGCTTGCCAACAAACTCAATTTTAAAAAAATATGGGTGGAAGGTGATTCATTAAATATTATTAATTTCCTAAAGGGTAAATCTCCTCTGTCGTGGACAATTGATAACATTATTTCCAAAGAGAGAGATATCATTGCTAAGTGTACGGGGAGTTACATAACCCATGTGTACTGCAAGAGTAATGTCATGGCGGATAGCTTGGCCAATATAGGGGTTAAGGCTGCTGAGGTCATCACTTGGGACAGTGAGGAGGATATTAAAGAGGACACCAAATCTCACATTTATTATGACAAAATCAATCATAAAGAAGGAAAGATTGGAAATTATTAAAGAGACTGGCCTAAGCCATGTGAAGGCAGACGATAATTATGAGAAAGTATGGAACAACTTTTTAAGCAACTTGAATATTAACAGTTCGCACACTTTCAGGACTCTACATTTAATAAACTTGTTTAATAGGGACTACTTTTTTTATTTCCTCAGCTCTAAGTTAACTGATAGCTCTTTTTTTCTAAACTCTGCCATCATGGGGGTGATTTGAAGTGCAAAGAACTAGATAATTGTAACAAGCTTAAGGATCCTAAAATGGCGATGGTTTGGCGTAAGCTAAAAAAAGGTGGGGTTACCCCTTATCTGGAAAAATTACATGGGTTTGATAAGGAGGTTACCCAAAAATTTATTGAAGGCTGGAAGGACAATATTATCACCATTGATGGAAGAATGTTGGAGATTACTATTGAGCTTATAGCTCATATTATGAGGATTCCCAATGGTGGTTAGAGGTTTTATAGAAACTGAAAGATATCATAAATGGTAGCTAAGAAGTTCTCAAAATCTGTGAATGAAAAGGTTGCTTTTGCAGAAGGCAAGGTTAATGAACACATAGAACCTGTCATGATCAAGGAGATTTGGTGACATGTTCTATAGGCTATGATGGAATACTTTACCCTCGACAGTTGCTTCACTCATGCTCATTCACATCACTTCATGTTCCTTAACCATTTCAAGTACAAGGACACCATTAACATACCCTTTTATTTGCACACCTCTCTAATTAAAAGCATAAATGAGCATAAGAGATCTGCTAAGAAGGTTGTCAAGCATGAGGGTTTGATTTTGTTAATTTATGAGCATATGAAGAGAACCATCCCTACCCCTAACTCTACTCCTTCCTCTAAAAATATTAAAATGAGCCCTAAGAGCCCTAAGAATCCTAAGCTAGGGTCAGTTAAGTGGAAGGTAGAGGACAATTTGGGTAGTTGCTCGAAGAAAATATGCTCGGAAGCCACTAAGGAGGAGGTTTATTTTGAGGGTTTAGATCTAAATATTCTGAGAGTGAGGACTCTAATGATGTCTAGGAGAAGAAAAGCCCTAGAAAGATTGAGGAAGAGACTGATGATTCTGAGGCTATTTCTGATCAAGAAAAGCACAAGGAGGAGACTAACAATGAGAATCTAGAAGAGGAGAACAAGGAGGTCACTAGGGAGGGGGATCAGATAAAGAATGATACTAATATGTAGGGTATTGATGTTTCTCAAAGGCCTGCTGATGAGATTGATCCTCTGAGCACTAAGGAGAAGGATACTACCATTAGCAAGGAAGATGAAGACATTGCTGAAGCTGAGGTCCCTGACAACAATTGTTAGAAGAGTATAGCTGAGAAGAAAGGTAAAGATGTGGATGAGGCTAATTATGAAGGTACCAAGGGGTGCAACTCTCATAGCCTTGAAGACCTAGTTGACATGGCCATCCAATATGTGGAGAAATAGAAGAATGATTGGGACTTTAGCAAAGAGGAGGTTCCCATTCTAGAAGATTTTGTTGGAGGTATGAGGCATGACATGCCTATATCTCAAGATTCTAAGGATAATCAGGAGGGTAGTGAGGAGTCCAGTGAATGTAAGGCTAGAGAATCCTCCATCAAGCTCATCTTCAAAGATTTCAATGATAGAGAAGAGGTGACTACTAGTGTTTTGCAGACTGCCAAAGCTGAGGCCCTTTATTCTTTCAGGTTTAGTAAGTGGTGCTTTCATGAAATTAAAAGACTCCATTTGAAATGTAGAAAGCTTGAAGCTAACAATATCATCCTCCAAGAGAATGTGGAGTCTCTTCTCAAAGAGAGGTCTTCTAATTCCCCTACTACTAATCTTAAGGATAGAGTGGATAAAGTTGATAAAAATCTTATCAACATTCTCCAGCATAGTATGGATAGTATGAAGGTGTCTAGCACCAACCTTAAGGCTCTGGTTAAGTTGCTAGATAATGCGTCTGAGGTTGATACTGAGGCTAGGATGTTGGACAGTGGTGGCCCCAATTCTCAAACCCATGGAAAGAAGAATTCCCCCATGATCAAGAATAATATGGATGAACTGAAAAGTGTTATTGGTAGGATGGATAACATCCAGGCCAAGATGGAGAAAATGCTAGATGAAAAATTTGGGATTCTAGACGTGGAAGCTTAACCTGGTGCTCCTGCTGGTTTTTTTGTTTATCCTGCTGTCTTTTTCACTGGGCTTCTACCCTTTTTTTGCTAGCTTTGTAGTCCCTAATATGGGAAGCTCACTATTGTTTGTCTCTTGTGATGTTATTGTTATATATTTCCGATCTTTTTATCTTTAAGCCTTAAAGGGTTTCGGGTCCCTTCAAAACCTATTTTCTCCAATAATCAGAACAACAAAGTAAGATATGCCGAGTATTCTATTAGTTCTATATGATAGTCATCTAAAGCAAAGAGTCTATTTTAAGGACCACAAAAGTACAGCTTAGCAATTTGGTAAGAAAGTCTTCTATTTGACAATCATTGAGGATTCCTTACTGATAATGCAAGACTTGATGTTCACCAAATCTATGTATCTAAAAATGGGTATACAAATATTTGTGCCCCATACAGGAGTTAACCAAAATATTTCCTTTGATCTTATTAGTGTGATATCTAGCATTTAATATATTTGAGAAAAGAACTTGATTTTTGTGGTTCCCTTACTTGCCTAGGAATCATAAGGTTCAATGGAAAAAAGCATCATATGTATTATGTCTTAGGGTTTTTTTCTAGTGGTTGGTTATTAACTCATTTTAGACAACATGTTTATTTCTCCTCATTCTAGTACCTCAATCAAATACATTTCTATTGTTTGAACTTTGAATATAAATTTCTATCTACAACTATTGGATACAAAAATTTTAAAGGAAGAAATGTGACTTGGAAACTATGATAAGGAGAATTCCCTAGCTTGCATTGTTAAATGTTAACTAACATCCTCAAACTATAGAAGTGTTGTACATACAAGAAGTGGCAACTGAAGCATAGAAAATGGTCACAAAATTTTCAATTTAATGGGCCAAAATTGTCAATAGATGTTGATTGAAGAATCCACCTTCTCAAAAATAGTTTATGAAAATAGTCTAATCAGTATATTTATAATTATGCAGAGAATGTTGAGGTGCCTCTCTTGACTAAATTATACTTTTAGATTATAAAAATATTATGAGAGTATCTTCTACAGTGCAAAGCATCATTTCCTGATTGAGACACTAAGACATTGTCCTTTATATGCTCAAGTCCCTATGCCATGTATACTAGTCAAACTTTTTAAGCTATATGTGATTAATACCAAGATAACATCTATGTATTGGAAATACACTACCAAATAAGTTGTAGAAGTAGACAAATCTAACCAGATGAGGCAATATTTTTTTGAAATAATAGGATATTTTTACTTAAAAAATTTAGTTTGGAAGACGTTTACAATTTAACAATTTCTTAATGTCTTTACATATCAAAATACTCATTGCAATGAGTTTCCCTAAAATTTCTAGTCTTTGAGCTAGCCGGATAGCTACAAGAGCAACAACTCTTGATGAAATTTTGACCTGTTAGAAGATAGAAATGATTAATTTATACATTAGCACATGCCTAGATTTCCCAAGTGTTGCAATAAACATTTACAAGTAAGCCTAATCCTTACCAGTAAACCTTCCTCAAGAGGTTGGAAATTAGAGCATGTCATAGGATTTTACTAAAGATTGAAAAACTAAAGCTAACAATAGTAAAATTACATATGATCATAATGGGATGGCTAGGTAGCCACCTGGCTAGTGTTCCCTCCCATTTTGTGTAGAAATGGTTATGATAAATTATGTGTCAAAAGTTTTTGGCATGCTCACTACCAGTTTTCTTCTTACTATGCATTAAATTTGGCTGCTATCTGTATCTTTTGTTTGTTTTTTAGTCTATTTAAATCTCAAATTAAATTTTAAATGCATTGATATGTAATAACATAGAAGAGGAGTGATGGTAGAATTTATGGATAATCTATTGATGTTTAATGTGACAATGCAGATTAATGTACCAAAGCAAACAAAAAGATGAGATTTGTGATTTCACCTTTCGGACAGAACTTGGATGGACCTTATTAATAACATTACAAAGAATGAGTCCATTTTGCAAGCCAAGGTGGAACTCCTTCTCATATGGCTCATTAGTAAAATCCTTCAATCCAACCACTCCAACCATATTTCGCAGCCATCCTGTCACATGATATCTCTGGGAAGTTGTACATAAAATCACATACACACACAAAAAAAGAGTAATTCCTTTCCACCACAACCCAAATCAATCATCAATAATCATGCTATGAAGAAAGACAATTATCCAACAAAAAAATTAAAATGATTGAATATCAACAGTTCCAAAAAAAAATATTTTCATGATCATGAAGTCCAACATGGAACTAATCCAATCCGAACACAAGGCTAAACTATCACTCAAATAAAAATTTAAATTTACACTTCATAAGTGAAACACTTCTCAGCTCTACAAAAAATTCACAATCAAGGAGCACAACGAAAGAATTTATGACTGCAGCATAACGGTGAACCTTCTTCCTCTGTACTTGTGGAGGAAAAATCCCCATAGTTGAGTCTCGTGCCTACGTCGACTATGCAATCTGTAGAAGAAGAGGTGGCAGCATGGCTTGCAAATAGTCTATGTTCAATGAGTGTGCATCGTGTTCCAATGGTGAAATTGTGAGTTAGGGCTACATTTCCATGATAGTGCTAGACAAATAGGTTTTTAAACCTAGTTTGACAGAGAATTTGATATCTCACACTAGTGGACACCAAATATACTCAAAGAAAATCAAATAGAAAGTACATTCATCAACCTTCACTCCTTTATCAATTGATCTGGTGTTTCAATCCATACAGGATTGTACAAGGCTCATTTTTCTTAGAAAATGGTCATTTCTCATTAGAGTTTGCTTCATAATGTGTCTTGTGTTAATCTCCCAATCTCACAGGCATTGTTGCATATTATAATCCTTCCCACAATTGATCCAACTGATCCAAAAGTGGTTGTAACCATTGGGGATTGAGTTACAACAAAATGAGAAACATTTGTAAAAGTTGCATTGATAACATGCATCTTCATATCTTGTTGTTTTGTAACAACACTCACCTCGTCAAGGTTTCCAAAATCCATAGAACAATACCCCATTTGCACACACCCAACACTTAAAATCATTCACAACCCCCTTTATTCTTCAAATGAACTTAATGGTTAGACCCTCACATATCCTTCTATCATTAATTAAATGCCTAATATTTTTCATGATCAGTTTTACTTGGTTATTTATCCTTTAATTTTTATATATTTTACATACATTGCATGATTGCATATCCTAAGTTTTTCATAATCATTTCAAAAACCTCAAAATCCAAAAAAATAATTTCATTTTATATTATCATTTCAAAAAATCCATAAACATAGTCATTTTCTTTCATTTCCTAAGTTGCATTAATCCTTGTATTTCAAACTTTTTCAAAAATCTAAAACAAGCCTTTAAATGGCATGAGGGTTAAGGATGTAGCCTTGGGGTAACTTGAGTGATCTAATGACTTGTGTAAAGGTCAAGGACCTATAAGGATGTATATTTTCACAATATGGACATTAATGCCATTGAAATATGTAAATGTGGTCAAAAATGAAAAAATGCCAAAAAGGTGTAAAGTTGCATTTTAATGCAACTAAAAGCCTATAAGGCTCCTATGGGGATTAGAAGGTTAGTGGGGTTTGAAAAGGTTGTTTTAAACCTTTATCAAAGTCATAAAATGATTACTAGATTCATGTTGTCGACTTGACAACATTGGTTGTCAACCTAACAACACTTTTAATCATATTTTGTTAGATAGTTTTGAAATGGCTCTTAGACAATTTTAGACAGTTAGTCGGGCTTTTGGAGAATGAGATTTTATTTAAATGAAGATCCACATGAGTGGAGGACAAGATGTGAATTTGGATGTGTATTGGAGGAGTATTGTAATGATTTCCAATCAATAAACTGAAACATTTATCTATATACAATGTATTGTCCCATGGGATGTACAATCAGCTAGGATTGGGCCTTCAAATATATTTGGGAGTATGTTAATGTTTGGAACATGATGTAAGAACATTTTCTTGAGTTTCCTAAACATGTTCATGCATTAACTTTAGCATTTTTATTGTTATTAAATCCAAGTAATTGACTGGCGTAGTGAGTGTTCCTGAGTTTTGTGACATAGATAGTAAATTAGAAACTTGAAAATCTTGTGTTTTTAAACGTTATGAATGGGTAGATGGTGAATTCTTAAAAACTTTAAAATATTATGTTTTTAAACCTTATGAAGGATTATTTCTTGGTTGGGAGGCAGGGGAGTGAACATATTTATGAGTTGCTTTGTTATTTGGATGGAATTAGGCCTAGTTTGTGGGTGTTAGGGTATTGGATCTGATAGATGGTCCAAAAGAGTGTACCTTGAGATTGGGGTATGATTAGGGAATCCACAATTATAGTCACACAAAGAAACTTAAATATGTGTTATCTTTCTACCAACCACTACAACACATTTGGTACACTAACACTTATTAATAAATTAGGAATTGACCCTTTAATCTGTTTTATTTTAAAAATAACATATGTAGAGGAAATTCTTCTATTTGATAGTGTGGTTGATGCTACAATCACTCTAAGCTCAGAAAAGATTTCCTCCTCACTCAACCTATCAATCGATGGCCTAAGGCCCCTTTACCTACCGATTGAGTGCTCACTGTACATGTCAATTTCCCTCTACTTATAACTACTTTTAGTTAGGTGTATAGTTGTTGCAGGGCTTTCATAGTTTCATTTATAGCTGCTCTTATCCATTCTGAGTGAACTAAAAAGTTTGCATAATTTTTTCATTTAAATAGATTTCTTTTTTTCTTGTGTAATGTCTTAAAGTTAACAACATTTGTGTAATATGTCATCACGGTCAACTAGATTGCTTCATTTTGGTTTTGGGGTGATTGTGTCTCTAAATTCACTTGCATCTCAAGTGGTAAGAGTTAAATAAGATATTATTGAATGAATAAACTCATTCACACTCCACTAGTACTTCCATTTCTTAGTCTGAGACAATATCATATTGCTTCCCTTCATCCAATGCATGTGCCAATAGATGCATGGTCTTATGCAAACATGGAGACATATATTATTACAACCCCTTTCCTATTAATCAATGATGTTTGAGGATATATTGGATGTGGAACACAAATATTTTACTTCTTTCTCCATGCACTAGATGCCCTAGGCCGAGGGGTTTCTATTTCAAATAAACTTTGATATCTGTGTTAAAACTTAATAAAATTGATTGAAACAAAGAAAACTTGTGATTCTCAGATAACTGCATTTTTTGAGGTCACTAATATATCATCTAGAAATGACATACATTCTCAACAATCTCAAAATTAATACTATGGCATCTTGGAGGATATACTTGAGTGCAACTTTAAATCCTTCAAATTAGTTCTATTCATTGTCAAATGGTACATGCTACGACTAAATCAAAATAATCCTCATAGAACTATTATTAAACATGATAATGGATTTAAAATGATTATTACAAGGTAATTTGAGCCATTTGGAGATGAGCCCTATGTTCTTCCAAGGCAATGTGAGCAAGTGTTTTACTTAGTGTAATGGCTCGCCAGGGAACCTAATAGAGATCAACATAAAACATGATACTGAGTTTGATGGATGATTTTTTTTCTAAAGTTTACATAACAAGATAAACATTAATGTAGAATAAATAATGATTTATTCACATTAACACAACATCCAACAAAAATTACAATACTCAAGCTCCCCATGACATAGAATTATGTAACAATAAAACTCATCTAAATAACAACAACAAAATATTCCATCACATAGATATTTCAATTTCATCATACATCAATAATTAAAATCCTCATGGACAACCATGATATCTACATAAACTTACATCCACTCCATATGTTGCAGGGTATGTAGTAATCAATCTAACAAGAATAGTACAATATCTAGATTAGGTATCACATGCGATACTCTAATACAAGATTACAATAAATGAAGATAAGAACAAATCCACCAATGAAGAATCATAAATAATCTAACTATAGAAGCGCCATCAAGAACTGGAACAAGGATGTCAAATCTCAAATGGTAAGGAATCATAGACCATCTGTCTATGTAGATCCACAAAGGTCTACCCCACCGTGCTGAGGAGATAACAACAAAACCCAATCAGATAACCAATACCAAATAAAGATAAAACCACTAAGCAAGGGGATCTTGAAAGCTCTCTAACTCAAGGTGTAAAAAAGATAGTGATAGGTAAGACTCACTAATCCAGAGGCAATGCACACATGTAGGATAACTAGATTATGTATAGGAAGGTGTCATCATGTACATCTAACCCTTAAGTCTCATCCTGGTAGTCTCTTTGGACCCCAACACTCAAGTGACCATACATTGTATCAATGACATCTCGTATAGACAAAGCCATTAACTATGACAGACACACACCTCTCAAGGTGGAAAGCATCATCTCATCCTCCATCTTAGTCTATACTAGCACTCAAGCATGGGTGAGGAAACACATCTTATTAAGTTCATTTAAATACTCCTTAATTATATATTATGTTATCACTTGATTAAGATTACTTACAATAAGTGATCCTGGTAGCCTCTTGTGGGCCCTAGCACTTATTGCAAGCCACCCCCTACTATATATCTATGTAACCTACCCTAGGCTCATAGATCCTACACAACTCTAACTTAGGTATATAATCAGGTAAACCAAATCTAGTATCACACAATAATCCATAAATGACTGCAAATACCTATACACTCAAAATGTGCACTTCTCTAAGTCTTTAGTTCCAGGAGCATCCATGAATTGGAAACCTTGAGAAAGTGACTTAGAGCTCCCTAGACATGGAGTGCAAGGGTGTTTAGAGGGCTCTCAGCTAGAGCTATTAAGCATGCAACCTTCCTTATTAAACCATGCAATGGGAGATTCAAAGAGACAAGGGCAAGAATTCCAATATCTTCAAGAATCAGAATGAAAATGCAATGCAAACTATGCTAGAATGAGAATGCAAGAATGCAACTAAGCTATGAAAATGAGAGTGTTACAAGCCATTACTAATTAAACTATATGAGTTAAGTTAGAGCATGAAAGGAAATCTAAGCTAAGAATGCATGAACATGAAGCTATAATGCAAGTATGAAGACTAGAATGCAACAAGCTCTCCAAAGCTCCAAAATCACCAAGAAAACCTGCAGTACCACATTAGCATCAAGAGTGGGATCCTAGAATGAGAAGAGAGATCTCCTTTTATGGAAAATGATAATAATGGACGGTGGAGATTAAGAGGCAAAATAGTTGATCAAGGGTGGGGTTTGAAAGTAGGATCAATCCTTGTGCGCAAATCTCCTCCAATGAGAAAGAAGTGTTGACTTTTGTGCCCCATGTGATACAAAAAGACCTTTTCTTCATTTTTATAAAATAGGAATAATTCTTTATTTTGTGATCCCAAATCGATCTCACATTTCAAATTCATCTAGAGCTATTATATCAATTTTAATTTCATCATACATCAGTAATTAAAATCCTCATGGACAACCATGATATCTACATAAACTCACATCCACTCCACATGTTGCAGGGTATGTAGTAATCAATCTAACAAGAATAGTACAATATCCAAATTAGGTATCACATGCGATACTCTAATACAAGATTACAATAAATGAAGATAAGAACAAATCCACCAATGAAGAATCATAAATAATCCAACTACAAAAGTACCATCAAGAACTGGAACAAGGATGTCAAATCTAAAATGGTAAGGAATCACTACCACCCATCCATGTAGATCCACAAAGGTCTACCCCACCATGCTGAGGAGATAACAACAGAACCCAATCAGATAACCAATACCCAATAAAGATAAAACCACTACGCAAGGGGATCCTGAAAGCTCTCTAACTCAAGGTGTAAAAAAGATAGTGATAGGTAAGACTCACTAATCCAGAGGTAGCCCACACATGTAGGATAACTAGACTATGTATAGGAAGGTGTCATCATGTACATCTAACCCTTAAGTCTCATCCTAGTAGTCTCTCTGGACCCTAACACTCAAGTGACCATACATGGTATCAATGATGTCTCGTACAGTCAAAGCCATTAACTATTCTAGACACACACCTCTCAAGGTGGAAAGCATCATCTCATCCTCCATCTTATTCTATACTAGCACTCAAGCATGGGTGAGGAAACACATCTTATTAAGTTCATTTAAATACTCCTTAATCACATATTAGGTCATCACTTGATTAAGATTACTTACAATAAGTGATCCTAGCAGCCTCTTGTGGGCCTTGGCACTGCCCATTTATAGAATATAGTAAAACATGAGCCTACATGATTAATTCAGGGTGATAAAGCACAACACACACACACCATAGCATAAATAGAAAACATGACAATAAAACTTACATCCCAGCCTATGTATACCTCCTAGGTCATCTTGTTGGTTTCTGAAAAGGAGTTTACACTCAAAGAGACACCGATATGCCTATGATGGATATTAAGGATTGGTTAATTCCAAATGTGGGCAATCAATAGGCAACTAGACCAACTATAGGGATGGATTTTCCCTCTTCTACTTCTGGCTCTGTGAAACCAAGGCGGGTGCACCTAACCTAGCATGAAATAGACTTCATACACCAAGAACTAGGTTTGAATAATATATAAGTGGATAGAAAGAAAGTACTAAATGTTAACCACACACTCATTGACTCTCCATTGCTATGGGGTAAGACCTTATAAAACCAAATACTGAAACCTTAAGGAATGGTTCTTAATTTATGCTTTTGAGATCATAACAACAACAATCAGTATTTGTTGATAATGAGATAATCATTTAGGCCAGTGCCTCATCCATTGGGCAAGATCTCCTAGAACAAGAATGCCACACACACCAGACAATAGTTGAGATTCAAAGCCATGAACACACCTACAATCCCCTTTACTACTTCTAAGATATCCTTACATAGACAATTAGATAGATCTATGTCCCATCTAAACCATCATTTCATCTAATCCTTGATTAGAACTTAAGAATGGATACATATACATAAAACAATATGCAGAGAACTAGAAAGTTTAGAACCTATCTAAGTTGACACAAAGGAGAGATAAGAGTCATGTATTTGTATTAAGTATGAAGAATCCTTAAGTGTAAACAATCAAACCAAAGGAGTCAAGCTTGCAAATTATAGCTTAGACCTGCAACTTTCTCTTTATCATCAACAAAACACTAAATGCCAAAATGTTACAATCCTGACTGGGCAGAGGACTCACAACAGAAAGGTTTGAAAATCTCACTCCCAATGCTACAAAATGATCATGAAAATCCCTTTATACCAGGGTTACATTACAAGCACAATGATCATTTCAAATTCAAAATCACCTAACCCCCTCAAGGAGTAAACACAGACAAGACAAGGATTGAACCACCACATACAAGCTCCAACAGTCTAATTTCAACAGCTAACTAGCCCTGTACTGGTCCAAGTACCAAATTGCCATCAAATGCTAAGAAATCTAGCCAAAATGATCTCTACAACACACATTAGGCTACTACTTCATTTATTCCCTCATGGCAAGGGATTCCTCTACAATGATCATGGCGTCCAGGACCACATTGGATCGGCGGAGAAAATCAGTTTCACCAACTCAGGCCCTTTCTGTCATCAATTTCAGTCCTTACTGGTCGTAGGAAATGTCTCTAAGATTTGAATTCAAACTCCAACAGCTAAGTCTTGGTGCTAGCAGCACATCAGCGGTCCTGATTCGATCAAAGATCGGCAATTAAGTCCCAGTTGTAGATCTCTTCATCATTCCTAGGCTTCAGATCTTAACCTATCAAGCACCTTAGGTATCATCCCATGAACTGGCAACAAGGAAAAATCCTAGTCATGGAATGAAAGGCCTAACCATAGTTAGACTTCACAAACACATAACTACACGTGTTGAAAATTGCCCACTTAAGTCATCTAGCGAATTGGTGACAAAGGAACTTTCCCTAATTCACGGAATACTTCCTGCCTCTGCTAAAAACTCTAGTGACCCCGCGACCACTCATTTGCCAAGTCGCGAGACCAACTAGCGAACCACCAAATCATCCCATGAACCTGCGACAAGAAGGAAATTTGTCGGGCCGCTAAACCTTATCTACTCCACCAACCACTAGATCTTACCTTTAACTCTGCAACCGTGATGCTCGATGCCACCTATCACAACACCATTCACTAAATACCACCCCATCACCAACACTGGACCTACACTCAATAATCCTTCAAAATCAAATGATGGGTGCATGATCGCAAGGGATCTGACACCTCCCATGAGATCATGTGCCAACCACTAGATCTGCCACACCATCCACTCCGCAGAATCACTCGGGCCCACTACAAACCAACCCATCGGCATCAAATTGGATGGTGGGTGCATGATCGCAAGGGGAAAGAATATTCCTTGCGATCACAAGCCAACCATAGATTAAAATCATTAACATAAGCCTCACTGAGACATCTGAACATCACCACATGGACCAATTAGAAGATGACACATCACCACCTTTGACAGCGTGAAGACCCAGGTCCACCAACAAACTGTCGATCATTCAGTGACCACGCGACTAACCGTTCACCAAGTCATGAGATGTTAGCCACTAACCACCAAGAAATAAGAGATTGCATGATTGAAGAGAGAAGACCGCCTGCCAGGTCACTGAATGTTAAGGGAATAACTGCCAGAAACCAGTGAACAGGAGAAAACCGCTAGTCGCCAAGTTGCGGAATGAAGACATAACCACCAGACAGCCGAACACAATGAAATGCTGGGACCACGCGGATAGGTGGTAGGCGGTCACATGATCACATGTCAGGAAAGTCTGCCATGCGGCCATGCGACAGCCAATCAGAGAAGAGCCTTTGAAAACCCATGCCCACCACCCATTGCACTTGTACACTTAAGGAAAGCTGGCAGACAGGGAACTGGTGCGAGGTTGAAAACACACAATGTTTTCGACACAGAGAGAGACTGAAAACACACAGAGTTTTTGACGCCAAAGGATAAGCGCACAAAAGCAGGAAGCACAGGGTCGAAAACAACGTAGGTTATCGGCAAAGGATCGAAAACATCATGGACTTTTGAAAACACTATGGGTTTTCGACACTGAGGCAGATTTTGAAATATTTCCAGCAGGCCTTAGAAATTGAATAACCTTTTGGATTTGGTGATTCAACACATGCAAATTGGATAGGGGCAAGGTGACAACAAGGAGAACACAGGGTAGGAGGCCACTTTAAGAAAACTTGCAAGGCAATAGGCCATTTTCAAAGGATTTGTAATGACAGAAAATGGGCCTAATAGTGGCTCTAGTTGGGGATGCATGCCTCTTGCAGGCATGGCAAGGATTCAGAATCACTAGGAGAGCAGACTGTTAAGATATAGCTTCATTCGTATATATATATATATATATATATATATATATATATATATATATATATATATATATATATATATATATTGATACTTTATTAGAATGATGAAGTTGTAATAAATGATACATTATATTATTATCATTATTATATTATTAATATAGTAATGATAATATTATAATACATGATATATATTATTTATATTATCATTACTATATTAACAATATAGTAATGATGATATTGATGCAGTATCGAAATAACAATGTAATACTTTATCGAACCTTATATATACAATGCCGACTACCCTATTGTATCGGCTTACATTAACAGTCGATGTGTTAATGTAAGCGACTGTTAACAACAGTCACTTACATTAACACAAGCGACTTTTGTATATTGTATGCGATGATTATTGTATATTGTATGCGGTACTTATTGTTATTATATGTGCTGATTACTGTATACAATGTTTATTATATGCGCAGAGACTAATATGTGTTATGAAGCACTGTGTTTATCATATGTATTGTTTTGTGAGGGTCACGATCCTTTGGATGTGACCGCTCACAAATCAATACACACACACACACAGATATATATATATATATATATATATATATATATATATATATATATATATATATATATATATATATATATATATATATATATATATATATATATATATATATATATATATATATATATATATTTGTATGCAGTGTGGGTTTTGAATCAATCAGTTAAAACATTCATTGCTATTCTCCCCTCACTGCATACAATATATACATTCAAATAATCAGAGATAATCATATACATATATCTGCATTTATAAAAAATATTACTAAATATATCAACAGTGAATATATTCCCAAAGATTTGATTTCCTAACATGGTATCAGAGCCAAGTTAAAGGGAATAAAATTCTGAATTATTATTGAAATATAAAGGAAAGATATCATTTAAAGAAGGAGAATTCAATCACAAATCATTAAAGATGACCACCGGAATCAGGATGGAAGATAGATTGGAAGGAGCATCAAATTTTCTATCATGGAAAATTAGAATCACCACACTATTGCAAGAACTGGAATTAGAATCTTTCATAGAAGTAGAAAAAGAAATTCCTACAGACGAAGCAGAGAAAACAACTTGAAAAAGGAGGAACAATAAAGCCAAGAAATTAATTGTTGATTTAGTTAAAGACTCCATTCTCCCAAGTATAGCAAGATTAACAACAACATATGAGGTCTTCAAGAAAATTCAAGAAACATATGAAATAAACAATACAAGTCGTATACTGACATTGAAGGAACAATTATTGACCATAAAGATGAATAAAGGTGAAACAGTTACATCCTATTTTCTAAGAAGTTTTGAAATACGAGATCAACTCTATTGGTAACACTATAGAAGACATGGAATTATCTCTAATAGCATTAAGGGGATTACCAACATCCTGGGAGAACTTTATTCAATGCATAAGCACACGTCCACCTCTACCAAAATTTGATCAACTTAAGAATGACTGTACTCAGGAAGAATCAAAACTTATTACCAGAGGAATAGGTCTAAAGAAAGAGGGAGAAACACAAGAACTCAACACAAAGTCCCACAACAAAAAGAGAAAATCCTTTAAAAGAAAGAGGGGATTCAAAAGAGATTTTTCTAAAATCCAATGTTATAAATGTGATAAATATGGGCACACTCATCGACATTATCTTGAAAGGCAAAAGACTCAAGCCACCGTAGCTGAAGCAAAAAAAATTCCACTCTTCTTTACAGCTCTCTCAAGTGAACTAAATTCCAATGATAGAACTTGGATAATTGATAGTGGTGCATTAAGACATATAACCGGATTCAAAAATCAGTTTGAGACACTTGAAAATTATTCAACCGAAGAAGTGACTATTGGGGATAACTCCTCCTACCTAGTGAAAGGAACAGGGGACCTGTACCATAAAGATAAAGAATGGAGTATCTCTACAACTAAAAGATGTTCTATTTGTACCTAGAATCAAAAGAAACTTAGTCTCTATATCAAGACTAGAAGACCAAAGATTTTGTGTCACCTTTAATGAAGAAAAAGTTCTATTATGGCCTAAGAATTCAAATATGAAGAATGCCACAATCATAGGGACAAGAGATGGTAGTCTTTATAAAATATATAATGATTAGAAATCTGCACTAACTCATGAAATCACAAATCACAATGAATTATGGCATAAGAGGTTGGGACATCTAAGGTATAATGCTCTACCTTTAATAAACAAGATTACTACGGGTCTTCCACACTTTAAAAATAATCATCCTAGCATTTGCAAAGGTTGTGCACTAGGAAAGAATATAAAAGGGTCTTTCACTACAAGTGAGCACAAATCTAAAGTAATCT
Source organism: Chamaecyparis obtusa (assembly GCA_027943335.1). NCBI lineage: Eukaryota > Viridiplantae > Streptophyta > Pinopsida > Cupressales > Cupressaceae > Chamaecyparis > Chamaecyparis obtusa. The sequence goes on along the minus strand of BSBK01001896.1, from coordinate 216,981 downwards.
TAGAACTAATTCATACTGATTTATGTGGACCCATGTCAACACCTTCATTAACAGGATCACTATACCATATTATTTTTGTTGATGACTATTCTTGGAAAACTTGGATATACTTTCTTAAGGTTAAAGAATCAAGTGAGGTACTATCTAAATTCAAAGAATTTAAAGCATTAGTAGAAAATCAAATAGATAAAAGAATAAAAGTATTAAGATCAGATAATGGAGGTGAATACAAATCTAACATATTTAAAGAATTTTGTAATTTTGTTGGGATTAAGAGGGAGTATACTGTACCATATAATCCTCAACAGAACGGGAGTAGCAGAAAGAAAGAATAGATCCATAATCGAAGCAGCAAAAGCCATGATGCTCGATCAAAACCTTCATACTTCTTTTTGGGCAGAAGCTTCAAATACAATAATATATATTCAAAATCGATGTCCACACTCCATATTAGAAAACATAACACTAGAAGAAGCATTTACAGGGATCAAACTAGACCTAAGTCATATTAGAATATTTGGATGTCTCGTATACATTCATGTACCTAAAGAGAAGAGGACTAAACTAGAACCATCAGGTAAGAGAGGCATACTTGTTGGTTATAGTGAAAACACAAAAGGGTATTGAATCTATATTCCAGGACAAAAATCTGTTGAGATGAGTAGAGATGTAAAATTTGTTGAAAATAACACATTTAAAAACCTTGAAGAAGATAACACCCTGGAGATAGAAGAAGATCTCATTGCTGAAATTGAGAGGGAGGATATAGAAGAACCTGAATCTCTTGTCATTGAAAATGAGAATACTAATGTAATCAATGGTAAGAAAAGGCCATTATGGGCAAGGCAAATAATTAAAGAAAATAATGTAGAACCTAATGAAATATCTCATGAGAGTAAAAGGACAAGAACTCAGAAATTTTATGTAGCTCTTATAACAAAAATCAATAAATCAGAACCATCAAATCCAAAGGAGGCATTATCTAATCAAGCATGGAGAGAGGCAATGATTGAAGAATATCAATCTATAATAAAGAATGATGTCTGGGACATAGTACCTAGACCTAAAAATAAAACTGTTGTCTCTTCTAGATGGCTATTCAAAACTAAATATGCTCTTGATGGAAGTATTGAGAAGCATAAAGCTCGGTTTGTTGCTAGAGGATTCTCATAGAAAGAAGGAATTGATTATGAAGAAACATTTACCCTTGTAGCTCGGTATACATCAGTCAGAACCATTATTGCTATAGCAGCATCTAAAGGGTCGAAGATACACCAGATGGATGTGAAAACAACATTCCTAAATGGCACCATTGAAGAAGAAGTATACTTAGAGTAGCCAGAAGGGTTCATTATACATGAGGCATCAAAATATGTTTGCAAACTCAAGAAAGCACTATATGGGTTGAAACAAGCTCCCAGAGCTTGGTATGAAAGGATAAACAACTATCTTTCAAAATTAGGATACTCTAAAAATGATGCAGATCCTAACATCTACTTTAAGATAACAAATGGCAACATGGTTATTTTAGTTCTTTATGTAGATGATCTTTTAATAACAGGAGAAGATCATCTTATTGCAAAATGTAAGCAAGAACTCACTGTTGAATTTGACATGAAAGATCTAGGAATCTTACATTATTTCTTAGGGTTGGAAGTATTTCAAAAGGAAGGCTATATTTTGTTAAATCAACAAAAATAGACTATTGATATTCTAACCAGGTTTGGAATGATGGAATGTAAGCCTTTATCCACACCTATGGAAACAAATTTGCACAAACTCAAAGTTGAAGCAGAAGAGTCTGAACCCTCTGATCCTACATTGTATAGAGAAATTGTTGGCTCCCTTATGCACTTAGTGAACACTAGACCTAACATCTGTTATGCAACCAATGTTGTGAGTCACTTTATGTGTGAGCCCAAGGAAATACACTTAATGGCAGCTAAGCATATCTTGAGATATCTACGAGGCTCTATTGGAT